>CM067060.1:23640697-24840697 GCA_033980235.1 Diadema setosum
ATTTCATTGTCAACAAAATAACTTTAAATGGAAAAATAAGGGGTTTAGATACATCACTATTATCAACAACACATTGCAAGAAAAGTGTAAATAGCATTTCATAGAATTGATTTTGTACTCTGCAAATGCATCATTTTAATTACAGGATTACTGCCGAATCTTCCTCGCCGGTGGAATGGACAACTTTAGCAGCCCTGGAAAGGACAATTTCATCAAGTAAGTTAGAGGGAAAAAAGTCAGACAATGTCCGACCATACCGATGAATATCTGATAATTGGAGTTTGTCACCATAAACAACTTTTTCCGAGACAACTCTTATTACTACAATATGCATATTTACACTTTTCGTGATGCAGTAAACACGAAACGTCTTACTTGCACAACCATTATGTTATATTGATATGTCTCCGACATGTTCGGCAGGAGTCTAGAATCTCATTTGTTTGTTTGTATTTAGTTTGATCGGTGAAAAACTGCTTCCTCGAAGTTAAAGGGTTAGAAATTGTTTTGGCTCTCGACCAATATTTTAAACTCATTCTTTGTACTTTCCTCCTGAGATTCCGACTTCCTATTGGCTAAGAGTAAGAGATCAATCAGGTTCCCTGGAATATTATTCCAAGTTGTCAATGTTACCTTAAAAAAAAATCCCTGCCCGTTTTCTAATTTGCATACACAACAGGTGCACTCATTTGTTTCCTATTCGCTGTAGTTACGAAATAAAATCGTGTCATCCTATCGTTCTTGTCTTTCGTTCCCTTTCCCTGCTCAGTTCTGTGTGCATCTTCAAGCACTGGCCTGTACAGCTGTTGAAAAACAACCACAAACAAACCAAGTTCCAGTTCTTCGTGTAAGTATTATCATCCAAAAAGATGACTATGATCGAAAGACAAAATTTTGAATATTTTATCAACAGGTTTTGCGAGGTCTCGATGGAAGAAATATGAAATATGAAACATTCATGTTTGTTATGCTCGAAAAGAAAACTCGTGCTTCTGTTGAGAATCATGAATATACATACCAGTGATACTTTTTGTGTGTGGTTTTTTTTTTTTTAGTCTGTGTAGAAATTAAATGATTGACTGCACATTGAATTAAAAATATATATTAAAAAAATCAGACGGAAAGCCTTTATTTCATGAGGTTGTGTGGCTGAGGGTTTATTAGAAGAATTATAACTAATTACAAATGTTTGTTTTGTTTTGTTTTGTTTTGTTTTGTTTTTTACACGAGAAGACTGTGGCATAACAATTAACAAAATACTGAAATCTTAACAAGTATACGGGCCTATGGCTTCATTGAGGGCGATTGATAAGCAAATTTTTCTTTTTTCAAAGAAGATCGAAAAATGTACATCAACATACATCACACCTGCAGTAGCCAAGATGATGGATGATAATAAATGCATAGATTGAGATGCCACATTTCACTACTTTGGGAACAAGTTATAGGCAAAGCAAGACTCTATTTACCAAGTGTCAAACTTTATTAATATAGCTGACGGCATTTTATGTCAGACACACAAATTTGGATGCTTCATTGTTTTATTCTCCAGTATGGGTCCGTTTTCTCTTAAGAGAACTCGGGAGGTGTAGAGGCCAGGCTCGTTTCTTCGTTTCCAAACTCCTTACTCTCAACTAATACTAGAGAGCCACTGGCTTGAAAAGTACAATGCCACTGTTGCTGAACTGTTGCCGAACTGTTAACGGCGCCCTCATGCGAAGAATGCGAGATACGCATAGGTTGTTCGCAGCGGTCGAAAATGTTCGTCTTTCCTGGTTGATTCCATCAGTGTTGTTTGTTTAATTCTCACAGCCATGGTAAAACCATCGTTGAAGACAGCAACGAGTCGGAATGGATCATAATCGTGAAATCGGTGAGACCATGAGATCATTATTGTTTGAAATAGAATCAGGCTTTCGTGGGATGATGTGTATTGTTGTATACAAGTAAATAACAATAATTCGATATTCTAGAGATTACTGCAATATGCCTAGCAACTTTCTTAAAGTGGCACGTTCGATGCTTCAAAATCTTATTTGTTAACTCTTCGTGTGCTTTGAGTGTTGATTGGCACAAAAAACAAACAAGCAAACAAACAAAACATGGCATTGTACACACTGGCCAAAGTCCCTGGGACAGAAAGAGCTACCGTATATGCTAAAGACACTTGAAATGAGAAGAGGTATTTGAATTAATTTTGGATGAAAGTGGATATCCACTTTCTCAAAATAATGCTGGCACAGTAAGTTCTTTCCTGTTCATACGGAGGAACAATCGGGTATATCTACCGATAGTGCAGATGCAATCACAAAGAAGATGGTATGCAATATTTGTTGAACTTTCTCTACATTTCTATGAATACATTGAGCTTATGCCTCGGTCCGAAACAAGGCCTTGAACAAGAAGGAAACGACGATGTCGTCGTCCTCGACGTCGTCCTCATCGTCGTCGACGCCGTAGTCGTCGTCGTCGTTGTTGTAGTAGTTGTGCCTTAATAATAATAAATCAAATGGATAACATTAAAGCAATAATTTAAAAAAGATCGAGAGAACTTTCCGTACCTCGTATTAGAACACGTGTAGTCCAGTCATTTGATCAGCAGTGTGATGATGTTGAAAGGTGTTTGATAATATTTGTCCTCCAAAGTTGCATGCAAAGTTATGATGAATTATGATTGACAATTATAATAAAAATTAATCAAATTGATAATATTAAGGCAATAACAGGAAAAATAGAGAACTTTCTGTATCTCGTATAGACGAGTCCTCCAGTCGTTTGATCAGTACTGCGATGATGTTGAAATGTGCTTGATGACGAATACTGTTTACCCTCCAAAGTTTTATGGCAAGTTATGATGACTTGTTATTGGCAATGCAATGGACAGATCTTTGGAAAGCAAATTTCAACTTGAGGCTTTTACTTGTGCATGGTTATCAACCTATTTTTTAGCCCCCCTAATAATACTAGTAAAAGGATTTTGGCACATAACCTTTATTCGCCTTCAGGGAAGTTGTTCCGTGCTGAAGAAATTAGTCGACCCGAGAACGATACCGGAAGTCGCCCCGGCAGTCAAGAAGCAGAGGATCTCTGTGCCAAGTAAGGTTTAAGATTTCTTATTTTTTTGACGGTTTATCAATCGCATTTCCATGTGACTGTCTCTGCTGTTCATTCTCCTTATCTAAGCTCTTTTATTGTCTGACATTTCAACGCAGTATTGATGCATGTATGTATGATATATATATACATATTTGTATGATACATTTTAAATATATAATATTGAATCAAGCATCATTGCTAAAAAGTTATCTATATTTGTGAAGTTGTATTTTATTTTCCTTATAAATTCTATGTCAGTGAACAAATATAAAATTACAAACACACACACTTGCGCGCGCGCACACACACAAACACACACACACACAATTATAACATTGAATAAGGAATTTGTTGATTTTCTCCTATTTGTCTGCCAGCAACACGGTACAGGAAAGATTTCAACCCAACGGAGAGCCACCAGGACATGTTGCAGCGAAAGCTGCGGGAGCTGCAACGGAGGCGCACAAAGTCGCTGCGGAATAACAAGTGGCAGCAGTACATCAAGAAGCCCACCCAGCTCCTGAAGATCGACCTCCACGACGACCCCTTCGAGGAATCCGACGTCGTCGTCGACTACCGCGGCAACAACGATCCTCTTGCCGCCGAGTTCTACAAACGATATGAAAAGAGCCTCAAGGTATTCCTCTCCCCTCTCATTCCTTCGCTCCATCCTCTTCCATTTTTTATCTTTCATCATAATTCATTTTCCCGTAGTATTTATAAACATCAAAAAAAAAAATGAATATTTGTGAACTATACATATGTATATCAAAAACTGTCTTTATTACTTAACCCCTCCCCTTCCCTCCCAGAATACAAGCAAATCTGCAGAGGTATCAAGAGACGGGGGAGCCGTCAAGGTGGAACCTAAAGAGGAAGACGCGATGGAAGTGGAAGAGCAGGACCCAGAAGGAGGAGGGGGAACACAGGGGGTCGACAGCGCCGACGAAACCATGGACACTTCCGAGACTGCAGCCGGCGGAGTGAAGGATGCCCCCAACGTTGACTTCGCAAAGGTGAGCGTGCTGCTATACGGCTAGATCAAAGTTGCCTGTGCGGATTGCAAGAAACTAAACTTAAACACTTCTTTCGGGTGACGCTGTGACATAGACAATTGAAATTCCCGAATGATCTCCCCCCCCCCCCCCGAAATCACTTAAGGATCTCCATGTAATTTTGTCCCATGGTGGCTGAAAAGAAATATTTTCATTCCTCGTATATAGCTCAACGACCCAATGGTTTAAATTGACTTTGGAGTACGCCTCTCCCTTATACTGGAGGCCATCTTCAGACTTTATTTGAATTTACGTGTGTCCTTCCAAATAACAAGCCAGTTGTGTGCATGATCTTTTTTTTTAATACTTTGATGTCGACACTTTAGGTGATATTCTGTAGAACAAAATATTTTGGCCAATCTCGTTATGCTTCAGTTCTGTAATAGATAAATTACAAACAATAACATGTAATATGAACATTAACAGTATTTCCAACAATAAGATGTCGGTGTGTTTTTCATTTTGTCTCCAACTTACTGACATTTCCTTTTATTGCATCACAATGTCCTATGTAGGGGCCTTTCATGACACACAGCAAGAGTCGAGCTCACCTGTTTCGCGAACCAAGCAACTTAATAAGAGAGCTCACCAAGGAGAATGCTGAGCGATCCGTGAGCTCTTCCCAAAAAGACACCATCGCGCAACAAAACAGCGTGTCGCAGGAGGAACAGCATTCGAAATTGGAGAGTCTCACAAGAAATGACAGTATGGTCGTGCGCAGGGAGAATCTGAGGCGTAAGGACAGTGTGGCGCCGAGGGACGTCAAGCCTGAGGCTGAAAGGGCAAGCGTCACGCAGGACAGTGGCATGACCGATCTTACGGAGGCCATCGGTGAACAAGGTGTGGATCGGGTCCAGAAAGTGTTATCTTCGTATCGCTTAGACATCTCTGTACAGCTATTTGGTCACGTGACTATAACGTCATGGAGTGGTACTCCATAGTTATGAAGTTTGTTTCAGAATGTCCCGTATGCCACGTTTGTTTTAAAAAAACAAGTTTTCTTTATGACTGTCTCTAGCGCGGACTTTCGCATATCACTATCCTCCGATACAAGGAAGAAATGCCAATAGTTATTCTTTCATTCCAGATTTAAGAAGGATTGTGCACCATAACAGTTACTAACTTTAATTGTTATTTAGGCGTCGATTACTAACGTGCAATTTCACACAATGTTCAAGTTGAGAGTGATAAACAGAATAATATCACAAGGACGGAATGGTAGACGCAACATCAAAATCGAATTTGAAAACAAAGTTTTGTCATCCTAAAGTTAACTTTAGTTTTTTGCTTTTGTTTATACTCTCTTTGAACACAGATTCGTTAGAACGCTATAGTATTTACTAAAAATTAGCGCAGTGGAGCGATAATTTCATTGTTTTGTGGAGTAGATGAGCTAAAGCTGTGGCAGTGAAATATGTTTTCATGTTTTTATGTTATTTATATATATTTGTTAATATCTTATATTATTTTTTCATCATTGTAGTCTATTACTGCCAAGAAGTGTATGTCACCTTGAGTACCTCGAAAAGGTGACAGTGCATTAAATTAATGTTATTCTCGATTATCATTTGCATCTAAACCTGCAGACGACGAAGTACAGCGGGGAGAGACAGACATTGATGCCAACGAAATGGACGATGACGATGAAGAGGACGAGGAAGAGAAGAAGCGAATTCCGATCGACCCTGAGTACAAGTTCGTCATGATCGACACGTTAGAGAAAGGAGGCGTCTTCGTAAGTTCATCTGTTGTCACAGTTCACCTTTATAACACCTCGGCCGCACCGGATTTTTTTTTCTCCCGTTCGAGATTTGTTTCGCTGTTTTGCGATATTTACATTTCATTCTTGTCGTGCTTCATACTCAGCTTATATACGATCAACATTTCTCGCTTATCATTAACGTTAGATGATGTGACATCACTAAGTTGTTTTTAATGTCAGCTATTGTTTCGATTTGTTAACTAGCCTATTTGTGTACAAATACATGGACACGATTATTTTATCACAGTATGGTAAATAAACGTCGTCACCTTGATAAACACGCACACACACACACACACGCATAGACAGGGATTCTATCTTTATTTGAAAGAAGGGTATTTCGCAACAAAAACATCTCGACCACAAAAGAAAAAAAAATCTATTTGAATGAATACGCAGTACCTTCTGCTATACAAGGGATCAAAACCATCACTGACTATCGGGCGGAATCTCGGATGTCTAAAGGATATGAGGCTGGTCTAGAAGTCAGAAGGTCGTGGGTTTGAATCCCAACCTAGTATATACGCATGCCCATGATTTTTATCATGACTGCTTCTCACCCAAACACTGAATAGTAGGTCTTTATCTACGTCGATGAAGGTCAATTTGTCAAGCAGTTGCAGTAGAAACAACTCAACGCAAGAATCATTAATTTTAAGGTGCATAATGATTGAATTCGTCTTATTAGGACCACGATTAACCTTTCACCTTCTACTTGGCAGGGCGTTCTGGACATCGCATTCGGCGCGCAACCAAGTCTAAGTCTGGTCAGCAACGGAGCCGAGTGCATCATGGTCAAGAAGAAGTTCTACAAGAAGCACGCAGACGACAAGGCTATCTGGGGCATCACCGAATCGGTAAGGCTTGGAACTTTCTCCGACAAGCATCTATATAAGCCAGTTCGTATACTTCCACTTTGCGCAGGAGCAGTTAAAAAAAGGGTCATTATTTTGTACCAACAGGCATGATGGTTTTAAAATTCACTGAGATTAGCATTCTGATGGAATGATTATTCATGGTATCCTTTTACAATGTAAATGTTGCTTGCCAGCATATCCACCAGACAGCAGGCCTGGTATTTTGGAAAGATTAATAGAAATTTAAAAAAAAAATTAAAGCATGCTATGCAAAACTAAGAAATGGATGCTTCCCCAAGTTGACGGACCATTCTGGTCACCTAGTCTAAGCAAATCCATTCTCTGTTGAAACATGAATTCCATAGGCATTACGTCGGGCAAGCTTATGCATTGTGACACTTTTATAACGAGCGAAGTGCCTAAAAATATAAAGGTCACTCAATGTGCACATGAGCTTATTACGAACTTGCTTATTCGCATGTCCATATAGGTATACACTTACACTGATTTGTCATGCCAGAATAAACGCTTGATTTTTTTTTTCTTTTTACTTCGAAGATGCTGTTGTTGCAAGCAGCTTCATAAGCACATTCCAAACGTTCATGCTTCAACAAAATGATTAATTACAAATCGTATTTCACTTGTGAGTGATATGGTTATATAAAACTAGACTGTAAAATTTACCCGATTGACTCATGGCCTTACTCTGCATTTTGGGAACCTCTGTATTGTTGTCGTTACAAAAAGTCATCTTTGTCCTTCAAGATGTTAAACAGGGGCATAAAAAATCCAGAGTTAAATAAATTGTAGCCTTCCTGTGGGGTATACACCTCTCAACCCACTAACCCCCTCCCTTCACCCTCCCGCTCCCAAAATGAAACATCTCTTTCCCTATCTCCATGCTGTAGCCCCACTGCATTATTCATTGTATTCCTGATTCGTTTTGCCGTATATTGTGTAAAGGCAATGAACAAAAAAAAAATGTTTACAGCTTATGTTTACTTATGTGTGGCACCAAAAATGTACATGTGTCAGGGGCGGATCCAGGCATTCCGTAAAGAGGGGGCGCCTTTACAAAATTAAACGCGCACCCCCCCCCCCCCCCATTTTTTTCTTTTTATTTCTTTTGCTTCAACGAAAAATATGGGGGGGGGGGCAGTGCGCTCCCCCTGGATCCGACACTGTGTATGTGCATGTACAATGATAATACAGGAGCCAATAAATAAAATCAAATCAAATTAAATCAAATCAAATCATATCTCATTTGGTTCAGCTCCGACCGTACCCAGACGAGGAGACTCTTACCAAGGACCTGAAGGAGAAACTCACGTGGAAGGATCACCGCAACGCCACCCTCAAGGCCACGGCGCAGAGGTTCAAACGAATGCGGAAACGTCTAGCTGATCCTCGTATACAGCGACCAGCCGTCATATTGGACACTTACACATGAAACGTTTCGATTGATTAACTGACTTTGTTTGTATATGCTAATTTATTCAGCCATCATATTTTTAATGAATGTATCAGTCAATCAATCATTCAATAGTGAAATTATTAATCTATTGATTATTTTTTCTTTCTTTATTTATTTATTCATTTATGTATTTACCAGTTTATTTGTTTATTCATTTTTTATTCATTAATAAAAATTTTATCATCACCTTTTTTTTTTTATTGATTCATTCATTTATTTATCTATTTATGAAATAGACACTGCTATTTCATTCGGGTGATTTTGAGCCTGGTAGAATCACTACATGTGCGGGTAGATTATTGTGGTCAAGGGTGATTAAATTCCGCTTAGCAACAAGGCGGTTAAAAACAACAACAGAAAAAAAAACTTGCTTTGAGCCAGATATTGGAGGACGCGGTCTCTGCTAGTCTTAAGTCGAGATGAGCTCAGTTTCTCATATACTGCACTATCAAGATAATGACATTTTCACTCATCGTCTTCAAATAAAACATTTATATGAGAAAAGTCAATGGTTGACAAAGCGAATCAAGCCAAGGGATTTAAGCTGAGGGAAAATTCTAGGAATGCCCATTTCTCGCAGACAGTTAGAATGTCTATTTTTCACATCTGGATGTTTTAGAAGCAATACCGACTAAATGACTAAAGTCATACCTGCGTGAACACGGTTGTAACCAGTTTCGCTATTCGAGATGGATCTGTAAATCTGAGCTTGAATGAAGCACACTGTTTTGCAATACCCGTATAATAACCATCTTCGGGCATGGTGTAGAACTGATTCGCTGTAAGACTTGAGGTGCAGCATTGATACCGATAAAATGAGATACTAATGATTCCAGAAAGAACATTAATGTCTTGTGAATAATGAAGCCTCAAAATGAAGTATATAATAAAAAAAAAAAACAATCAGAGGAATCAAATACGAAAGGTGTTTCGCTATAAGCTCGGACGTTAGATAAGAACGTTTTGGAAATTCAAAGTTTCGCATGAAAAGTTTGATTGAAAAAGGGTTAAGCGTCATTTACTGGCATTATTACTAGTAGCATTTTACAGTAAGTCCACTATCAAAACAAACAAAAAGTCGCACTCTTTGATTTTACGTGAGGACTAAGGTAAAATGGGTCAACCAAGTCGATTTTGAGTTTTCCATTTTTTCTGAAAGAGCTATTCTTCTTCTACATTATTCTTGAGTTTGGGATCATAAATTGAATGGGAAAGTGGGTTTTCAGCAGTTTTTCTACAACCCCTTTTTATGGTAGAATATTGTGATCAGGTTTTTCTTAGAGGCCCCTTTCATTTCCGGAAAAGCCTTTACACCCTCTACACTTTCAACACAAATAACTCTTGAAAGGATGATGCTACTGGTCTGAAAGTTGACATTTATCGTGGTCAGAATGTGATAATAGACCATGCTCTATTTCAGCTCAATCTGATAACCCCTTAATTATCGGTGCTACAGGGGTTAACGTCAGGTTTTTGTCCCATTCATGGCACAGGTAGCACGGCTTAGTAAAGATTAAGTACTTGAATAGACCCTGTACTTCAGAGCCTCTTTTCTCAGTTCACACTTTGCAGAGTGTGTGCTTTCTTTCCAATATTTGAATAGTTTAGGGGAATCCATTTGAATTGAGTCATACATCATTTTAAAGCTTAGAGTCTCTTTCAGAATCTGCCCTTAGCTGAAAATCCATGTCTGGCGACTTTTTGTTTGTTTTGGGGTGCAGGGTCACAAATAGAGCGACATTGATTTTTTTTTTTTTCCAGTGATAACTCACTTGTTACATATAAAGGGATATTCTTGAAGTTTTAACTTTTAAAAATCCATAGTATCATCACAGTTTTTAAATCACAAATATTTTGAATTAACAAGAATGGAGATGTCTCGTTTTGCCATTAAACTCTTTACATGTTTGCACGAAAGAATGATGTTGGTCGCAGATACATGCGCAGAGTAGCCGAGGTTACGATATCATCAAGTCATAATTCCTCAGTTAATTTAAGATAATTATAATAATAAAATTGATAATAAATATCTGTAGTAGAAGTACATGTAGTAATAATAATAGTAATGTTATCGTGTTTTGATATCAAGTTATTTCTGCAACTTTTTTTATCTAGAATACAGCGCACAAAATTTTTACAAGAAAATTGATCAAATCATTTTCTCATATAGATACAAATGCATATAATGATAATAATAATAATAATAATTATTATTATTATTATTTTACATTCATATAGTGCATAACAATCTGGAAGATTCTGTATATGCTCTTAATCAGACTTCCCTCTTATTATCCATCAGAAAGAGATGAGTTTTCAAGAATTATACAGATCTCCTTATAAGTATGTCTTGCAACCTATACTGTATACCACAATATCGGCGCTGCAACAACAAAAGAACAATCTCCATATGAATAGGGGGATGAAACTGCTTAGACAGGAAATGCTTGCAATTGATTGTTAACGTTTACAGCAAACAGGAAGGGGATTTATTGATCGCAACCTCCTTTGTTTACGCAACAACAAAAAAATCTCAAAAATCATGTCTTATGTCAATAATATAATAACTAACAATTCTTGTCGCCTCAAAGGTCATCATTGCTAACCTGTTGCCGAATAAACAACTTTTTGATTCTAAAGTTTAAAGTTTTCTTTTCTTCTCCATGTTATCAAAGAGGTTGTTTTATGACGATTCACTTTCTTTAGAGGATAAATGGAGACTTCTGAGGTCATGTCATCACCTTATCTTATTTGAATATTTCATGTGTATGCTACACAAACAATACAGTTTGTAACATAGCTGATAATATTATTTGTAATAAAATGCAAAAAAAAATCAAATTTTGTAATTTTATGATCAGTTGTGGTGAATCCCCTACAATCTGTTTTTTTTTTCTGTTTGTGATAGTTAACTTGAACATTGTGCAGCATTACATTTCAACTTGTCAAGCATGCAAAAGAAGAGGACAAGCTTAATTTGCAGTTGAGTTGCACGAAACTATGCAGCACCTGCACTATTGAAAGACTCTTGCCGCTATTGCAATAATTACGTACCTTTCTTATTTGCTATACACATTGTTGTTCTTCGCGTTTTATGCCATTGTTATTCTTACGATGATATGTTCTGTATCAAAATAAGACATTATTGAAATAAACTGTGTCTTTTGGAGATTGTCTTCCAGTCGTTATTTGTGGCTTATGTTTCTGCGAGTGCAAAAAATATGCATTTTGTTTTATTTGAATGTGATTGATAGGCCCTACTGTTCGATCTGATGCAATATAATATTGCTCTTGTCAGGTTCCAGATGAAAAGTAAAGTAGGTAAAATTGGGAGAGAACGACACAATTAATAAGGGAAGTGGTATGAAAAAAAAAGTAATCAAAATAAAATGTCGGACGGTTTTAAGGCCGGAAGATGCGCCAACATCCCTTTCCATTGCTTTTCCGTGCAAGCATCGGTTTGCAACGTCAATATTTCCCTCTCCTTTCCGAGTCGGAAATTGCGAGGGATGTCGACTTTTGCAAGATTACGATGTGTTGCTTTCGGATGATGGACAGGATGTCCCATGGGTAAGGAGACCTTTCTTCAGCCACTCCACTCGCCGCCGATTAATCTCGACTGCGCAAAAATTTATAACACTTGTGCAGCCGTTCTTTTGATTTCGTGGTTAGTTTTTGATCTTTGACGAGAAGCGAAATTCACATGATAACGTGAAATAAGTAGATTCGCGATTACATTGCACCATCTAAGTTTTGACCTGATAAATGCGTATCTGGACATGCAGTCTAAAGCGTATAGAAATGATGTTTGCCGATGTTTTGTGAGTTCATGGGGGTAAACTTATATTCATGTTTTATTCATGAGTAGCAAGATCGATCGTTGACTTTAGAACAATCGATAATTTGGTAACAGGTTTTTAGCACAGGTCCACGGTTACGTACAGCCGTCACTAGTTCAGTGCGCGCATTAAAGGAGTATAGTAGTAATAGTACTAGTAGTAGTAGTAATGGCAGTAGTAGTAGTAATAGTAGCAATAGTAGTACATAGTAGTAGAAGTAGTAGTAGTAGCATATTAGTATGTAGTAGCATAGTAATAGTAGTAAGATAACAGCAGTAGTAGTAGTAGTATAGTCGTGGTACTAGTACTTAGTAGTCGTAGTAGTAAGTATAGTAGTGGTATTAGTAGCATAGTAGTAGTAGTGGTATAGTCGTAGTACTAGTACTTAGTAGTAGTATACTAGTAGTACTAATAGTACTAATAGTAGTGGTAGAAGTAGTACTATAGTAGTAGTAAGTAGTAGCATAGTAGTAGTAGCATAGTAGTAGCAGTAGCAGTAGTAGTAGTAGTAGTAGTAGTAGTAATAGCAGTAGTGGGAAAGGAAGTATACGAAGTATCTATCTTTCGTATAACACAAACACCGGAAGGATTACCAATATTCAACTATGTCAACATGACGCAGTTGGTCTTCTCTCTGGAACATGGATCCCATGGGATCCATGTTCCAGAGAGCACATACATGTACATATAACTATATAGTCTTTAACACAAACATGCAGAATCAAAACTTCCAGTTTATCGAGTGAAATAAGTACAATGGAAAAAATGGCTAATTTCAGTAAAAAAAATTGTCAAAGGAAAGTAAACCTCAAAACAGATTTGAAATAAACAGAAGCCACAGAAATTTGAGTAAAAGTATAAAATAGAATAAAGTTGATATGAATAGGTAAAACGATAAATCGGTAAATTGACTTGTTTAAAGAAGAAAAAAAGAAATAAGAAATAAAAGAAATTGTTTGTGAGAACATTCACAGACAAGAAATAAAGGAGCTAGAAAATAATTCACGCCAGAATAAATAATATTTAATGTAAAATCTAATCAAAATGTGTAGAATCTTACACGATTTATTGTGTTAAAAAAGAGTGCATACAGGAATGGAAAAGAAGGTAGGCTACATATACTTCGTGACCTGTCTTTATCCCACAAAGAATCAAAATCAAAGAAATCACTACATTATGAACTCGTTTATACTTTCATGAGACGATCAGTTAGGTGCGCCTAGTATACGCGGGGTCCGATATCGGTGAGTAATGCTGATGACGTCAGTTCCAGGCCTCAAAATAAGAATTTGTCCTCTTTCCTGCTGTTTGTGTCAGGCTCATAGCCAACTTTGCAAGTTCCTTCACAGGACGAGTCTACATGAGTTTGCGGGAGGGCTTTGATATGGCTTCAATTTTAACGTGTTTTTGTTGAAGGCTCGTGCTAAACACATTATGAACATACTCGGCGGGCAGACTTCAGTGCACATCTGAATGTGCCAGTAAGCTTTTATTCATCATACTCCTACGAGTAGCTTCACTCAAAGTTAACAAAAATTAGACTTTGTGAGATTTTCGCTGATATTTCATCACAATATACATATTCGATTAACTCATAATCTTATAATTAAAAAAAATCTTTTTACACACGTTGACGCCTAACCTTTCGAGCCTGTGGTCTCTACTAAACAACTAATATTAGCACTGCAGAATTTTTTCCTCTCTTTCCCATAGTGTGGTATGGGAATGATTAAAAACAAAAAGGTCGGACGGTTACAAGGTCAGAGGAAGCACCAAAATACCATCCAGTTAGTACACATACACACTACGCCTTTGAATGTTTCTACAGATAAATGCCGCTATATATATTTTGTTTCATCATCACCATCATCACTATATCGTCAGCGACATACAACATTGACTCCATGCCGTATCAGGGTTGTGATGCCCTTCGATATAGGGAGCCTCCGTGAATTGTGAATTGAGCTCCCAAGGTATAAGCCTGCACAGTTCAGGGAGTTTATATTTCCAAATTTCTGGGGTTTTTTTTTCTTCAATTTTCAATAATTTTCCTGTTGATTTTACAATTTTTTCTTTCGATTTGTTTTGTTTCGTTTATTCGTTTATTCATTTTTATTTCAAATAAAAATCTACAACAAATACAATCCATGCAATATACTCAATCGTATCTTTCTTACATTCTCAAATTAAGCCTTTGCTGAGAGTTGATATGACATGTGAAGTAAACAGAAAACTTAACGAAAAGGCTTAGGGTCCTTGTGGGGAAAAGTCCTCTAAACAGCAAATATAGGCACAATTAACAAATTACAGTAACACATGTGCAATAATGAAGAACACACAACATATCACACACTACTGGAGGAGGTTGTGAAAACATTAGACAATTGGTATCTGACTTTTTTAAAGATATTTTAAATAACCACGATAATCGCGTATTTGAACATGGGGGTATTTCACTTGGTATGGAATTCCAAACAAGTATACAAAGCTGTAGGAAAATATCTGTTTCTTTAAGCCAAATTAATTAACTTTGAACAAATGAATTTTATTGCATATTCGGGTGTTACAGTGGTGAGTACTACTGTTTATGCTTAACGAACATCTCTGGTATATTCATATGTAATAAGTTTTGAAAATTAAAAAGGAGCAATGTTTGCAGTATGAGGGATATATAAATCATAAAACTTCAAAATGCACATTGTTTTAATATATTGCAGAGTGGACAAGATAGTGACTACCTGTTCATATGCGTACTCCTTTCTTTTGTAATTTCAGTGATGAATAATTCATTTGCCCCAAATTGGAATACAATACTATAGTACGTAAACTATTGTACAAATACTACCAAAGAATTGTGCAAAATAAGAAGAGTGGATAAAAGGTAAATGATATTGAAATTCATACAAAATGCTATCTTTGAAACTGTATTATCTATATATTCTACATGTATATTCTAGTCTGAATTCTTTTCAATATACATATCCACAAAATAAACACTATCAGATTTACATAATTTACGTATACTATGAGAATCAATGATTGGAGTACAATATTTTCTGATATGATGAATATTCACTTCATTTGATCTATCATATTAAGGAACATATCAAATATAGCAATCAGTTTATTTACTTTAAACCATGATATTAATTTATTCAGTTCACATTCTAAATTTTCTTGTAAACTAGAGTGTCTATAGTGACTGGGTAAAAATAATAGTGCTGTATCATCCACATAAAGTGCAAATTCCAAATTTTGAGCAGATCTAGATGAATTGTTGATATACAACAAAAACCCAAAGGGGTCCGAAAATCGAGTCTGGCCTTACCTTTGTCTCCAATCAATTTTGAGACGTAAAATCGTTTGGCCGTTCTAATCACGGATGTTACATTTTTTTCATACAATCCCAACGAAGCTTAGATCCAGACTTTTTGACTTGCTTTTTCATTCTGGTCTCTTTCTCGAATCTTACTTGTCACATCATTATTCATGTATAGTGTCGCCTTCTGTCGGACTGGCTTTTCCGAACGGGAACATGCTTACTGAGAATAAAAATGAATTTAGAGACACAAAGTTCATATTTTTTTTTCTACATCACTTTCCCCAAGCACGTCACTCCAAGACAATGCTGTAAGTCTATAATGAATTCATCTTAACGTAACTTCCAAACACTTCTGCTGAAAATTATACCCGGCGTTGTTTGGTATTTGT
Source organism: Diadema setosum (assembly GCA_033980235.1). NCBI lineage: Eukaryota > Metazoa > Echinodermata > Echinoidea > Diadematoida > Diadematidae > Diadema > Diadema setosum. The sequence goes on from CM067060.1 coordinate 23,656,492, forward strand.
TTGGTATTACCCCATGCACGTAGCTATGATCATACTAAAAGTGATCGCTCAATCTCAGGGCTAATTACATCGCAAAGTGATAATGACTCATGGTTTTTTAGGAAAACAGAAAACCAATTAGAGTAATCCTTATAAGCAACCCAACAAATTGTTTGGCTCATACTGTTCCGCTAATACGAAATGCATTGTTCACATATTTATAATAAAATAAAAATTATTTCATAATCATCATGAAAAATTAAATCAAACAAAACATCTATTCAAAACAAATAAACTGGGAATCGAGAATTTAATGTGGAGTGGAAGTGAAAAGAGAAAGTAAATTTATGGCAAAAAGACGGCAGACGGATTAGGGAATGACTCTTCAAGTTCCGCCTTAATCCTATACCAGTAATTGTGGATTGTGTACACCAAGGGTCTCTCACCTCTCATCGTACTTTCGCAGCTCGCGCAACTTTTGGGCAGGCTTGGCATTATCGTACATCAGAGAGGTCAATTCAGATCTCCTTGATTATTCCGCATCTTATATCTTGCCGGCGTATTGATACAGAGGCGGGAATCCCCCTATTCCAGCACGTCTGGGGAAACTTGAACTTTGGCCGATGTCAATAGCCCTTCTCACGCAGCCGCCAGGTGCTCAAGTGTTTTCGGTTCTTTATAAACTGCCAAACCCTGTAAATAAATGTATACATGGTTATTTTTCTGACTTTGCATGTTCTTTTTCCATTTTTCTTTTACTTTAGGTTTAGCAGTTTGGTCACTGTAAGCTATATACGCAACATATGGTATTTTCCAATTTTCCAACACTGTATATGATACGTACCTGTACATATCTGTCCATCATAGTACGGTTCCTTCTACAAGCACTTTTCAGAACGATTTAATCATCGAAATCGATTCATTCGGACTCGGCAGCCTATTGCAAAGGCTGCTCGCAATGATTTGTGGACTAGCAAACAGCGAGCGGTGGACTCGCACACAACGATTTACTGTGCACGTCCACAAATCATTGCGAGTTGCCTTTGCAAAAGGCTAGCACTTCGGCAGATAGCGCTAATAGGGCTCACACGGGTAAATAATTCCCCATAGAGACGTGTGTTAAAATTCAAGATTCCAAAAATTCTGTAAAATATCTGGGAGAAATCAGGTGTTTTATCTTCACTAACCTGGATAAGTGAGCTATACCCTGTCATCCATCAAATTTACAAGGCATGTTCTTCTGCTTAAACTCTGTCCAAGGGTCCGCAAAGCCAGACTACGAATTCCTTTCATTAAAAAAAAAAAAAAAAAATCACATATTTCCTGTACATGCACCCATATAGTCCCTTCAAATTCCTTGAGAAAAGCTTTCATCTTTAAACCAAAATGTAGTTTGTATAGGAATTCACACTCAATATCTGCAGATATTCAGTTTTATGCCAAACCGCATTATTGATTTTTTTATTATTTTTTTCGTCATTTATTTTGGTATCTTTGATACAAATTTATGAAGGGGTCTGGGACATTCCATTTACAGGTGTGAGCCCTAACAATGGGCTCTACGCTTAACAAGCTCGCTTTCTTTAGCGTTATACTTAGGTTCAAACCTACAAAGATAGATCGCCATGTTTTATATGTTGACATTAATTCACTGTGCATCTAAGCCGGATATTATGATTCACTTCATTTCATTATATTTGATGTACATTCCTTCATTGAGAAATATGAAAATGAATTGAATTGAATTAAATTGAATAAACAGCGAGAATTTGTAAGAGTTTGACAGGGGTACAATTTTGCGCAATGTCAATAAAAATCCGCATTTGGTCTGTATTTCTTTCTTTCTTCTTCTTCTTTTAACTTAAAAAAAAAGCAGTTGGAGACGTATATAAGGCGTAGAATGGGATTAACACCCATTGTCTTATTTCTATATGATTACACGAGAATAAAAAAAAAAACAATTTGACAATATGATATAATGTCAAAAGTAAAAACAAAAACATGATAATTAAAGAAAATAGATAATTTCATCCAAAGAGGACTTTCTGTCTTGTGAAAAATGTAGCCACTTTTAAGATAACACACAGCATACAGTATCATCACGGTCACTTTGACTCCGAGCAAAATCTGACAAATGAAATAGTGGAAGACCTATACTGTTATCAGACTAAAAGTGTCATTTCAGAAGATTTATATAATTTAGCATCATGAAGTTGTAATGTGAAAAGATAGTGTCATGTACAGATCTATGGAATTCATTGTGATCACTGAGCAGATTAACCAATATCGCGACAACCCAAAACACGAAATAATAATATGGGCGCCGGAGGCTTTATACATACTGTACTTCATCGCCTGTCCAATTTTGCTGTTGTTATTACTATTTGTTGTTTGCTTTTCGTTTTCACCTATAATCGAGAGTGCCGAGTCGGAATCTGGATGACAAAAATCTTGCATTCTTGAGATTTCTGAGATATTCAACATGAACTTCAAAATGACCGCCAAAATCCGAAATTCCTAAAGATTTTCTTTTAAGTAGTGAAAAAAAAAACAACAACAAAAAAAAAAAAAAACAAGGGTTGATCTCTGACTTATTTTGCGGGTGATAAATCCGAATCTGAATGGTGCTATGCTCGTTTCCTTCAGGGTTTTGAGATCATTTAGATGTCCGCCAAGAATTAAATTTCCCATATATTTCTTTATAAATAATTAAAAATTGAAACGATGTTAAAGTTTTATTCGAAGGAACTGAATCCGAGTCCGGATGAGGCAACTCTTTCCTTGAGGATTTTGAGATATCCAAAATGGCTGTAAATAATTGGTAAATGACTTGGAAATAAGTCGATGGCTTACCTTGTTTCGAGGGAGCTAAGTGTGGACGTAGTTGATGCAAGTCTTGCGTCCATGAGGGTTTTCATATAATTATATTCAAGATGATCATCAAAATGGCAATAAAAAAAAATAATTTCGTAACACTAAAAAATGCAAGATCATCATTGCTTTGCTATTGCAACATAACACCGTTTTGATTATCATTTTTTCTATTTTCTATATGTTTTATGTGAAGGTAAAATGAGGTCATGTGAGGTCGTGATATATTCCCTCATCCAATCACATCAACTCTCATGATGTTGTTTCAATTGGATGTTACGTATTTATATTATTTTGAAACTGTAAAATTGCGTAACTTTCTTATATAATGGGTCAATTTTGATGAAACCTTACATATCCAGTTTCCTTTTTAGCTGCATGTATCTACATACGCCAACTTGAACATGGTGCTGTATTACACTAAAAAACAAAACTGCAGTGTTTTCATATGTTTGGTTGTTGTTTTGGGTTTGTTTGTTAGTTTACTTGTTTGTTTGTTTTTTTGAAGAGGACACTAAAAGCCTATAGTATATACTGCATGAAGCTATCTATACAGCACCTGCACTATTTAAAGACTCTTGTACCCATTCTTGAAATAATCGTATACTAATTTCTTATTTGATATAGACACGTTAATGCCATTACTTGGTGTAATTCTTGAAATGTTTGTTGTAATTCTTAAAATGCAAGAAAATAGGTTATTGAAATAGATGTCGTCTCTGACGACTGCTTTCCAATCTTCACTGCAAACGATAATTTGTTTGGTATTGTGAAGCGGTTTCAGTGCAATCAACTGTAGATAGAATTAATTATATTTAATTTCAAAAGAGAAAAGGAATGTGCAATTAACAAATGACATGAAAATATATGGAAAGTCCATAACTCAGTGACGATCAATTCAGTAGGTGGCAATATGGATTGCGTGAATATATATCGAAAATCGATGGAGAAAATTTGCGCAGTTTTTGCTGTTTTAAATCGTTTGAAGTTGGGATTACCACTCTTAGTTGTCTTACTTTCCCTTTATAATACTTTTATTTTACCTTGTTATATTTGTTATTTAACGATCGAAAACGCTCAAGTTGCATACATTTCAAATAACTTTTTAAATACAACGTTTTTGCACCAATGCACTTTCTTTTTACATCATGAATCACGTTGCTTCCATAGGCCTACATAATTATGCATAATACACGGAGCTCAAATGTAATTCATCAATGGGAATTTCTAGTACGAGATCACAGAAACCCTTTGTCATACATGTCCATCTCTTTGGAATGCAATAAACCCTGATGATTTCAATCAAGCCTTATATATGTCTATGTTTAGGTTTTTTTTTTAAATAACATTTTGTGTATTTTCTCAAGTAAAAACTTGAAACTTGATCTGCAATTAATCTGTAAAATAATTTGTTATAATTCAACTTCTAAATAAACCTGTATACACGTGCTTACAGGACTTACTGACTTTTTACACGCACACAACTCTCCAATTTATTGCGTAATTTCTGTTGTTGTGATATGTAACAATTTGTGCTTGCAATATTTTATTTTTATTTTTTATTTTTGTCAGCATGTTTTATCATGTATCACTAATAGGTTTTATGAGGTCTAGGCAACTACCCCCGGCCAATTACCCCAGACCCTGCCTTTTAGGATTTGAAATGGATAATGGATAATTTCTGGATCATGGAAGAACAATGTTCTTGCACAATTGGATGTGATTGATGCAGTTCGGTGCGGTGATATGCAATGCATTGTTTATAACTACCACGCGCCACATGTAAAGAGTACAAATTGAGAGGGAACTATGCACTCAAGAAGCAATTGAAAATGATTATGACTGAAAAAAAAAAAAATGTCGGACGGTTTAGAGGCCCGGTGGGGAGGCACCAACATTCCTTCCAGTAACCACCATACACACCATCGTCAGCGACATACGTATATGCCAAGCCCCTTTGAGGCCCTTTAGACACCTAAATTGCTCTTCTGAGCAGTCGAAGAGTTACCTCTCTTTTCCAGTGGAAAATCGGGTACTCTAGTGTGGCTCGCTTTCCTAAGAGGAAATGGCCGAATATCGCACTCATGGAGCGCAAGTGAATGTTCAGTGCCATTCGGCTAACGACGTGCACAAGATGACAACTGGCATGGTAAGTGATGTTCCCGAATAAGGAGCCCACACCTGACCTCTCCACGAACCGCCGACAATCAGTGCACACTTTCGCAAGAATTTATAACATTGGTGCAGACAGGTTTGTGATGTCGTGGTTAGTTTTTGATGATCGACGAGAAGCGAAATTCACGCAATAACGTGAAAAAGTGGATTAACGAATAAATTGTACCATGTAAACTTCGACAGTATACGCCTATATTTATATGCATGCTTCTGTGAATAACGTTTGTCGCTGTTTTGTGTGTTCATAGGGGGTAAACGAAATCTCAATTATATTCATATTTTATTCATAAGTAAAAAGATCGATCATGGAAATAACAACTAAAAAGTATAGGTAACTAATGTGCAGCAGACGTCAACGGTTACATACAAAGACACGTTAGTGGTCTACAGAGGGCGTACACTACTTTCCAACTGATCGAAATCATCGATTCATACGGTGTTAAGTTGTGAACCATGTTAGGTGGAATGGAATTTCTCACAGGAATCGGCGTTTGTTTGTTCGTTTGTTTGTTTGTCTGTCTTAGATATATTTTAGGAAAAAATAATTTGCTGGAATGTTTCGAACGAGGGAAGGGACAAAGCAATTATAAGTTTTATTGTCGACCTAGATATGGAGCTATATTGTAGGTCCATGATACGGATCATCGCTTGGATCCAAAAATGTTGGTGAAAAAAAAAGGGATTTTACACTACAAGATATAAAATGGAAGAGTTGATATAATATGGTATGCAGTTACGAACAATATCAGTATTCACGGGTCAAAAAAAACAACAACACACAAACAAGGGACAATATCATGAAAAATGCAATAAGTAATACGAATACCACCAATGTTCTAAGCAATGATCCAGAATGGTTCATTCATAGAGGCCCGTGAAAAATTCGCAGTTAGATGCGCAGTCTGAAACGAGCTGTGAAGATGGGACTTTTATAGGGGTAAACTGTTTACTGTCATTAAGAATATTTATGAAAGTGCTAAATCATGTGTGGCGGTTAGGGGGAGATGTCAGAGTTTTTTTTTTTTTTTACTTGTAACACTGGCAACAGGGTGAAAACCTTTCCCCATTTTTATTTGCCATTTATCTGAATGATTTTCAAGAATACATTAGAAATTCATATGGTGGACTTAAATAATTGGAAAGTGAGATTTCTTACCACCTGGATTCTGATAATGTCAAAAAAGCTTTAAATCTCTCTTGTTTACTTGATGACACAATAATTTTAGCAGAAACTCCGGAGGAGTTGCAAAAAGCTCTTGATGATGTAGATAGTTATTGTCAGACATGGCGCTTAAGTGTAAATGCAAGCAAGCCTAAAATTGTTATTTTCTCCCGTTGGAAGGTTAGAAGAATTCCTGAATTCGTTTATGCTGGTGATCCACTTGAGGTTGTAGATGACTTTGTGTACCTTGGAGTTAAATTCAATTATAATGGTAGTTTCAAGGCAAGTCACACAAGCTAGAAAAGCACTTTATAGCATGTTGGTCAAGGCTAACAAGTTACAGCTCTCTGTGGACACACAGTGCCATCTATTTGATCATCTTGTTTTACCTGTTTTACTCTATGGTTGTGAAGTCTGGGGTTATGAGTGCATAGACCAAATTGAAATTTTCCATAGGAAATTCTTATGAAAAATTTTGCTTGTGAACAAATGTACTCCTGATTGTATGGTTTATGGTGAAACTGGACAAGGATTAATTTTGAACCATATTAAATGTCGAATGATTGGATTCTGGTTGAGATTAGTCAAGGGAAAAGAAACCAAACACTCATGTACAATTTTCAAATTTCTTCTGCATTTACAAGGAGACATACACTCCTCGTCAAAATCACAATAGTTATTATTTATCGCAAATATTTTTTATTATGCAGGGCTAGGGAATGTGTGGTTAGCACAAGGGGGTAGATTTAGTGCTGCATGGATTTGACACACCTCAAAAGTTAAACTTTTTGATATGTTTATTCAAGAGTGGAGAGCAGCAACATGGCCAAATAGAATCTGTACAAATTATAGAACATTTAAGGATAATTTGATGTTAGAGAAGTATTTACAGGTCTTGTGTAAGAAAGATTATATCACATTAAGTAAATTCAGATGTAGATCTAATGGATTACCCGTTACTAAGGGCAGGTTTGATGCAAGCCTGACAGATGAATTGCATTGTACTATATGTTCATCCGACGATATAGGGGATGAATTTCATTATATTTTTGTTTGTCCCTTTTTCAACAAAGAGAGACTATTGTATTTACCAAGTAGCTTGACGGCCAGTAGACCAAGTGCATTACATATGGCCAAATTATTTAATTCAACTAATGCTTTAGTCCAAGAGCATTAGTTTTAACCTGGACATTTTTGGTAACAAGCTGATTTTTTCAGGATAGGTCCAGAAAAATGTCTAGAATAACATACTAAAAGTTCTCATAAATCCTCTTTGAGCGTTTTCCCCAATCCAAGATGGCGTCCAAAATGGCCGCCATATCCAGAAATTCTTATAACTTTTCAACCAGAGAACCCAAATACAAAATTTAAATTCCTGAATATATGTTTTGAAGCATGAAGAACTCAATAAAACACATATTAAGAGATGTTGATGCACGCAAGAACCGTAATCCAAGATGGCGTCCAAAATGGCCGCCATATTTTGAAATTCTTATAACTTTTCAACCAGGTAACCCAAATACAAAATTTAAATGTCTAAATATATGTTTTGAAGGATGGAGAACTCAATAAAATACATATCAAGAGATGTTGACGGACATAAGTACCGTAATCCAAGATGGCGTCCAAAATGACCGCCATTTCCTGATTTTTTTTCTCATAATTTTGCAAGTAGATTTCAACTGTACACACTTATAATGTCGAAATATACGTTTTGAGTCACAGGGAACCAAATATAATACTTATACGGAGATTTTGAAACACAAATAAAGCATTTAAGCACTTCAGAAATCCAAAATGGTGTCCAAAATGGCTGCCATTTCCTGTTTTTCTCATAACCCTGCAACTACGTAACCGCGATGCGCACTTATTGAGACATAAGGAACCCAACAAAATACTTATTCAGTGATCTTGAAGCACGTAAGTACAAATAAAACCACGTGAGTTCTTCGCGAAAACCAAATGTTGCCCAAAATGGCCGCCGTTTGTTTATCACGAGACAAAGATATTCAACAACTAAGATGGTCTGGTGGTAGAGGTTCGCTTGGATGCATCCCCCCCCCCCTTGGGGAAAGGTGTGACCTGTATAATCATTATTTTCCAAATATTCATCCTGAAGTCATTGAATTGCAATCATAAAAATGCAAAACGTCCCTCGCTCGGCCCCTTTCCATAGACTTTGTACACTTTTGAGATTAACAAATTTCCGAATTTGTAATCAAAAATTGTGCACTAGATCTTTCACTTACAAAATGCAAAAGTTAGGGTAATTTGCCCTTCCTACAAAATCCTTCCACCGCTCACTTCCCCAATATAAATTAAATACCCCTTCGATTAACAATTCCCAAATATTGCATCGAATGTATGTAAATGATATAATTATTTTCATTTCAATTCAAGTGTAATAGCTCCCTGGAGTTGGAGGGGATGGGGATACTGAGACAATGAATTATCTACTCTTTAAGGATGGACAATCAATATAACACCAGAGGTGCACTAGGCCGGTTAATGATCATAGAAATGCCAAACTCCCTCCAGTCGAAAGGGATCCCCCCCCCCCACATCCTCTACTAGCTCATTGCCTTGGATATACTAGTCTTTATTCTTTATTCTATACTTACACTTTTTAATAGAAACAACAATCTGGTATGTCATCAACATTGTGCACCATAAAACCCCTATATCTTGAAAGAAAAAACAAAAAACCTCCATATTGTGGGAGGGTGCATCACCCTATACACCTCCCCTGCATATTTCCATTAGTAATATATGAAGAGTTTATTCGCAAAAACCGATAAGTCCATATTTGTCAAATGGAGATATTTGCGATTAAAGTCAAGAAAAATAAAGAGAATAATAAGAAAATTTTTGCTTCTTTTGACCATAACTTCAAAAATATACCTCTATATGTATTGACCAATATATCATTTAAAAGGTATTATTTTGTACTTTACGACAGAGACCGTACTTCAAAATCTTCAAAAATGGACTTATCGGTTTTTGCGAACAAACTCTTCATATGTTTTCTTACTTTTAGGACAAAAACAAATCTCAGATATTACACCAAAAGAGTGTGCTAAATCTCTGAATTTCAAATGGGAAAATGCCAAAATCTCCATCGTATGGGAAGGAGTATTCTCCCCACACACTTCCCCCTCCCCGACACTTTCCTGAATTCGTTCTTCCAGCGTTAAATAGAAAACAAATATCAAATATTTCACCAAATAGGTGCAACAGATCTGTAAATTTCAAGTCTGAAAATACGAAATTATGCCCTCGTGTGGAAGTGGGCATCCATATGACTGCGCACTTCCATGATTACATAACTTTTTGTTCCTTTTTATGGAAACAAAAAAATTAATATTTCACCAATATGGTGCATCAAATGTCTGAATATCAAGTCTGAATATGCAAAATCTCCCTCATGTTGGGGGGAGGGGATCCCCTTCCACCCCCTCCCATATATTGCCCATTTCCCTGAAAACTCTTTATACATTTCCTACTCTTTGATGGAAACAATTCAATAGCATTCTTACCAAACGTTTGCACTATATGTTTCACTTTCGAGTAAAAAAAAAAAGAAGTTCCCTCGTGTGGGAGAGGAGTATTCCTCCTCCATGTACCAATAACTATGAGTGCCACATTCCCTGATTTCTATCTGTAATATAATTTTACCTAATCTACACGAAATGAATAGGCCACCCTAAGATAATTTAGACACTTTGTTTTAAGGTGGAGCAATACACTGCAGCAAAGAGATTCACTGTCATTTGATGAATTACACATTATTTTGTCGCACATGAAGAAACTAATTTTCAACAGTTATGTAGCTCAGACATCAGAAAGAATTGTTTTTACTTCTTGAGTGATAACTGACAGTTTCAAATGTAACTCACCTCATGGTAGACACCAAATGCGTTGGTAATAAAAAAAGGGCTAGCACTAAATTTTCATTTCATGTGCTTGAGGTGACGAAAATAGAGCATGTGGTAAAAAGATCTAGTAGGCTCTCTGCTTAGCAACATATCTGATGGTGAATGTTTCTATCGAAACAAGGACACACTCCTTGAGTTTAACATCCAAATGTTTTATTTGTATACTTTACTCATAAGAACTATTTGTAAATAAAAAGCTTCTTAGATACTATACTAACATTTATTTACATAATTGTGAGATAAAATTGTGACTGCCAGCCATTTTGCACGCCATTTTGCATTTTAGGAAGAGCTAGAGCGGTTTAATCTGGACATGCGTGCGTCAACATCTCTTAATATTTATTTCATTGAGTTCTTCATAAATGTTTCGAAACATAGACACTTAAATTCTGTATTGGGTTGCCTATTTGAAATATTTCAGAAAATGGCGGCAATTTTGGATGCCATCTTGGATTACGGTACTTATGTCCGTCAACATCTCTTAATATATATTTTATTGAGTTCTTCATCCTTCAAAATATATATTTAGACATTCAAATTTTGTAATTGAGTTACCTGGCTGGAAAGTTATCAGAATTTCAAAATATGGCGGCCATTTTGGATGTCATCTTGGATTACGGTACTTATGTCCGTCAACATCTCTTAATATGTGTTTTATTGAGTTCTTCATCCTTCAAAACATATATTTACACATTTAGATTTTGTATTAGGGTTACCTTGCTGGAAAGTTATAAGAATTTCAAAATATGGCGGCTTCAAAATATGGCGGTCATTTTGGACGCCATCTTGGATTGCCGTACTTGCGTGCATCAAAATCTCTTGATATGTGTTTAATTGAGTTCTTCATGCTTCAAAACATATATTTAGACATTTAAATTTTGTATTTTGGTTCTCTGGTTGAAAAGTTATAAGAATTTCTGGAAATGGCGGCCATTTTGGACGCCATCTTGGATTGCGGAAAACGCTCAAAGAGGATTCATGAGGACTTTTAGTATGTTATTCTAGACATTTTTCTGGACCTATCCTGAAAAAATCAGCTTGTTACCAAAAATGTCCAGGTTTAAACCTTTTTTTATCTAATGCTCTTGGACTACTTGCCATTTGAAAAAACTAGCCAAATTTGTCAGAATTATTATGTTTCAGTTCTCTTCAATACCAAAGAAGAAAGACAGTAGTTTTGTAGAAAGTAAAGTAGATGTGAATGTCTGTACACGTAGTGGTATAGTAGTTAAACGTCCTTTGCGCCTTGTTTTGTAAACATATTTATTTATATCTGTTATTTTCACATGTACATGTACATTATCACTTATATTTTTGTATTCATATATTGTAAATATGTTTGTACTCTCATACCCCGAGAGGGGGTCAATAGAGTCAATAAAATTTTACAAATCTTACAGAGCAGGGGCGGATCCAGGAATTCTGTAAAGGGAGGGGGGCGCAACTAATATTTCTGGTGCCACTGCCGGGTTTTTCTTTTTATTTCTTTTGTTTTTAACGATAAAGAATCTGCAGGGAAAAAGACGATCGAGGGTTTTCACGATTCCAATTTTATGATATTACATTTGTTTTTGTTTTTTTTTTGCATTTTCTTTTTGCAGTTTTTGTTGGTATTTTCTTTTTGCAGTTTTTTTGTGTTTTCCTGAATTGTGAAAATTTTTGTTCATCACATACTCGTTGCTTCGTTGCTTTTTTTGTGATTTTTGCTTTTTGAATTTTTTTTCGGAGTCGTGTCTTCCTGATCGCCGAGACATGCTATACCCCGGCGTTTATAATACACACGTAAATATAAAAAATTGAGCACATGGTTAGTTTTCTAGCACGAATATCTCGATCACAATTCTTTAATATTCACACTGATTTCAGACAAGGACATTGACCTCCCCCCCCTTCCACAGGTAAGAAAAAAAAAAGAAATAAAAAGACCCTGACAAATGTTATGGTTGTAAGTGCTATATTCCTTGAAAGTTTACAATTTCTCAAATAGGTATCTCCTTTCACACACTATTGTGAGATCGTCAGCAGCTTCCTGTTCTGTTTCGGAAACTCGTGCCTGAATAGCTGAGTCACACTTGTTGTTTTCCTTTTTTCTTTTTAATTTCACTCCTGTGAACGCAACATGTCACGCAACTGTTGTCTCTATGATACACAGTACCTTTCGGCAGTCAGTCAAAATATTTATTGGATCCGACAAAGTTGTACATTTTGGTATTGTTTCATTAAGTTATCAGCAATAGCTTAAGGGTAGATCATGGTACAGTCTTAAGAGCTAGCTGATGGTTATGGTTGTGATTGTCACAGAGCGAAGGAGTTATGAGTTGATGACATTACCTGTAATTCCACTCCGTTTAGCTCTGAGTGACTGGTGTTTAAATCCATTTAAGAAAGAACTATTTTGGATGTAAAATTTAAGTGAACAAAAGAAATGTTTTAAATCTAAGATGTAATTCAGTATTCAAATTGAATTTGGTGAGGAGCGTGGAGTAACTAAAAAGACGACTATATGAAGAAGTGCATTCTTTAACAATAAAACTACAGAAGTTTTGTTTGTGTGATTGATAATATATTACTGCATCTCTGGAAGTTAATGTTTTATATTGGAATGACACTTTGCTTTTATAACACACACACACACACACACACACACACTCTCTCTCTCTCTCTCTCTCTCTCTCTCATTCTGTCTTTGTACAATATGCAGGGCTCGACAACATACCCGTGACCCAGTGGCCCTGGGGTTATAGACCGGGGGCCCAGAAGATTTATTCAGTTGAAAAAGGTCACACGGTTTGATGGTCTCATCATGTTAGGAGGTGGCCACGAGTCAATACAATGAATTGCTGGAAAGTCACATCCTGTACCGTACGCCTAGGGGCCACAAAAAGGGGCCCCGAAAAATGCATTTATCTTGAGCTCCCAAGTTTACAGACAGGTTATCTTGAGGTGGTCCATGAGAAATTGGATTGGTATGTTTCCTTTTATTTTAGGGCCAATGCATTTCTTTGTCGGACAAGTAATTTTTTTTTTTTCATATTCAAAGATTTAGTGTCTATACTTACCACTATTATGCTTGATTGGCAAGACTATTTTATAACTCTATTTTTTTTTCCGGAATTTGCCCCTTTCTGTGCCAGGGACTTTGGACTGTGTGTACAACGCTATGGGGTCTTCAGTACCAATGATCACTGAAAGCACACAGGGGCCCGAATTCTCAAAGGTGGAATAACTTTATTACACGGCTTATTCCGCCGATTTATTACGCCTTTTATGCAAATCAGGCCCTCGTGACGTAAAACGAGGGCGCGATTTATTCCCCGGAATCTATTCTCAAAGGTGGAATAACTTATTCCCCGGAATAACTATTCCGCGGTATGGTTATTCCAGCTTTGAGAATTCGGGCCAAGGGGTGAAAGATTTAAAGACACAACCTAATCTCAAGAGAGAAGAGAAATCATATTTTCAAAGACAGCATCTCATGATACTTTTATTTGGTCGATTTCAGTGTTCTTACAAAAATTCACAAAACATATTTCACACAGATTTACAAAGTTTATAAAAGTGAGAAGACTAAGATATTAAAGGGATGATATAGTTTTGATTGAGATGTATGGGGCTTTAGGTTTCGACTTCTTTTTTTGTGAGATAACAAGAAACCCCTTATGAATGAAAGAGCGTTCAATCTAGGAGGAATTCAAAGTTTATTTGATGAAGATTGGTTTTAAATGGCTGACATGTCCAAAGCAAAACAATCCTAATAAAAGGTTAAACCCACCTTTTCTTAGGATCACTTTGATCAAAATCGATTTTTTTTTCATCAAATAAACATGGAATTCCTCTTAAAATTGTATGCTCTGCAATATTTTACAGGTGGTTTTGTAATTTATCTTGCAAAAAAAAGTTAAAATCTAAGTCTCCATTTCTATACCAAAACTACACCATCCCTTTAACTTCTTTTTTTTTTAAACTCATTGTAACCACAGTATATTACAGCACACGTATCTCGCTCTTCGACTAAAACACCAATATGAAAATTTTGTTCTTCCAGCGCAAACTGACGTTGCTGAATGCATTTGACATTCACACATAGTATGACGATTGACGCTAGTGGCATTCCATTATAAAGATGGACAAGTTAATCATGAGTATAGGAAATAAGTGATTAATGAGCACTAGAGAGTCACACGCTTTCATCTACGAGTCTACTAGATATTTAGCAGAGACGGCTAGTCGAGCACATTTTTTTTTTATTTTTTATTTTTTTTTTACCGTCAATGCCTGTTTTCTCCGGGATTTTTTTTTTCACAATTTCCATTCTCTCCTAAATATTTTCTTCTCCTTACATGCATTTCCTTTTTTTTTTTTAAAGAAATCAGTTACTTCCGACACCCAAAAGGCCGTACGTTGCCTATAGCAAAAATTTATGCCTGCAATCTGGGTTCCAAGTATTGGAATACATCGAATTTGTTTATATGGATGACACTGTACCTCAGCGACAGGAAATAACTTGAGTGCGTATGAATAATTTTGTTATTCTTGCCATCCGAAAGTGTTTACAAATAAAGGCAATTATTGTAAAGCGTTGAGGCCTGCATGCATTATGGTCTTGTTTCAGCGGGAGAACTAAGTAATCTAAGTAAAAAAAAAAGTGGAATAACACAACAACACGTTAACTCAATAGGTAATCTCAAAAACCATATAAGCTCACTTAACATGTGAGCAGTCTCGTGATCAACTTTTCCGATGTAAATGAAAAGAGTTAAAGCAGAAAGAAGCGACGACAGCCATCCACTAAACTATAATCACTCAAGCTCGTAAGACACTATCTCCAAGTGCAATTTCACACCACGTTCAGGATAGTGCAAAGTCACCCATATTCTTTACACGAAATCAATGATATTGATTATAGTCTCGTAATAGCCCAGCGGTGATTACACTTGCTGAATTATTGACCGAAAACATGAATCTTATGTTTGACTTTGTGTACAAACCTTTTCTAATTTACCACAGCAGCGTGTGTATAGCCGCGCACTATTCGGTGAAGATATTATGTGAAACTTAAACATTTTATGACTAACTTATTCTTGTCCGATTTCAGAAGTGTTCGGATTGCTGACGTGCACAATATCAAGTTTTTTGTGTACCTGCTTTTTTATTTATTTTTTTTTCGCTGCAAGTAGCTATTACATCATCTTGTCACAAGTCCACCAGGCAAAAAATAAATAAATGCATGAATGAATGCTTGAATAAGTAAATAAATAAAAATTAAGTTAAATAAATAAATAAATAAATAAATAAATAAATAAATAAATAAATAAATCAAATGTCAAAGCAGGTAGAAGATGACGGTGGTATCTATCTGAATCGACTGGCTCTGTCCCGAGCCTTGCTTTCTTCAAGCGTGCCCTTTAGAGTCTCCTCCTTGTAGATGTCCCATTTGAGCTTGACCTCTAACCCCGCCTGCAGCTCATCTTCCGGGGGATACCGCTGATACTATCGATACAAAAGAAAATAAGGGTAATAGTTTAATCAATATATCTTCAAAGAAATTAATGTATCACATGCGTAAAGGGACATGAGACCAAAATATTGTGTGAATTGAGTGAATGCAGAAATATTAGTTGAACTCATCAGTGATGTTTAAAGAATATTAGACAATCCGTTCCCAACATATTTTAGAAGTACTGGACCGACATTGCTGGATAATAAGACATTAAATGTCACAGTAGGACAACGATGAGGAGTATATAGAAAGAGCATTCAACATCGTTTTTCTAGGATAATGAAAACAGCACTATTTGGATCATCTCTTACAGGAGACAGGGGGAATAATGAATTATGATAATATATAATAATGGTTATTTCCATGAAATATGCTGAATATTTGACTTTGTTTTGTTTTGGTTTGGTTTGGTTTGTTTGTTTGTTTTTTGCAAGGGGAGGAGGGCTGGGAATAAGAGGGGTATTTGAGATCTGTCATAACCGCCTACAAAAGCGGTTATGTTTGTCCAGATGTTTCTACGTATAAATGGCGTTATGTTATTTCATCATCATTTACAAAGTAGCTCATTCAGTCAAGCTTTGGTTACCTCTGTTCGTAATTTACTGATCATCCGCATGGTGGCGTGCTCCATGTACAGTTTCTTGGAGAGGAGGATACATTCGGCTCCATTGCTGATGACTGCGAAGCTTGGTTGGGAATCATAAGCCATGTCAGCCAGGCCCTACAAAATAGAAAAAAATAAAGAATAAATGAATTAAAAATGAAATGAAATAAAAACATTTCTGTTAATGGGTGTCATATAATATTATAAGCTATTGATATAATTCATGTACAGAAGCATATCTTCAATTTTTTGCTTTTATTTTCAAAAAATATTGAAGGCATTCAAATTCAAATTTCAAATTCAAAATTTTCAACGAATTTGATGTACAAACTGATCATTTTAGGCCTACTTCTTTTCGAGACCTTCCCCTTTACATTTTTTTTTTTTTTTTTAAACAATCATGGCAATAAAATGCGTTCCGGTTGGGTTTTGAGGTCCAAGAAACCTGAAACTTCTCTTGCAGTTAAGACTTCTCAAAAGACAATTCAACCTTTTTAACGTTATGTTATCGCGCAGGTATACTTAACATAGAACGCAGCCCAGCCATTCGCCCATCAGAATATTACATTCAATTTGTCATTTCGCAGTCAACCATAATATCTTCCCAGTGCAACTGGAACCCGTATACTTACAAACACACTTCCTTTGGTAAGAGTCTGAACCCGTACCCAAATTGGCTCTGTGTTCCCATCCACCTGTGTGTGTGTGAGAGAGAGAGAGAGAGAGGGAGAGAGAGGAGATGGGTTTGCAAGTACAGTTGTTTACAGATCGAGCTGTAGAAGTATTCACTCATGAACTCATTATCAAGTATATGCTTTCTGATCCAAGTTCAAATTGTAAGTAACTAATGGAGTAAAATCCCCCCCCCCCAAAAAAAAAAAACGGACAGCGAAATGATCATTCAGTATACATAGGGATGTTTCTCTTTTATGTCACCCCCCCCAAAAAAAAAAAATCATATAGTTACGCAGTCAATCAAACAGACACACAAACATATAAACAAACAATACAAATGAAAACACAAATTCATAGAAATAAACACATTTTCCATGAGAAAAAAAAAATAAATGACGAAAGAAATGATGAAATTGTGAAATTTCGCTTATTGTCACAATTTTCAACAGTTAAGCAAGTAAGTCGTCACCTTACAACCTGCCAAATAGTTTGTTGTCCACATAATCGTCAAATTTCTATTTTCATTTTTCTTTAAACGCAATTAAGCTTCAGTCTCTAATTCTAATTTTATATGGCTGTTTATGATTTTGAACTTCATCATGGAATTTCATTGTATTTCACACTTTTATAACAGAAATATTGAATTTCGGCATTTTTTTTTTTGTACGCGGCCAATGAAATATTGTGAGGAAGTTATATCATCTGCTCATTCATTTACATATTCATATGAACTGTTCAAAAACTCTTTTGAAGAAAATAGTAAAACTTCACAATTTTGTAATTCACCTAATTTTTATAAGATTGAAATTTCACTGTTGCGCTTACAAGATGTTCTCCTTTTTTTTTTTCAAACTATTCTCAACTCGTCTGGAATGATACGGTGGTGTACACAACAAGCTTATTTCAAGATTCCCTTTAAAGCCACAACATATCATTGGTGGTGAACTTTAAGCATTGGCTTGGCAAATTGCCAGTCTAGCAGGATGCCGGAAATGTTGAAGGGGGTCCCCCAAAGCTAAAATGTGACTCCATGTTTTGACCAAGAAAATTAAAGGCTCCCCCTGATTTGGGGACGATGCTTTCCTATCAAAAAAAAAAAAAAAAAAAAAAAAAAAAAAAAAAGGATGACGGAAATGCAATGTGGGATGTGGCTGTATTAGTAATGCAACAGACATGGAGAAAAAAAAATACACGATCACAACAATTGATTACGACTGTCAGCCAACACTGGCAAAGCGCAAGCAAGCTTGTACTAATAAAAGACAGGGAAATCGATCACACAAGCGATAGTGATAGTTGATCACAGATCACTTTTGTACTAAAACCTTTGTTTTCATCATAATCTAAATCAATTTGCATTTATGAACGGACAAACCAAACGAATACTCATACATCAAGATCAGACAAACAGACAGGTAAGCATTTACACACATACACGAATATCAACCCTACCCCCACATGCACACAAGCGTGTTTGAACCCTGACACGACATTAGTATTTTGCTCCTGCGACAATTGCTCCGGTCTTATGTTTTTTTCCAAGGACTTAGGGTTGGGGTTATACGGTTGGGATACGGTTTTTAGGTTTTAATTTGATGTGAGGATTCAGATTACTGTTAGGGTTATTTTTGTGGGCAGAATTTATGTTTGACTTGTAATCGTGCAGATATTTCATGGGAGCAATTGTTGTAGGAGCAAATGCCATGCATGAAACCCGTATGAACACACTTTGGTCACATCTTACTTCAATGCCTTCGAAGTCAGATCCACCGATGTCGTCTAACAGGGTTTTCTTCTTGCCATACATCGATTTCTGCTTCTCAGCTTTTTGCTGCACGTTGTGCAGGAAGAGAATGTCGGCTGGGAAAAAAAAAAAACACGAATAATGGCAGTGACTTATTTTTAGTTGCTGTGACAAAAGTCACGTGTTCATCCTGTCAAACAGGAAGAGCATGTTTTTAGTGAGGTGAAAGGTCGGCAAGCTCAGCATAATTTCCACAGTTAACCCATTCTGAATGTTATTGATCGTGTAAGTTATTGAACACTAAGGCCATGCGACAGCGTTGAAATAGCCTTCTCTGATGGCTGGTGTATCTTTTATACAGATATCTGCTTTAGATATCATTGCATACAAAAGTATGTATGTATGTACGTATGCATATATATATATATATATATATATATATATATATATATATGGTTCACCATCCATTGTCGTTTACCATTCATGATTCTGTATATGAAGGGATGCACTTCCCGAACTTTTTGATAATAATGTAAGACTGATCATGAAATTGTGTAGATGCATTCAGTATACTCGTCGACAAAAAAAAAAAAAAACCAACAACAACAACTAATGTCTGTCGACAGAACTTGCTATGCCAGGATGATAATGACTCTGCACAGGCTACACTCTTAAAACATCCGAGTCAGAACTGACCCGGAACTGGGTCCGTTGGGGTCATACACCGTTCCGGGTCAGAAATGACAAGGAATGGGGTCAGATATGACCCATTCAGAGTCATGAATTGGGTCAGGGTGACTCCATTCGGGGTCTTCATGACCAAATTCCAAGTCATTTTTGACCCGGAATGGTGTATGACCCCAACGGACCCAGTTCCGGGTCAGTTCTGACTCGGATGTTTTAAGAGTGTATGATTGAAGTAATTTAGACTGATAGTTCTTCTCACTTTTCATACCAAGAATTCAGGGTTCTGGCTGATAAAAAGAAAGGATTTCTATACAATATTGATTATGTGGTATTGACTAAATATGTAATTACTATTTTGGTTTGGCTTTACAGTGTAAAATGTTCTGAAATTTCGTACGGTTTGATATGTAAACATGTGAGTGTTTGATATTCAAGGGAAGAAACCACAAAATACATGAAATACATTTGGTAATGTTAGTTATCAAGTCAAATCATATCTATTACGATTTCGTTTGATCTTCAAATAACGTCATATCACACATGCAGGCTAATATATTTCATTTTAGAATATAAGGTTCTCGACATTTTTCAAAATCAATTTCAATTTCAATTCATATTTCTCAATGAAAAAATACATCAAATAACGGTGGTAAAATGATACATGATATTCAGTTACGCGATGCAAAGTAGAATATTGTAAATTTATAAAACATGGTGGTTAATTTATGAAAGTTTAAATCTTAGCTTAAGCGTAATTAACTTTGTTGTGTACACAAAGAAAAAAGGTGAATAAACCTTTCAGAATCAATTCAAATCTTCTGAATTCAATTGGTAATCTTCCCTGTATAGGCTGTGAAATGAAGTTGAATGAATTCAATTACACTTTACCTATGGGGTTGACCCCTTCTTCAACGCCGTTCTCTGCCTCTTCGTCAAATACTTCATCAGGGATGCCTTGTGGAGCCTTCGTTCTCTTTCTGGACATATACGCCTGAGGGATAATAATATTACGTCAAGAAGGACTTCGATCAACACAATTTATACACTCAACATGTGTACCAGAAAGAATAAAATCCCTAAAGTTGTTTAAGATGCTAACTTACTCAATATCTTGTTTAAAATAACGTTGTTTTGGAGTTGTGACTCCTGAGATATTCAAATCCATTTTACCCTTTTCACGAGAAGGATTAATGCTATGGCGTGATAACATTTTCTTTCTTTCTTCGATGTCTCTCGTTTTCTCAACATTTTTTTTTATTTCCTTAATATAAAGGTCTATTTCCACTTGTGATGAGCCATTATCGTTATATTGCATTCTGCAGCTTCTTTTTCTTTGCTTTGATATCTTCATTCGCCTTTTATTTTCATTTATTCATTGTCACTTTTGTTGTAATGTGTGTTCTTTCTTCTTTTTTTACCATTCTCACTCTATCTACACATATAATGCCGGTCTTCGTAGGTGCAATGAATCAAACTTTTATCACCAATCTTCTGGAATTTGGGCAAAATACTATAAACTTTTATATCCTCTTACCGCTTTCTCTTTCCTATGTTTAGCTATGCTCTGTAATACTTTATGAGTTTTTTCCTAATCATGGCTCACTGTTTTTCTACCATAATGATAGATAAGTCAAAGGTGTTCCGTTTACCCTTACATCGGTATCTATCTAAATTATGTCGTCTGACAAGTTACCGCTTTATGCTTGGTCGGCACATTTTCCGATTCGCTGGCTGGACTTTTTGGAGTCGATATCGAAATGGCGTCGGTGCCATCCAATTCCCTCATCGCATTCTCGAGCTCATCGGCCGTGTCGATGTCCCGGAGTTCTTCCTCAAAGGAGTCATCCGAAGCATTGTCATCGCCTGGTGAAGGATAGTTGTTTATTTTTATTTTTTTTTTAGATGTGATAAGTAACTTATTTCATCTTCTTATTGCATATTAACAAGGCATTCACTTATATTATGTTTATTTAATTTGTAATGTAGACAGATATCTGTCTGTCAATATCTTATCGTTCCAAAGAATTCCACAATTGATCATTCCATTACTATTTCTTCAAAGATAAATTCAGGTTCTCATGTTAAAAGTCACCACGTTTTGAGTTGTCTAATGAAGATAAACAGTTTCAAAGAAAGAAATAGATCGATTAGAAACAGTGTGCGGACACGTAAAATATGAACATTTAAAAAATCGCGATATAAAAGATTATTTGTTATATTTGTGCGGGGGGGGGGGGGGTGGAGGGGATGGACTTACGTCAACAGGTGATATAGACCTACAGGTACACAGGTTGAGACTTTTTCCTTGTTCGTATTGAAAACAAAGAAATAACACCGCAGGAAAGTTATTTGCTTTCAAAGTCTCCACCAACTTGACATTCCCTCATTCATCGCCGATTTAATACGTGTTTAACCCTCTGTCTGCTTTGAGTGTCAATTGTCATAGAAAACTCCATAACGTTGTATAGGCCTACACACTGTCCAAAGTTCCTGACACAGAAAGGGTTGACACATTTTATGAAAGAGAACATTTCAACCAATCAAAAAACAATCTTAGTATTTTAGTATTTTTTACGATAAAAAACTCAATTTCCACATTTTTCTCTCTAATCCACATAATGTGTATGTGTGTGTGCATTTGTGCTTCTATGTATCGTATTCAACTTGCATATGGCATAGCGATAGCATTACTAAAATGACGGTCTTGCGATGTTTTCTATATTGTCCATTTTCTATCATTATCATGATCTTATCTTATCATCCTCGTTGTTAGCATCAAAATGACTTCCGCCAACCTTTCCGATCACGTGACGCGGCCGACCCGTTCTCCATTTCCTTCTCGTTGAGGTCCTTCATGAAATTCTCGAACTCCTCTCGTTTCTTCCTCTGTTCAAAGTTCTCGATCAGCGACCCATCGACGCTCTTCGATATCCGCCGGCTGGACCATGATTTAGCCTGCTTGCGAGCTTTGGGCGCAGTATGCATTACAGTGCAGAGGGAAGACACGCGAGAAGAGACTGTTGGAATTGGCGCTTTATTGTACGTTATGTCATGGTTATTCTTTAGTAACTGGAAAATTTTCCTTGTCAAAGTAAAAGTTTGTTTGAACTTCTTGCATGAAAGCAGTCGACTTGAAGCTGTAGGTCATCAATAATTTTTTTAACGTATTTGATTGGACTTCGATCTTAGTAAAGTCTAGAGATTTTCTTTTTAAAAAAAAGTCAATTCAATTTCAATTTATGTCTGCAGCTTGTTCTTCCACGAAAACACGAACATCGATTTTGGTTAAATAACATTTTCTAAGGAGATCAAATGTTCAAAACCAAATTTTATCAATAATTTAGAAGCTAAGTACAGTAAATTGCTGCATTTTCACTTTCATGATATGTTACACTTGTCTTTACAAAAGCTGTCACAATAAACATGCGTGATGACGTTTGACGAGATGACAGCCCTTTCCTGACAGAATGACTTTAAAAACGGATTTTTAAAAGTCATTTTAAAGTGGTTTTCTCACGGATTTACTTGCAAAAAGGGGTAGGGCCACAAAAATATGGCCAGGCATTACTTCACTTATTAAACTGAAATTCTGTTTTTAGATGTGAAGTGCACGTGATTTGAAAGATTGGACGGATTTTGAAGAGTTTTAAGCTCAATAACTTACTTATGAACGTAACATTGCAAGAAAAAGTATAAAAAGGGATTACAGTTTGTTTGTTTGGTTGGTTGTTGTTGTTGTTGTTTGATTTTGTTTTTGTTTTTGTTTTGTTTTGTTTGTTTGTTTTTTTGTTGTTTTTTTTTTTTTTGG
This sequence comes from Diadema setosum, assembly GCA_033980235.1. Taxonomy (NCBI): domain Eukaryota; kingdom Metazoa; phylum Echinodermata; class Echinoidea; order Diadematoida; family Diadematidae; genus Diadema; species Diadema setosum. Next base: position 23,679,632 of record CM067060.1, read on the forward strand.
GGGGGGGGGGGGGGTCCCGAGTATGTTCGGGCAAGTGTCTATGGGAAATGCGTGTTGTAGCAAAATTAAACCGTCCTCAACGGGTTAAGTAAAGACCACCTACATTCTTCTTGATCCACGTCGCGCTTCTTTGGGCGTGCTCTGCGTAGCAGCTTCATCACCTGGCAGCTGCCCTGTGGATACAGAAAATCAAGGGTTAAAACGTTCGTAATCATTCTGTCCTATTTTACAAAGGATCAAGTATGAAACTAGTAATTAGGCCTGCTTTATATATCTATGATATGACCAAAAATCGCAGAACTGAGAAGCAGGCCTATGTTTCTAGTTGTAAATATGTGTCAAAGTTTGTTTGATTTCCATTTGAGAAGATGGCTGGAATAGCCCATATTCAGCTGCAATAGCTGGTCTTGTTGAATGTTAGGTAGGACCACTTCATCGTGTTAAAATCCTACTCTTTGCGATGAATAAATGAAGCAAGATCTCTAAGGTGCATGAGTTTTGACTCTCTCACACACGAGATCTCCATTTTAAATGTCATATCATATCCGACGGACAGAGTGTTTTGCCTCTTAGGTCCCTACTAGATGGGACGGTATGAATACAACATTGCTAAGTGGGACTCGGGAATCGAACCAGGGTCCTTTGGACCGTGAGGTAGACGCGCTACAGACTGAGCTAACTCATCGCCCAAAGTTCAAGGAAGTTTCTACTATTTTGGTTGATTATTTTATTATTCATACTTAAGTAAAAAGAGACGAGAGGTGGTCACGCAAATTCCAATGTGGTGTGGAGAAAATGTAAATTTGTGCCAAAAGACGGCTTACGGGAAGGGGAACGACTTTCGGGCTTTTACATAGGATCGGCGCAATAAATCTTGTGCCTTCCGTCCCATATGTGATTCTCTTTGATCACTCCCTTTTTCCCCAGATGTGGCTCTCGACCTCCCTGGGTCGAGAGCCACATCTAGGGAAGAAAGGCCAGTACCGGCTACATCTAACCGTTGATGTGTAGGCAAACTACGCGTTCATCGAAATTCGCCTACTGATATCAATGGTTAGTGTTAGCGGTACACTGTCCGTGGCCAACGTCACTTCCCCTATCCTCGTGGTCGCCGAGCTGTTAGATCTTGGAATTCTTTATGAACTGCCAAACTTTTATAAGAAATGTGTGCATGGTTAGTTTTCTAACACGCGTGCCTTTTTTTCGTATTGTCTTGTCTCTTAATTTCGCTCATTAGAATAAAGCTGCGTCAGTATACAAGCAACAGGTAAAAGTTGCAATTGTTCATCATTATGTATAATACGGGTGCTGTTCGTTATTCCGAAGGTTCGATATTCCGAAGGTTCGTTATTCCGAAGGTTCGTTAATCCGAAACACACAAATTTCCTATACCTAGAGGTTCGTTAATCCGAAAATGAAAAAGGGTTCGTTAATCCGAACATTTGTGGCGTTATTTCGAAGGTTCGGTATTCCGAAGATTAATTTGTTCATCCGAAAATGAAATTCGGAAAAACGAACCTTCGGAATAACGAATCTTCGGACTGAAGAGCCTTCGGAATAACGAACCTTCGGAATAACGAGCTGTAACCGTATAATACAACATCTGTTATTGGTCCATTAAATTCACCAATATAATTTGTGTTACTAGTATGTTATTTTACATAAATATCGATTCAGTTCGATTATACAAGTCCATGCAGTGTGTGTAGTCAGACCTCAGCACTCCGGCACGTACGCTCATGAACCGGTCCCGCGAGATTTTGCGAGAGTTTGGCACGGCTACATTTTACACAATGTCAACGGAAATTCGTACTTCCTCTTATTTTTTTTTTTTAAGGCAAATAGTTTGAGAAAAAAATGCATGGTGCGATGGCGAAACTAAATGCCCTCCTTCTCATGTCTATTTCTGACATGTGTGTTAGAGAAAAAGATATATAAATGTTTATAGGGATTTATAGGTGAGAAGCAATGAGAATTAGGCAAAGATATTCTCGGACGTTATACAGTCATAAAACCATTAGGTCGCATATTGGATGCGAAAGCGTTATTTGACTAATGGCGGATGAACGAAAATTATTTTCCTTTGAACTAACAAATGCTATTTCAGAGCGAGCGTTGGAAATGACGAACTCTTATTTCATTTTCGGAGAATGACGATCATCAGTTATAATACAGTAAGAAAAGAAAAGTGTTAAAACTGAAAAGGCAGACGTCTTACAATAAAATCCAAACGAATATCACAATATCACTGTCTAATTATAACCTACGAAAGTAATTCATTCCATGTCCCCAAAGTACTTTTTTTTCAACTGCATCATTAATTATTTTGAAGGGATACATTGTAATGACAAAAAAAAAATCAATCAAAATGATCAATTATGTGGGTTGGATTTTCTTCCTTTTTTTTGGGGGGGGGGGGGATGGGAGGGGGAGTTATCAAGAATGAAGGATAGATACAATCTGATACTTTCTCTGCCCCTCCCCTTCTTCTTGACCCCCTCCCCATCAAAACAGCAACAATAACAACACCAAACAAACAAAAAACAACGAACAAACAAGTTGGTTGTTTATTGTTGACATGGCCTACACGTTAATTCGTGTATCCCGGTCTCCGGTTCATTTAGTCACATTGTGTTCATTTGCTTCAACCCGTGTAATTCTAAATTTGGTCCATCATACGCACATTATGATTCAATTCACATCAGCTCACAATTATTTCCATTTTCACGTGTTAACTTGACACGAACTGTATGGATGCACTGAAAGCTTGGGACATAACTGGTGATGAAAAGCACATTGATACAGCAACTGTTGCAAACAAGATGTTTACAAGTAGAGATACCAGTTTTAAGGTAAGTAAATATACAACCTGACAGATACACTCTGAAGGTTTACTTGACGTTCAATATGACATGAAAATATAGGGGGAAATCTAAAGCAAGACCATGAAAATATTATGTAATCATATATTTTCATGGTCTTGGTATAGATTTCAATAACTTAAGTAGGACGAGAACCTACTGAAAAGCTGTTATATGCTTGCATAATATATGTCTCTCAAGAGGAGGTGAAAATATAGGTAGACAGAGAAAAAACATTTTTAGGGGCCTGGCCTATAATCAATGTTTTAGAAAGTCCCCCAATTTTCGCGTTAACCTTTTGAAATGATTTTCTTTTCCCTATATATAAATTTAAACGCAGAAAGAGGAACTTTATGATCCAAATATTGAATAACGCATAGGGAAATATGGGGACAGCCTCGTGTTGTATCTGTCGAACTCGTGGGCCTTTTTTGCTTATTGTCGAATTCATGGGCTGTATGACTTGTGAGCTGTATAACTCGTGGGCTGTATAACTCATGGGCTGTATGACTCTTGGGCGTCGGTCTCGTGACGTGCACCCGTAATCATCCATCGTAATTTTGTCATAATACCATTCTTAATTCGTCTTTATATTGGTTACCTATACTGTCACAGTATCAAATAGTATACTCAGTACTTGTTATGTCAGTGTATTGTATATGTATCGCATTAAAATAGAGATATGACTGACGTTTTAAAAGACGACCAAGTGTAAAAACCGCTCCATTTTCTTTTTTTTTCTTATGTACATGCAATAATTAGAAACCTTACATTAATGAAGAACCCATTGTTACGTACATTGATCATTACATGAGCAAATTGAGTATTCTTATTTTCCTTTTTTTTTTCCCTTTTCACTTTTGTCTTTTTTTTTCCGGAGGGTGATTTCCTGGTCGCCGGATGAAGATCTCTTCGATTGTTTATGTACTGCGCAGAATAAGAAAACATTTCGTAAATGGTTACTCTGTGTCAGCACCTATCAAGATGACGAAATTATGCTGGCATACGTGAAGTTCTTTTGCTAATCAATTATGGTTAACAGTCGATAATCAGCAAAAATAATGAATCTTCGTCAAGCTCTACCAGGGTAGGATGCTGCCTTCATGCGAACTCATATTGGGAAACATTTTCCATGTTCATCGATGGTATGTTTAGTCGTCCATTTTTTAGAAATACAAAGGAGAGATTGTCACGAAATAGCCTTTTTTACCACCCCAAACAACAGTATGAAATTACGATTGGCGAGATGTTATGCGCTTGATAGTTGGGAAAGCACGTTGGCTAAAAAGGCTTCGATCCCAAGAAAAATAAATGTCTCAGTATCAGCATAGATAGCTTTTTTTAGGGCGTAAATTTTGGGAAGATTTCTGGAATGTTGCCGAGAGAGAGACTACAAGGAAGGCTCTGGAGTCGCTTATGGACTTGGCTCATAATCGATTACCAGTGACTGCAGCTGCACAGTTCAAAGTAATCAGTTTGAAAATGCAGAGCAAAGGTCGTATTACACTGATATGTTTACACAAATGCATGTCTTGGCCAAACACACACACACACACACTAAACACTATATTCGTATAGATACATACAGTGCATGCTATATTTGCATAATAATGCATAATGCATTCGGCATTGCCAAATCGATTGCCAACGATAGGGCGGGGATTCCCCAATTGTCACATTGGACAATCGAATGATTCATGTGTTTTGAGCTTTACATGAGAGATGGAACAAACGTTTTGTGTCATCTTAAACAAGCTTTCATAAATGTAATTAGCATACTACTGATATTAAGATTTCTATGATGCACAAAAGCATTCCACAGGCGCACTTGTGCATTTGATGATCGGGCCTCGTCTTTCTGAGCAATCTAAAGATTATTTTGGAACGCTAATATAATGTGGGCGATATTTTGCTTGTTTATAATCAACAGAAACTTAAACTCATGACCAAACATATAAAACAAAAGAAGATCCCGTCCAGAAATATTTGCAAAAGTTAGTGTATGCCTACCTGAATGTCGGGAAAGTATTTGAAATTGTGCCCTTTTTGGAAAGCCGATTGCATAATTTTAATAGTATTCCGACTAATGAAACTGATATGGTACAATAATCTTCAAGTATAATTCTTTATTTGTCTATATATCAGATTAGTGTAAAGACGTGTAAAGTCGAGTAACTTTTATTCCTATTCTATCTCCGTGTCTGTACCAGCATGTACCGATCATCTTTGTCTTTTATGGAAAGGGACGGCGAAAACTATTTGCCATCGTATACATTATTCAAACATATCTTCCTTATGAGAAGAGAGTGGCCTGTTATTATGCAGTGACACATGAATCTATAGTCTTCATGTCTGCCGGGTAGCCCTACTTCGACACATACTTCAAATAATAGTTATTATTTTTGAGTGGCGGCATCGAACGTGGGATCAAAGGAAATAAGACATTGTAACAAATAGGTTGGTCAAATTGAATCTTGCCTTGTATTGTATTCCCGGATTCCAAGTAATTTTATACCACCTTATTATTTACTGCAGACTCCATCTGACATTAAATGCAACGTGAATGATATTAATGACATCGAAACCCTCAATGGTGATATGCCTGAGCTTTGCCGTATTCACGATGACCATGACGTTTCATTTCATCCGAAATCTGGTACATCTGGTAATATTTTACCGCAACATGTAACAACATATTGGAATATACTACATGTATTTCAGTCTTGCATCATAACATAAGAAGTTCGACTAAAAATATTGATTAATTACACTCTCTTTTTTTTTTTTTACTTGACACGGAATGTGAAACTGTCCGTTCTGGGTTTATGTGAAACTTAGACGGCCGATAATGTCACTTTACTATGGTAATACACTCAGTCAAATAATTAAGTTTGTAAACGAGGTGAAAATGTGGCATTTCATGCAAAGAATGTTTTGAAAGTTAAAATAATAATCCAGTTTAATAATTATGATATGTCTGATTCAGTCGAAAGCACAGTTGTAATTTTACTGATGTAAGCATGCCAAATGGTAATAGTGCATTAATAGGAGAAATTTATAAGCCATGCAACTGAAGTCACTTTGATTTCATATCGACTCTCGGAATCATTTCGGATTGACCCCATTCCCGTAACAAACACAGCTATTAATGATAAGCGACTTTGATTTAGATTCATTTGACTATCAGTGATTTTCTTGATATTATTGATTCATCGTCTTTCACCACTGTTCACTCCTTGAATCCTTGTATAACTATGCCAACAAGATTCTCTTGTGTCAGCACTAATATTGATAGTGCTTTCTTAAATAGTCACTACTATATTGATCAGGATATTGTTTCAGACATATCAGATCATTTCCAAGTTATAGTTTCTTCCATACCTTTGTGTACTCACAATGGAGCCTCGCTCGAGTGACTAAATTTGTTCCACCAAATTGTTTCAAAGCTTTGTTACCTTAGGTTTAGTTATGAACACTCTAATATCTTTGTGCATTATCTTATTATTACAATATCGACACTTTGTCTGCTCGTACGTTTCGTCATTTTTCTTTTGTCATTAAAACGTTCTACTAGACTCCTTGATTCATTACTATGGAGCCTATTTTACAAGCTTCTGTTATTGAGTAGGTTCCCCATATCACACGTTATTCTCTCTTGATGGAATGCACACTTGTATGAACCATGGAACATGGCACAATAAATAAAACAAAATGGCTGAAGCACTAAAAGACGACCAAGTGTAAACACCACTCCATTTTGTACATGCGTTTAGGAATCACTATGCCATTCAAGAAGAGTAGGAAGAGAAGAATAGGAAGATGATTGTAACAATGATGAAACGTTCATAATAGTAATAAGGCAAATGTGACCCTTTTTTGCAATCAGTTTTTTTGATTTTTTTTTTTTGTTTACTTGTTTTTTTGTTGCTTTTTGCTTTTGTCCTTTTTTTTCCGGAGGGTGATTTCCTGGTCGCCGGGTGTACATATCCTCGTGTATTTATGTATTGCGCAAAATAAGAAAACATTCTGTAAATGGTTACTCTGTGTTATAGCCCCTATCAAGATGATAAAACGCTGGCATACACTACGTGAATTCTTTTGCCAATAAATTATGGTTCACAGTGGACAATCAGCAAAAATAATGAAACTTCGTCAAGCTTTACCAGGGCAGGGTGCTGCCTTAATGTGTTCATATTGTTGAAATACCTCCATGTTCATCGATGGTATGTGTAATCGTCCATTTTTGCGAAATTCAAAGGGAAATAGTAGCCTTTTTACCATCCCAAACAACAGGATGAAATAACGATCGGCGAGATATTATGTACTTGACAGTTGGGAAAGCACGTTGGATGGAAAGGCTTTGATCCCAAGAAAAGTAGAAATATCAATATCGACACAGATAACTTTTCTTCAGGGCGTAAATTTTGGAGAGATTTCTGGAATGTTTCCGCGAGGAAGACTACAAGGAAGGCTCTGGAGTCGCTTATGGACTTGGCTCATAATCGATTACCAGTGACTGCAGCTGCACAGTTCATAGCAATCAGTTTGAAAATGCAGAGCAAGGATCGTATGACACTGATCTGTTTACACAAATGCATGTCTTGCCCAAACACACACACCGACTAAACACTATAGTCGTTAGATACACGTAGTGCATGCAATATTTGCATAATAATGCATAATGCATGAGGCATTTAGCATTGCCAAATCGATTGCCAATATCAGGACGGGGATTCACACTCTTGTCACATGGACACTCGAAGAATTCATGTGTTTTGAGCTTTGCATGAAAGAAGGTACAAACGTTTTATATCATCTTCAACCAGCTTTCATAAAGGATTAGCATATTACTGAGACTGGGAACATTTCCTGAAAATATATATCACTGATCCATGAAGCCATTCAACTCTCTTCTAGCGCATTATTAGAACAATAAGTGTTCTTGACTCGACTGATTGTTCTGGGTTGATATACAAAAACTGTTAAAAGTCCATGTGCGGATTGAGTGAATGCAGTAATATTTAATCAGTGATAAAAAAACCCGACTTCATTGATTTTCTAGGGCAATCCGTTCAAAAATTATGAATTTTAAAGCTTCTCTGCTGCCATCGCTGGATGAGAAGACTACAACAGTTTGTGACGTCACTGCAGGACAACAATATAAAGAAAATACAAAGACAATTCCACAACATTTCACTTCTTATGAAAAGTTAACATTTCCTCGACAACTGACGCATGTCCCCATGTTTGGGTAATACTGCATCACCTGCTTACTGAAAATTGTAGTCGAGTGTTCTTTCTTTTTGCTAGAAATATGAAGATATATATGAATTCTGTTTGTTTCACTTCCTTTATATTCTTGTCCCGCAGTTGATGTAAGTGACAGGAGTGAGCACCAGAGCGTTGAATTTCAATTCCAAAACTGCACAAACTCCCTCTTGTGGAAGGACGCGATCCCCCTCACCTTCCCTCACTTGCATCTTCTCCCCCAAATTTTGACCATATTCTTGCCCCCCCCCCCCTCCCCCCCCCCCAAAAAAAAAAACAACAACAACAACTGCACACGGCCAAAGTCTACGTAAGGTGGCCTTTTCAAGGATTGTGTGCTGCGCACTGATTATTCGTTGTAAAATTGTCTTTATACTCAATTTGCCTCTTCATTTGTGAATGTAGAGTTGGGAAGTAAAGATAAAATGAAAGAAAAGATGGTACAGAGAAACTGAGTTTTATCGTCTGGTATAAATATATATATATATGAAAAGAAGGTAGTTTTCTAGCCACGTTAACGTTTTTACGAGTTTATTGCACACAAAAAAGAAAACATTCCCTCATGATTACTTTGTTTATTATAGCTCTCAGAAATTTGATAACATGCTAACGTGCGCGAAATTCCCGTACCATTTAATCCTTTTTTTTTTTCAAAAAGATGCGATGATTTTATTTGATTTGATTTCTAGTGCTTGTTTTTATCTCTCTTTTTTTAATTTCAAACGGCGTGAATCGATGACAAGACAGTCGATGGCCTATTCCAGCTTCATGCATACATAGAATATGTTTGCACAAAATACATAATGCATGAGGCTTTCAGAGTTGCTGGTAAAGGTTTCTAATAATATAGCACGGGAATTCCCACGGGTCACTGAGACAGCCATAGGGCACGTGTGTTCTCAGTTTTGTAATTAAGTACACATACGTGCAGTACCCCTACATAAAGCGGTATATAGGCTTGCAATGGGCTGACATTAAAGGACGCGTCATGTACGGTATGTGTGTTTGTATATATGTATGTATGTATGTATGTGTGTATGTCTAAACTGAATATGTTTTTATGTAACGTTGACGTTCCATGCCATGTCTGCAGACGTAGTATAATGTCAACGTAAAAGATTATGTATTTCCTGGATCTGGTTACATACACACGCAGAAGCATGGAGGAAATATACTATTCAAAAGAGCTCCTCGAATATCCTGCTCTTCATAAACAAGTAGAGTTTAAAAAGATGTCATAATCTGATAATATAAGAGATCAGACGTGTGTATTATTGATCATTTTCCATGGTCATCATATAATTTAACGCCCGATGATATTGAACTTTCGATGGTTTTATAAATACTTTCTTGCTATACATCCTGATGAATGTATTGCATAATCAATGAATAATTCAATCAATTCAATTCAATCAACAATATATTGTATAATCCCGTTGTGTGAAAAAAAAATAAATATTAAAGAAATCCGAGACTTCTTTGCATTATATTCAAGATCAATTACGTCACAAATATTTCACAATTTAGCGAAAATTCTTCATGAATTCCTCTCATGATAAGTAGTAGTAGTAATAACAACAATAATAATGATAATAATGATGATGATGATGATAATAATAATAATGATAATAATAATAATGATAATAATAATAATAATAATAATAATAATAATAATAATAATAATAAAGAAGACTATCCGTCGAGTTGAGAAGAGTGAAACCGGGGAAATAAAAAGAGAATGTCCTTTGTTGTGTATTTGTGTGTGTGTGTGTGTGTGTTTGTGTGTGTGTGTGTGTGTTTTATACGAAGAGATATCACGCCCGAAAGTACTTCATTGGCATGTAAAAAAAGAAAAAAAAAGAAAAGGATGGATAAAGGGAACCTACCGATTTTACGATGATGATCCAATCCGATCGTCTGCTCTCCCTGATGAGAATGTCCCCGCGCCTGGTATAAGGAGGAGGAAGGAAGAAAGGACCGTTACGTCACCATGACAACTGCCATCAAAGAGTGTGTATGTTCCATTATGATTCCAAGTTAATATCCTTTCGTTGAGAAAGTACGTTGTACTTTGTATCGCAAAGCAGGACTTTAAGATAATCAATGAAACCGTTTCCCAACATAATATATTATTAACCTTTAAAATTATTACCACAGTTGTTTTCTCTGGAACAAATTAAGACAACGTTCTGCATCCTCAAGACATGTAATACCTCAAAAGTGACCCGCTATAGTTATGTAATATAATTATAAAGTACATACAGTGGAGTGAGTATATAGATGATTAAGTAAGTGCAATGAATTCAGTATGCAGTAAACGAGTAGATGCAGTTTGATATTTGTGGACAAATTGATGTGTATCATAACGAGGTCAGAAAATGCTCATAACATTCGCAATGGATAGAAAAAGTCAAGGTCAGATCATTTCGTGCAAGTCTTACTTGAAGTAGGAGAAGACGCATTTCTTTGGATGTTCCGCCAGTCTGTGCAGAGGCCAACCATCGAGAAAGCGCAGATTCCTTTAATTGAGAATATTCATATCATATCCTTCATTAATGAAATCCTGTACACTGATTGATCAATTAAGCGTCATGAGTGACCAAACATTATAGCACTGCTATGTTGAAGACAAGAAGATCGTGATGGTACTATACATTCATGGTGAAATGTACCATAATTACATACCATGAATATGACGTCATATTTATGGTTACGTCAGAGATAGCGTGTGTAAATATTATTGATATCCGATAATCGGTATCCGCCCCTTATAAAAGGGGTTGTATAGTTTTGGTTGAGACCTAACTTCACGTTTCTAACTTTTTTTGTGTGTGAGATAATGAGAAACCTCTTATGAAATGTGAAAGAGCATGTAATTCCAAGGGGAATTCAACGTTTATTTGATGAAAATTGATTTTAAAATGGCTGAGATATCCAAAACAGAGCAATCCTGATAAAAGGTAGGACCCACCTTTTATTACGATCGCTTTGTTTTACTTTGTTTTTGGATGTCTCGGCCATTCCAAAACCGATTTTCGTCAAATAAACTTTGAATTCCTCTTAGAATGGTATGTTCTGCACTATTTCATAAGTGGTTTCTTGGAATCTTGCAAAAAGTGATAAGCCCAATCCTCATCTCCACCTATACTATACTAGCACTTTAAACCACTTTTGGGCTATTATCACGTCCAGTGCTTTCGAGCAATACACTGCATGAACAAAATACAATGCTAGATGATCTTTTTTACGTGAAAACGTCTTGTAATCTTGATTTCAAAGATATAGTTGAGATATAAAACAAATATATCACTAACTATTTTGAGTCTCCAGTAAAGTTATGGCTCCTTCGGTGACAGATATGGCACTATTTTTTCAGGGCTGCCCCCTTATTGTTATGGCCGTCACCTTAGAATCCATTTTTTTCTACTATAGGTTCTCAGTATATGGTATTGTCTATGAATTATACTAGACATCTTAAATGAAAATTTGAACAAACTAAATTTCATTTTGTTCTAATTCTTTTTAGAAAAAGGTTTGTAAATAACATGAGAAAGAAGTGCATAGAGTGTGAGGGTAATTGTATATGATCTCTCTGTTTTGGTGCTAGGGATTGGAAAGAATAACATTGCAAACATTGTAGAAAATGTGAACATAGCAACACTTCAGAGTCTCGTACGTGGTTTATTTTGCTAGCCGTTGTTTTTTTCTTTCTAAAATTGTAAAAAGACACGATTCATAGATGTTAATTAGTGAGGCAGAAAGTATATTTGTTTCCACACAAAGTGGGCATTACTTCAAGCATGGACCTACAGTACGTCCATGTTTCAAGCAATATCGATCACCCACCTGACAAATGCGTTGTCGTTTTGCTGAGGATTGAGTAGCGTCGACAAACCACCCGCCATGAAAATCCGAGTGTAGTCCTGAAGACGAAGATGGAATACATAACATTCAAATGTGATACGAACGGCAACAGGAGAAGGGCAACAACAACAACAGCAAAAAAAAAAAACAAAACAAAACAAAACAAAACAAAAACAACACAAAACTTTGCAGGCCCACTTTCAGTCTTGATTACATATAGGACAGTACTATGTGTGTGTGTGTGTGTGTGTGTGTGTGTGTGTGTGTTTATGCGTGTGTGTGTGTGTGTTAAATAGTCTCAAAACTATGTGAATAATTTCTTACTTTGTACAGAAAGAACAGCTTCGATTGCGTATTCATAATGGAAATGAAATAAACACCATTGAAAATTATGTATGTTGGTGTGTAAGAGTGAGAGTTTTTCTGTGAGTGTCTGTCTCTTTGTATGTCTGTGCTTGTGTGCGTGTGTGATGTGATAGGTCTGTCCTGTGAGAATAGGAGAAAGTTATTGCGAGAGACAAAATGACCTGACGAACCATTTTACTTGGTTTCCTTGGAGATACTTGATTGATTTTTTTTTTTTTTTTTGGGGTGGGGGGAGGGGGAGAACGTGCTATATGACAACTATATACAACAAGAACTTGACGACCAAAATGCCACTCTATCTGCTGTCAAATCACTGAGCTCTGTTGGAGAATAGCAAGCTAAATGGTGATGGTAGTGAATCTTATTTTGTTATCATTATACCCCACTTCCCCATTCATTGATCAATATGATTATGAAGAAATGGACAGAAAATAAGTGAATGAAAATAATGACAGCTAAGTCCTTTTCTCACGTTTCCGGTGATGGTGATCATTTCAACTCGTTCTCGTGCGATTACTGTGGCTTGTCTTTTAGCTCGATTCACAAGTCCCAATTCCTGTTTGGCAAAACAAACAAACAAACAAGACAAATCAGTACAAAAATTGGGGAAAAGAATGTGAAGACCAAGAATGTGAACACACAGGGAGAAGGACTAGGGAGGATGAATAAAAAGAACTTGGGAAATGGACATGAAGGACAGAGAGCAGGAGATAATTATGGAGAAAGAAAAACGACAATTTCAGTCGGGCACTAATCGTTTATAAATTTTCGAAATGGCTTTTTGTTACATTAACCAAGAGGTATCAGACCTAATAAGTTGTCCTATATACTTAACATACTTCGCTTACACGAACCTTCAAAAAGCATCAAGTTTCAGTGCACTGCAATCTTATAGCTATACGGTCAGCATACCCTACACAGCTGCTAAAAGATGGTACCATGTTAATTTCCATTATAATAAAGAGATTATGAAGAATAATAGATGTGGTTTCCATTTGTGCTTCTCTTTTTCTTTGTCCTATTTTTCTAGTGTCTCCTTCATAGCAGGAATGTTTCCTCTACACATTCCTTAATTCAGTTATTCTTTTCGTTTTCTTCAACCTACCCCAAAGGTATCCCCTCTCTTGAGGTAGACCACTGTCCTGTTTTCATGGGTTCCTTCGTCCATGACGCTCACCACCACTGCAAGATGAGAGAAGAAGAAAAAAATTAACCAGTCGCTATGGTAACGCTTATGGTTTCCTACCAGCATGACCAGATTCGGATATTGTGTCATCGAGTGCCCCTACTTGTGCTCTAGTTTATTTGACGCAGCCATGTTTCTCAATGAACGAGTTCAACTCGTCAGATTAGAGTTATAAATCTTGATAGTCCACACGGCAATTGTATATTGTAGTTCATCAGAATTATACACTTATATGTATGTATATATATATATATATATATATATATATATATATATATATAGATATATATATAATTTTGTATTATTATTATTATTATTATTATTATTTATTCGGCAATTCAACATACAATACAAGCGGACATAAAATACAAACAGAAAATCGTATTACATGATATAAAATGATATGTCTGTTTTTGTTTGGATTTATTCTACGAGCCGCGTAGGAAATAGTAAGGGCCTATAGTGCTCATAAGCATGCTATACCGCTGTTAAAATAGAGTGCTTTTCCTCACCAAGGGCATAACCTTTGCTGCCTGTGCAACACATGGGCTAAGGCAAAGCCAAGGTGCGCCAAAATGGGTATTTAGCTTGTCACAACTTTTTCATGTCTTGAAATACAATGGCTCCTCGGAGGCATCTTCGTGTAAACATTTCTCTCCAGAATACTCTTATAATGTGTTATTTCCAACGCAAATATGATATTCTGTGCTTATATAATACTCTGCAAAAAGTCCGGTGTTAAATAGTGAACACCAAGCTGGTGTTAAATTTTCGGTGCTCATTTATGGTGTTAAATTAACACCTACGGGTGTCATTTCCAAATTTTAAACTGTTTTTTGAAGAGTTTCTTAGTAACTGCACTTCTTGTTGATTTTTAATTTAAACAAGACGATCAAGAATTTTACATTAAAATAATAGATTTTTGAAAAAATGTGAAAATAGATTTACACCAAAGTAACACCAGCTGGTGTGGTCCCTTATTGAAGCTGGACGGGTGTTAAACCATTGATATTAACACCAGCAAATATCAAATCAACACCATGTGGTGTCATTTTTGATTTAACACCAGTACAGTGTCAAAATAACACCAGTACAGTGTCAAAATAACACCAGTACAGTGTCAAATTAACACCACGAAGTGTCAGGTGAACACTTTTCAACACCATCACAGTGCATTTTTAACACCTGTGGGTGTGGTCCTTTATTGAAGTTTGATCGGTGTTAGATTTAACACCTGTGGTGTTAGATCTAACACCGATGTTTTTGCAGTGTATGATTAACGCGTTACTTTTGTCTAACGCAATATTCTTTCATTTTGTGGGATGAGGTGAGGGATTATGAATGATCATATAGATCTGTGTCTTGTCATTTACAAAATATGCTAGGATGCGACTATTTGATTGATGTATGAAAAGTCCTACTTTGGATCCTTACAAACCATGTACTGTGCCTAACCAAGGAGGTACTAGGCTTTGCCTAGTACCTCCTTGGCCAACACAGGTTCTCCACACTGTCTGCTACAACTTCTGGCCTTGGTTCCCCTGCTCTGTATAACTTACTACGGTTTCAGGCTTACTCGACATACAAACTTCTTGACTGTGCCAAAATCTACATTTGTAAGAAAAGGTGTTTTTTCTATTAATAGACATAAAGATCATTGCTTGCTTTCGTCTGTTCGCTTGACGGACTTCGTGACCCCGTGCTTATCATTCAAGGCTTGTTCTACGCCCGTTGAAGCGCCTTGTTCATGGTGTATGGTATTACTGCTACAACGGCTTTAATCTCGGGGTCCTCGTGGAAGCCAGAAAAATGCACCAATCAAAGGAGTCGTCTCATAAATCCGTTTTAGATAGGTTTTAGAACCCCAGGTCTTCATAAGTGGTTACAGGATTGCTGATGCAGAGCCATTGCGGTCTTGTAATTGTTAATCACATCTCCAGAAAGTATCAAAACAAGTATCAAAATTGTGTATGTGTGCGTATCATATTATACGTACGCGTTTTTTCGATGCACGTGTCAAAGTTAATTCTTTATTATGTTTTCACCAGGTAGTAATATTGGTCGTTAGCATAAACCCAAATTAGATGAGCGGATGATGTTATCCACTCAAAGAAAACTGTAGAAAGTGAAAACAAAGCCACGTAAAGGCATTGTCAGTTCGTGAAAGGGAACGTGAAGCAACTTTCAAGCATATGAAACTTGGAAAATAGATCGTATCCGTGTGGCCAATTTTCTTTCTCCTTTGTCATATAATTATTATTTATTTATTAGAATAACCCATTAGATACTCCCACCGTACTTCGTTTATAAAGTAACACTGAAACCTTAAAACCTTATCTTGAGGCCAGAGGAAAGGACAACAAACTGAAGTGCGATTATGGTATGATGGCAATTTGATTTTTAACATTATACTGGGAGCACAGTCATGATAAGCAAGTGAAACACGCAGAATTTCACTAAAGTGAAAAAAGACAGACTGCGCTCGAAGTGCGGATTATTGAGCAATGCATTCATCATATCACTTCACTAATTCAAAGCCATTCCAGACGTATAGTCCTTTAACTTTCAGATTTGATCTGGACGAGCTAATTCAATGAGTCAGATGAGTATGGCCGTATATAAAATGCAGTCATTTCAAATAATGATTTTGTGTGGTGTCCACAAGAGGATATACAATGTACTTCACTTTATGTCTGCCTGTGTGTGTTCTTGTGGGTTTTTTTTTTGTGTGTGTGTGTGTGTGTGTTTTTTTACTTTTTGTTGGGGCCCTCGGGAGTGCAAGCAATGGGCAAAAGCAGGAGGTGGGGGGGGGGGGGCACTGTGGCTAAGACTCCCGAATCTCAATCGGAGGACCCGAGTTCGAATCGTCCATGGCAAATGTTTTTACCCATCCATCTTCCTCTCGAACCAGGTGTGTAAATGGGTTCCCGGCAACTCTATGATAGGGTTATATGAAGACAGAAATAGCAGGGCCCTCTTGTAGAGCAGTGACAACAATGAAAAGGCTACGATGGATAAACGAGACCGTGAATGATATTATCATTGATGAATTAGTATCATAGGAGACGCACAAGACATCGGGGCTCTCACCTGACCCAGACAAGATGAAGTAGAAGTTCTCGGCCCAGTGGCCCTGGCGCAGAATGATCCGCTGTGCCTGGTAGGACACGTACCAGCCGACCCCGACGATCTCTTGCTGCATGGCCAGTGGGTACTCGCAGAATGTCGGGAAATTGCGCATCGAGATCAGGACCTTGAGGAATGGTTGCAATATAAGTTACAAGTGATGATGCTTTCATCATAGAATTTATCCAAATCATAATAACAATGGTGATAAAGATAATGATGATGACAACATTAAATATAACATGATAACAGTTAAGCATTCATGGTAACATTTACATTCACACAATCCATATTTACAGTAATATCAATTTACATTCACAATACATTCCCATTTACATTTACGTTTAGACGAACATTCGGTCAGCGCCGGCCCATGTCGAATTGGCAACTTTTCTCTAATTTATCATAGTTTCTTATTGTACTTACATGGTACTTATCCTTTTCTTTCCTATTCTTTGGATGCGTTGAGAGGATCCGACGAGAATCGGCGGAAATTCCCGACTATCGATGTAAAGAAAAACAGCAGAAACATAATTATTATGTGCATCATCATAACGAAATTCAAACATGTAAAAGGCGGAGACTAATAGGAGTCAGAGGAACAACTGGGTGATACAGTATCCATAAAATTGGAAGAAAACTAGAAATTCATTAATGAAATGTGATACTAATGTCTAACTCCATGAAGTGAAATTTGGGGGAATGTCTTATTTCCATAGTGACTTTTTACGTCATAACAAAGATCAGAAGAGGGCGGTGAGTTGGCTCAGTCGGTAGCGCGTCTGCCTCACGATCACGCGGCCCGGGTTCGAACCCGAGTCTGGACTGAGCAATGTTGTGTGTAAACATACCGTCCCCTCTAGCAAGAGGCAAAACACTCTGTCCCTCGGATAGGACATAAAATGGAGGTCCCGTGTATGAGAGAGTCACAGCTCATGCACGTAAAAGATCCCGCTTCATTCATTCATCGCAAAGAGCAGGGTGTCTAACCCGGTTAAGTGGTCCCACCCCACATCAACTGGACCCCATGGAAGACCAGCTAAGTGTAGCTGAATATGGGCTATCCAGCCATCTTCACAGATGGAAAATGAACAACAACAACAACAACAAGAGGCATCTCATTAAATTTTGATTGTGCGTCGTGTAATCTTTACCTTTATTATGAAGTGTTTGTATCTTTCGTTTAGCACTGTATTTGAACGATCCATTATTCACAGTATCGATCCATCAAGATCATCCAGCTAGCGAAGTTAATACTTCATGCTCCTGTTGCTGAATGTATACCGTGATTTTCTCATATCAAACTTTAGTTGACTGTTAAGGGATGTATATTGTCATTTGCTTACTTATGCAGCATTTTTTTGTTTGTTTGTTTTGCTTTAGAGTTTGTTTGTTGTTGTTGTTGTTTTCGTCGTTCTTTGTAACGCTGCGCATCTTGAAATCATGGTCATGTAGGACAATGCATATGAATGTTTTGGTATTTGAAGTGATGCAATGTACACATGTCGTAACTGTCTTGCCAAATCAATATATATTTTTTTTGCATTACACTATTTTTGGCACTATTTCTTGTATACATGACAATATTTTGTCAATCTCACCTCCTTATTGGCTCGAAACTTTCTGACGTCAAAAAGGAGTTCCTGCTCGGGTTCGTCGAGTAAGCCATGGATGCCACGGAACGCAGAACTCTCGTTGTTAGCACTGATGGTTGAATAAAAAAGAGAGAAAAAAATATTATCCGTATGGGCTTTTTAAAACGCTACAAATTATATCCAACAGAGTAAAAAACGATCGTTCTTTTCGGAGGTCTTTTGATTATTCTTGGGCTCATTACTTGTAACTGTCACTGAGAAAGGTTGCAAACATTGGAAGTATTGACACGGAATTCAGATATTAATCTTAGACAAGACAATAATTAGTTACCGCAGTGTCATTCCATGAGACTAAACTAAGGGGACAAATTATGTTAGAAAAGGAAGGCAACATGATATTGCCCTATGCAGATTTAAGTGATTTAAGGACGTTAACTTCACTTTGACCCATTCATACATTTAGGCATTGAGTAATTTTCAAGGTACAGGTGTGGAGAAAAAGTGCAATTTCTGAATTGAATAGTAAATTGTTACCATTTTCATCTGGCCCTTGACCCTAAAATTCATAAGATAATTACTTTCAGGTAGAACATGCATAATATGTACCAAGTTTCAAGGTAACTTTAGCCACTTCCGAGATATGGAGGAAAAAGTTAGTTCAGCACTTTCACTTGATCTTTGACCTTTTGACCTTTGAGGCAAAAAGAGAGAAAAAAAAAACTTTCCAGAGAATTTCTATTAGGTTACACACTCATACACCAAGTGTAAAAATATAACCCTGCTGGCATTGAATAAATATGAGGGTAATAGTAACATTTTGAAGTCTTGCACTTGACCTTTGACCCCATGAACCTACATTCTCTAGATAATCACTTCCAGTCAGTACATGTATATACTATGTTCCATGAAGATACCTTGAACAATTTTCAAAGGTACGGAGAAAAAAAAGAAGTTTTAATATCTTTACTTGACCTTTTGACCTTTGACCTTTGACCTCATGACCCAAACTTTCACCAGAGAATCTTAATTGGGTAATACATGTATACACTAAGTTTCAAGAAAATCTCTTCAGGCATTCAATAGATATGGTGGAAATAGTGAAATTTTATGTATTTGACCCTGACCTTTTGACCTTTGACCTCATGACCCAAACTTTCACCAGAGAATCTTAATTGGGTAATACATGTATACACTAAGTTTCAAGAAAATATCTTCAGGCAATCAATAGATATGGTGGAAATAGTGAAATTTTATGTATTTGACCTTGACCTTTTGACCTTTGACCTTGAGCATGTGCACCCAAAAGTTGATAGGCACAACTTCACCCCCTAATACACATACATGCCAAGTTTCATTAGGATACCTCAACAGGTTTCGATAATTACCTTGTCCACAAAATTCATTACGGACGGACGGAAGGACGGACGGACGGACGGACGGACGGACGGACGGACAACGCGAAAACATAATGCCTCCGGCACCACTTCGTGGCGGAGGCATAAAAACTGCACTTGTTTATGGGCTAAATATGCATATACCGTGTACACTGTAACTGTTATAATCAAGTACTCTGCATTCAGTATCACTTACCATTATGTAATATTCCTTCTCCATGCATCTAACTTGCACACATGAACCACTCTCATATAATAAATTATTATGAACGTACGATAAACCTCTCACGTACCTGAGAAAATGTTGTTGGCAAAGCCGGTAGAAGGAGGTGATCAATTTGCAGTATATTCTAAATTTCCGCAGAAGTTTCTCCTGCAAGTTAAAGAAAAAATACAACACTTATCAAAGAACAAAGAAACAAAGGCTTTCAGCATTGATATTGACGTACTGAATTGTTAAAGCGGTATCATATTGCGTGTTTGTGGGTTAATGTATTTGTGTAGGCCAAAGCAAATAATACGTAAAGACGAATGATCATTGCAGCCACTCTGCCCAAATACAGTGTGCTAAATTATCATGGTCAGGAGTAGTAAAAACATATTGATAGAACGTTACAATGTAACTCAATACGAATGTGATTCTGAGAATATTACAAATGCTATTGTGAATATCCTTCTTTTTTTTTGCACTCGTTATAAGGTACACACAAACATAACTGTTTTGACATCCAAAGCGAGAGACTTCTTGACTTTTATTGATGGAGTGAACAAACATATATATACAGAATTCAAATTTGGCAAATTGTATTACGAGCAGCAAATAATGTGCCTTGTAAGAAGTCATTTTGCGTCCAACAACACATATTTGTTCATACTCAAAAAAAAAAAATACTGTATTTCTTGTTTGAGAAAAAAAAAATGAGATCGACAGATTTTCTAAAAAAAAAAAAAATTACCCAACTTTGATTTTGGAGATGAGTTACTATTTTGACATCCGATAAAGATGTTGATAAATCACATTACAAAAAAAGCTACCAATAATTTCGAAAAATGATGAAAAATTCCTAGAAGAGAATGGAGTTAGTCAGGAGAGGTGAGAGGTGGAGAAGAAGTCAAAGAGATAGTATAGTTTTGGTTGAGACCTAACTTCAGGTTTCTAACAGTTTTGGGTGAGATAATGAGAAACCTCCTATGAAATATGAAAGATCATGTAATTCCAAGAGGCATTCAACGTTTATTTTGATGACAATTGCATGGTTTTGAAATGGCTGGGATACCCAAAATAGGGTAATCCTAATAAAAGGTGGGACCCAGCTTATACTACGATCGCTTTATTTTACTTTGTTTTTGGATGTCTCAGCCATTCCAAAACCGATTTTCTTTGAACTTGTCTTAGAATGGTGTGCTCTGCACTATTTCATAAGTGGTTTCTTGGTGTCTCGAAAAAAAAGTTAAAAGCCCAATCCTCGCCTCCACCAATACTATACCATCCCTTTAACCTTCTTGTCATACCTGGTATATTTCGAATTCCATTTTCCTGTTACATTAATTTGTGGTTGCGTTTTTCTTACATCACCGCTTACAAACTCCTGTGTAATGTTTACATGGAGTGATAGCATTTCATTTTAAAGGAATATATGCGTAGGATCGTATGCGTATTCAATAGTTCATGCTGTGAAAATCAGTCTATGTGGTCGTAAAGCTGCCTAGATGCACTTTCCATTGATGACTTGCATGGTAAGTATGCGATCCATTCATGCCGCAAAGTAGAGTTTTGAAAAACATTTTAATGGGTTTGGTTCCAGACAATCGAGATAAATTATTTATCTAAGAAGAGTAGATGTCCTGCTACGTGTCATGCCAATGCCAAATGTCTTGAAAATAATGGGGGTTATACTTAATTCCTACTTCTGAACTTTCAGGGATTTGCTACTATATTGTAAAAGATTGCAAGATTCGCTATTACCAACGGCTACTCTGCACGTTTAATAAGAGAGATGAATCTACACACAAGAGTCATTGGAAAATGGGTAAGGGTGGGGGGGGGGAGTTAACAGACAAATATGACTAACAAAGTGAAGACTGTCAGTTCCTTCCAGCATGTAAAGAAAGAAGACTACTATTAGAGAATTCTGGTCTGACTAGTGCGAACTGTTTGTCCTCTTCATCGTGGCTGAATGCTACTAATATTTGACCAGTGCACGGAAATAGACAAAGAAAGGTCCGTTTTATTTGATTTTGTGCTTAAGTTTCCTCACTAGAAAATGGTAGTTCCCTCTTTCTTTCTCCATCCCTTTCAGCTCTCTTTATTGTGATTTGTTCCCCGTATCTCTTTCTGTTATAATTTCTTTTTTGAGCCTTTTTCTTTTCGACTAGTTCTACTTGTGTTGTCTTTTGTCAGTCTAGATTGGAAAAGAAAAGAAAAATAGCGCTGAATGAGTCTGTTCTGTCTTTCCTGTTCAAAACTATGAATGCTTTACATGCCACACATTTGTTTGTAACGGTTCACTTATCAACATCGTCTCTACTAGTCACTACTGTAGACATTCGTATGTGCAATGTCAGCCGCTTCATCCTAACTTGCATCAGAGGTTACAAACCTCTTTAGCAAAACGCTCAAAATTTCCTCTCAAGGCAGCATTTTGTTCATTAACAACCGTCTAGCTACCTTTTGGAACTGTCAACTGACTTCACAACTACAAGATATAAACACAAACCTCTGGCATGATGGCTGGAGTACATTCACCTTGAAAGAAAGTTATCTCTTTCGTCAGAAATATGTGCACGCCAGTTTACTCAGTTATATCTTCAGAAACCCTACGGAGACGTGCACACTATATAACAAAGCACTGTTTTCAAGTTAACATTTTGAGCCACATTTTATATTACATTGTTACTTGTTAATAAATTCCTACAAAGTGGAAGATTAATATCCTTCTAAGCTCTAGTTTTAAGTCCTTATTTTCTCCTCATCCAAGTTGTTTACTCATACCTTTGTGAGCTCACGCATCACGTGCCTCGTGTGCATTGGTATTGACCCTTCAACTCCTCCTCCTTCACCCTTCGCGCCTTTTCTTGTCCTTTCTATAATTTCTTCCTGATATTCCTTCCCCGCTTATCCTTTCCTATATGTGAGAGGTGCCTAGTTTTTGTTTGTTTGTGTGTGTGTGTGTGTGCATTTTGTTTAATTTTTCTGTCGCTTTTTCCTTCTTTTTTTAAGGCAATTTTCTTTAGTTTTCTTATAGTTCGGTAATTAGTCAGTGTTAATGAGGTTACTTACATGACAGTCTTTTCAACAGTCCCCTCGATTTCCAACAACTTTGTCTCGTTATAGTCATAAAAGTCTCAACACATAATTTTACTTCCATTCACAATATTTTCCCTGATTATGATGTTGTACTGATGTAAACATGTGAAAATTCACCTGTAATTTCTTTTTCTTTTTTTTTTGGGGGGGGGAATTAAATTTTAAAAAGTTCTTATAAGGATCACGAGTCAGCAAACATCTACTTTTCTGACAGTCACTGGGTTCGTATAACATGTAAGGTACACATTATGAAAAGGAGTGTTCAATTCCGTTTTTCTTTTCATTTCAAACCGAAATTTGAGTAATTTTATAAGTTTAACGAGTAACGATTGACATCGACATGTAACGAGAAAAAAAAAGTGATGTGATTCTTCATTTAACCTGCTTAAATTTGGTACTTTTACTTCAAGAAATTCGGATTATGTTTATTTAAGCTCGAACTATATGCAGGTTTTTGCCTATCGTGGTAAATACACACACACACGCA
This sequence comes from Diadema setosum, assembly GCA_033980235.1. NCBI lineage: Eukaryota > Metazoa > Echinodermata > Echinoidea > Diadematoida > Diadematidae > Diadema > Diadema setosum. The sequence continues at coordinate 23,703,086 of CM067060.1, forward strand.
CACACACACACACACACACACGGGAATGTAAAGAGTATTTTAAACCTACCTAATCAGCTATTCGATAAGCACTAAAAATGGTTCATTATTATTTCGAACTTTTCGAACACAAACTTTCATGATCGTGTTCAAAATTTGCCACACTTCTCACCGCATTTTTCTTTCTCAGTTCCTCTCTGCTTGGTTTTTGTAGTTCACCGGATGTTCCTGTTGACAGAAACCCCCCTCGCTTTCCACCCTCCCCACGGACGCTCATCCTGCTAAATTCCACATCATCGTCCTCATCGTCGACGTCCGATACGCTTCCTCTTCGACTTCTTCGGGACGATCCAGGGAGCAGGAGGAATCGACCATTGGCTGGTTGAAGTTTCCGCTGATTTAAAAAATCGTTGTCTAGTGACGAAGAACGGCGCGATCTCGGACGGCGTCTTCGCGAATCCGGATCCCCCTTCACAACAGTATTGATAAGAAGCTGTGATCGACTGCCTCGACGACTTCCCGTCTCCATCTCATCATCTCCAAATACTTCTTCTATAGATTCCTCGATAATCAGGTCCTGACTTCCAGTCCTTTGTCGTCCTCGGTATCGTGTCTTCGAGATCCCAGGTATCAGAATGCTTCCTCGACGGACGCGACCAGCATGTATATCAGGGTCTTGTTCGTCTTCATCTTCATCTTCATTATTTTCGATGTCAAGGCCAGTCTCTTGAGCATACCGACGACGGCGTCGACTTCGCAATCGTCTGCTTGTTTCACGACTTCCACCTCCTTCTTCCTCGGGGATTTCAGTTCGTATTCGAGGGATGGTATTGTCGCTTTTGCTCCGAGCCCTTTCGTATCCCAGTTGAGTTTTATTTCTCACTTGGTTTGAGAACCTGCGAATAGCAAATTTTTCCGTCATCGTAGTCGGTATTACGCCCTCGGTTCTACTAATCTGACCTTCTAGCCAGCCGTCATCATCCGCTTTTTCCTCAGCGATTGCTGGGTATTCCGGTGCCACCGTCGTCTTCTTCTCAAGCATCTCTCGGAGTTCCTGGGTGGAGCGTAGTCTTATTTTGCCCTTGTTACCACCGACAGTCACCTTGCTGACGACTCCGTTTATCCTGGAGAGAGAACCTCGGACATTTTCATTTTGATTCGTAAGATCATGAGTGTTCTCTTTTCTTATGAGCACTCGTGTAACCGGTCCATCTGCCCCTTCTTGGTCTATGGAATCCACATCTTCAACAATCATGGCTGGATTTTCAGTCTCATCTGACGCCATGGTTTGTCTTTAGGAAGAGAACTCCTCGACTGATGGAACAGAGTGGCGAATTATGTTTTCTTCCGCACCTGCCCTGTCGTATTCACGTTTCTAGCAACATTCTGAATACGAACATGTGGTCAGTCCCTCGTCGAAGATAGTTTAACACTTTTTGATGCCCTGGATTTCAAACGTCTGCGATTCGTCGTCGAGATGATGTTTCCATGCATTAGACAGGACAGCGTGAAATCTAAACCACAAAAGAGTCCTCGTCGATTCTGTTCAACAACTGCTCTATTCGAATGTTTTGCTGTTATGTACCACGGATGAAACCAATAATGTGTTGGTCTGTTCATCCATAATAAAACAATCCGCAGAGCTTTCAAACGTATGCAATCAACCAGCGCTTCAATAACTGTATAGCAGCATTGCGAAACCTTAGTAAAGTTCGTCTTTGATAAAAGATCAGAAAAGGTGGGAGATGTGCAGAAGAGTTCTCACAACTGCGTGTGGTTTAGCTTTTTTGTTTACTTGTGTCCTAACCTTCTTCCATTGATTGTTCGGCTGGTGGTAACAGGTAGCACTCAGGAACGGTATAGTCCAAGTCGGGCTGTTTACGTTGGCATGGACAACGGGCAGTGATTACCCGTGTACCAAAGGCTCTCGCCTGACTCGATAGAGTTTTCTCTCAGAACTCCTTGTCAAAGAAGTCTGATCTATTGTATGCATCCTGTTTAGTCCCCCTTCTTTGGCCTCTCTCTCTCTCCATCCCTCTGGCCATGCATCTTCTCTCCTCTCTCTTTGTCCTCCCTCCCCCTCCCTATCGATATCTTTGTTAGGTTATCAGCGTCAAATATAGAAATATGAGAATATAATTTATACAGCAAACATATATTATATAGTATTCTGTCACTTCCTTTATCATTAACATCTCCTTCCCTGTGTTTCGATCCTCAGAGCCCCTAATCTTGTCTCAAATTAGCATCGTCCCATATGATATTTACGGTACCAGTGGCGGATTCCCTTTTAGTTTTTCTTAAAACAAAAGAAATAAAAATGAAAAAAGAGGTGGGCGTGCGGCAATGGTCATGTTTCACTTATGCGAAAAAAAAAGATAATGTTCATTTCTTTTAACTTTTTTTTATTTTTTCATGATCATTTCTTCGCCTTAACGACGGTTGGATAGACGATATTAGTATTCTCTGACCCAATCGAGAAACAAAACGTTTCTGTTTTCCAAAATTATATTTTGTTATTCGCAAAGTACAAAACATGACGTCAGGGATTGTCCCACATTTTTATCCTTCTACTTCAACCACCAGATGCCAAACGAAATTGACGAAACTAACTGGGGGAATGAGACGGAATTATATACCACTATAGGTAAGACACTAATTTGCAAATACTGTTGGCAACTTTCGACACTAATCGAAAAACAAAAATATCACACTCAGTTTTCAAAATACCGTTGGTGTATTTCAAAGAAAATTTGCAACAAACCACCATTCCCCCAACATGATTTATCTAATTTAAAATGGAAAAATGGAATCTTACAAAGCTTTACAAACCGAGTTTCGGACTCTCATTTACCAATTGATCTGGTAAATATTCATGATATATTTTGTACTTTAAAATAGAAATGATATTAAGTATAAAAAAATCCTAGTGTTGGTTGAATTTCTCGAAAGGTCAATGAAAATACGGAATTACGATTTTTTAAAGCCAACTCATAATTACCCAACTGAATTTACCAAACATTTCAAGAGTGGACATCTTCCCTATTCCTCGTTCATCACCGGATTCTAAAATGAAGTTAAGATCTCTCTTCACAGCATTTTGTAATCTGTGATACACATTGCATGTGAGCGAGTGTGATTCATGCATTCGTTGCTAGCATAAGTATTATGTGAAGAGCTCGCTTCCAAAAGGCGCTCAATCCATAATTTTTCTACGGATTTAGCGCCTTTTGGTAGAAAGGTATTCATATACGAGAATATACTAGAAATAGAAGATAGTGGGGAGAATAAGCTGTCATGGTTCTTTACTTGCCAGTTGGGTCTCTAATAAGAACAGTCACTTTGTGACGGGCGCATTTTAATGTACGTCAAACAGATCGTAATAGATTGAGAACTTTTGCGAGACTTATCAATCCAGCATCAATTTGCAATGGGAACGAAAGCGCATGAGATATTCACACCAAAAAAAAAAAAAAAAATCAACAAAGGTTTCTGGCTCTGTCGCCGCTTGTATGCAACCACTGAGCAACCCACTGCCTGTTTAGCTATTCAAATTCAAAGGGAAATGAACTCCAACTATACATGTGGATTGTGAAAGAGTGAATGCAGCAATATAATTAAGTCACGTCAGTAAGAGTTTGAGGTAAATTCATGACGGCGAGCCGTCATGGCCATCGCTTAATGAGAACACTAGTATAGTTCGTGACGTCACATATGGAAGACAATAATACAGAAAATGATTAGAAAATCAGTATATTTTCATTTTTCTAGCACAATGATGGAACCCTAACTTGAGTCTTTCAGAGAGCAGGTCGAGAAAATGTGTACTCTTTACACATACACACACACACAAAAAATGTAATTTTATTTACCTTTCTTTATATATCCTTTATAAGATTTCCATATGTGAAGTCATGAAATATGGAAGTCTTTTCATCCCTGCAGCGAAGGCCGCGCCAAAATTTTTAACAATTCATAACTTTAAAACGGATTGTCTGATTTTCCTCAAACTTTCACTGTTGTGTTCTATGATAGCATTGCTGCATTCAATCAGTCCACCTGCTTTTATTTGGGTTTCATTTCCATTTTAACAGTTCATTGAACTGACAAGCGAGGGCGCCCTTCATGATTGTGCCTCTCCATCGCAGAGGTTTTGCACAGTATAGGGCTCACACGGGTAAATAATTCCCCATAGAGACGTGTGTTAAAATTCAAATTTCAAAAAATTCTGTAAAATAGCTGGGAGAAATGAGGTGTTTCATCTTCACTAACCTGGATAAGTGAGATATTACCTTTCATCCATCAAATTTCCAGGGTGGGTTCTTCTGCTCAAATTCTGTCCAAGGGTCCGCAAAGCCAGACTACGAGTTCTTGTCACTCAAAAAATCACCTATTTTCCGTACACGTACCCAATGAAATATAGTCCCCTCAAATTCCATCAGAAAAGCTTTCATCTTCCAACCAAAATGCAGTTTGTAGAGGAATTCATACTCAATATCTACAGCTATTCAGTTTTTTGCCAAACTACATCATTGATTTTTAATTAAATTTTTTCTTCATTTATTTTGGTATCTTTGGTACGAATTTGTGAAGGGGTCTGGGACAGTCCATTTTATTTACAGGTGTGAGCCCTATATAGCTGGATCAGCAACGCGAGTACTGATGGTACAAGGTATCATCATGAAAATGTTATATTACATGTATTTACCAGGGGCGAACCACATGAAATCGCTGCACTTGTACCGTCGCATTCAACATTGAGAAACAAAGCGAGAAACTAACCAATTGAAAGTTACTAAGTTATCTTTTAAAGGCAAAAAGGAGTTCATCGGATATTGTATTGTGGAAGGAATAAGACAATTTTAAGTAAAAAACCTTGAATTGTTAGCAATCTGCGATCCGAAATTTGTAAAAGATCTCCAAAGTCTGCCTGCTCTCACTGTGACTGAACGACTGTTGTGGGTCTTCAAACCTTAGGATGGCTTATACAGGAGTAGCTTGCAGACACTATTCTTGTATGAGAAACAGATTACAGGGGATCACGGCGGCTGAATACGGGGCTGGGGAAAGTCGTTTTAGTTTAATCGATCTTGTTCGAATTCGCCTTGCCATTTTTTTTTTGGGGGGGGGGGGGGAGGGAGGGGTTGTTGTTTTATTTTTTGTTTGTTTTTGAGGGAGTAGTCTGCCAGATAAAGGCTTGGTTCTTCATTTTGAATAATGTATACAGAAAGAAAAATGATGCGGTGTTTGTTATATGTTTTATTTCTGGTGGGTTTTTTTTTTTTTTTGTAATAGGTGTATACAAGTATCCTTATTTAACATTTAGATATTTTCTTATATACGATTTTGATAGATACATACTGAAAAAAAACCCCGAATATATATATGTTTATCAGTTTGTCTGTCTGTCTATTATACTCATGTATACTTATGAAAAATGTAAAACCTAGCAAAACAGTAAATAGAACAATTAAAGCTGAATATGAATCGAACGGTTCCATGACATTTGCTTTCATGAAATGTCTGCACGATAAGCCGAACATAAATTCACACGCATAACCCTAACCCTAATCCTAACATTAAACTAAACCTAAAACCTTATCACAACCCTAACCCTAAGTCCTTGGAGAAAATAAGACCGGAGCAATTGTCGCAGGAGCAAATGTCGTGTCACCGAATCGAACATAAATTATACGTTACGATATCAACATTATTATTATTTTTAGTGTCATACACACGACTGTTTTCTTGGAACAATATTGATCGAACACATGTAGATGACGTTATTTCATTACCTCACAACTTCTGTAATAAAGTTTTTTGTTCAATAATGGTCATAAAAATAATAATGTAAACAATTTAAATGACCTACGTGTACTACAAAATGTTTCTAAGAACATTACAGATAGGAACACCAATGAACATTGACAATCAGCAAAAGAAACAAACATGTAAATGTTAAAAAGTAACTTAATTCAATTGCTAATCAATCAAATTTCATAAAAAATGAATAATCATAACAATGTTGAAATTTAGTATGTTGCTGCTTTCCAATCAGGGTTCTTGTGCCATGTTTACCCCAAACTTTTATGGTCATAAGATCTACTTTAAAAAAGGTCCAATATTGGAATAATTCCTTTCTGCACAGTATTATTTTGTCAAAAACAAAAAGACAGTCGAGGGAGAGCCAAGGGCTGAAATTTGTAAGGTTGTTTCATTGATTCAGTAGCGATAGAGAGAAAGCCCTTGGCCCACGGACCGCCACGGATGTGATAGTTTCGAACATTTATATGCCATGACTTCGACTTGAATGTTAACATGGTTAAGGCAATGGTTATTTCCGTCACAAAGCATACCAATGATATCAATAATCATAATGTTCTAAATGAAAGATCAAACAAATCTTTATACTTTGTTCTTGTATTCTTTATCACATTCTTAAGCAGGATTATTGTGCTGCATTTGTTGATATTGTCATTTCACATTAACTTTCTTTTGTTTCTTCAGTGTTTACAAAACCTTGACACTGTGGCTATGAAGAATGAATATTCAATTGGCCGCACACCCCACAGCAAGTCGCAGCTGCGTGCGGGGAATCCCCACTGAGCTCTATGTGACAGTGGGTACATGTATTGCGAACTAACGAAAGGTGGTCCGCCACTTCCATATTCTTCCATCGATTATAAAAAGGAACCGATTCCCTTTACTAAGTATTAGGAAGCAGGCTTGCAGTACACAATAAAGACTGTTTGACCAGGTAGGTATTTATTACAGGTGTCAGGGGGACCTTACTGCGCTACTTTACTCTACTATAAACCACGTAAATAACACAGCGTGAAGATTTTTGTTTTGGATTCAAAATGCAATAAACAAAATTTTAATTCCTCTGCGGGTTCTATGTTTTCTGACAGATGTCATCATAGCGCAACACAACATAAATAAATTATCTGCTTAAATACTTACATCAATTATTCCCCTAAATTCATTAGATTAAATCAACCTCATCAAACTCCCTGTTACAATTACACTGATACACTTGTATTACTGCCTACGGAGCTCCTGTACTATCAACTATCAGGCGTTATCTTGCCGAGTTCTGTGTCCTATGACGTCGCTGGAGGGCGCCCTCGTGCGTCTTGTAGATCGCTAGGGTGCAGCGTCGGTGCCGACGTCGACCAGTCTGGCCCGGCCAGTGATGACAGCGTCTCTGCTGACGACCGTGACTGTGTCACCGAGCAGCGGCTGGTCCCGGACTCAGCTCGTAGTGCGGCTGTGTCAGCTCGTAGCACTGCTGCGGCCTCAGCTCGTAGTGGTGCGGCTGTCTCAGCTCGTAGCACTGCGGCTGTCTCAGCTCGTAGCAATGCGGCTGCCTCAGCTCGTAGCAATATAAGGATGCGGCTGTAAATTTACAATTAACCACCACTAACACAATAATGTCCATCCATATTAATACTGTTCTATCCTCACTTTGATATTCCCCGACTACACAGCGACTATTCTGTGTCACACTCATAACATCAATATCACAATCTTCTTAGAACATCAATATCAAAATCATCTTATAACCTCATGGCATTCGCGCTCTGTATGGCGAATATTAATACCTATTCCTACTGTAACTATTCCTTTACATTCGCCCAAAAACATTTGTCTATACCTGAGAATTCTCTTCACCATAATTTATAACTTCCGATTTTTTTTTCCAATGTTTACAATGTGTGCATAAACCAAAACCAAGCTTCTTGGTTTCCAGCTATAACACTGTTAGATATACTTCTGTACTTTATTTCTGCACACAGAATTACCACCCTACTTTCTTCCACGTATCAATTCATTCTCACCTTACACCTCAAACCATTCTCTTCATACAAAAAAAAACTAATATTGTCATTTACTACCAGGCGCCTCGTTTTAGCAGCGCCTCTATTGAGTCCCTAAACAAAAAACTAACTGGAAGGAAATTACTGAAATCAGCATATAAACTCCACTTACAGTTATTTCTGCCCTGCACCGCGCGGAGAGTTGCCGTCTGCCCTCGGAGTTGTCGTCCAGTACCCCGTCTGCCAATTCCGCTCAGCAGCAGGAATACTTTAGCCTCGGAGTATCACAGGTTCAATTTCTCTCTCGCTTTCTCCCTTACTGCCTTTTAGCTCGGATCTCAGCGGAGTCTTATCCTGGATTCCCTCCTATTTCGACGAGCCTGGACCCTTCCCAATGGGCACAAACGGTCTTTCCACTCTCGCGTCGGATTAGCTTCTCCTCTCTTATTCCTCCTTCACAGCTATTTATCTTCTGTCACGCTCCCTCTCTCGCTCTTACCCTTGCATACATTATCACTCGCCAATCAGTGCGATTCCCTTAATTCTAACCTTTCACTCCCATACCAATACAATAATGATTAACCTGTAATTTAACTACTCACTATCACTTACATTCTCTTTATTCAAATACCGGGGTGCGGCCTTTATTGATAACCAAATGAATCATAACAAAATTCGCGGGAAACCCAGCCAAGCATTTCTTCCCGCGCTGCGAGAAGGGTGCAGCTTGCAACCTCGATCTCGCCAGCTGTTGGCCTAAAAATTCCTTCTACCTAGACAGTAGCCCACCGTAAACAAGAGGGTAGGAGAAAAGGAAAAAAAAAAACCTTTCCGTGCCGTTTACCTCTGACAATTCACCCCCTTCTTATGTTTTTTTTTTCTCTTTATGTACCTGCTCCAACCTTTTGCCTACACATTTCAGTCTCCCTTTTCCCTCAACTTTACAATATTACTTGCTTCTTAATTATTTGCACCTTTTTTGTATTTGTGCCCTTTACCTACTATCGGGATGACTTCGGCTCAAGTAGTCTGCCCCTACATTTTCCTTCCCTTTGATAGCCTCTACTCGGTACTGGTATGGCTGTAGGGCTAACGACCATCTAAGCACTCGGGCGTTTGCTACCTTCCCCTTTCTCATCGCCCGCAACGGTTCGTGGTCGACCTCTAACACGAATTCACGCCCGTACAGGTAAGGCTCGAATTTCTGGACCGCCCACACCACGGCAAGGCACTCCTTCTCTATCGTCGAATAAACACGTTCTCGAGGTAGTAACTTCTTGCTCGCGTAGGCGACTGGGAACTTCTCCCCTTCGGTCTCCTGTAGGAGGACAGCGCCCACTCCGTTGTCGGATGCGTCGGTGCGGAGGATGAATGGCTTGGCAACATCCGGGAGTTGGAGGATGGGTGCGTTAGCCAGTGCGGCCTTCAAACTCCTGAACGCTTGTTCTTGTTCCTTCTCCCACTTTACCTTGTTTGGCTCTCCCTTCTTAGTGCGGTCTGTCAGTGGGACGGCAGTGGCCGAGAAGTTCGGCACGAACTTGCGGTAGTATCCTGCTAGCCCGATGAAGGACCGCAGCTGTTTCTTCGTCTCCGGGCGTGGGGCGCTCACGATGGAGTCGACCTTGTCGAGCGTGGGCCTCACGCAGCCCTTGCTTACTTGATGGCCCAAGAACTCGATGGTGTTGAAGCCGACGAAGCACTTGTTTGGCTTGGCTGTGAGGTTGGCATGTCTCAGACGACGCAGCACTTCTTCCAGCACGTCCAGGTGCTGTTCCCATGTGACGGTGTGGATCAGGATATCGTCGATAAAATTATCGACGCACGGCACTCCACGAAGTATGCTCCTCATCAAGCGGCTAAACGACGCCGGGGCGTTGACGAGGCCGAATGGCATAGTACGAAACTGATAGAGGCCATCTGGGGTGACGAACGCGGTCAGTGGCTTCGCTCTGTCTGTTAGTGGCATCTGCCAATATCCTTTTGTCAGATCTATCTTCGAGAAGTACTGGTCGTTTGCTAACTTGGCAAATATCTCATCTTGGTCCGGTATTGGTTCGGCGTCCTTGACGGTGACGACATTAAGCTTCCGGAAATCGCAGCAAAATCGATTGGTCCCGTCTTTCTTGGACACTAAGACAATCGGCGACGCGTAAGGCGACGTCGAAGGCTCGATGACCCCATAGTCGAGCATCTCTTTTACCTCACGCTTCACGACTTCTCTTAGGGCGTGGGGCAGTGGATATGGCCGACTCTGGATTGGCCTCGGATCTGTCAGCTCAATGTCATGGTAGCCAGCGTTGGTAACCCCGGGGACATCTGTTAACGAATCAGAGTACTTGTTCAGTAATTGCTTTACTTCTGATTTTTGTTTACTCGTGAGATCAGGGCTTACCTTCACGTCTTCAAAGGTTTGAGTTTGCTGTAGCGTTGGTACTTCCAGGAGCTTTGGTTTAGGTGGGTCCGTGTGCGTTTCGGCGTCATCGGTGTGGGGCTCGTCGTCATCCTCTTCGACGACCGAGGCTGCGGCGACGTCGAACGGGGTGCCTGTATTTGCATTGCCCTGCTGGTCATCCTCTCTCCGCAGATACCTTTTCAGCAGGTTTGCATGGAAGGTTGTCACCCTCTGCCCAGTGTCGATGCGGTAATCCATCTTACCCACGACACCTACCACTCGGAACGGCCCCTTCCAGTGCATCAGTAACTTGTTCTTATCGGTAGGGAGTAATAACAGCACCTCGTCTCCTACCTTGAACGATCGTGCCTTGGCTCTCCGGTTGTAGTTTTTGCGATATCCTTCGTGTGCCTTCATCAGCTCCTGGCTTGCTATTTCACATGTTTTCTCCAGCTTTTCTCGGAGGTCCATGACGTATTGGTACGCCGTCTTCGTCTCGGGCACCGTGTCCTCGTCTGTCCACAGTTCTTTCAAGATCATGAGGGGTCCTCGAACGTCTCTGCCGTATAGCAATTCGAAGGGTGCGAACCCCGTGCTGTCATGGGGCGTCTCTCTATAGGCGAACAGAAGGGAGTCGAGGTACCGATCCCATTCTCTGGGTTGTTCTTCACACATCTTTTTGAGCATAAGCTTTAATGTGCCGTTGAATCGTTCCACTAGCCCGTTACACGCGGGGTGGTAGGGAGTGGTGGTAAGATGCGTGATGGACAACAATCGACTTACTTCCTTCATGACGCCTGACGTGAATTGGGTCCCCCGATCTGTCAGCATTTCGCGCGGGAAGCCTACCCGAGAGAACATGCTGAGAAGAGCTTCCGCCACGGTTTGGGTATCGATGTTACGTAGTGCCATCGCTTCGGGGTACCTAGTGGCATAATCAACCAAAGTTAAGATATACCTATTCCCTCGTCCGGTGACCGGCGTGATTGGGCCGACTATGTCAACCGCGACGCGTCTGAATGGCTCGTCGATCAAGGGGGTCGTGCCGAGGGGCACCTTACTGACTTTTCCCTTGGGGAGTGAGCGCTGACATCCGTCACAAGACCGACAGAATCGACGAGTGTCCGCATACATCCCCGGCCAGTAGAAATTTGCGCTGATTTTCTCCGAAGTCTTCTTCGTTGCCAGGTGTCCACCTAACAAGGACTCGTGAGCGAGGGACAAGACATGTCGTCGAAGTTTTTCCGGTACAATCAACTGCCATGTTGCATCCTTGCTGTCTGCATAACTGGATGAAAACTTCCGGTACATCAACTTTCCCTTCATGACAAATTTAGTCTTATTGCCCTTTCGGCTCACCTTCTCTTCTCCTGACTGGATCTGTCTCCGAATGTTCCCGAGCGAGGCGTCCTTCTCCTGCTCTTGCCGGAATTGCTCCGCCGTTATCGCCTCTTTCTGACCAGGCACCCTCAGTTCCCTCAGTGGTTTGGTAACGTCACGACGTTTACTCCGAGTCTCCACTGCTAGGGCTGTATCCTCGTCAGGCTCAGTTGGCGTCCATTCCCGGTCTGGCTGGCTTGGTTCTCTCACTCCTGGGACATTACCTAGTATCAAGTCATAAATCGGGTTAGTCACGCACAACACTTCCAATTTCCCTTCATAGTAGGGCGTATCCACGTGTACCTTAGCGACTTGGAATTCTCTCACCGTGCCATCAATCAGGACACACGTGCGAACCTCCTCTGTCAACTGCTGGTGGTCGATCAACTCGGCCTTGGCGACGGCTGTCGAGCATCCACTATCTCGCAGGACGGTCACCTTCTTGCCGTTTAGGAGTCCGCTAACTACTGGCATTGCCCGAACTGGCTTCGCTCCACAGGCGGCACTTACACTCGGTAGCATGGTATCCTTTCGCTGCTCTTTTTCGTGTACCTGTGTGGTGGGACTACATGAAAAGCAAGAGTCGATTAATAGACACCCTTTCTCACCCGTGCCTCGCCGGTTCTTGTCTCCCTCTCGACGGTTGTCAGCTACCACGTCCCTCTCTCCTTTTTCGTCCGTCGCGGCCGTCGCTCCCGAACTCTTCCCGTCTCGCACCTGTGGATAGGACGACTTGTCGACTCCCGCGGCCAGCTTCTCCGGCTTGTGGCGTTTCTGACAGTTCCTCGCGAAGTGTCGGGTGCTACCGCATAGAAAGCATCCGGGCTTGTCGCGCGGGGTCTCCTCCTTTGGCTTGGCGTCCGGCTTTGGGCGAGCGGTACCTGTATTGGGACGACTACTCTGATTCGGAGTAGGCCTGGTTAGTGAGCCCTTGTGACCTGCTGGTGAATACCATCCTGATCGAGATTCTACAAAGCGGTCGGCGATCTCGACCATTTCACTTAGGGCTGTCGGCCTACGTTCTCGAATGAACAGTACCATTGGTTGCGAACAGCTAGTAAGGAATTGCTCCATTAACATCAACTCTACTAATGCTTCATACTGAGGTTTTGCTCCCGCTAGTTCTACCCATTTGTCTAAATAACTCCGCATTCGAACAACAAATTGACTGGCGGTTTCCCCATTGTCAGGCTTCGCCGCCCGTAGCTTCTTTCGGAATCCCTCACTTGTGAGAGAGTACCTATTAAGAAGCGCCTTCTTCACAACCCCATAATCCTGTGCTTCTACATCACTCAACCTTGAGTACGTTTCCAATGCTTTCCCCGTAAGTAAAGCACTGAGATTCGTGGCCCACGCCTCCTCCGGCCACCGCTGTGTGGTTGCGTATCTCTCAAACCTGTTAAGGTAGGCATCCATCTGATCTTTACTATCATTAAACGTCGGTAGCTTTGGGGCCTGTACAACTGAAGCATTACAACTATTGTTCCCATTATTTGAGTTTCCCTTAGCCTTCTCTAATTCCAACCTTAACTTAATTAATTCTCGCTCTTCTGCCCGCGCTTCCCTCTCTCTCGCCCGCTCTTCCTTAGCGTTCTCCCGTTCTCTGGTTATGAAATCCTGCAACTCATCACCCTTAAACCCAAGAGACTCACCAATCTTCGCCAATCTCTCAAGCTCCATCTCACTCAGTCTGCTTCGTCAATTCCCTCGGAGAATACACTCCCTGACTGTAGCTCGTTCACGGATAGGCAGGCGAGGCGAGGACGAATCGATGGGGCAGGCAGCACTCTCCCAAACTGCAACGCGCTCTGACGGACCTTCCTGTGCTAATAAAAATTACTCATACAGACAAACCGGTTACAGTCTACAATTATCCTACACTCTTAATTACCTTCACAATTCTCTATTGTAACATGATTGCCATACCAGACTATGCATGAATAAAGTTTCACACTGCTAACTGCACAATCCTAACCCTTTTCTTTTTGCCTACCTTCTAACACTCTGCTTTATAATTTCGCCTACTTCCAATAATCATTCACTATTCCCCAAACATAAGGTCCCTTCGTGGTCGCCAGAAATTGTCAGGGGGACCTTACTGCGCTACTTTACTCTACTATAAACCACGTAAATAACACAGCGTGAAGATTTTTGTTTTGGATTCAAAATGCAATAAACAAAATTTTAATTCCTCTGCGGGTTCTATGTTTTCTGACAGATGTCATCATAGCGCAACACAACATAAATAAATTATCTGCTTAAATACTTACATCAATTATTCCCCTAAATTCATTAGATTAAATCAACCTCATCAAACTCCCTGTTACAATTACACTGATACACTTGTATTACTGCCTACGGAGCTCCTGTACTATCAACTATCAGGCGTTATCTTGCCGAGTTCTGTGTCCTATGACGTCGCTGGAGGGCGCCCTCGTGCGTCTTGTAGATCGCTAGGGTGCAGCGTCGGTGCCGACGTCGACCAGTCTGGCCCGGCCAGTGATGACAGCGTCTCTGCTGACGACCGTGACTGTGTCACCGAGCAGCGGCTGGTCCCGGACTCAGCTCGTAGTGCGGCTGTGTCAGCTCGTAGCACTGCTGCGGCCTCAGCTCGTAGTGGTGCGGCTGTCTCAGCTCGTAGCACTGCGGCTGTCTCAGCTCGTAGCAATGCGGCTGCCTCAGCTCGTAGCAATATAAGGATGCGGCTGTAAATTTACAATTAACCACCACTAACACAATAATGTCCATCCATATTAATACTGTTCTATCCTCACTTTGATATTCCCCGACTACACAGCGACTATTCTGTGTCACACTCATAACATCAATATCACAATCTTCTTAGAACATCAATATCAAAATCATCTTATAACCTCATGGCATTCGCGCTCTGTATGGCGAATATTAATACCTATTCCTACTGTAACTATTCCTTTACATTCGCCCAAAAACATTTGTCTATACCTGAGAATTCTCTTCACCATAATTTAAACCTTCCGATTTTTTTTTCCAATGTTTACAATGTGTGCATAAACCAAAACCAAGCTTCTTGGTTTCCAGCTATAACACTGTTAGATATACTTCTGTACTTTATTTCTGCACACAGAATTACCACCCTACTTTCTTCCACGTATCAATTCATTCTCACCTTACACCTCAAACCATTCTCTTCATACAAAAAAAAAACTAATATTGTCATTTACTACCAGGCGCCTCGTTTTAGCAGCGCCTCTATTGAGTCCCTAAACAAAAAACTAACTGGAAGGAAATTACTGAAATCAGCATATAAACTCCACTTACAGTTATTTCTGCCCTGCACCGCGCGGAGAGTTGCCGTCTGCCCTCGGAGTTGTCGTCCAGTACCCCGTCTGCCAATTCCGCTCAGCAGCAGGAATACTTTAGCCTCGGAGTATCACAGGTTCAATTTCTCTCTCGCTTTCTCCCTTACTGCCTTTTAGCTCGGATCTCAGCGGAGTCTTATCCTGGATTCCCTCCTATTTCGACGAGCCTGGACCCTTCCCAATGGGCACAAACGGTCTTTCCACTCTCGCGTCGGATTAGCTTCTCCTCTCTTATTCCTCCTTCACAGCTATTTATCTTCTGTCACGCTCCCTCTCTCGCTCTTACCCTTGCATACATTATCACTCGCCAATCAGTGCGATTCCCTTAATTCTAACCTTTCACTCCCATACCAATACAATAATGATTAACCTGTAATTTAACTACTCACTATCACTTACATTCTCTTTATTCAAATACCGGGGTGCGGCCTTTATTGATAACCAAATGAATCATAACAAAATTCGCGGGAAACCCAGCCAAGCATTTCTTCCCGCGCTGCGAGAAGGGTGCAGCTTGCAACCTCGATCTCGCCAGCTGTTGGCCTAAAAATTCCTTCTACCTAGACAGTAGCCCACCGTAAACAAGAGGGTAGGAGAAAAGGAAAAAAAAAAACCTTTCCGTGCCGTTTACCTCTGACAACAGGTGAGACATCTACTGCTCTCCTTTGAAGTCATGCTCGTCACCGCCGAGAAGTTGTGCGTTCAACAACAGGTGTTACCCATGTGCTTTGACACAAGAGAGCATCAATAATCGGGAGTAAAGCGAAAGACCTCCCCCTTCTGCAGTTCGCTGACTTCGTTTTCTTTCAATGTGATGGCAACAATTAATTTGTGTGCCTTGAATTGAAGTAGCGAAACAACAATAACAACAACAACAAAATATATATATATATGAATAAATAAAATAAAAATCACGCTTTAGCAGAGTACTTTATTTGAAAGATCAAAATATTAAGATTAAGATAGAGAAGTATGTATTGGATATACATATTGGTTTATAATTTCTCAAATCAGTTTTACGTTTACCTTTATGAATTGTTAGCGGTTTCAAAATCAACTAGTATTGTTGCTGTTGAGAGAGATTTGATAAATAAGACAGACAGTGGTTCACAAAATGTAGTCAGCTGCTAATTTCAGTAGTCTTGGATGCATACCTATAATCCCTGTATTACTGAAATCTATATTTTCAACTCTCTTTTAACATCATAATATTATTTAGTATCAATTTCAGAAAATTCAAAACACATATGCGTTACTTCATCAATATATTTCAAACCGGGGGTCATATCACCATTGTAGATATCTACACCATCATCTATATTAGGGTCTACATACTTCATTGAATATTTTATTGAATGTAACTCCCAAATCCCTTTCACTTTTCAATGATTCACCATGAAGAAGATAAACTTGTTTCTTCTATTTTTGTTTGGCAATAGTTCCTTTAAAGGGGAAGGCTAGTAACTGATCAGTGGGAATCAGTGGAAATGCTGGGAGGTGATTGTTCCAATCCTTATGGGATTCATTCAAGAGTTCATTGTATATCTATTGTTGTGTGAAAATGATTTGCTTCAGAACGGTCTCATTTTCAAGTAATGTGCAGATTAATGCTCCGTCACTGACCAGGGACGCTAACCTGGAAGCATTAAACTGCACATTACTTGAATATGAGACCATTGTGAAGCAAATCATTTTCACACAACAATAGATATACAATGAACTCTTGAATGAAACCCATAAGGATTGGAACAATCATCTCCCAGCATTTCCACTGATTCCCACTGATCAGTTACTAGCCTTCCCCTTTAACACTGCGAATTTTCTTGACATCGTGATTGCATACATCGAAGACGCTATTATTATATTTTTTCTTCAACATTTCTTAACCTCAATGTTTCTTAAACCTCCATAAGGCTTCATGATAACTGCGTTATAAATGAACCAGGTGCAGATTGGTATGTACAGGTGGATGTGCAGTCTTTTCAGCCACATTAATAAAAGCAATTCATGCAGCACTAACATGTAAATTACCACTTCCTGCATGGTTGTTTTCAACTGCTCTTCTTCAAGACTATTCCATTGATTGCAAAGTCTGTGGTTGGAGAGGTCATTTCAGACTAGTGCTATCTGTGAACTGGCTTATTATTAGCTTGATTTCTATAATGTTTGAATAAAACAATTGTCTATTTTTCTCAGAATCATCAAATTCATAACACGGAGTGGATTTCCGCTGGGCAATTGAGCTAGAGCTTATCAAACTGTTGTTGTTGTTGTTGTTGAAAATCACGTTCCTTTGCCGATTGTAAATATTCTTGAGTAATCCAAAGTGCACCTTTAACTTTCCTTCTGACATATACAAAATGAGTATGCTTATCACATAATATGTTATCGAAGAATAACTTTATAAAGTTACTCTACATTAGGTGAGCATCCTTTACATACAACCCGCTCTATTCAAAGTTATCTAAGTCCTCGAAAAATCTCTCCTCTTGGAAACTCTTAAATGATCTTTATGCACATGCTTTCTGATTTCGCTGAGATGGCTTTGAGAATAAGATAAGTCAAAGAATGGTCACTTAGTCCCACTAATTGTACACCGGAGGGTAGGTCGCCACATGAATCAGAAACTAAAATCAAAGCACAAATGTACTGCTATGCGGAGTCACACGGGTCGGACACGCTATTTCTTGAGACATCTGAAGCAGACTGCAAAGTTCCTTGATCCTTTTTTAGTGTACAGTCTCCCATAACAATAGCATTATTCGATCGTTCTAACCCTTCTTGAAGTACATTCAAAACATCTGAACTATCGTTTGCTATTCATGTGTTAGCTCTATCCACAGATATTTTATGAGCTCTTTTTCCAGATCAAGTCGCCTTACATACGCTCTATGAAGTATCAAGCCACTCCACCACCAGAAAAATTTCCATCTCTCCTTCTTTCGAGATGATAACTTGGTATTTCGAACAATGAGGCAGAGGATTTATCATCGAGCCATGTTTCAGCCTAATGAGAGCATGTCGTATGGTTACATTTTTAAAGGACAAATCCACCTTCATATACATGTGGATTGAGTGAATGCAACAATATTAGTAGGACACATCAGTGACAGTTGGATGCGTGGATGCGTAATGATAAAAAACGTCCAGAATCTGGACTACTCATCCAGCTGTGTCTGAGCAGAAATGTCAAAAATTCATAACTTGTGAACGGATTGTCCGGTTTTCCTCGAACTCTCGCTGATGTGTTCTACTATTGTTGCTGCATAAGCCAGTTCACAGTTAGCTCATGGGCACATTGGTACAAATGACCTTTCTTCTTTCTCAGTTGGTTAGGCACTTCATTCATTTTCAAAGCAGCATAATGCATAAGCATGCCCACAATTTATGGAGTTCACATTCAAACAAAGAATGAACATACGCAGAGCAGGTGACAAGAATGGTCTGTGAATTGACACTTCGGCAGGCATTCATTTCATTGTTTTGGTGTTGAATGCTTAAACAAACTTTTTCTACCAACAATGCTAAATACCAGGCTTGCTGTCAGATGGATAGGCCAGTAAGCACCATTTATAAGGGTTACATGAATAATCATTACATCAGGGATGCTTGTCTCAGTGAATTAAAAAACCAACATGTCTGATTGCACAAATGACCTTTTTCTGCGCAAGCGCAAAATGTAACTGTGAACTGGCTTATTCACTCAACCCAAATGTCTATGAAGGTGAACTTGTCCTTTAAAAAAAAAAAAACACTTCAACTGCTTCCTTTCTATTATATTCAAGCTCCTGGGGCCGTATTCTGAGAGCTAATTAAGTGTCTGATTAGCACTTAATTACCGAATTGGTATTCTGAGAGCATGATTAAGTAGGGGGTATATTAACTACCATAGCAACAAGCGTTTTGGCGGGAAGGACCTACGCGTTTGCGCGTATCAATGCGCGTGCACCTCTGAGAGGACTTAATCACAGAGTTAATTACGAATTGGTATTCTGAGGGTGTAATTAAGTATGAAAGTTAATGGAAAACTTAATGATACCAAAGAGTGTCATTAACTGCTCCGATATCACGCATTACATCGTGTTTTCTCTGCCAAAACGATGCTTAACGTCTTTGGTAACCGAGGAGCGGTTGAATCTTGTTATCATGGTATCCATAGAATTCAGAGAAAAAAAGAAATATAGCTGATCTTCGATGAATTTTGTCATTTTATGTGAGCACAGAGGTTGACATCTTCGCGTGCGTAGGTGAGGGGTTGTAATCAAATACCGGAGTGTGCGCACGGAGCTCTTGGGTTGTAATTACAGGGGCGTGGAGGAACGCGCATTGAGGGCATATTTGCGCGTATAGTCATCATTTTGGCTTCTAACAACGCGTCTGATTGGATGGAATAACAATTAGATGGGAGGGACCTAAGATAATTACAGGGGACTTAATCATACCTTAATTACGTCCTCAGAATACCGATTTTGCCCATGATTAAGGGCCTATTAACTTCACGACTTAATCACGAAGTTAATTACAGACTTAATTACGACCTCAGAATACCACCCCTGATGTTAAGATGACTTACTTTAAGTCCCTTCCCAGTCAGAAAAGTAAATGTATCATCGTCATTTACATCAGAAGACTTCAAAGAAAGAAAGAAAGGTAAGTATCAGGGGTGGTATTCTGAGGTCGTAATTAAGTCTGTAATTAACTTCGTGATTAAGTCGTGAAGTTAATTACCCCTTAATCATGGGCAAAATCGGTATTCTGAGGACGTAATTAAGGTATGATTAAGTCCCCTGTAATTATCTTAGGTCCCTCCCATCTAATTGTTATTCCATCCAATCAGACGCGTTGTTAGAAGCCAAAATGATGATTACACGCGCAAATATGCCCTCAATGCGCGCTCCTCCACGCCCCCTGTAATTACAACCCAAGAGCTCCGTGCGCACACTCCGGTATTTGATTACAACCCCTCACCTACGCACGCGAAGATCTCAACCTCTTTGCTCACATAAAATGACAAAATTCCTCGAAGATCGGCTATATTTCTTTTTTTCTCTGAATTCTACGGATACCACGATAACAACATTCAACCGCTCCTCGGTTACCGAAGACGGTAAGCATCGTTGTGGCAGAGAAAACACGATGTATTGCGTGATATCGGAGTAGTTAATGACACTCTTTGGTATCATTAAGTTTTCCATTAACTTTCATACTTAATTACACCCTCAGAATACCGATTCGTAATTAACTCTGTGATTAAGTCCTCTCAGAGGTGCACGCGCATTGATACGCGCAAACGCGTAAGTCCTTCCCGCCAAAACGCTTGTTGCTATGGTATTTAATATACCCCCTACTTAATCATGCTCTCAGAATACCAATTCGGTAATTAAGTGCTAATCAGACACTTAATTAGCTCTCAGAATACGGCCCCAGCATTTTTCCCCATGTATTTGAGTCGCTATAAAATGGGAGCTCTTGCATTAAACAGCTTGGGCATTGCCAGTTTATAAACCTTTCACTGGAGTTATACAGTTTCTTCAAAACACTCGCACATATAATGTGCGTCTAGTGATTACACGTCATACAGCATAAGGCTAATTGATCTTTCTTCACAGACTTTTCGCAACACATACATGGATAATTCACTATCATTTTTCACATCGATCATTACGATAGAAACATGTAGTGGTAGTAGGATCACAGTTTCTTGTCGATGTCTGCGGAGGAGGTAATGGCAATCTTCTTACCGTCGGCGCTGAGGACTGTGAGTTTGCCGTCGAGAGTCCAGACCTTCCTGACTTTGTCATGAGATCGTAGTTTGTTGACGATGGCTTGCCTCTTCGCGGTGATGTCTTCGGGTGCATAGATGTTGGTGCCTCTCAGCTTCTGTCTTGCCTTGTAGATGTCCTGCCTCGTGCGATGTAGTACATGTATCTCGAGAACTTGATGATGATTGGTCTGAAGTCCCTGTCACACCTTTCTGGGCAGGCTACGCGGGCTTGTTGCGTGTATAGATGTTCCAGCACGCAAGGTAATTTTGTGCTGGTGGACAAGGATTTAGGCGAGTTTCGCGTGCGTCTTACCTTCTGGACGTGTGCTTCTTACGTTCTACCCACGTTCTAGTTACGGGCAAGTTGCGTGGGAGTTACCTGCGAGGTGCTACCGCTACTGTACTCGTGTTCTGCGTGGACATCTGCGGGCAATCCCCGCAACTCACCCGGAACAAGTTTGAGGAATGATCAAGGGCCTGTCACACCTTTCCGGGCAAGCCTTGCTTGTGACTTGCGAAAAACAATTTTTGCTACCTGGAGGTCCCTGCAGATGGGCTGCACAGTGACAGTAACTAGCACGTTGTCGCCCGTAGTTGAGCACGCAAGTCTGATTTACCGGCAGCCAAGTTTTGAGCATGCTCAAATCTTTTTCCGGGTGACTCGCGGGGATTGCCAGCAGAGTTCCACGCAGAAAACCAGTAGGAGGCCCGTAGCTAGCTGCCGCAAGTCACAGAAAGTTAACCCGCGTACATGCTGAGGGTCAGTTATTACCTTTCTGCTGGTTAGTTGAAAGTAAGCTGCGGCCAGGATTATGACGTTCTCTGAGACCTCTGTCAAATAAATTTTCCTTCAGAGGAATTCCTTCACTGAGTTGTCAAAGAGTAATAGTAATAATGATCGATAAAAGCTAGTTTTTTTTATTGCGCATTTAAGACTTGTTCAGAATTTCAAATTTCAAAAATTTTAATTTCATTACAAACCAAAGGAATTACCCCTTTCACTGGTTACATTCTTCCATCCGTCAATGACAGAGCTCACTTTCCACTCCCTGTGGAGCATTCAAGCCAGTCACTCTTTTAAAAGCTCGCACCTGCTAATTTTCATCCTGTGTGTGGAAAATGTTTAATTTCTTTGTGTTCTTGTATAATAGGTGTATTCAAATATAATTCTTCTTCTTAAGTGCCGTCTTCAGTCCGAAGGTTGGCGACTATGGACCTCCACTCTGTTCTGTTCATGGACGCCTTACTACATGCGGCCACACTCTTTCCTGTCCACTCCTTTATGTTGTTACACCACACACTGCGCTGGCGTCCTCTGCATCTCCTGCTTTCCATAATCCCTTCCAGTACACTTTTTTGGATGTTCTGATGTCTTTTAACATGGCCAAAATATCTGAGTTTTCTCGATTTAATGTCTTTCATCAAGGTTTTTGTGACATTCAGATGATCGAGAACATACTGATTAAATATAATATACACAGTTAATTCAATAATTAATTTGGCTGTTATCATGTCTATAATGAATTTGGCCCATGGTTATTCTTAATTTAAAAATGTGTTCTAGAATGCGATTTTGATAGACGAAAAAAAAAAAAAAACGCCTGAAAAAATGCAATTGTAGAATGTGTTTATCAGTTTGTCTGCCTGTCTATATACTTACGAATACAAATGAAAACAGTAAAACCTATAGCAAAATAGAAAAAAGAACAGTGACAGTTTGATAAGAATCGAACATTATAATGATACACTGATGTAAATTCTTCTCATTCATCCAGTCGAAGTACAAGATCAAAGATTAGTTGAATCAAGAAACTGGAAATAAACTCACTGTTGCGACGTTTCGCCAATTATCAATTGGCTTCTTCGGGCGAATGAAGCTCCCGATGATGGAATGGCCCTTAAATAGTGCGAGATTGTGCAGAGCGCAATAAACCTGATCCCATTCCAGTTAGACCTATTGTAAGCTGCATTGGCTCTGTGACTTACAGCCTTGCCAAACACCTTGCCAACATTCTAAGTCACTTAGTAGGAAAGTCCCCTCACCACGTGAAAAACAGCCAAGACTTCGTTGAGAAGATTTCACACATCAAACTAGCGGATAATGAAACATTAGTATCATATGATGTAAGTGCCTTATTTACATCGATTCCCTCATCTGAAGCAGTTAATGCGGTTAGGACATGTCTTAGTCGGGATGACAGCTGGAAGGATCGTACTTCACTTTCCATAGATCAGATTGTTGAAGCGCTAGGGGTTTGTTTGAGTACAACCTATTTTTCTTTCAACGGCAAGCACTACATAAAACAACATGGATGTGCTATGGGTTCACCAGTTTCTCCCATAGTGGCCAACATCTACATGCAAGAGTTTGAGGCCACAGCACTGAGTACCTACTCTGGACACAAACCACGTATCTGGCTCCGCTACGTGGATGACACTTTTGTCATCCTCCATGACGAAGAGAGTGCGTCTTTCTTTGGTCATATCAACTCCTTGGACACGCACATTTCCTTTACACAAGAAACATGCAAGGATGGACATCTGGCATTCCTGTTGAGGTCCACGTCGATTCAAATGGTACCCTCTCCACTTCAGTGTATAGGAAACCGACCCATACGGACCAGTATCTTAATTTCCAGACACATCACCCCTTGGTTCACAAACTTGCAGTCATCAGGACCCTCTTCCACAGAGCAGACACCATAGTTCACAGTCCACCTGAGGTTGAAAAAGAAAAGACCAACATCAAAAACGCCCTGGATGGATGTGGATACCCAGACTGGGCATTCTCTAAAGCAGACACCCCGAAACGACAAAGCAAGAACACACAGAGAACCCACGGTACACAGGGACGGAAAGCCACCATCACTATCCCGTACGTGCATGATCTGTCGGACAAGATCAAAAGGCTGTTTCAGAAACAGGGCATCACTACTGCCTTCAAGCCCCACAACACATTTAGGCAGAGATTAGTTCACGTCAAGGACCGAGCCGCCAAAGAAAAACAGAGAAACGTAGTCTATGGCATCCGATGTTCCCAGGAGGATTGCCATGATTTCTACATAGGGGAGACACAACAATCACTAAAAGCTCGCATGAACCAACACAGAAGACCCAGCAACTCAGAAAGCATCCCGGATTCAGCAGTATACACACACATCAATGCCAGCAATCATTCGTTTAACACCTATCAAGTGATTATTCTGGATAGAGAATCCAAGTGGTTTGAGAGGGGCGTCAAGGAAGCCATCTGGGAACGTGTGGAGAGACCTACACTTAACAAGAGAGGAGGTCTCCGCTTCAATTTATCGCACGCGTGGGACCGGGCCGTTCGCAAAATCCCAAGCCGTCTTTCGCGCGCTGGACAAGGTCCAGTGCGCTCTGCACAATCTCGCACTATTTAAGGGCCATTCCATCATCGGGAGCTTCATTCGCCCGAAGAAGCCAATTGATGATTGGCGAAACGTCGCAACAGTGAGTTTATTTCCAGTTTCTTGATTCAACTAATCTTTGATATTATAATGATATGTTATGATATTTTGTAGTTCCACATTACTATTTGCTTGAAACAATATTGATCACACACATCTAGATGACGTTATTTCCTTACCTCACAACTTTCTCATTTAAGTTTTTGTTCAATGATAGTCATACGAATAATAATGTAAACAACTTAGAGAACCCAGTACAAAATTCTTCTAAGAACTATAGATAGTAACTCCAATGAACATTGACAATCAGCAAAAGAAACCAACATGTAAATGTTGTAAAAGTAACTTAATTCAATGGTTGATCAATTTAATATTACACAATAGATTTTCATTTCATTTCATTTCATTTATTAAGTTTCCACAAAAAATCATCCAGTGTCGTGTTTACAACATCCATCCATGACAATGTTAAATTACACATAAATTATAAGTTATAAATTCGGTATATACAAATAGTATTTACGTGGCACAAAATTAATTGAAATCATAAGGCACAAAATGTTGGACTAATTCTATTCTGAACAATATCATTTTGCCCCCCCCCCCCCCAAAAAAAAAAAAGGAAAGGAAAAAAAAAGACGGTCGAGGGAAAGCCAAGGGCATGAAAGCTTGGTTTGACGACTTTGAGTTTGAATCGTCCTGGTTTAGAGATAGAGAGAAGCCCTTGGCTCACGGACCGCCACTCAAAATTAATTTTTGAAACTTTATCAAAAATGATTTGAACTCGCATGTTAAATCGATGGTTATTTCCGTCACAAAGCAACTCGATGACATCGACAACTATAATGTTCCAATGGAAGATCAAACAAACCTTCATACTTTGTCTGTATTCTGTATCATAATTTATATCAATTGAATTATTGCGCTACAAATTTTCGATATCATTATTTCACTTTAACTTTCTTTGTTGGTGTTTACGAAACATTGTCAATGTGACTATGAATAATGAATATTCAAATTGGCCGCACACCCCACAGCAAGTCGCAGCTGCGTACGGGGAATCCCCACTGAGCTCTAGGTGACAGTGGGTACAATGTATTACCATGGACCCTGTAGGATCCTTGGTATTGCGAACTAACGAAACTTCCATGTTCTGCCATCAATTATAAAAAGGAACTGATTCGGTTCACTAAAGTATTAGGTAGCAGGTCCTCGGCGAGGGAGCGAAGCGACCGAGCAGGGGGAGGGTGTGGGAGGGGGAATACCCCCCCCCCCTCCCATGGTAGAGACTTTTTGTAAACACAGAGTAAAAAGTCGCGTTTATAGAGCATTTAAAAGCAAATTTCTAGGGAATTAAACATGGCGAAAAAATAGTGTGAAGGACTACGATTATAACATAAGGGGGTATATTATGTGACGGTGTGAGATCCTCGGCGAGGGTGTTGGAGGGGGGTATCACGGTAGGGACTTTTTGTAAAAGCAGAATGTGAAAGTCGCGTTTACAGAACATTGTATATAATTTTTTTTTTTTAATTTCTAGGGAATTAAACGCAGTAAAAGAAAACTACGAAGGACTATCATCATAACATATGAAAACTGTTCATTTTACTATGTATGTACAGGTAGAGAGAGTAAACCACTTTCACTGTGCCATTCGTCTGAAATGCATTCATTAAAAAATTTTAACATGATCGCATTGTTCGAGCACTAAAAATTATTCTTATATTCCTAAAAAGCATAGAAGAAAGGGAAAATGTAAGATTTACGAAAGGTATGTTTCAGGGGGCACACTCGAGGACGCGAGGATACCATCTTTACACTAAATTTACTCATAAGTAAATATTAGTGTATAGATATTATATTGTATATTGATAATGAATTATGATTTTCGAACCGTTAGGGGCGAAAATTTTGCATTTTCAGTCATGAGACTGACAACTTTTGGGCAAGAAAAGTGCCTTTATTGTTCATTTTGGTCTTTGATTAATTGTTTTATTATTTGTTACACGGGGCACTTGGGGGGGGGGGGGAATTTGCCCCCCCCCCCCCTTTAAAAAACCCAAACAACATTATTGCCCGCCCCCCACCCCGCTTCCGGGAGGTATGAGAGAAGGTGAGACAACTACTGCTCTCCTTTGAAGTCATGATCATCACCGCGGAAAAGTTATGCGTTCAACTACAGATGTTACTCATGTGATTCAATAGGCAAAAGAAAGCATCGATAATCGGGACTAAAGCGAAAGACCTCTCCCTACTGCAGTTCGCTGACTTCGCTATCTTTCAATGTGATGGCAACATGGTTTTGTGTGCCTTGAATTGAAACAGCGAAGAAACCTGCAGTATTAAGCTGACAATTTTAACATAAAAATAAATGGAAATAAAAATCACGCTTTAGCGGAGTATACTTCATTTGAAAGATCAAAACATAGCAGATTAAGAGAGAAAAGTAATATATTGGATAAACATATTGGTCTCTAATTATTCAAATCATTTGTACATTTACCTTTATGAATAGGAACGATTCTAGTGGTTTTAAAATCAGCTGGTATTGTTGCTGTGGAGGGAGATTTGATAAATAAGACAGACAGTGGTTCACAAAATGTGGTCAGCTGCTAATTTCACTAGTTTTGAATGCATACCTAGAATTTCTGTAGACTTACTCAAATCTATATTTTCAATTCTCTTTTAACATCATATTCAGAATCTATTTCAGAAAATGTTAAAATGTATGCGTTACACCATCAATACATTTCAAACAGGGGGCCATATCACCAATATAGATATCTTCATCATCATCTATATTATAGGGTCTACATACTTCATTGAATATTTTATTGAATGTAACTCCCAAATCTCTTTCAATTTTCAATGAGTCACCATCAATAAGCTAAACTTGTTTCTTCTTTTTTTTTTTCCTGTTTGGCAATAATTCCTTTAACACTTTGCGAGTGTTCTTCGCATCATATACATCGAAGGCGCTGTTATTATATTTCTTCTTCAATTTCTTATTCACATAAGTCAGTTCACAGTTTCAATCTGAGCATGTACAGTTAAATGTCATTGCAGACCATCTCTTGAAATTGATTTGCAACTGAGGTATTCAAAACCTAGGTAGGGCTTCATGATAACTGTGTTAATGAACCAGGTGCAGATTGGTATTTACAGGTGAATGTGCAGTCTTTACAGCAACATTAACCATGTTAACTAAAGCAATTCATGTAGCAATTACATGTAAATTACCACTTCCTGCATGGTTGTTTTCAACTACTCTTCTTCAAGACTATTCCATTAATTGCAAAGTCTGTGGTTGGAGAGGTCATTGCAGACAAGTGCTAACTGTGGCCCATGGTTACTTTTAATGTAAAAATGTGTTCCAAAATGCGATTTTGATAGACGAAAAAAAAAAACGCCTGAAAAAAATACAATTGTAGAATGTGTTTATCAGTTTGTCTGCCTGTCCATATACTTATGAATGAAAATGAAAACAGTAAAACCTAGCAAAATAGAAAATAGAATAATGAAAGCTTGATAAGAATTGAACATTATAATGATACGTTATGATATTGTATAATTCCACATTACTGTTTTCTTGAAACAATATTGATAACACACATCTAGATGACGATATTTCCTTACCTCGCAACTTTCGCATTTAAGTCTTTGTTCAATAATAGTCAGAAAAATAATAATATAAACAATGTAGAGAACCCAGTACAAAATGTTTCTGAGAACTACAGATAGTAACTCCATTGACAATCAGCAAAAGAAACCAACATATAAATATTTTAAAAGTAAATTAATTCAATTTTTAATCAATCATATAACATAATAGATTTTCATCTCATTTCATTTCATTCATTCACACAACTCATACAGTGTTGTGTTTACAACATCCATCCATGACAACGTAAAGTTACACATACATTATAAGTTATTAATTCGATATACAAATAGTATTTACGTAGCACAAAATCAGTTGAAATCGTTCTCAAGTACATTACATTCATGGCTGATAAATAAAATTGTGTGTGGTGGGAACATACATAGAATCAGATGTTTGTGGGAGCAGGTTCCCCGAAAGAAAGTGAAACACAGGCTGTTACACTCACATACACACACTTTGCACGCACTCAAGTGCACCTGGACAAGCGTGCACACACACACACACACACACACACACACGTTGTCTCTCAGGGTTCTTGTGCCGTGTTTGCATCAAACTTTATGGCCTTGTAAGATCTAGTTTAAAAGGCAGAAATGTTTTGATAATTCCTTTCTGCACAATATCATTTTGTAAAAAAAAAAAAAAAAAAAGAAGAAAAAGACGGTCGAGGGAAAGCCAAGGGCTATGAGTGATTGTTGGTTTGTTTGTTGATTTGGTTAGGGATAGAAAGAAGCCCTTGGCTCACGGACCGCCACAAAGCAACCCTCTTCGAACATTTATGTATCAACATTTTGAGTCGAGTCTTAAAGCAATGGTTATTTCCCTCAGAAAGCATATCGATAACATCGATAATAATATTGCAATGAAATATAAAGCAATCCTTCATACGTTGTCTTTGTATTCAATATCGTACTTTTTAACCGGATTATTGTGCTGCATTTGTTAATATTGTCATTTCACATTAACTTTCTTTTGTTTCCTTTGTGCTTACAAAACCTTGACAATGTGGTTATGAATAATGAATATTCAAATTGGTCGCACACCCTACAGCAAGTCGCAGCTGCGTGCGGGGAATCCCCACTGAGCTATAGGTGACAGTGGGTATTACCAAGGAGGGTTTATACATGGAGTTCCAACTGGCTGTAATTATTCAAACAGCGGTCAGATTTCTATTGATGTACAAAAGAATTCCACAGGTGCACTTGTGCCTTTGATGATGGATGTTCCAGGCCGCCGTCTTGCTGAGCAATTTGAAGATTCATTTTGAACGTTATCATAATGTTGGCCATATTTTGCTTATTCATTTATTAAATGAAATGAAATGAAATTTCACTTAATAATAAAGCATGTAAAACAAAAGTCAATTCCGTTCAGAAATTTGCGCAAAAGTGTAAATCAGAGCTATATTATGTGAAAATGTTTAAAACTGTACCATCTTGGAAAGCTGGTTTTATCACTTTTCGACTTAATTTCCCCAAATGAAACTAACATGTAATAATCTTCAAATGTAATTCTTTATTGATAGATATATCAGATTAGTGCCCGCGTATGCCCAGTCGAGTAATTTTCATCTTCATTTCAGCATTTTTTCCTCAATTTCTGTTCGCGCATCCTCGTGTCTGTACCACCTAGCTTTTATAAGAAGGGATTGCGAAAAATAATTACCATCACAAAGACATATCTTCCTTTGAAAGTGGCTGGTGATTATGCAATGAGACACGAGTCAATTGTCTTCGTATCGGCGGGGCAGATCCTGTTTGGCACATGCTTCAAATATTTTTGAGTGGCGGCTTCGAACATAGATCAAAGGGAATAACTCTGTTGTTACTCCATCTCTTCAACCTCCTTGGTGCGATGTAGTATCTCGAGAACTTGATGATGATCGGTCTTAGCTTGCTGTACTCAATGTTCCATGATCTCTCGGTGTTACACGATGGCTGCTATCGATGTTTGCAGGGTCAATTTAGTGTGATGCCGAGATGCCGATAAGCTCCGTCAGTGAACGGCTGGTCAGTGTTTTCATATACTTGCGCTCAGCGATTCCATGAAAACGAAGACATTTTCGCCAGGAATATTGTCCCTGGTCGTCGCACAAACTCTGCATTTTAACTCAGCTGCCGTGACATTTTTTGAACCGAGGACTTCTGCGTCGCAAACTCCTCTCTGTATTTGTGAATATCAAGTTGAATTATGATATTTGATAATTGATATTGCATTATCTCCTCCCTGACTGCATCAACAGTATAGCTTCAACAAGTTGTGAATGGGCCTCTTGGTTAATGACTTTGTTGACGTGCGTACAAATGTTGCTGATAAGGTGGTGGTCGTCTAGGGTGTCATCGGTTGACTGACGAACTAGACTTGAGGTGGTTTGCTGACCGAGACTGGTCGGCCCGCTCCGGCCAAGGGCTGTTGATGTTCCCTTCCCTCGGGATCCTTCTTTCTCAAGAACTCTTGGTCCTCAAAACGTTTCTTCGTTGTCGAGCGGGTACTCGTCCTGACGGTAGACAGTACCCTAAGTTAATCACAGAACTGTTGTAACTCAAGACTGTGGTCTGCTGCAGCAATGAGATCCCTCAGGAAAAGTAATTTCAAAGCAACATTTGGAGAGACACTTTGGTAGACGCGTAAACTGTGTGAAGCGCCCTCACTTGTGTAGTAACTCGTGGGCTGTATAGCTCGTGGGCTGTATATCTCGTGGGCTCTATAACTCGTGGGCTGTATGACTCGTGGTTGTCGACTCTTGACGTGCACCCCAGGCATCTGCCATCTCACCATTATCTCATCTCCCGTGTTGTCTTGCACGCAGATCTTCTTCACACATTGAACGTATTATTCTTAGCTGGTAGAAAAATAGAACCAAAGACATTACAACTACAAAATGGGATTAGGTGTTGAATACTAAATCATCGACATATAAATAAACCGATTACCTATTTAACAAAACAATAGGAATTGGGGGAACTGTGTCAACCATTGTTTCTGTCGAGTAGTTATGAGTTGGAAAGGGGGTGATCTATCATGACCACGCGGGGTGGGGGGGGGGGGGGCACAGGATCCTTTCAAAGGGGATTATCAGTACATACATGTGTGCTTTTTTTTTCCTACCTTAAAGTGGCCGCTCATGATGCTTGTTTCTACGCCATGCATGGGATCGTGGTAATGACGTAGAAGGTGTGATAAAGGTACCATACGGAGGTAGAGGAGAATATCCTTCTTCTTTCATCAATAACAATATGCAGATTACGATTGTATTCCAGTTCGTCAATAGATATGTGAGCCGGATGTATTTGTGTATATTTACATACACGTCTGCGTGCGTGTCTGTGTGTGTGTTTTCATTGCGTAATATCCTGCCTTTTTCATTATTTTTTTAAAGATTACAACATTATAAACAAAGCAACCGATTCAATATGTACCGTATGTCCCCCCCCCCCAAAAAAAAAGAAAAAATTATAACGGTACCCTCAGCAACGATAACTTTAAAAATAATTAATGAATCCAAACACAATTTCATGGTATGAAACTATAACTCATTGCCCACATCTTAAAGAAAACTCAATTCAATTTGCTTCAGCGGTCAAAGAGAAAAGAGGGTTTTTGTAGAGCATGTCAGGAATCCATTCCCTCCATGCAAGTTCTGTCTATTGTGTTTACACATTAATATGCAGTTCCACGAGCATCCAAGTGCTAAAGAATCAGACTCATGACATGCTTTACAACAATCGACATTTCTCTGTGACCGCTTAACCAAATTGAATGGGGTTTTCTGCAAAATATAGCTAGGGTGTTATTTTCTAAGATCCTGAAGTAGTATTTAGACGGTTTAATTGTATTGGGTGTTATCAATGCAAAAATCCGACTGTATTTTTTTTTTTTTGGGGGGGGGACATACTGTATAGCTGACTTTTATCTATCTTGCGGTACAATATAAATTTAGTGTAAAGTCCACAGAGAAAAGACTGGCTTCACTGCACAGTGGCCAAAGAAAGCGATGCACTCAAACTAAGACATGGAAATATCTCGGCCTCCCGAGTCTTTTTTCTTTTATCCCAGAATCTTTTACGAATCAATTAAGAGAAAAGTAAGTGAAAATATTCAATAAGTATTTTAAGCATAAGCATAAGAATTGTACTAGATTATCGTCTATAATCAAAAGGAACAAATAATTGTAGAATCTGTGTTATCTATAGAAACAAAACGAACTCCTTCCTCCTTCTAAATAATCACGCTAATAGGGAATAATAGTATATTTTATACATCACTTTTGTGAATTGCAATAATCTCGACGTAAGGACTTTGAATTGGGAATGGTCGCAAAGTGCTATAAATCATCATCACAAATTTGTGAGCCATAAACCAATATGAAAGTTGTGAGGCGATTCCTTCATTACCTCATATAATTTGTTCAGTGATAGCTTTGACCATTATTACTTTTTTTCTTCTGGTTTTGACGAGCCTGACTGATTTTACGTTTTGAAAAAAAAAATAGTATACACAAACTGGTTTCGCGTTAATACATGTGAGGAAAACAAAGTGTAGTGATAATGATGATCAATAAAAGCTAGTTTTTAGAGCGTATTTCAGATTTCTTTAGAATTTCACATTTCAGAAATTTTAATTTCATTACAAACCAAAGGGATTACCCCAGTCACTGGTTACATTTTTCCCAACAATCAATGACAAAGCTCACTCTCCACTCCCTTGGGAGCATTCAAGCCAGTCACTATTTTAAAGGCGCGCACCTGCTGATCAACCGACATGACCATTAATATCATCCTGTGTGTGGATAATGTTCCTTTTTTTTTTTTCTTGTATAAAAGGTGTATTCAAATACAATATACACAGATAATTCAAAAACTGATTTGGCTATTATCATGCATATAATGAATTTGGCCCGTGGTTATATTTAATTTAAAAATGTGTTCTAAAATGCGATTTGATAAACGAAAAAAAAAAAAAACGCCTGAAAAAATACAAATGTAGAATGTGTTTATCAGTTTGTCTGCCTGTCTATATACTTATGAAAAAAAAATGATAACAGTAAAACCTAGCAAAGTAGAAAATACAACAATGAAAGTTTGATAAGAATCAAACATTAAAATGATACGTTACGATATTTTATAGTTCCTTATCACTGTTTTCTTCAAACAATATTACTCATACACATCTAGATGACGTTATTTCCTTACCATACAACTTTCGTATTTAAGTCTTTGTTCAATTATTGTCAGAAAAATAATGATATAAACAATAATTTAGAGAACCCAGTACAAAATGCTTCTTCTAAGAACTATAGATAGTAACTCCAATGAGCATTGATAATTAGCAAAACAAACTAACATGTAAATATTTTGAAAGTAAATTAATTCAATTGTTTATCAATCATTACTAAATTTTCTTTTCATTGCATTTCATTCTATTTCATTTCATTTATTAAGTTTCCACACAAATCATACAATTTTGTGTTTATGACATCTATCCATGACAATGTAAAGTTACACATAAATTATAAGTTATGAATTCGGTATATACAAATAGCATTCACGTGGCACAAAATCAATTGAAATCATTCTAAAGTAGGTCCTACATTAAATTCATGGCGGATAAATAAAATTGGAGTGGTGGGAACTTACATAGAAGCAGATGCTTGTGGGAGTATATAGTTCCCCGAAAGAAAAGTCAAACATAGACTGTTAAGGCCGTTTCACACCTATCCGGGCAAGCCTTGCGTGCGACTTGCAAAGAACAATTTTGACTACCCGGAGGTCCCCTAGATGATCCGCACATGACAGTACCTAGCACGTATCTCAACCGTAGTCGCCCGGAGGTGCGCACGCATATTTTGTTGTTGTTGTTGTTTTTTTTTTTTTAACCCGCAACCGTGTTTAGGCCCTGTCACACCTTTCCGGGCAAGCTACTCGGGCTTGTTACGTGTAGGGATTTTCTAGCATACCGGACATTCCTGAGGGCGGAAAAGGATTTGA
This sequence comes from Diadema setosum, assembly GCA_033980235.1. NCBI lineage: Eukaryota > Metazoa > Echinodermata > Echinoidea > Diadematoida > Diadematidae > Diadema > Diadema setosum. Next base: position 23,736,844 of record CM067060.1, read on the forward strand.
GCGAGTCAGCGCATGTGTCCTACTTGCTGGACGCGTTCTACTTAAATTATACTTGCGAGTATACTGTGTGACCTTTGTACCAGTCGCGTGGGGGCTGACAACTCAGTGAAGGAATTCCTCTGATGGAATGGCTGAAATCCCACAGAATTTCATTATCTTGGCTGCATACGGGACTGCGAAGTACCTGCGTGGGAGTTGCCTGGGAAGTGCTGCCGCTACGGGCCTCCTACTGGCGTTCTGCGCGGATCTCTCCGGGCATTCCCGCGACTCACCTGGAAAAAGTTTTGGTCATGCTCAAAACTTGGCTGCGGTTAAATCGGACTTGCGGGAGCACCTCCGGGCAACTACAAGCGAGATACGCGCTAGATACTGTCAGGTGCGGACCAACTGCGGAGAGCTCCGGGGAGTGAATTTGTTTCCCCGCAAGTCAAGCCGCAAAACTTCCCCAGATACGGTATGACAAGGCATGAATGAAAATTGAAAACATTCTTGTTCGCCCGCTGAAAATCTTCTACGTGCTGGAAACTACCTCCTCGCCACAAGCCCGCGTAGCTTGCCCGGAACAGTGTGACACGGCCTTTACGCTCACACACAAACTGCACGCAAGCAAGCGCACCTGGACAAGCGTGCGTGTACACAAACAGACGCTGTTTGACTCTTAGGGTTCTTGTGCCGTGTTTGCATCAAATCTTATGGCCTCGTAATATCTAGGTTAAAAGGCATAAATGTTTGGATAACTCATTTCTGCACAATATCAATTTGTCAAAAAAAAAGAAAGAAAAGAAAAGAGACGGTCGAGGGATAGCCAAGGGCATGAAAGGTTGGCTTGGCGCCTTGTTTGGAGTTTTGGAGTCTTGTTGGTTTAGGGATAGAGAGAAGCCCATGGCTCACGGACTGCCACTGAAACTTAACCTTTGAAACTTTATCAAAGATGATTTCGACTCGAATGTTAAAAAGATGGTTATTTCCGTCACAAAGCAACTCGATAACATCAATAACTATTATGTTCCAATGAGAGATCAAACAAACCTTTATACTTTGTCTTTGTATTCTCTATTATATTTTATTTCAATTGGATTATCATGATTATTGTGCTACATTTGTCGAATGTCGATATCATTAAAAGGTGTATTCAAATACAATATGCACAGATAATTCAAAAACTGATTTCAATATTATCATGCATGTAATGAATTTGTCCAATGGTTATTTTCTATTTAAAAAATAATGTGTTCTAAAATGCGATTTTGATAGATGAAAAAAAAATGCCTGAAAAAATACAAATGTAGAATATGTTTATCAGTTTATCTGCGTGTCTGTATACTTATGAATACCATGAAAGCAGTAAAACCTAGCAAAGTAGAAAATATAACAATGAAAGTATGACAAGATTCGAACATTCTAATGATACGTAAAGGCATTTTATAATTCAACATAACTGTTTTCTTGAAACAATATTGATCACACACATCTAGATGACGTCATTTTCTTACCTCACAACTTTCTCATTTAAGTCTGTTCAATAATAGACATAAAAAATAATGATAAAAGAACCCAGTACAAAATGCTTCGAAGAACCACAGATAGCAATTCCGATGAACATTGACAGTCAGCAAGAGAAACCAACATGTAAATTCTTTAAAAGTAAATTAATTCAATTGTAAATCAATCACATTACCTAATAAACAAATTGTAATATCATGAAAATACTTAGCGAATATGTTGTTGTTTGTCTCTCAGGGTCATTGTGCCGTGTTTGCATCAAATTTTATGGCCTTGTAAGATCTTGTTTAAAAGGCACAAAATGTCTGAATAATTCCTTTCTGCACAATATTATTTTGTCCCTCAAAAAAGGGACATAAGAAAAAAGACGGTCGAATGAAAGCCAAGGGCATGAAAGCTTGGGTTGTCGGCTTTTTGGTAATCTTTTTGTTTAGGGATAGAGAGAAGCCCTTGGCTCACGGACCGCCACTTAAACTTAGTTTTTGAAACTTTATCAAACATGATTTGGACTCGAATGTTGAAAAGATGGTTATTTCCGTCACAAAGCAACTCGATAACATCAATAACTATGTTCCAATGAAAGATCAAACAAACCTTCATACTTTGTTTTCGTATTCTGTATCATATTTTATATTAATTGAATTATTGTGCTACATTTGTCGATATCATTATTTCTTTGTTGGTGTTTACGAAACATCGGCAATGTGGCTTTGCCTAATGAATATTCAAATCGGCCGCAAACTCCAAGACAAGTCACAGCTGCGTACGGGGAATCCCACTGAGCTCTAGGTGACAGTGGGTCAATGTATTACATAGGGTCCATGGTATTGCGAACTAACGAAACTTCCATGTTCTGCCATCGATTATAAAAAGAAACCAATTCCCTTTACTAAATATTAGGAAGCAGGCTTGCGGTTCACAATAAAGACTAGTCTCAAAGCAAAGGCCATCCTATGATGCTGCTCGACACTAAAATGCAATATTACATATCCTTGTGCTGATATTATGAACATATATTTTTTGATATCAGGAAACTTAAGTTTCTTTCATATTCTATAATCATTCATCGAGAGTATATTTTCAAATTAAGTTGAGTCCATGATGAAAGGGGTTTACTAAAAAAAAAAAAAAAAAAAAACACGTAGACTACCTGATTGCTTGTCTGGTATTGACCAATCACATTGTACACATAACCTAGGAGGTTTAACAGATGAAATTCCAACTGGCTGTAATTATTCAAATAGTCGTCAGATTTCTATTGCTGTACAAAACAATTCCACAGGTGCATTTGTGCCTTCGCTGATCGGGATTCGATCACGCCGTCTCGCTGAGCAATCTGAAGATTCATTTTGGACGTTAACATAATTTTGGCTATATTTTGCTTGTTTATCTATTAAATGAAATGAAATCATATACTTTAAGATAAAAACATATAAAGCAAAAGTCAATTCTGAACAGAAATATTTTTGTGCAAAAGTGTTAATCAGAGCTGTTTCATGTGAAAGTGTTTAAAATGTACCCTGTGGATAGCCGGTTTATTTCATCACTTTTCCTTATGATTCTGACAAAGCAAACTGATATGAATCTTCAAATAGAATTCTTTATTAATAAATACATCAGATTACTGCCCAGGCATGCCTATTAGAATAATGTTCGTTTTATTTCATTTTTTTGGAGCAATTTCTATTCGTGTATCCCCGTGTCTTTAACATTCACCTAACCTATCTCTTATTGGTTGGGATGTCGAAACGTAATTACCATTACAAAGACATATCTTCCTGTTTGTGGTTCATTCTTGCTAAGGTGCAATATTGAGCCCATAACTAGTCTCAAAGAAAGACCTATATGGTGTTGATCGACACTTGAATACAATATTGCATACCGTCGTGGTGCTACTACCATGTACATGTTTTTTAAGACATCATAAAACTTGATGTTCTCCCATAATTTCATAATCATTCATCGGAGCATTTTTAAATGAAGTTGAGTCTTTGATGAAAGGGTCTGCGAACAAGCTAAAGAAGAATACCCGACTGCTCGTCTAGTATTGACCAATCAAAATGGAATATGTCACAGCATTCCCTGCATGCTTACTGCGCGATTATAGAGTCAAACCCTACTACACGCTAAAGATTTTCGTTGCGACTCGATCTCGGGACAGAAAAAAAAGGCAATATTTTTTCAAGGCCCTCAAATCTGGAATTCCATCCACTCTGATGTGAAATGTAAGAAAACGATACAAAGTTTTAAGAAAGCTTTCAAGCGTACTTTACTTGAAAGGTTTTCTGGAAGTTACCAATATCATTTTACGAATTTATAAGAGACTAGCAAGATAGGGTGTGTTTGTGAAAATGACATCTTGCGTATTGTTAATGTGTTTTTGTCTGTGTATGCATGTGTGTGTGTGTGTGTGTGTGTGTGAGCGTGTGTGTGCGTGTGTGCCAATGTTTTCTCTGTATATACAATGTATTTACTTTTCCGGGATTAGTTTTTTAATATGGCCAATTGCCTTCTCACTCACCCCTTCACTTGATATCTTTTGCTGTTTGTTTGCTTTGTTTGTTTGTTTGTCACATTGTCATTTGATACTTGACATACCATTGTCACATTTTATGTATGCATATTTTATTAAGTGAAAATAAATGAAATGATAAAATAAATTCATTTAGAGAGTAAAATCGCGGATATATAAGGGTGAAAACTACACGATCTATTTTTAAGGGTTGATTTTTTTCCCTTTTTTTTTTCATGGATTCATGCACGGTAAAACCTAAGGGTAAAATGCATGCACATGAAAAATGTAAGCACATGTTTCCATGTGCTTGCAAACACCACATTTTAGAATGAATAAAGACTAGCTGTGATAGTGGAATTTCTCATGAATAAATGATAAAGCATTCAAACCCTGGCCATTGTTCAACACCATTGTCAGGGTGTTAACCACATACTCCCATACACACCCATTGACCCCTGTGCAAAGTGAAAGTTTTGTACAGAGGGTTGGAGATACAGCAAAATCTGTAACCTAACTGTGCAATTGATCATGGATTTCATGAAAATGATTTATGTTTTAAACCACCTCCAACAAAATTATACACTATACAACTATCACCCATGTCAATGACAGTGTTATCTGATATATAGTTACTGAATTATCAAGAATCAAAAGTTGAAAATGTTTTTTTAAACGCCTATTAGTCCATAGAAAACATTCGATGCAAAATAATGACATGGATGTTTCCTAAAGTGTCAATTCACGGACCCAGTCGTTTGGTCACCTGGTATGGGCATGTTCATTCTTTTCTTGAACATGATTTATGAATTCAATGAATTGTTGAGTCGTGCGAACTTATGTGCACATAAGTTGACTCCCAGATGGCTCATTGACAGCTCGTGCATGCGTGTTTGAGCTGAGCATCTATATAGCTCAAATTCCATTTCCAAAGCAGATCAGCTCTTCTGAGGCTTTTCGTAGCGGCTTACTGCAACTCTGACTTCAACATTATTTTGTCCACTTCATAATATCGAGACCCCGCAGATTCCTACTACGTGGAAAATGGTGAGTTAAAACATCATCGTAAAGCATGATTTGAAATATCGGCCAAATATCCACAATGTTCTCTACCAAGGCCTTACCCTCGATATTAACCTTCATCAAACTTCTTGTACCTGTTATGTTTTTGGTTGTATAGCCATGTCCTATAATGTAGGCTTGTAGGCAGTAATATTAAAATGTTCGTTTTAGAGTTCTGTTAAAATTGGCTAGTTTTATGCTATTACATTATAAATGATACAATTTTTCACTACATACACAATTATACAAGCATAATTCATACTCACATACAATGAACACATACATCATCACAAATTTCAAATAATTCTTTATATTTACCAATCAACAACAAAACAAAATAGTTAAGAAAACGTGGAATCGGATATTCCTATAGGAAGTGTATCCTTTATATAACCTTTACGCCCCCTCCCCCTCCCCCCCCCCCCAAACACACACATCCCCAAGGATAATACATCGCGTCGTGCCATACCACATTTGATTAATAACGAATAAAAGGAACGGAAGTTGATGAATAATTGTTGATAAACTTATGGATAAATAGACCAGTGTACTAACTAAACGTATAATGGCAAACATTGCACGCTTATTTTTATGCTGGGATGATTCTCTGTAGTCAGGTAGTGTTAGTGGTGGACTTAAGTACACCCTGTATGCAGCAAGGCAGCGCATAAGAATTGAACTATACATTAAGCTGTCATGGAGAGCATAGTGTTACGTAGTCACATTTACATAAATCAGCTCTTCTGCAAAATTATTACACACGCATGAGCAGTGGCCTTGAACTCATGACACTTGATTTTCCTTTTCAGGTATTCAAGCAAGATACAATATGATGAAGTTGCGCGCATTCTCCTGATCACGTAATGCGTAAACTTATATGCAATTCTGAAGGACAGAGTGATTCCTCAACAGAATATGTAAGTTTCATTAAAGGTCCAGTTTACCTTTGGGAGCAGTGATTTCAAAAAATTTAAAAATATCATATTTGATGCATATGTGTAGGTCTGCTGTATCATAAAACATCCTACCATATGAAATATTTGCAATAAAACCTAAAATATAAGGAGATATCAGGGTTTTTCTCAATAAACCGTAACTGTATACGGTTTAGTCTGGAATTTTTTTTATTATAACTATTGTTTACATTTTGTGTATTTAACAACACTTAACATCGATTATACGGATTCAAATTTTGACAGTGGTTGTTTCTATCCCTAACTCACATTTTAGAACTATTTTATAGCACTAATGCTTTCATCTGCAAATGGTAAATTATGCCTTTAATGGATTGATCCGTAATATATGTATTTTCAGGTTATTGATTCATCTAGATTTTCAGCATGTGATATCCGTGAAGTATATTATATTAAAGCTTATTATTACACATGAACGCAGTTTTATCAGTTACTATAACGTAGCCACCGTTTAGTGGGCTGCGGAAAATTTGATAAGAATATAGTGCAATTTTTGATACCATCTATAATCGAGAGATATGTTACTCAAGTGGACCATTGCGATCATTCATTCTTGCCTTTTCCTTTCTACGTCTTCTCAGTTTTTTGGATTTTTTCCTGAAAACTCCATGATGGATTGTCACTCATACAGGCAGCATCTCTACCCCGCAAGAATCTTCAAATGCCCTGAATAGCCCTTTTTTTTTGGGGGGGGGGGGGTGGGTAATCTTCTTTTCTGTAACCAGTATTATTAAAGTAAATCAAATCAATGTTATGAATAAGTAGAGGGGGCTATATTTACACTTTTGTGTGTGTGTGTGTGTGGTAACAGGATTAGAGGTGTCAACCATAATGGGCATCATTACACCCATTGCCATGGCCAGCACCGGGACCATCTGTGGCAAGCTCAGCAACGGCTGAATGGCTGAGGTCTATAAGTCTTACTCCTTTCCTAACTGTGTAAAATATACAGCAAACTGATGTAAATTGGCATGTAATATGATCTTGTCTTACTTTGTTATTTTATGTTATGAAGACTTTGAGTTGGTCAGGAAAAATGTGGGAATATTTGAATATGCCCTATGTCATAAATGTATGCAGGCCTACATAAATGGTGTGTATTTTCATCTCAGTCCAAATTCGCCACATTTTTTTTTTTAAACATGACTTTACTCAGGCTATTCCACATCTATTCTTTTTTTTTTTCAGCTCTAACTTAGTGATGTCTGCATGCTGTCTCCTAATCCCCGTCTGCCTGCAGAGGACATGCTGTATGTCTGTGACAAAGTAAGTGCTGCATTTTTTTTTTTTATGGGAGACGGGAATTCCATCTGCTTTGTGACTAGAAATATAAGAGGAATATTTCTTTGCAACACTATTATGTTTTACTTATATGACAAAGAGCTGAAATAAATCTATCCGACCGGATTTGTTTAGAAACCAATATCAAAGCTTAAAGGGATGGTATAGTATTGGTGGAGGTGAGAATTTGGGCTTTTAACTTTTTGTGATATACCAAGAACCTACTTATGAAATAATACAGAGTATGCCATTCTAAGACGAATTCTTAAAATTATTTGATGAAAATTGGTTTTGAAATGGATGAGGCATCCAAAAACAAAGTAAAACGCAGCGATCGTGATAAAAAGTGGGTCCTACATTATATTATTATTACTCTGTTTTGGATATCGCAGCCATTTCAAAACCATTTCTCATTATCTCAGCAAAAGATGTTAGACACAAGTAGATCTCTACAAAAACTATACCAGTATACAATCAATTTAATTTTCCATTTTCTGGTCAATGGTCATAGTTGCAACCTGTTAGTTTATGTAAGCAACAAAACTGCGTAGTGTAAACGACCTATGTCCTTCGAAATTTTATTCAGTCATCAGGCCCGTAGCCAGGATTTTTCAAGGGGGGGGGGGGGTGCGGTCACTAAAAAAACGGACCTTCGGTACCAATACCAATGATGACACACACACACACACACACACACACACACATATATATATATATATATATATATATATATATATATATATTCTTTGGACGACCGAACTACAAAAGTTGTATAAGACTCTGCGCGCGAAGCTCGCCGCAAATTGTGAATTTTGACTGTTTTAATGACGTTTTAAAGTCTCGAGGAAATTTGTATTTTTGTCTGTTGCATGCAATCGCGTTACGGTATTTCATCTAGGAAATAGTAAAAACTCATGTTGCCAGGAAGTTGCAAAGTTTAATTGTGTTCGAGACTCTGCGCGCATAGCGCGCCGCAAAATTGAGAATAGTGATTTTCCTGGTGTTGTTTTAACTTTTATTTTTTCTATTGTATACCCGCGTTAGCAGGCCTGAAGCCAGGATTTTTAAAGGAAGGGGGGATTGCGTTAATTAACAAAACGGTCCTTTGATACTGTCCCGGGAGGGGTAGCGACAATTAAAAGGTGGACACCATGCTCATACATGGACTTTCAAAATGGCCCCTAAACGAGTAATGATCATATGATTTTTTCGGGCCTTAAAAACAAGTATTCCTTAAATGTTTCCTGCACCCTAAAGAAGTGCTTCATCATGATTGAACAATATACCATTTTCCCAAATTTCGGCCTTTTTGATACCCTTTGATTATATACACTCGTACATCACACTTTCCATCTAATCCATGAGAAAAAACGACCCCTATTACGCGTTTTCTTTAGCGAGTATGGTCACGGTGTCCACCTTTCAATTGGAGTTTTCCATCCCATTGGATGCTGTTTGGAAGATGAAACATTCACTTTATTATACAGTATATCAGCCGTTGGTATGCGAGTTTGTCAAAAACGAAAATAAATAAGAAAATTTGTAAAACAAAATGAATTGTAAATGTGAACCATTTATATTTTGCCTCCTTGTGGTAGGATATTTCCAGCATTTCCGAACTTTCAAATAATCATTTTAGATTTAATAATATTAAAGGTAGTAGATCCGATTCGCAAACATCTCCAATATCAGTCAAATGTCATATTAACCATCATGCTAAGAAGGTTTTCTTTGTGAAATTTGGAGGTCAGTGAAATTCAAATATTAAACATCCGTTAGCCATTGGAAGAAGTTGAGTACAAATTCAGACCTCAGGCTTAGTGCTCAGATGTTTTCCTATTTGATTTGATCTGTCTTACTGTGCACACTAAGATACATACTGGAATGGTTATTTCTTATTTATTAAATTATAGTAGCATATTTGGTTACTAGCTGTCTCTAGGCATTTTCGAATTTGGGCTGCAAAGAGATCCACTACCTTTAAGTTAGAAGAGAGATAAGTAAATAATGATAAAATAAACAAACAAAAAAGAATGAGTTTCTTTTGTAGTACTATCTGACAAACTTTTTACTTTACCATTTTACTTCATAGCTCAGCACTTTCCATTCTCTCTCATACCCTCTTACCCATTACATTTATATGAAATACAACTAAAATGAGTTTGCGTGCCTGCATAATACTCTTTGGAAATTATAAGTGAAAATGTTCTTAGGTTTTGGCTCACTTTAAAATGAGACCCAATAGAACTGTCACAACATGAGAAAATGTATAAGTAATAATCAACACTACATTTCCGAATTTGGCCTGCAAAGAAATCCGCTACCTGTAAGTTAGAAAAGAGATTAGTAAATAATGATAAAATAAACAACAAAAAAGAATGAGTTTCTACCGCCGTATCCAGAACAGAGCCTGAAACGGTCAGTGGCGTATCTAGGGAAAACGGCGCCCGGGGCAAGCACGAAAATTGCGCCCCTAATTTCTGAAAAAGTGTTCAACCCCAACCCCATCCCGGTAGGGACTTTAAATAAAGTCCACATGATGCTTTTTCAAGCACTTGAAAGGGATCTTTTGAGGGTGATTTAAATGTAATGAATTTTGATAGATTTTGGCGAGCGAGCGCAGCGAGCGAGCCGAAAATCTTTGTATTTCAGCTTACAAAACATGGAATTCTTGTCATTTTTTGCTTACCAAATCTTACAATTCTAATCAAGATATAGTGACGGCCTTATAGATAACGATTTATACCAAAAAAGTGAGGACTTTCAAAAATACTCTAAATTACTACGCGCGAGTGAGCTGAAATTTGTATATGTCCTCGTCATCATCACGTATATTGTTCTTATCTTTTTTTTATATAAATTTTGGCGAGCGAGCGCAGCGAGCGAGCCGAAAATTTTTGTATTTCAGCTTACAAAACATTGAATTCTTGTCATTTTTTGCTTATTAAATCTCACAATTATAGTGACGACGTTATTGATAACGATTTATACCAACAAAGTGAGGACTTGAAAAAATACTCTAAATTAGTACGAGCGAGTGAGCCGAAATTTGTATATTTCTGCGTCATCATTACGTTTTTTTTCTTATCTTTTTTGTGGTTTTTTTTGTGCCCCCCTCCCCCGTATGTTCGAAACTGTTGGCGTCCTCCTTTGATAAAATTGGCGATCGCTTCAGAACGAATGAAATTGCAGTCGCTGCTCCGTGTAACATCTTTTCCTGCTGAATATAAAATGACATGAGTGAACACAATAGACATTATCATTTTGTCCGCGTCATCGTCACGTTTTGTTCTTATCTTCTTCTCTTTTTTTATACAAATTTTGGCGAGCGAGCGCAGCGAGCGAGCCAAATATTTTTGTATTTCAGTTTACAAATCTATCACAATCGGTCACACCCTCTCGTTATCAACGTCAAAGTTGTAATGGATAATCAATGTCATCCACGAATCGCACGTACTCGGGCGGCCAGTGGAAAAAAAAAAAAAAAAAAAACACCGGTCACACGCGCCAAGGGCCATGGCATGCAGCGCCAATATAATAATAGCTCGCACAGATTGATACATAACATTTGTGTTTGTGTGCATGGGGACAATCCGATGGTTCATACAACAAAAGGGTTTCGTACAATTATTTTTAACATTGTTAAACGTACTCTTCCACATTTACGTAGCATATAATGTGTCTTTATATTTATTTGGATTGTTATCTTGAGAATTGCTAAAAACCGTTATTATGAAAAAGTGGACCTTTCAGAATTTGGGGGGGGGGGGGGTGCGTACGCACCCGACGCACCCCCCCCCCCCCCCCCCCCCCCCCCCCCCCTGGCTACGGGCCTGGTCATTATTTATTCATGGCAAAATCTCTTTCAGAACCTGGCAGGACTAAATCCCACAATCTTCACTGTGAATGCTGCGCACTAGTGGCATCACTATTTGGCTGGATGGCTGTGAAATCTGCCCGAATTCCTGTATACAATCGTGTCTTCCTTCGCTACAATGTTTGCGGCCTTCTGTGCTCTGTGGCTTTGAGTATTTCAGACAAGGCAGAAACACTCGATGCATTCTTCAGCAGTACATCATATGTACTTTGCAAGCCTTGATCTGAACTGGCAACTATCACGAAAAAAACCTACGGCATTTCATTAACAATATTGTTCAATAATTGTCTTAATATAGTTTACCAGCTTAAAGATTTCATGGTGTATACTTTATACAAGGAATTGTCACCAGGGAAATGATGTTGTTCAGGTTGTCCCTCCGTTCGTACATCAGTCTGTAATCGATTATGGCAACGTTGTAACACGAAGGGAAATGAAACGAAAAGTACAAGTGGACAAGTTAATGCAAGGAGATGAAGCAGTTGAACACATCGTGACAAATTGAGGAATATCGGAAAATCCGTTGAAGAGCTATATATACACATATATTTAGAGTTTCAGTGCCGCCATTACGAGATGAGAAAGCTATACATCTTTGACGTAAACCATGGAAAATTATATAAAGAAATGTAAAGAAAATAGGCATAGTTTCACGTTTCTAGCATTACAAAAGGAGCACTTGATTTACTTCTTCCAGAAAGGGGGGGGGGGGGGTAATATTACCCTTAACATTATGGCAACGACAAATAAGTGGAGGCAATTTGTACTTTTCATTTAGAATCAGATTTCATGGAATTCCCTTGATATTTTCTTCATATTAGTTTCCATACATGAAAGTGACACTGAAACTTTAAAAAATGCATAACTTCCACTGGATCATACGATTTTCCATGTTCACTTATGTGTTCTTATGATATTGCTCCAATCGACGGGTACATTTGGGTTTCATTCCCCTTTAAGTACTGTTTGAGGTATCCAAATGAAACTTTGCATGTATGTGACGATTGGACGAAGTTACTTCTACCACCTTGTGGGTGCCAGCGTTCAAGGTCAAATATTGTAGGTCATTGTCAAATTCTACAATGTCATTTCGTGCTCTATCTTTGTATCTCACCTGGTAAGCACTGTCGACATAGTATTGTGGTGTTATTAATAACTTTCCACACTTTTGAGCTATATGACCACCGAAATCACTCCTCATACACAGATAATCTAAAAATGGCTGTCAAGTGTTGATAATGGTGAACTCCGACTCCGTCAACAGTCAAAAAGTCAATGAGCTTACATCTGAAAATCATGCAGTGTAATCACAAATTCGATATGTGGGCAAGACATCACTTCGCTTTTACCTTGTTAGATGGTGAATATTTGTGAAGCTTCCGTTTCTAATTCATACAGCATCAGCATACCTCATGTCTGAGAATAGTGGTAAAGAAGATTAGAGACTTTGGCAACAGCGTGTAAAATTCGCAAAATTTTATTTTGTGCCTTATTTGCTGAACAAACGTCGTAGGAGTACTACAACCTGTTAGGCAATATAGTGGAACAATAACTCTATTATTAGCGTTATAGAATAAATGACAATGATGTGGTTCTGAAGCATACTTTTCATTAGATACTTTTGCAATGACACCATGTATACGTTTAATCGAACTAGTCATCAATGACTTGTATATTTGAATAACGACAGAATGATTCGGTGAGGAAAGTTTAACGTGTCAATATTATGCTATTAGTTCCATAGTTATTTCTGAAGTGGTTAAATGTATTTTCCTCAAACTTTTTTCATTTTATATATACGTTGCATCCTGATGCCTATTCGTTGAAAAATGTGGGCAATGTATTCAAAGGTCAAAGATCATACGTTAATGGGCCTAGGGTATACAACATTTCACTAGTTGTTGTTGTTGTTTTGTTTTGTTTTATTTTGTTTTGTTTTGTTTTGTTCTTTTTTTTTGGGGGGGGGGGGACACGGTTCAAAGTGTCCTGAAACCTTGTATAATACATGTATTTAGTTATGTATGATGCCAAACTGTTCCCGCTCATATGCAGCAGTTTCAAGGAAATGACATAAGATTATTCTTATACTCCATGATTTGGTAATGCTTAAGTGGTTCATAAGAGTCCATTGAAACCGTGTATAGAACAAAAAGTGGATTTGACAATGGTATACGATATCCGCAATTTACTCTGACGGGGTCTATCATCCGATTAATGTATAAGAGCGGTAGTCCCCTCTTCGGAAACTACAAGTTAGATAGCTGCATTCATTTTGCACGCGACCATGGCGTTATAGCCAAAGGTGATCTGCAAATCCCTGTGTGCCTACAGAGGATTGGAAAACGTAACAACTTTCTTTGTATAGAACAACGAAACAGAAACTGGTGCATGTATTATTCTCAGTCACTTTGTTAGTCGTAATGATGATTTGATTTTGCTCATTGCAGTTCCGGAATATCAGCTCGAGGGACTCGAATTGATCCCAAATCAGTCGGAATGCGTGTATCACCCAAAACAAAATCTGAATACATAACTGCGATTCTGCCTAGTCTCCATTGGTAGCCCATAAGGGCTGGTATCAAGTTCGATTTTCATATTATAATTATACCTTGTATTTAGATGTTTTCATCGAAATGCCCGTATACCTGTATACGGTATGCGTATGTCAGTTAAGTATTTAAACCATGATAAATTGTAGTCGTAATCTAAGTGCCAAGAATCTCATGAATTAAATAAGTGTGAACCCCAAGACTAGTCCACTGCCTGGACTGTTTTGTGTGATCATTTACCGCGCGCACACACCGCTACAGCACGCGTATGCCCCACCGTACGCTCGTGTATTATTTGCCACGCACGCACGCATCTCGACCTTTCGGACAGGTTTGTTGGCGCCCTCATCGATATCGAGCGGTTACAGGGGATTGCGCGATAAGCTGTGGAGCGCGCGTGGATGCGTAATGATAAAAAAACGTCCAGAATCTGGACTACCCCAAGACATGTCCTGGTAAGGACTTTAAGACAATTGGCATCGTCATTATAAAACAAGCTCCTAATTGTTAGACATGTTTTAGATTTTAGATAAATTCATGTCTATGCTCACTGGAAACATATCTCTTTGATGATTCATGATGACGTCGCTGTTACATGAATATTGTACGCATGGAAATATGTAGGCCTAATCGTTTAAATGCATACAAACAACTTGTTAAATCCTCTGACATCTTTTTTTTTTTGTAGATATGGTGCATACTTTAGAAATGTAAGTAGCATGCTCTTGTTTTTGAGGCTTTGTGTACTGGTAAGAAGCATATCTTATTCCTATAGATTATGTGAATAAGTACGTATTCAAGTACGTTTTGAATAAAACGTATCCAGGCAAATGTATATCATATTTTTACCTCTTCCTTCATGCAGATGTATACTCTTGCCTAGAGGGTTTGTTTGATAGATAGTGATAGTGCTCACCTTATTGGAAAGGTAATTGGGCTAAATATTTGGTTTCAGTATATCATTCAAACACAACTAAGTTGACTTCTACAACATTTCAAAACTCACAAATTCCACACACACATTTCATGATTCACAGGATCCAAATTACACCAATCCTATTTACTTTGCAGAGTGCATCAACAGCATAAGTTTGATATACTGAGCAAACAGGCTTGTATTAGTTCGCACTATTCAAGGTTTAAAGTAGTAAAGTAACCAAATTATATACCCGGTTATGTGATGCTAAGTATATAAACCTTATAAGTATAATGTTACAAATATGTTGTGCTTATTTCATCCATAACTGCCGGAAATTTGCTTCTTTAAAGGAGCCAATCAGTGTCACTGCCTGTTCCTCTAGAGACGCAATATTGCCCAGTAATCTCAAGGTGCACTTGAGGTTATTGCATGGGCAACATTGCAACTCTAAAGGCGTAGACAGTGACACTGACTGGCTCCTTTAAAGAAGCAATATTGCAGCAGTCATGGATCAAAATTAATAAGCACCACATAGGTGCAACATTATACCTATATGTATGGCACAAAATCGCACCCTCAAGAGAGGATACAATCTTGGAACTTTGGGTGCTTCTTTGCACCCTCACGAAAGGTGTAAAGTTGCACCAAACGTAGAGGCTAGAAAGGGTGCAAAGTTGCGCCGAAAACTAAAGGGAGAAAGATCGCACCCTCAAGAAAGGTGCAACTCGGCACCAATTAATGTGGGTGGAAAGATGCACCCTCAAGAAAAGGGTGAAACTTAGCACCACTTAGTGTGGGTGGAAATATGCACCCAAGGGAAGAACTTCGCACCCTCAATAAAGGGTGCAATGTTGCAACCTCTATGGAGGTGCAAAGGTGCACCCACAGGGTGAAAAATTATACCATTGCACCATGGTGCTACTTTTGCACCAATATCTTGAGGGTGCAAGATAACACCCATAGGGAGCCACCAGTGTGACATCACTTTGCACCCTTAAAAGGTGCAAGATTGAATCATTTTTTCTTAGTGTGTATACTGCAGTTCGCTGACTTCGCTCTCTTTCAATGTGATGGCAACAATGAATTTGTATGCCCTGAATTGGAGCAGCGAAGCAACCTGCGGTGTAAAACTGACAATATCAACAGAAAAAAAAATGGATAAAATAAAAATCACTCTTTAGCGGAGTACTTTATTTGACAGATCAAAATATCGCAGATTAAGATAGAGAAGTAATATATTGAATATATACATTGCTTTATAATTATTTAAATCAGTTTTACGTTTACCTTTATGAATAGGAAAGATTCCAGCGGTATTGTTGCTGTGTCGAGAGATTTGTTAAATAAGACAGACAGTGGTTCACAAAATGTGGCAAGCTGCTGATTTCAGTAGTCTTGGATGCATACCTAGAATCTCTGTAGATTTACTGAAATCTATATTTTCAATTCTCTTTTAACATCATATTTAGAACTTATTTCAGAAAATTCAAAACATATATGCCTTACATCATCAATATATATCTAACAGGGGGTCATTTTACCAGTATACATATCTACACCATCATCTACATTAGGGTCTACATACTCCATTTCATATTTTATTGAATGTAACTCCCAAATCCCTTTCACTTTTCAATGACTCACCGTCAAAAAGATAAACTTGTTTCGCCTATTTTTGTTGGGCAATAATTCCTTTAACACTTTGCGAGTTTTCTTCACATCATTATTGCATACATGGAAGACGCTATCATTATTTTTTTTCTTCAATTTCTCATTCAAATAAGCCAGTTCACAGTTCCAATCTGAGCATGTACAGTTAAATGCCATTGCAGACCATCTCTTGCAATGGATTTCCAACTGAGGTATTCAAAACCTAGGTAGGGCTTCATGATAACTGCGTTATAAATGAACCAGGTGCAGATTAGTATTTACAGGTGAATGTGCAATCTTTTCAGCAACATTAACAAAAGCAATTCATGCAGCACTAACATGTAAATTACCACTTCCTGCATGGTTGTTTTCAACTGCTCTTCTTGAAGACTATTCCAACCAAGTCTGTGGTTGGAGAGGTCATTGCAGACTAGTCCTAACTGTGAACTGGCTTATTATTAGCTTGATTTCTACAATGTTTAAATAAAACCTATAGTGTCTATTTCTCTCAGAATCATCAAATTCATTACACTGAGTAGATTTCCGCTGGGCATTTGAGAGCTTAACCAGCTGTTGTTGTTGTTTTTGAAAATCACGTTCCTTTGCTAATTGCAAATATTCTTGAGTAATCCAAGGTGCACCTCTAACTTTCCTTCTGACGTTCACAAAAGGAGTGTGCTTATCACATATATTATCTGAGAATAACTTTTTAAAGTTACTCTATATTCGGTTAACATCCTTTGCATACAACTCGCTCCATTCAATGCTATATAAGTCCTCGAGAAATCTCTCCTCTCGGAAACTCTTAAATGATCTATAAACATGCTTTCTGGTTTTGCTGAGATGGCTTTGAGAATAAGATCAGTCAAAGAATGGTTACTTAGTCCCACTGATTGTACACTGGAGGGTATAGGTCGCCACATGAATCAGAAACTAAAATCAAATCACAAGTGCACTGCTATGCGGAGTCACACGAGTCGGAGACGCTATTACTTGAGACATCTGAAGCAAACTGCAAAGTTCCTTGATCCTTTTTTAGTTTACATAGTGGGTTAACATTAAAGTCTCCCATATCAATAACATTATTCAATATACATAACACTCGTTCTAACCTTTCTTCAAATACATTCAAAACATCTGAACTATCATTGGTCTTCTTGTGTTAGTTCAATCCATTGACATTCTATAAGCTCATTTTCCAGATCAAGTCGCCTTACATACCCTCTATGAAGTAACAAGCCACTCCGCTACCACTTCTTTCAAGATTATAATTTGGTATTTCGAACAATGAGGCAGAGGATTGCTGGCTCAGCACATCACCTTCATCTACGATGGGCCAAAGTATTGGAACTCACTTCCCAACGACATAGTATCAGCACAAACTTTTAATTCTTTCAAGAACAAATTAAAATCATTTCTATTGATATCTTATGATATACAACCGAATTAGGTTCGTTTTTATTGTCCTAATCAAGTCATCTTTTTTACACGCATTAAGCAATCATACAAAAATCTTTTTTTTTTTATTTGAAGAAAAATAATCTGTCAAACACAAGTATTCCTCAGATATTACTTTTATTGTACCATATAACAGTGTGTCTATTTTCTTTCCCTTTTTTTCTGTCGGCTCTTCTGCATTCATACCTGTTATGTACCCAATCCTTCGCAATATCAATCCAGGGAGCGGTTTTATCATTACACTTACATCATGAAGTCCATTTTGCTTGTGTCCGCCATGGCGCGTGTTGTACCATAGTCTCTTTTTTTTCTCTCTCTTTTTTTCTTTTGTTCTTTCTTTTTTCCTTTTTCTTGTCTTTTTTCCTTTCCTGAGTTGATTTCATGTCAGTTGACATTGGTTTCTTTGATTTTGTGCATGTATTTTCCGAGGGTCCCGTACCCTACAAGCTTTACTTTTTAGTGGGACCCTCCATTTCCATTCCAATCCTTGTATTATGCATATAACTTGTATCCCCCTTTATAGAAAATGAATTTGTGTTGTTACTCGTGATCACATGTACGTTTTCTTTGAAATTGTTACAAATATGTTCTGTTAATGCATTGTATATAATTTTCCCTGTTTATTATGGAAATGAAAATAAAGTTGAAAGTTTATATCATTTAAGCTCCTAATGTTAACGCGACTTACATTAAGTCCCTTCCCAGTCAGAAAATCATTTAGAAGTCTAAGAAGAAGACTTAGAAGAAAGGTAAGTATCAGCATTTTTCCCCATGTATTTGAGTCGCTATAATATGGGAGCTCTTGCATTAGACAGCTTGGGCATTGCCAGTTTATAAACTTTTCATTGGAGTTATAGTTTCTTCAAAACACTCGCGCATAATGTGCGTCCACTGATTACACGTCATAGAGCCAAGGGCTAATTGATTTTTCTTCACAGACTTTTCGCAACACATACATTTATAATTAACCACCATTTGGAGGTGGTTTGCTCACCGAAACTGGTCGGCCCGCTTCGGCCAAGGGTTGTTGATGTTCCTTTCCCTCGGGATGCTTCTTTCTCGAGAACTCTTGGTCCTCAGAATGTTTCTTCTTTTTCGAGCGGGTACTCATCCTGGAGGTAGACAGTATCCTAGGTTAATCACTGAGCTACGCTGTAACTCAAGACTGTGGTCTGCTGCAGCAATGAGATCCCTCCAGAAAGTGTAATTTTAATGTAACATTTGGTGAGACATTTGGTAGACGAGTAAACTGTGTGAAGCGCCCTCACTTGCGTAATAACTCGTTGGCTGTATAGCTCGTGGACTGTACAACTAGTGAGCTGTATAACTCATGGGCTATATAGCTCGTGGACTGTATAACTCGTAGACTGTATTTAACTCGTGGGCTGTATGACTCGTGGGTGTCGACTCTTGACTTGCACCCCAGGCATCTGCCATCTCACCATTATCTCATCTCCCGTATTGTCTTGCACGCAGGACCTATTGAACGTATTATTCTAAGCTGGTAGAAAAATGAATATATTTAACAGAACCAATGACATTAAAACTACAATTGGGATTGGGATGATGCTAAATCATCGACATAAACCGATCACCTATTTAACAAATCAATAGGAATTGGGAGAAATGTGTCAATCATCGTTTCTGTCCAGTAGTTATGAAGGTGGAAAGGGGTTGATATATCATGACCATGGGGGGGGGGGGGGCACTCAGGATCCTTTCAAGGGGGATTATCAGTACATACATGTGTGATTTTTTTTTCTCCTTTTTTTTTTTTGCCTTAAAGTGGCCTCTCATAATATTTGTTTCTACGTCATGCATGACGTAGATGGTGTGATAAAGGTAACATACGGAGGTAGAGGAGAATATCCTTTTTTCATCAATAACAATATGCAGATTACGATTGTATTCCAATTCGTCAAGAGATATAGTACCATATGTATTTGTGTGTATTATGTCTGCGTGCGTGTCTGTGTGCTTGTTTTAATTGCGTAATATCCCACATCCAATATCATTTGTTTAAGATAACCACATTATTAACAAAGCAACCGATTCATTGTAAAGTTGACTTTTAGCTATCTTGCAGTACAACAAATTTAGTGTAAAGTCCACGGGAAAAAAGACGAGCTTCACTGCACAATGGCCAAAGAAAGCGATGCACTCAAACTAAATGACATGGTGATATCGCGGCCTCGCGAGTCTTTTTTCTTTTATCCCAGAATCTTTATTTCTGATTTCAAGTAATGTGCATGAAATTTGCACAAACACTTTGAAGGTGTTAAAAGAATGAATAGAACAACTATGCAAAATATAATTTTTCCAAAGTTGATTTACGAATCAAGTAAGTGACCCTGTTCACATTGCAAATGCTTTCAATTCTTTCAATTCTTACTTTTCAAAGATAGGTGAAAGTTACGCCCAAAATATTCCTGCGTCAGAGCATCATTTTACTGAATATTTAGGCCAGCGCAATTCCAATTCTGTTTATTTTACTCCAACTAATAGACATGAGATTATTGATATTGTATCTTCTCTTAAGAACAAGAGGAGTTCTGGGTATGATGATATAGATAATTTCATTCTTAAAGGTGTTATATCTTCAGTTGTTGATCCACTTGTTCATATATTCAATTTGTCAATTTCTAACGGTGTGTTTCCTGACAAGATGAAACTGGCCAAAGTAATTCCATTATTTAAGAAGGGTGATAAATCTGATGTCAGTAATTATCGTCCAATTTCATTATTATCATCGTTGTCCAAAGTTTTAGAGAAACTCATTTATAAGAGAACTATTGGTTTTTTGAAGTTGCATAATATTTTTACTAATTCGCAATTCGGTTTTCGAGAGAAGCATAATACAACTCATGCTCTTTTATATTTTATTGATAAAGTGGCTCACGCAATTGATAATCATTCTCATTTAATTAGTATTTTCTTGGACTTCTCCAAGGCCTTCGACACTGTTGATCACGATATTCTACTCCACAAGTTATCACATTACGGAATACGTGGGAAGGCCTTGGAGTGGTTCAAGAGTTATTTGGAAAATAGAAGACAGTTTGTTATAATCAAAGATAATTGTTCAGTGATAAGAGAAGTAAATTGTGGTGTTCCGCAGGGAAGTTTATTAGGACCACTGTTATTTATTGCTTATATTAATGATTTTTGTCAGGCATCTGAAGTACTTTCTTTCATTCATTTTGCTGACGATACTAATGTATTTTTTGCCCACAATGATGCTAATTTTCTTGTTCAAAAAGTTAATTCTGAATTACAAAAAGTGAGTAATTGGGTAAGAGCCAACAAACTATCCTTGAATGCCCAAAAAACGAAATACATGATTTTCAGTAATACTGTTGATACTCTGAGTACAGCTGTAGTTTTGAATGATATTCAGTTAGAAAGAGTTTCACATCTTAAATTTCTTGGAATTATTGTTGACGACAAACTTTCCTGGAAGTTACATATTGATTATATATCCAACACAATCTCGCGTAATATAGGCGTTATAAATAGAATGAATTCGTATATTCCACAAAAATCATTACTTATGTTATATTCTTCATTGATATTGCCTTATCTTAATTATGGTGTTTTAGTATGGGGTAACACTCATCAGAATCTACTGGATAGAGTGTTCCTTCTACAAAAGAAAGCTCTCCGTATCATCTGTTATCCTTCCATACCCTCCCACTCAAATTTGTTATTTTCCTCCAATAAGCTATTAAAAATTAAAGATTTGTTTTTATATAATTTGGGGCAATTTATGTACATGTACAGCAACGACTCACTCCCGTCCATTTTTGCTTCTATGTTTCAAAGAAATCAATCATTCCATGAGTATCCCACTCGACGCTCCAATGAATTTCATTTACCTCTTTTACGAACGATGTTTGCTAAGAACACACTTATTTACACTGGCCCAACTTACTGGAATTCCCTGAATAATGATATAAAAGATTCCCCCTCTATATATTCATTTAAAAGAAGATTAAAGTTTTTTTATTGCAATTTTATGATCCCACAGAATTGAATTAGCCTGTTGGCTTATTTCAATTCCTTTTCGATGAACTTGGCTTACAAGTGATATACCGTATTTTCTCGTCTCTCTTGTCCTGAGACACCTACAGAGTAGGTTTGATTTCATTTATATTATTTCTGCATCTATTTCTCTATACTTTTCTATATAATGGTATCCTTTTCACGCATCCCATCATTTTTTTTTCAATGAATTCTGTCGAGGATCACTGGATCTGTTCTGTCTTTCTGTCCGTTATATTGTCTTCCTGTTATATTAGTCTTGTCTCGTTCTGTCTTGTCTCGTTCTGTCTTGTCTATGAGTCCCCCTTTATTAGTTTCGCCGTCCCAGTTTCGTTTTCTGTTTACTCGCCTGAGTATGTATGTCTGTTTGATACTCTATCTTCCTAGAGGGCTTCCAGACTTTTTTCTTTTTTACTTTATTCCCAGTCTTTCTTCCCCTTTTTGCATCCGTTCAATTTCTATTGACATTCTGTACTTGAGGGGCCCACATTCTACAAGCATTGTCTTTTTAGTGGGTCCCTCCATTTTTCGATGTCTTACGTATTATGTCGTCCTTATCACTTCAGTCAAGTTTCATTACAACGTATTTCTTATTCCAAGGTTCCTCGATTTTATTTTTCTCAATTTACTTTGTCTTGACTATGCAACCTTATTCTCTGTTACCAAAGAAAGTAAAATGTTTATGTTCTTTTCGAAAAATGAAATAAAGCATGAATTGAAATTGAAATTGAAATTGAAGTGAAAATATTCGATAAGTATAAGCATAAGCACATAAGAATTTTATTGTACTAGATTATCGTCTATAATCAAAATGAACAAATAACTGCGGAATCTGTGTTAGAAACAAAACGACAACTAAGGACCCTCCCTACCAACTCCTTTCTTCTAGATAAATGTGCTAATAGGGAATTATCATATATTATTTTGCATCACTTGTGTCGTCAGAATTGCAATAATCTTGACGTAATGACTTTGAATTGGGAATGTGCTATAAATCATCAACACAAATTTTGTTATGCTGAAATTGATCTTCATTTATTATTATGTGATGTAGTCTGGATTGTTTGATTATGTCAGTCATGTGGACAGTGAATAACGTCGTAATGTTTATGCTTGAGTTATGGTTCAATGAAATAAATGTATTACCAAAAACAAAAAAAACAAAAAAACAAACAAACAAATTTCTGAGCTTTAAATTAATATGAAAGTTATGAGGCGATTCTATTATTGCCCATATAATTTGTACAGTGAGAGCTTTGACCAATATTACATTGTTTACTGTTTAATTTATCTGTTTGTTTGTTTTGTTGGTTTTTTTTTTTTGAGGAGGGGGGGGGGGGGGGGCTGACGAGCCTGACTGATTTTACGCTTTGAAAATAAATAGCACACACATACTGGTTTCGCGTTAATAACACATGTGAGAAAAACAAAGTGTAATAATAGTAACGATCAATAAAAGCTTGTTTTTATAGCGCATTTCAGACTTTTTCAGAATTTTAAACTTCAGAAATTTCAATTTCATTACAAACCAAAGGGAGTACTCCTGTACCTGGATACATTTTTTTTCAACCGTCAATGACAGAGCTCACTCTCCACTCCCTGGGGAGCATTTAAACCAGTCGCTATTTTAAAGGCGCACACCTGCTGATCAACCGACATAGCCATTTTCATCCTGTGTGGATAACGTTGAATTTCTTTGTGTTCTTGTATACTAGGTGTATTATACACAGATAATTCAAAAACTGATTTGACTATCATCACGTATATAATGAATTTGGCCCATGGTTATTTATAATTCAAAATAAGTTCTAAAATGCGATTTTGATAGACAAAAATAAAAGCCTGCAAAAATACAGATGTAGAATATGTTCATCAGTTTGTCTGCCTGTCTATATACTTATGAATACAAATGAAAACAGTAAAACGTAGCAAAGTAGAAAATCAAACCCTGAGAGTTTGATAAGAATCGAACATTATAATGATACGTTAAGGCCGTGTCACACCAGCCTTGCGTGCGACTTCCGAAGAACATTTTTGCTATCCAGAGGTCCCCGCAGATGACCCGCACATGACAGTACCTAGCATGTATCTCAAAAGTAGTTACCCGGAGGTGCGCACGCTGGCTCTATTTACCCGCTGCCAAAAAAGGCCCTGTCACACCAGCTAAGCGGGCTTATTGCGTATGGGAATTTTTCAGCACGCAGAATAATTTCTGCGGCCGGACAAGGTTTAGGGCGAGTTTGGCGTGGGTATTACATGATAAACGCGTGATACCTAAGTCCTTCTTGCGTGTATTCCGTTGAACTGCATGTTAGGCGCGTGGGTGTCACGTGATAGCTTCGTGATAGCTTCTTTTATGTCAGTTACGGGCGACATACGGGCTCTGCGAAGTACCTGCGCCACAACTGCGTGTTATCTGCGTACTAGTCGCCTGCGAGGTGAGTGCTAGCCTGAACAATAGGCTGGTTAGAGTGGATGGGCAAACAATCATTTGTCAACTAGCTTTCAAGAAGTGAAGATGCCCCGTAGACGGAAAGTGCACAAAAGCAGAGAACGTCCAGTGGATGGACAGCCACAAAGCCCGGAAGATTCACAAGCAAATGCATCAAATTGCTGCTGAACTCCATTCGGCGGATGAAGTCCTGTCCGAAAGGGACCATGGTAGTCCTCGACGCCACAGAGGACAGAGGACAAAGAAGAGAATGAGCCCACAAATGGCACGCACTCCCTTCACATAGGCATAGATCAGCGGGCAACTTACCTATTTCAAGTGGGTCAAATGCCTGTGAATTGCGGCGGCTACGGCCCTCCTACGGGTGGTCTACGTGGAACTCTTCGGGCAATCCTCGCGACTCATCCGGAAATAGTTTTGGTCATGCTCAAAACTTTGCTGCGGGAAAATTGGACTAGCGTGCGCACCTTCGGGCAACTAACGACGAGATAAGTGCTAGGTACTGTCAAGTTCGGGCCAACTGCGGAGAGCTCCGGGTAGCAAATTTGTTTCCCCGCAAGTCAAGCCGCAAAACTTCCCCAGATACGGTATGACAAGGCCTTGAGCATGCTCAAAACTTGTTCCGGAAGAGTCACGGGAGTTGCCCGTAGAGGTACGCGCAGAACACAAGTAGGAAACCCTTACCGGTAGCACCTCACAGGCAACTCCAAAGCAGGTACTTCGCAATCCCCGTAAGTCGCTCGTAACAGAAAATGGATCGGTTTCAAAGCTCTCACGCGAGTCACACGGAACGCACGCAAGTAGAAGCTAAGTAGCACGCGTCTAGTAAGTAAGAAACAAGTGCAAAAATTGCAAACATTCTTGTCCGCCCGCGGAAAATCTTCTACGTGCTTTAAACTACCTCCTCGCCACAAGCCCGCGTAGCTTGCCCGGACAGGTGTGACACCGCCTTTACACTCTGCACGCACGCAAGTGCACCTGGACAAGCGTGCGTGCACACACACACACATTGTTTGTATGGCCTTGTAAGATCTAGTTTAAAAGGGTATAATGTTTGAATAAATCCTTTTTGCACAGTACTATTTTGTCCAGAAAAAGAAAAAGAAAAAGACGGTCGACGGAGGCCAAGAGCCGAAATGATATGATTCTGGAGAGCCGAAATGATATGATTCTGGATGAGGATTTTTTTTTATTTTTTTTATTTTTTTTATTTTTTTGGTTTATTTGGTTTTTTGTTGTTTTTTTTTTTGTTTTTTTTTTTGACCGAGCTTCTGGCTCCAGGACCGCCACTGAAGACATGGTTATGAAACTTTATCTACTATTGTTTTGACTCGAATGTTAAAGCAATGGTTATTTCCGTCACAAAGCAACTCGATGACATCGATAACTATGTTAATGTTCATCCTTATATTCAATATCATATTTTTAACGTAATTACTGAGCTGCATTTGTTAGTATTGTCATTTCACATTAACTTTCTTTGTTTCTGTAGTGTTTACGAAACCTTGACAGTATGGCTATGAATAATGAATAATGAATAATGAATAGTGAATATTCAAACTGGCCGCACTCCCCACAGCAAGTCGCAGCTGCGTGCGGGGAATCCCCACTAGGTGACAGTATATAGATGATGACTGCCGGGGGGGGGGGGGGGACATACCGAATGTTCCACCCGAATGGTTTGAAATGCTATCGAGGGAGGTTATAAGTCCCGAGACAAAGTCAAGGGACTTATAGCCTCCCGAAATAGCATTTCAAACCCTGAGTGTGGAACGTTTGGGACATGTTCCCGACAACAAAAGACATCCTGTTATATTATATGGGTTAGTCAAATCACCAGCGTTTCACATTGTATGGAATAGGAAAATCCTATATGCGTGAAAAATATGATCGTTAAATCGTTTGGTATCGTTTGTTATTTGTTACGTGAAAATGTTTTCCCATGGGAGAACATTACAAAGATGTTCTGCCCATGGGCGAACATAACCAATGTGCCTCCATCACGTGACTGTGTTTAGCCAAGCACTAACCGGTATTTGACAAGCCCATTTAATATTTGGTATTATGCACTAACGACAGAAGTTGTCCACCGCTTCCATGTTCTGCCATCGATCATAAAAAGGAACCGATTCTCTACACTAAGTATTTGCGATGCTCGTCAAGGAGTAAACACGCAGTCACGGCCTTCTCCTCCACTACCCATTGCTTAGCGTGTATTTCGGGAATCTCAAGCTCGCCTTTCAAAAATGGCAAGTAGCATCGGGCAGCAGGGAACCCATAGCGGGAAACGGCTCCGGACTCCTTCGAGTGTCACCGCTCGAGTCCGGTTTTCAGCACGCCGGAAAGCCCTACGTTACTGTCGTCTATCAAAAAAACATATGGAGACACAGATAGACAGGGTTTTCGAGAGCATTCACAGCATGGAAAGGAAATTTGAGTCCAAGATCAAGAAGCTCGAAGAGAAAGTGGATGAAGTGGTGAAATCTGTCAACTTCAATGACTAAAACATCCAGGAGCTCAAAACGCAAATACCAAAATTAGAAAGTAAACTGAAGGAAGAAAGAGAAAATGTGAATCATGAGCTGGATGGTATGCAGTCTTATATCAGTCGAGAAAACTTGCTGTTCCATGGTCTTCCAGAAAAGGAGGAAAGGGAGGACTCTGAAAAAGTGTTCCGTCAGTTCTTTGTGGAACACCTGAAACTGGAAAAGGAACAGAATTTTTTTGTGGTGTAAAGATAAAGGTGCAGATATTGTGTTTTTACAGGAAACATTTAGTACCAGAGATATAGAGGACAGATGTAGTTCGATGTGGGAAGGCCCCTGTTATTTTGGTCATGGTTCTAATCACAGTAGAGGGGTGCTTGTGTTAACCTTCCCAATAGTGAATATTGATGTGTTTCAGGTTTTTCAAGACAATGAAGGTACATATATATTTATAGATTGTAAGATACAAGGTATTAAATTGATATTAGGTAATGTTTATTTCCCTACAAGAAATCATGAAAGTGATCAAAGTATTGATATTTTGGGAAAAGGTTTGTAAAACTCTTGCTAAAATTAAAAAGAAAGGGTATCCGGTGATAGTAGGCGGTGATTTTAATATGATTAGGGATATTGAATTAGATTATTTGGGTTATTCTGTGGATAGGACTTCAAATATAATTAATCAAGCAATTGAGGAATTTATGTCAGAAAAACATTTTTTTTTTTGTGGATATTTCGAGAAATAGGCATCCTTTGAAAAAGCAATTTACTTACACTAAAAAAAAATTATTTTATGCAAAGTAGATTGGATTATTGGATAATATCTGAAAGTTTGGATGAAGTAATTATAACATGTGAAATAATCCCATCTATTGCTCAGGATCATCATGCAATATTTTTTTGCATTTATATGATAAAACAGGAAATAGATTGGAAAAAAGAAAAGGATCATGATGGAAATTTAATAATAGTCTATGTGAAAATCAAGTATATGTAGCAGAGATGAAAAAGGAAATTGTTAACTTAAAAAATGAATTAAGTATGGAAATACAAGATAAAAGGTTGTTATGGGATTTTATGAAGATGAAGATTCGTAGTTTTACACAAAAAATTTCTAAAAGGTTGGCAAAAGAAAAAAGAATGTTAAGAAAGCGATTGGAAACAGAAGAACGGGATTTAGAACAGATGCTTGTGAATGATATGAGTGAGGAGATTTTGGAAAAATTGGAAAATACAAAAAAGGAATTAAGGGAATCTTATGATTATGTAAATGAAGGAATAAAGATTCGATCACGAGCTTCGTGGTATGAAAGTGGAGAAAGGTATTCACGATATTTTAATCAGTTAATGCAAAGGAATAAAAAGAGAAGTATTATTAAGAAATTGAAGATATCGGATGGTGTTATTTGTAGTGATAAAGAAATTATAGTTGAAGAAATCGGAAATTTTTTATAGTAGATTGTATAATGAATTAGATAGAAAGGATATAGAAGATTGGGATGTATTTTTTTTTTCAAGATTTACCGAAATTAAAGGAGGAATCTCGAGAATACTGTGAAGGTTTGATAAGTAATGAAGAGTGTATAGAGATATTAAAAGAATTAAAATTAAATAAATCGCCGGGGAATGATGGTTTAACAACTGAATTTTATAATACATTTTGGTTGGAGATTGGAGGAGTAGTAAGAGAAGCCTTAAATGAGGCATATAAATTAGGGGAAATGTCATCTTCACAGAAGCAAACAGTAATTAAGTTAAGTGTAAAGGATGGGAAAGATCCTTTTTTATTGAAGAATCATAGACCGATATCTCTTCTTAATGTAGGTTATAAGATTTTAACAAAGATTTTAGCTAACAAAGATTTTAGATAGAATTAAACGAAATTATGGGTTTTCTGTTAAGGAGATCGAAAATATATTTTTAAGGCCAAGACAATGTACATTAAATAGCCGATTACGAGAGTTTCAATTTAAACTGGTGCATGGTATTATTTATACAAATCATCATCTTTTCAGGTTCGGTTTTGCTTCAAGTAACTTATGCTCTTTTTGTGAAAAAGAAGAAGAAACATACAAACATTTATTTTACACTTGTGAGCATGTGAAATTAATCTGGGAATTATGTGAGAAAATGATAGAGGATGTTGATTTAAAAAATTGTACTTGGGAAGAAATTCTGTTCGGGAGGAAGGAGGGCAATAGGGGAAAACACCAATTGCTAAATCATATTTTAATTTTGGTTAAATATTTGATTTTTAAAAGTAGAGAATATGGAAAGCCGCCTACATAATGAAATTAAAAATAATATTTTGGAGGATAGATTTGAGGAAAAGAAATTAGCATCAATGAGGGGAACTTTAACCATTCATTTCAGTAAATGGGAAAATTTGAAAGTAAGTATTGAAGGACCCGGAGCCAGATGTCCACGGGGAAGGGGGAAGGGAGGGGAAGGGTAGTTGGGAGGGGAGGAGGGGGGGGGGTGATTAAAGGTAATATAGATTCCATTTGGGTGTGCGGAAAGATTAATGACGTGTTAAGCGTTCTTCTCTTTTTTTTTTCAATAATTGTACTGTCATGCTGAAAGTACAGCTCGATTCGATTTTAACGAAAGTAAGTAAGTAGTGTATGTTGTTTTCTTTCTCTGGTGCATTGTATATTCTTTACGAATGTACTGTTTCTGCTGAAAGTACAGCTTGGTTTGATTTCATTATAATTGTGTTACGCTAAATCGTGGATTTTGTAATACATGTGAGTTGATTTGTTATGAAATTGTTCTGAATATGGAATCAATAAAAGAGTATGGGAAAAACAAAAAAAAATATTAGGAAGCAAGCTTTCAGTTCACAATAAAGACTGTTTGACTAGGGAGGTATTACCGAAGGCGAGACAACTACTGCCCTCCTTTGAAGTTACGTTCGTCACCGCTGAGAAGTTATGCGTTCAACTACAGCTGTTACCCATGTGATTAGACAAAAGAGGATATCAATAATCGGGACTAAAGCGAAAGACCTCCCCTTCTGCAGTTCACTGACTTCGCTCTCCTTCAATGTGATGGCAACAATGAATTTAAGTGCTTTGAATTGGAGCAGCGAAGCAACATGCAGTGTCAAACTGACAATTTTAACAGCAAAAAAAAAAATAATAATAAAAATCACGCTTCAGCCGAGTACTTTATTTGAAAGATCAAAAGATCGCAGATTTAAGGGGAAATCCAGTCCAAATATAAGTAAGTCTGATAAAAAAAAAGAAAATCTTACCACTTCAATAATTGTAAAAATTTGACTAAATCGAATGAAAAAGAAGAACGTTATGATATTTTGAAGTTTTGCTAATTTCTGCAAAACAGTTCTTGTACAGTGGATATGAATATGCAAATGAATGAGCTAACCATGTTATATCTCACAATTTTTTTTTCACCCGATTTCGATCAAAATTTTACCGTTGAACTCGTAATATTTTACTCTTTATCAGACTAACTTATATTTGGACTGGTTTTTCCCTTTAAGATAGAGTAGTAATATATTGTATATACATATTGGTATGTAGTTATTCAAATCATTTTTACATTTACCTTTATGAATAGAAAAGATTGTAGCGGTTTTAAAATCAACTTGTATTGTTGCCAGACAATAAGACATAAGACAGACAATGATTCAAAAAATGCGGTCAGCTGCTAATTTCAGTAGTCTTGGATGCATACCTAGAATCGCTGTATAGACTTACTGAAATCTATATTTTCAATTTTCTTTTAACATTATATTCAGATCTATTTCAGAAAATTTTAAAAATGTATGCGTTACATCATCAGTATATTTCAAACGAGGGGCCATATCACTAGTATTGATAATATCTACATTATGAAGAGTTTTATAGCAAAACGAGCCAAGCGCCATTTTTAAAGATTTCAAAGTCCATCATCAGATAAAGCAAAACAAAACCTCGCTAGTAATACCTTACTTTTAACATAACAAGGAACATTTTAGAAGTTATGATTTAAAAATAAAATCCTTTTTTATTATTATTTTCTTTATTTTTTAAGCAGCTTTAACCACAAATATTTCAATTTAACAAGGATGGAGTTAGCTCGTTTTGCGATAAAGCTCCTCATGATACTTCATTGAAATATTTTATTGAAGGTATCTGCCAAATCTTTTTCACTTTTCAAAGACTCACCATTGATAAGATTACTAAACTGGTTTCTTCTATTGTTGTTTGG
Organism: Diadema setosum; assembly: GCA_033980235.1. Taxonomy (NCBI): domain Eukaryota; kingdom Metazoa; phylum Echinodermata; class Echinoidea; order Diadematoida; family Diadematidae; genus Diadema; species Diadema setosum. The sequence goes on from CM067060.1 coordinate 23,767,823, forward strand.
CGATAATTGCTTTAACACTTTCCAAGTTTTCTTCATATCAATAATTATTTTTTTTAATACATCGAAGACGCTATTATAATGTCTTTTCTTCGATATTTTATTCAAAGTATAAGCTTGATAATGCTTGAATAAATCCTAGTGTCTATTTCTCTCAGAATCATCAAATTCATTACACTGAATGGATTTCCGCTTGGCAATAGAGACTTTTTCACATTCTTTCTTTTCTTTTCTTTTTTTTTTTTTGAAAATCACGTTCCTTTGCCTATTGTAAATATGGATGTGCGATGTGCAGGGCCAAGAGTGTGATGCCGAGATGCCGATAAGCCAAGTCAATGGATGGGCTGGTCAGTGTTTTCATCCTTGCACTCAAGGGATTCCATGGAAACGAAAGCATTGTCTCCGGGAGTATTGTTCCTGGGAACCATTTCATAAAAAGTTGATATGATAGCTACTCTTGCTGGAATGGCAATTATTGTCATGGTAACGACAAGAATCCAGTTTCCGGATTGGCTGATGCTCTGGGAAATTGGTCACTCCAGCAAAAGTGGGTATCCTAACATCGTTTATGAAATGGGGCCTCTGCATTTAGCTCAGCTGCCTTGACATTTCCTGTTTCTAAGAGCTTTACAGATTGTAAAAGCAATGAGCATTGACAATATTAGCAAAAGAAGCCATAAATGTTTTAAAAGTAAATTAATTAAATTGTTATTCAAATAACATAGAAGATGGATTGTAATATCATAACAATGGTGAAATTTAGTCGAGTATGTTGTCGTTTGTGTCTCTGGGATCTTGTGCCATGTTTGCACCAGACTATTAGAGCCTTGTAAGATCTAGATTAAGAACACCAATATCTGAAGAATTCCTTTTTGCACAATATTATTTTTCAAAAAAAGAAGAAAAGAAAAAAGGAGAAGACAGTCGAAGGACAGCCAAGAGCCGGAAACAGTCGATTTTTTTTTTTGGCGAGTTTCTAAATTCGTGAGTTGCGAAGGGACAGAAATATGCCCCATGGCTTACAAACCGTCAACAAACAATTATCTCGAACGTTATACCATGATTACGAAGAGAATGTTTAAGTAATGGTTATTTACTTTACAAACATGACAAAGCACATCGATCAATGAATATGATGTTCTTAATGACGGATCTAACAAGCCTTCACACTTTGTCATTGTATTCTTTATCACATTTTTAACCGAGTTATTGTGTCGCATTTTACTTTCACTACACATTAAGTGTCTCTGTTGATACTCACGAAATATTGACAATGTGGATATGAATAATGAATATTCCCATTGGCCGCACACACAGAGGCCCTTTTAGGCCCACTTTTGTTTATTCTTTATATAAATGACTTTAGAAATTCATCTAATGTTTTATCTTTTCTTCTTTTTGCCGATGATTCTAATATTTTCTTTTCACATCGAGATCCAACAACTCTTTTAGATGTAGTGAACAGAGAATTAATGTCGGTTCAAATGTGGATTCAAGCAAATAAGTTATCTCTTAATGTAAACAAAACTGTTTATATGTTATTTAGTAACTCTGCTACGCATTTGCCTGGCGATGTAAAAATGAATAATGATTGTCTGACTCAAGTTGAATCGTTAAATTTTTTAGGTCTTTATATTGACCATTAATTAACATGGAAATATCACATAGATTATTTGTCTAAGATGCTTTCGAGAAATACTGGGATCTTAAATAAGCTAAAACATTTTTCCCCAAGTATATCTTAAACAATTTATATTTAACGCTTGTTTTACCCTATCTCACTTACGGTATACTTGCCTGGGGCAACTGTGCCAAATTACACATTGATAAAATTTTCAAACTACAAAAACGGGCTATTCGATCACTTAATTTAGCCGATTTTTTTTTGTCACACGAATTATTTTTTCTTTGAGAACAGACTCCTTAAGGTTGCTGACTTGTTTTATATAACTTAGGCACATTTATGTTTCAGTTATCAGCCAACGGCTTGCCTGATGTATTTACCCACATGTTTCAGAAAAACTATGCCGTCCATGCTTACCCAACAAGAAAAAAGATTCATTTCACCTTCCACGTACTCGCACACTCCTTGCTCAAAAAACAATTGTTTTTACCGGACCTAAATTTTGGAATGATCTTCCCAAGCTCGTGGGCCTTTTTTGCGTGAAGTATCAAGCTCGTGGGCCTTATTTGCCTAGTGTCTAATTCGTGGACCGTATAACCGTGGGCCTATTTTAGTTGATGTCGAGTTCCTGGGCCTTGTTCACTTACTGTCCAGCTCGTGGGTCGTATGACTCGTGAGCTGTGTGACTCGTGGGATGTATGACCCGTGGGATGAATGACTCGTGAGCTGTATAACTCTGAGATGTATGACTCGTGAGCTGTGTGACTCGTGGGATGTATGACCCGTGGGATGAATGACTCGTGAGCTGTATAACTCTGAGCTGTATGACTCGTGAGCTGTGTGACTCGTGGGCTGTATGACCTGTGGGATGTATGACTCGTGAGCTGTATAACTCTGAGCTGTATGACTCTTGAGCTGTGTGACTCGTGGGATGTATGACCCGTGGGATGAATGACTCGTGAGCTGTATAACTCTGAGCTGTATGAATCTTGAGCTGTGTGACTCGTGGGCTGTAAGACCTGTGGGATGTATGACTCGTGAGCTGTATGTCTCGTGGGCTGAATGACTCGTGAGCTGTATGACTTGTGGGTGTCGAGCTCGTGACGTGTACCCCAGGCATCGCCATCCCTCCATTGTCTCACCTCTTGTCATTCACGCAGATCTTCACACACTGATTTAACTGAACCGATGACATCAGAATGACGATAATCTTGACATGATGATTTTGAATTGGAAATAGATGATAAGTGACCTTACTAAATCACTAACAGAAAACAACCAGCTTTTTAACATGTCAATAGGAAAAAAGAAGGAATCATCTTTTTTGCCGAGCAGTTTACGTTATGAAAGGGAAAGGGCTGATATATCATAACCATGCAGCCAGGATCCTTTCAAAGGTGACTGTCACCTAGTACACGCATGTTATATGCAGAAAATGCAGAAATATATATATTTCTGCATTTGAGTGACATCTTGTAATAACAGAAATCATTAATGATGATGTACATAGAAGAGGGCATAAAGGTACCGTACGGAGGTAGAGAATACAAATGCGTATGTTTCATCAATAACTAAGCAGGCTACGATTGTATTCCAATTCGTCAGTGAACAATGTTATGTACATCGTGTGTTTTAATGTTTACTTATGTACATATAATAATTATTATGTGAATGTGCGTGATTGCATTGTATAATATCCTGCCATTTCATTTTTTTTTTAATAGAACGCCGTACTTGGCCACTAAATGAGGTTTTATAGTCCTATAAAATTACGATCCTTATTTCACTTTTGGTTTAATGAACCTTGTTTCACATCTGACGCGATGCCATTACTTCATGACCTAAGCTTAGCATTAAAGTCATAGTTGAATTGTAATAATGTAACAAAGATGACTCGAAGGGGATGTTGCTGCTGGTCAATACAGAGCTTATTTCATCATGTTGTATCAATGTGTTGTGACCTTATAACGACAAAAGCACTAAGTTTGAATTTCTTTCCGTAAAATTATGTCAAAACAATATCACAAGTAAACTTATCACTTTGATAAAAAGACGGTCGAGGAAGGGTAAGGGCTTGAAGGTTTTGCTGATTTGACATTTCTGTATAGGGATAGCGAGAAAGCCCTTAGCTCACGGACCGCCGGAAAGCACTAGATTCTCACGCATTATATCATGGTGATACCAAAAATATTAAGGGAGCGGTTATTTCCGTCGTAATGCATGTCGACAGTATTAATCATAATGATGTTCTGAGTGAATGATCGAACAAGGCCTCAAATTTTGTCCTTATATTTTGTAAAGCTTTTTTTCAAACTTTTTGTACCACATTTGATAATCTACTTTACATTTTTATGCTTATTTTTTGCATGTGTTCAAGAAAAACGAAAAGATGTATGAATATTCTAAATATTCACACACGCACAACGAGCCACAGCTGCACGGGGAATCCCACCAAGGAGGTGGGAAGAAACCATCTCCCTCATCCCACTAAGAAGCTTTCACAAGGACGACGCGGCCAGTAGTTGAGCGTGTCGTGTGCAAAATTTGCTTCTGCGCATGCTCAAATCCGAAAAACTGCTCGTCGTGGGGGAAACAAGAACGGTTCTCGGCCAAAATAGCGTCCGATCCCGATGTTGGGCACGACCGATCGAGCTGCCTTCCTGCAGCCAGCCAATCAGCGATCTTGTCTTGTCGCGACTGCTGCGAAACTGCATGATTATAGAAAATAGGGGACGGGAGTCCAAGTGCGGGGACCGTCACAAGCCTCCGCGTCGTCTCGCTCTTCCTGTCGTGTAGCGAAAGCTCGGTCCTTGATGACGAAAATTTTCCGCCACTTCCAATGTTCTGCCATCGACTATCTACAAATGCACGAGGAAGACATACTGGCTTCCCTGCACATTTGCCGAAGAAACCAATGCAATCAAACTGAATGATGTGGAGATATCTCGGCCTCACGAGTCTTTTTTTTTTTCCGGTAATTTTTGTTTCTAATTCCATATGGCATAATTATGTATGAAATCTACTCAAGATGTAAAGGTATTATTTTTCAAAAGTTGACTTAAAAATCAATTTCGAGAAAAGCAACTGAAAATACTTTGAATAGATAGTGCGCTAGATTATCGTTAATTAGTACTGACGTATCATGTAATCATACATACATACCCACATGTCCCCTACATACCCGTTTTAATCCTACCCATTCCTACAGGCGTCTGTTATCACTCCAATACTTTGTCTTCCCTTCATTTCCATTCCTTCATCGTTTCATCTTCCATTGTCTTTCACACTGATATTCACCCACCTATAATTGACTACTGAGTATATGATACCAAAAGAGCGTGTGAAATAAATAATATTTTACGTCACCTATGACGTCAGAATTACAATAATCTCGACACAATACTCGAGGATGGGTGCAAAGTGCTACTTCCGCAGAACAAACTTGTGAGCTTTGTAACAAACCACTATGAAAGATGTGAGGCGATGCCATATGTGTGTTTTTTTTTCATCTAATTTCAACAGGGATATCTATTACCGATGTTACTTAGAATTTCACATCCTTTTTTTTGAATGACACATGATTGTTTAATTTGTCTGATTGTTTCTGGTTTGATCTAAGAACATTAGCTGGTTTAACGTTTTATACTTTCATAGAACTCAGTAATAGAAGTAAGTTAGCATCGCGGCGATTAGCACAAGTAATAAAGTTTTTGTTAATTGGATTTTGTGAAGAAAAAGTATAATAATAAAAATGGTAATCGATATAGATAGTTTTTATATAGCGCATTTCAGACTTGTTAAGAATGTCAATGCGCTATACAGACTATTATTATAATTATCCCGTCACTGAATACGTATATTTTCTAACCTGCACTGACGGTGCTTCCTCTCCACTCCATGAGGAGTATTTCTAGGCAGTCGCCAGAAAGAAAGACAGAAAGAAAGAAAGAAGAAAGAGAGAAAGATAGAAAGAAAGAAAGAAAGAAAGACAGAAAGGAAAAGCTCTTTGGCTCTTGACAGTAGGACCTCCTGGGCTCCGAATACACAAATTTGACAGTGGTATCTTGCTATAATATTTCACTGTTGATATACCTGTATATACCTGGAAACCTGCATACAGTGACATTCAGGGTTAAGATTTAAAGCTCGTCTATCAATGTCTATTGATAACTGTTGATACTTCAGCAGTTTGTTCAAATCAAGAAAGCAAGAACACACACACACACACACACACACACACACGCACACACACACACACACACAGACCTATATGCAACTTTTTGGGCACATGTTTTCTCAAACGAATCTCATTTTGACTGCATACACCGCTCTCCCTATTTTTCCCCCTCCTGGCAACGATTCATCTGGGATCGAAATCTCGGGGCCTCTTTTTTGTGGACATAATCATTTAATCTGGTACAGCTTGAAGCATGAAGTAACGTTTGAGTGACGCTGCATAGGGGTCGAAACGTAAGCACCTTTGGCGCTAAGAGGATGAGGCTACCAGCAGCCACCCGAGGAAATTACGACGCTGCAGCAGGTGCGAATAATAATACCTCTCTGTATATCTATACATGTTAACTCTGATATATAAAGCACCAGAGACCGTGCAGCCCTGTTGATTCCAAAAGAAGTATTCGTACCCAAGTTTGCACTCAACAGCAAGCTCTCAGAGGTAAGAAGAATCAAGAGAATGAATCGATGCTTTTCCGTATACTAACGCTCTTCAACTTTTGACCACTTTTTCTTTTTCTAGGAGATAAGAAATGTATTCTACCTCTCTGTTAAGAATGAGGCGTTAACATCAATACCCAATTCGCAAACAACTTCATGACTGTTACTTGTGCATGCACATGTTTTGTATCTCGCTGCGCGCACGGCAGCTTGGGGGTTTCCTTTTCGACATTAACAGCCCCTGTCCCCTCTGTCCTTCTTTGTCCCTTAAATTCGTGTCTTCCTTATATTCCTTTTCGTCGTCTTCTTCAGCTAAATACTAGCAAAATATCTGAATTTCAGGTTCTGTACATGTGTACGTTTTGTTATGTTCCTTCAGTTAAAGATAAGGGAGGATCGTAAAACACAATATCACCAAGAAGCCGATATCCCAGTCAAGCAAACTGCTTATCGATAACAATATTAATTTTCTTCTACATCTCTTAAAATACGATAGCACTGTATTTGTATACTCTAGTATATGCACGTAATCATATCTAGGCCTATTATCTTCCATATCAATTACATATCTTTTATACAAGCGAATTAAGAAATAAAGGAACAAAACAAAACAAATAATAGATGTATAGACTAAAAGTAATATTCTGAAGTAAACAGCTACTGCAAATTTTTTTTAAGAATGTGACGGTTCTCACTTAATGTTGGATGGTATATTGGCAAGGATTATCATGTCATTGTTGTCAACAATTCTTATAACAAACGCGGCAATTAGAGTCAAGACAAGGTGGAAAAGGTGTGTTCTTTAAAACAAGCACTTGGTACATAATCATTTTGTCGATGATGGGTTTAGGGTCAAAGAAAACAAATTAGACAAGAAAGTTGTGTCATTTTTTTTTAAATAATGGTTTGCCTCCCCTTTTTTGAGTAATCATAAAGTCGTGTATGATGTGTGTATTAATGTACATGTATATTACCAATCCAACTGCCAGAGTTATAAGAAGTGAAGTGATATCAAGCACTTGTATAGATAATTTCTCGGAAATGAATTCAGGGCCAACGAAAGCCAATCAGACAAGAAAGGCATATGTGTATATGTATGTATATATATATATATATATATATATATATATATATATATATATACACGCACACACACAGAGTTGTAAGAATTCAAATTAATATGAACTGACATACTAAGTAGTTATTTTCGACACTGGTCAGCTTGATGTCCGATGCATCTAGATTGCCGGTCATGATCCAAGCTTAGCTATCGGAAAGACACATCGCAGGGCTCTTAATACAGAGCGCTTGCTAAGCACACGCATTTGCACCAGCACTCACCGCATTCACCCCATCTTCTTGTACCTAAAAAGTCCAATGTAATCTTTTTACATGTTTTATATAATCGCAGTGCGACGTCAGAATAGCGGACAACCTGGCTCCGTTATTTGCTGTGTACACACGTAGTATTCGCTTAGTGCATTGTATTTCCTTTTTTCAGGCTGCCGTATCTTCAAGCTTTTTGCTTATTCTAACCAGTGGTGCTAACGGCAGCCTCCAGCATTCTTATTCTACAATATTTCGATCATAATGCAGTCAGATCACTGTTTGTTCCGTTATCCCGAATAACTCCAATTCTACATATTATTAAGTATATATTTCGAATGTACTGGCATTATATCTTATTGTTTTCCAGAAAAAAATAATGACTCTTTGTAGTAGTTATGTTCGATGCAGTAAATTCTGAATAAATCAACTTGAATTGAACCCCCCCCCCCAACAATAACTCGATATTTTTTCACTCCTTTCGTTTTTACAGAGTGTTCTCTTTTTGTTTTGTTTGTTTCTTCAGAAAAAGCGTTTTACGCATGCTCCCTCTGTCGATGCAGCAGTGACATTAGGAGCTAGCCGCTACTCGAAACATTGAGGCCACTGAAGACGAGGAAAGATGTATCAGGTGGTAAAATTTGGGAAGAATCAACGCGTGATGCTCCTCTTGATCTTGGGGCTCACACTGCTCTGTGGGGCGATTCTCTTCACCAACAACACAAACCCCTTGATGTCTTTGTCGGCCGCAAGTGAACCGAGAGTGTCCAAAGTGTTCGTCTCCTCATCAGATCCCGAAAACCCCGTCGTCGACGCGATCGACAAGGGATGCTACCTGCAGACGGCCGACATGATTCAGCATCAACATTCGCGCCAGCTTCTGGCTGAACGGGATTGTCGGCAGAGGCTCCCGTCAGTCTTGATCGCAGGGGGCGCACTTTGCGGCACGGCGACCATGAAGCGCGCTCTTTCTTTCCACCCAGACGTTGTCGTTCGGGAAGACAGTGATCCTGTGTTGCTCAAAGTGAATAGCGAGGAGGACAAGAATGAGTATCGCCTGTCGATGCCGTATTCGCTGCCGCACCAAATGACTATCGATACCTCACAAGAGTACATTTATGGCACTAACTTTCGCTCTATTCTACAGAAGAACTTACCTGAGAATGATACTAAAGTGATCGCTCTCATCAGGGACCCTGTAGCCAGAGCTATGACCGAATATTTGGTGCTATCATCAAATGTTGCCGAAGCATACTACAATGAAGGTGTGATCATAACGGTAAATCAGTCGCATTTTTTTCGTCAAGCTGATAAAACCGTCATGAGACATATGTACTACGAAGGCAGAAGAAAACGAAGCGCATCAGAACAAGCCATGCCTGCCGATCACAAGAAAAGATTGCATAAGATGAAGTCGGAGGCAACAAGCCGCGAAAAACATCGCAGACGGAAACGGCGTGCTGACAATCAACAGCCAGACACTGACGAACTTTGGAAGTTACAACAAGATCTTAAAGATTCATTTCAAGACACTGTTTGCGATAAGCAGGGAAACATCAACCCTACACAATTTTTGATTGAACGAAGTAAGTACGGAGCAAAGCTTAAACGTATCGCTTTTCTTCGTTTTTATGGTTTTCGCCTTTTGGTTTTAGACGCAGAGGCATTCGCCAGGAAGCCGGCTGAAACCATGAAATTAGTCGAATCGTTTCTCGGCCTGAAGCCCTTCTTTCATGGCAGTTTCTTTGACTTCAATCTTTCCAGTGGGAAACTGTGTTTCAACACAGCCGAAGTCCGGTCATGTGGAGAGCCCATTTTCTTAAACCGCTCGATGCCGACAGTCCCGGAACAACTCGTCAAGGATCTGAGAGAGTTCTTCGTACCCTGGATGAAAATGCAGCACAATGTCGCTGACGCGTACTTCGAACATCGTGGAGAGCACCCTTTAGTATTGACTCCATTTAGATAGGAGGATAACCAGCCATACTTAACCTCGCATAGTGTTACATAATACTGAGGCTATTTATAGACCCTATCAAAATGACGTCACGGTACGTATATAAGAAAGAGTGCCCTCCCACCTGAGGACAGCCTTTGTGTTTCTATCATGCTTGAGGTTTAAGATCGTCTGTAATGTTTACTTTGTCGATAGGCAATTTCCATTATTAAAATTTGTGATTTCTAAATGGGAGGTTTTTGCTTTGTTATTGTTAAAATTTGTAATTTCTATATGGGAGGTTTTTGCTTTGTGTGTGTGTGTGTGTGTGTGTGGTTGGTAGTACGAACAGGTCAAACAGAGAGAAGATTGAATCTTTTTCTAGCATTCCAGCAAGTCTGTATAATAAAGAAGAACAAACATACTATCGAGTATCGCCAGATTGCTTGAAAAGCAAAACGTTATGGATTGATATCGGCATAATTCTATATCACTGGGGATTTGCGTTTTTGAAAGCTGCTAATTGATTTTTTCGCTGCTAACGTCTTTAACTTTGTTTAAATTTATTTCATAACCGTTATAATACATTATTCATATATAGTTCACGTCTCGGTAAGATCAAAGTCTCATGTGCCTTGGCATCGACCTTTGAACTCTTCCTCCTTTGCTCCTTCCTCTGTCCTCTTCCTGTCCCTTTCTGACCTTTGACCTCCTGTTTATTCTTTCCACGCGTATGGGAAAGCTACTTTGCTTCTGTCTGTGTGTGCGTACTTGTTTTATGTTCTGCTTCCCGAGGATTATGTCTAATTGTCTCATTTCATTATTACAACAATTTTTACTACTCACCAGGGGACTGCATTCTACAAGCTTTGCTTGTTAGCAGTCCCCTCCATTTCCGACTTTTTCTTTGTTATGATTCAGTCACATTTTGTCCATGTATTTCTTCATCTAAAGTATGTTTATTGTTTCATTGTAAACAAATGACGTGCATTTAAATCTCATTTAGATGTGCAAAATTTACATTGGACTTTACTTTGTTTACATGGAATTGTCATATAGTATAGGGCCTACTTATAGGGCCAGATATGAAATAAAATGAAAAATGGAATGAAATGATCATGCCCGTGTGCATGGCATTGGCGTAGATTCCCCCAGAAATGGAGGAGGGAGGGGGGGGGGGAGGGATTTGCGTTTTGTAGGTCATCTAATTATTGTAGGTAGGCATCAATATCTTTCAATGACTGATAAGTTGCCAAAATGTCTGAGAGGAGTGATAAAACAGGAATAGATGATGCAGCTTTATATCAATTTTAGCTCATTTATTTTCATTTCACTTTAATCATCATTATATCAGAACAACTGTAAAAGTATTCACTTGAATTACAGGTATGTATACCTGCTACACAGTGTCATAATCATGTAATACTACTATAATCTCATCTCAGAATATTCTTTTGAGATCTTGACGACTTTGTTATAGCACACCAGACAGCAGTCTGGAACCGAGGTTAGCATTAGCGCGGGGGGCGTGGGGAGGGGGAGGGGCCATTGATCCTCTTTGAAAACAATTCAACGCAAGACAATCAGTTTCGTATCGTGTTCATGGAACTGTAAATAGACGAGTCTGTGCAAAATAATGGAGGTCAGTGTGGCGGCAGCATTTAACCTTCGCAGCTATTCACTGGTAAAATACACATGTTATATGTATCTAAACGATATAACACAGTAAGATTTTCATTTGTTATGATCCCATATCGACATTATAATATAACGGACACGCGACAGCCGACAGGGCACTCTGGAGTATCGTCTGCTGTTCCTCAATGTTTCAAACAATAAGTTGGGCTTGCATTACGTAATATTTTGCTGCAACTGAGAATCGAGTACACAGACGCGATGTGCCTCCACCTCCTCGGTATAACAATAGACTGCATGCATCACCGTGTGTACAGCATGTGCACTCGTGTGGCCCTGTTGTATTTTCGTCAGTACTTGTATTAAAGTGTTTCAATAGCGTATAATACTCGGATTATTCGGCTGTGCCTTTACCTGGAACACGGAGTATATCGCCTGACCAGGGTTTGCTTGCCGTCCAAGTTGTCAAGGTCACTGGAGTGACAAGAGGGAATTTGCACTTGAAGTGAAATAACATTGTCATCGATGTCAACCAGGTGAGGTCAAGCCTAGATCACCCATCACTATACGTACCCACTGTAATGATTAATCATAACATCTGGATATTGCATTTTCCTTGCATGAAACATTAGTTTTATGTTGCAACCCTCGTAGCAGAAATAATAGCGTCGAAACTGAGTTAATCATAAATAGAAGCTAGAAGTAGTGGTGGTGGTGGTGACAATGTAGCAGGCCTAATTGTGGTACACTTAGTAGTAAAGTAGTATAGTAGTAGTCCAGCTGTAGTAGTATAGCAGAATTAAGCGGCAGTAGTAGTAGTTGTATAAGTATAGTGGTAGTAGTTGTTGTTGAAGTAGTAGAAGTAGTGTAGAAGTAGTAGTACATGTAAATGTAGTAGTAGTAGTAGTAGTAGTAGTAGACAACTCTAGTAGTAGGCTAGTAGTAGTAGTAGTAGTAGTAGAAGTAGTAGTAGTAGTAGTAGAAGTAGAAGCAGCAGTAGTAGTAGTAGTAGTAGTAGTATGAACGCTCTATCAAATGTACTGACAACAGTGCGAAATTGGCCGGGAAAACCTACATTATTCTTGCTCCCCCACCCGTTCCCCACCCCGACAGAAAATCCTGTGTGCTGCCATATTATGATTACATGTTGTTTGTATACATGGTCCTACAGTACTATTTGTACACTATACTACTACTACCCTATTCATATACTACACTATAGTTTTAATTACTACTACTACTACTACTACTACTATAGTAGTAGTAGTAGCAGTAATTAAAACTATAGTGTAGTATATGAATAGGGTAGTATAGTAGTATAGTGTACAAATAGTACTGTAGGACCATGTATATAAACAACATGTAATCATAATATGGCAGCACACAGGATTTTCTGTCGGGGTGGGGAACGGGTGGGGAGCAAGAATAATGTAGGTTTTCCCGGCCAATTTCGCACTGTTGTCAGTACATTAATTGATAGAGCGTTCATTCAATTTAGCAAAAACCCTCGTTTATCGCACTGTCTTTCAAAATTGCAACTTGTGCGTTCAATTGATCATTTCGATCAATGAAATTTGCACATGTGGATTTCGAATTCGTAAAAAGGATGTTCAAATTGGCAGTTACTCTCTACATTCATTCAAATTTGCCATCACTGGCCGAAAAAGGTATTTCAATCATTCAATTTCGCGAATGGGCAGTTAAATTCCAAACATATTCATTCAAATTCACGTCATGTTATATCTGTTTTGAAAAGGTGAGAACATTTGAACATGTGTATTTCAGTGTGACTATGATGAAAGAAAATAAGGAAAGAACCAAAGCATAAACATGTCTGCTAAATTGACTGCAAAACATGTTAAAGTGGATTCCCCAAAATGAAGTCAAATGAGCGAGCGCAACATACACATGATCACGTGACTATATCATTCTATAAATTGAATGAACGAATAGCGAAATAGTGCTTGTCTTACGAATTTCAGTCGAAAAAGTATTGATTAGAATGAGGTTAAAGGTAATTCGAATGCTCCAAAATAAATTTTAATGAAGATACATGTATCATAAAATTGAAATACCGAACATGTCATCTAGGCTAAATATTGCTAAACTGAATGCAGCAATAAGGAAATGGACTGAAAGAGATGCGAGATTGGCCGGGAAAACATGTTCAATAGGCGGATGGATCGAGGGACGTACTGTGTATCCCCCCCCCCCCCCCCCCTCCCCCCACAAGGGAAAACTTTTGCATTTCGACAATCAGGGAGGGGGGTTTCAGTAATGAATCATTTTGTTAGATATTGTTTGTTTGTTTTTTCGACAAACTGTTATACATTGTAAGTTATAAGTTTATTTTCCCCTGCTACCTTCGCAGCAGAATTTGTATTGTTACGAATGTAGTACGTCCCTACCTTTTCCTCGGGCCGGCCATCTTTTCAAGCAATGCTTATAATGGCGGCCCTCTGCATAATCGCTTCTTAACTACAATTGTTATTGTAATCCCTGCTGCATAGACATGCATACTGTATATTATATCATTAATTTCCTTTTATATCGCTGTTTATGCAAGTCAAACGACTCTGTGTTAAATTTACTCTGTATTATTTCCTACATGTTTATGATTATGTAACTTATGTATATTGATTTGCAGAAAATAAAGTATCTATCAAACAAAAACAAAAAAGCTACTGAAATCCTTGCATCTGATTGGCTGGACGTAAATATAAATCATACAAAACATCGGACAAAAACGCTTCATGAAATGCCTCACTGAAGGATCCTTGGGTGCACGCTTTGGTCAGAATACTTTTCAATAAAAAAAGTAGAAAACTGAACATTCAGAGAAAATCGAATTTTTAAATCGTGTTTAGGCCTCTGGCGGTATATCTATACGTTTTTCGGCGTGTGCCCCTTCACTGTGTATAGTGTACAATGGAAATGGACCTACATGTAGCGGGAAGAGGGTGGGGGAGGGGCCTCCCCACCACCACCACCACACATACAAGAGGGAACTTTAATGATACATACATGATTGTGAATGTAATACACAATAATATTTGTGGAATATATGGAAATGTTCAGCCCCCATCAGAGTAAGTGTACTATACTAGTATGGGGGATGGATCAAGCTTGGGAGGGTGGTTCAACACGTATATAGGAGCTCTTGCATTTTTATAATGATGTGGTGCAAACATTTTGTGGAATACTTTCGAAATTTTCAGTCAAAAGAGGAAGAAAAATAAACATTCATGGAAGATGATATCTGTATTGCTATATCAATCGTGGTATGTGCCACCGTGTCTGTCTTCACTCTGTATACGAAGTACGGAGGTGGACGGGGAGGGGGGGGGTGGGATGAGTATCCGAGAGAAGGAGCTTTTGATGTATAACTGCTGAAGCCTAAGCAACTGCCCAGGATTTTTCTTTCTTTTTCTTTTTTTTTCTCTCTCTCCTTTTCTCCCTGTCTCTATTCATACTTGATATTGTTGAAATAACATGTTCCTGTATGGTATTTGCTCCGTTTTCCTTATTTTGTACTTTTTTATGTTTCGTTGTTTTTGTTTTTACCTGACACTTGTTCATTTCTTATTATGCAGTTTGTATGCATTTTTGCTATTTTTAGTATTGTTCACGGATTTGCAGAAGAAGAGCTTTGCTGAAGCAAATTGCCGTTAAATAAAATAAACTGAACTTAACTGAAACTGAACTGAGCTATTTTGCATTTGTAGAATTGAAATTCAACTATCTGGTGAAAGCTTTTGGTGGAATATTTAGAAAGTTTCGATAAAAAGATAAAATGTGGTATTTTTGTCAGGTCTTGTTCGGCCTGCTGATCACTATATCTCCTTAAAAAGGATATCAATCACAAAAGTTCACGTAATGTGACACTATCCGTTCAGTAGAAACCATTTAAACATTTAAAAAGCTTCTGAAGTCATAGTAATAATATGTCCGCATCTTGTTTTGGTTGAATATTCATTGAATTGCTCACAGGATATAATCATATATATATTTTTATCTCTTCCTTGTTCTTCAACCTTCTTATGTACAACTAAACAATGTATGTTATTCTCTTTATAATAAAAATGTCCCTCTGCGTCTCAGAATAGGCCACTACGTAGATTGATGGCGCATTTACCAAATGCTGTACTTATCATTATTGTTATTAGGCTGATACTGGTTGTCTAAGTATAAGTTACATGTACATCATGTACGTATACCAATGTGTTTATTGCCCATATTAACTGTTTTTCTCACTGCGCCATTGATTTAGAAAGGTGTTTCTACTCTATACACATCCAAAGGCAATTATACTAGAACAGGTTTTTGTCGGTAACGTCAGTAACCCTATAACTGAATTCAATAGTGCAGAAATAGGCCGCAAAGCCTTTGCGAGGTCGCTGAACGCTTTCTGCTATCAACCTTCCCGTTTTACTTATAGCAAGGGCGCTATGTTCAAGTTAACGATGATTGAAAAAAGATAAAAGGCCTACGTCAAACAACCACATTTCCAGCAAGTGGTTAAAATGTTTAAAATCGATGAAAGAGAAAGCTATAAAAATGTAAAGTTTCATGTCCGCGTGCATGTGATCACGTTTTTAATGACATGCAAATTAGTTGAACCGAATAAGTTGTTGTTAACTCACACTCTTCGAAATGGTGCACGTGATGTAACAAAATGTAAAGTATTTCCGTTAAGGAAAGACTAACTTCCAAAAATTATCTTTATAAAAATTCTGCAGTAATTTAATGATTATTTGGACTGGACAGATTCAATCGTTCATGTTGGAATTTACCTTAAACAGAAAATGCAGAGAAGATTTTGTAGAAGTGCTACAGCGTGAGACTTGTGAGGGAATAACGATAACACCTCATCTGAATTGTCTAAAATGATTGTTACTAATTCAAATGTTTTATGAAAATATTGTGATAAGTCGAGACTCCAAAGCTTCCCTCTTCAGCAAAATGACTGAAGTTATACATTATCTATTATGTCTGTTTCACTGCAATTCACGTCGGATAGACCGGTTAGTGTTGAAGTCTTTGCCCGGCAGCTGACGTCGCCAGTAACACGACGATTTTGAACAACAACAACAACAACAACAACAACAACAACAACAACAACAACAACAACAACAACAACAACAACAACAACAACGTGAAACTAATATGGATGCCCTCATTCATTTTCTCTCTCGCTTTCAAATGCATTAATTATGTTCATATTTTGTATGACATTGATAGTCTGTTGCAATAATGTATTTGAAAGTATTTGCGATACTGGAAAAGTTTTATTTTTTTCTTATTCAATCGAATCCCCCTTTTTAGAGCATTCCTTGGCAGACTCTCTTCACTAAAAAATTTCCTGAGGCAACGTGATTGCTAAATGAAACAAAGACATTAGGGGTGAGATGACAGTAAAGGGAAGTGCGGCAGCTACCTTCTTATCTGGAGGACTGGGAGGAGTAGCGGCCGTCGTCGTGGGGCATCCGGTTGATACAATTAAGGTGAGTACAGCAAAGGAAAACAACAACCAAATTTTAAGAATAAATTGATTCCTTGGATAAACGATCAATGGAAAATAACTGAGTAAGTTGAATCATGAACGATAAATCTTTGCATCATCTCGAAAACTTCATACAAACTAAACACCTCGCCAACAAGATCCGATAAAATCAAATGATTATGTTCGGTTCTGATTGTGAGTTTACGATATAGGCCTACTCCGTCAGGTCAGTCATGATGTTGTCTAGTTTACATTTCTATCAAATCCTGAGTGGCGGCAGTTATATACACTATAAAATATGGTGTGTGATACACTGTAATTACTATAATTATCTAGTTCTGTTCCTTTACATGCAAACCGATAATAATCATTTTGTGACGCAAGAGGGCATACTGTAGAGAACATAACATAGAGCATGCAAACACAAGTATAGACACATTGTTTATTTTGGCCGAAGTTAGCGGCATACGACTCTTTTATCAGGGGTGTAATTTGCTCCCAGTACTCCTGAGCTGAAAGTCAGACGTACAAGCCTCAGGCAAGATTTTAAATCGTCGGGAACTATTTAATGCATTTAATTTGAATACATCATAGTACAGGCGTGCAATTAGGCGTATAAATAGTTCTATATGATAAGATGATAACGATTTTTATGAATGTAAAAAAAAAAGTCCACTGTTTTGTTATATTCCCCTTGTACGTGTTGGACGGTCCTCCTCGAAAACACTATATTGGATTTAGTCGGAAGTTGAAGCTGTTTATCTGTGTATTTGTGCTTTGTTCATTCAGTTAATACGGGAGAAGATTGCATAGGCCTACAATATAAGAAACATATCACCCAGAGGCCAATAGCGAATTGTTTGATAACGATATACCCTCCGCCTGTATATACAGACTGTAGATACGATAAGGGCCTAATACAGGCCCCATGTATATGTTATACGTAATTACATCTACTATACATTTCTTTTGGATATATACTCTTGTTTGTATTTTGATGCGAAAATTGTTAAGTTTGTGATAATATAATCATTTGTAGGCCTACAAGTGGAGGAATAAAACAAACTGAAACTGTATACAAAATTTGTTTTTATTGGCGGATGAAGGCATTGGGCATGTTCTAGGGGCATTCCTTCAATTCCTTACTCGTGTAAATATCATAATTCTGGTACCGTATCGTTTGTACATGGAGGAATCATATCTGAAATGACAGCAAAGGTCCAGATTTACGAGGCCTGTTTCGTTTGTTTCCGGTTGTTGTTTGTTTGTTTGTTTGTTTTTTCCTGTTTGTTTCAATTTTCTGTTGTGTTCGGCTTAGCTTTCTAGAATATAGCCTTACCATGAAAATCATTTTCTTTCAAAGAATTAGAGCCTATTTTCACAGCAGTGTCCCACTTGAAGGATTAAATAGGCCTAAATGGGTATACATTGTAAGCAGTACGGTAACCAAGCTCTTTTGCTAACTTTACAGGTACCATCAACAGTGATTATTATCGGTCTACTCTGTATTTCGGAAGTTGTTATCTCTGTTACTCGGTCCATTCTTTAATGGGATCGATCTACTCCGTGATGATAATCGATGCACAGATGGGTTGTTAAGATAAAATATTAAATGTTAAGATAAAAATGTTATGATAAAAATGTTAAGATAAAAAAATATATATATAAAATGTTAAGATAAAAAGATAAGATAAAAGTGTTAGAATTGGGAAGTAGTAAAGATAGTGCTTATGATTTTTCTTTTGGACAAAAAGTGACGGAGTTAAAGATTTTAAGGGTATATTTTACTTTGGATCCAGAGGTGAAAGAAAAATTGAATTATAAAGAAATACTTAGTAAAATAAAGAAATTATTAATATGGTGGAAGCAACGAGATTTGACATTAGTTGGTAAAATTCAGTTATTGAAGACTTTTATTTATTCTAAATTGATATATTTGGGGTCTCTAACTCCTTTGCCAGAATGGGTATATAAAGAATTGGATTTGGTTGTTTGGGAATTTATTTGGCAAGGGAAACCAAAAATTAAAAAAAAAACTGTGTTGGTATTAGATTATGAACACGGGGAAGTAAAATTTATGCATTTTTCATCATTGATAGACGCTCAAAGAATAATGTGGGTTAAAAGGTTATTTTATGGTAAACAAGAAAAGAAATGGAAACAATATTTTCAGTTTGTTACTAAACATATTGGAGGTAAATTTATATTTTGTTGTAACTATTTTATTTATCTTTTGAATTTGTCTATACCGGAATTTTACAGGGATCTGTTGAAAACATGGGTGAAAACAAGGGATTTCAGGGGTAATTATAATCAAATAAGGAAGGAAGTTTTGTTTAATAATAAAATGATTCGCATTGAGGGAAAATGCAGTTTTGATGAAATATTGTTTTTGAAAAAATGCTTTAGATTGGAACATAATGGATAGGAATGGTAAATTATTTTCGGTTGAATATTTTTATAATAAAGGATTTAATTATTTGAATATTTTGAGTATTCAAAAGATATATGAAGCGCTTCCAGTTGGTTGGAAAAGGAGTACAGAGAACACAGAGGTAGAGAAGAATACAAATGTAGATGAAATGACTTTTATAAGAAATGGGAAGGAAATTCCTCTGGAAAAGATTACCTCTAAAGACATTTATGTTGAATTAGTGAAGAAAGTAAGTGATGATTCTTCGGTGATAGAAAAAATGAGAAATTTATATTTTTGTGATTTTTCTAATAGAGATATAAAATGTATTTTTAGTATAGGATAAGAAGTAGCACTTTGAGTTCTGCTTTGAGGGATTTCCAATATAGATTATTGCATGGAATAGTGTACACAAATCATCAATTATTTCAGTTTAAGTTCGTAACTGATAACTTATGTTCTTTTTGTCATAAAGAGGAAGAGACGTATAAACATGTATTTTATACATGTGATTTTGCTAGGAAAGTTTGGGGAAAATGTAGTCCTTTCTTTGAATATGTTGATTTGCAACAGTTGAGTTGGGAAGAGATCTTTTTTGGTATAGAGCTACCAGATAAAGGAAATGCTCAGTTAGTTAACCATGTTATAATTTTGGTGAAGAAATTGCTTTTTTTTAGGAAGGAAAAATAAGACACCCCCAACGGAATATTTTATGAAAAGGTTTATAGAGCAGGATAGGTTAGAATAAGAAAAATTAGCAATTATACGTAATACGTTGTCAATACATTTACAAAAGTGGGAAAACTGGAAAAAGAATTGAGAATTTGCTTTGCGTTTATTTAACAGAGTATGGCCTGCCGCACATCCACCAGGAAATGCCTTTTCCACGCACTCGTATTATGTGTTATAATGTAAGTCAGGACACACAGGCTTCAGTTGCTTTTGAGGTTTTGTTGTGATGGGGGTTTTGGAAGGGGGAGGGGGGATGGGGTGGGGTAGTAAGAGGGAGAATGGACGGGGGTATTGAGTAGTGGGGGTGGCGAGGGGGGTTATTTTGTTTTGTTCTTTGTTAAAACTTCAATCAATGGAAGTTGATATTTTAGGTTGGATTGTATGAAAGCTTAAAAGAAATTATTTTTGGGGTAAGTGATTCAGTTAATAGAATTTATTATGTACTGAAAGAAAAAAATTGTTAAGAGATTGAGGAATTAGTAATGTAAAACTAGAAAAGAAGAGATGTTTATAGATGGATTGTATATATTGATTGTGAAAAAAATGTACCAGAGTATATCAAAACATGTTAAATCGATGTAAAGTTTTGGTATCAGTTTTGCATCCATTGATGAATAAGGACTGTAAAATTGGTCCGGAGATTTTTGTATCAATTTATTTGTATATTATGTTTCCATTAATGAAGAATAAAATATTCTTTAAAACAAAAAAAAAAAGAAGTTGTTGTTGTTGTTGTTGTTGTTGTTGTTGTTGTTGTTGTTTTGTTTTTTGTTTTTTTATGGTGGGCGAATGAACTATGGCCATGCATGGCTCCCATACACTGCTCCCATACAACACCGCACCGACGAACTCGGTGGCCCCGAGGAATCCTCTGTCGTCGCGTCATGTAGAGCTATCGTTGTAATCGATCGTCTTCATCGCCCGCCGCAGTCAAATGCAGGGGAGTCGTTCAGTCAGCATTTGTTGCATGGTAGTGTGTGCTGTGCACATGAGTCCCTCGAGTCCGCCGGTTGTGTATAGTGTGTGCGTTTCGAACGTATTTTGTATTGCCATTCTTATCTCGGTAGTACGAAAGCACAACATTTCGGTTTTACTGGTATCTACAGTTCGCGTTCGAGAAGCTCGCCAACTAGTAGGAGTATCGTAAGGTTCACACCTAGTAAAAGCATCACTTGAGATAAGGAGAAGCAGAATATATTGCTCACTTCAAAGTACATCATGTCGTCAGATACGAATCCCGTGAAAAATTTCTTGGCAGGAGGCTTCGGAGGTGTGTGTCTCGTTGCGGCTGGGCACCCGCTGGATACGATCAAGGTGACCTACAAAAGCTGGGTAGATTCTACCTATAACCATGATAACCATTCATACATAGACGTCGGGGCCGGGCGGGTGTCTTTATATTACAATTATGTGAAGAATGCTTGTTTCTGATGTATATTTCTGACAAAAAAGAAATACATGGCAGCGAACTGGCACGTTGAAAATGCTTTTTAGATTCTTTCTTTCCCATTTCGTAAATGTATTCATGCAACTGAATTTTTAGTGCAAGCTAGCCCTTTCGCGGCCCCTGCAAGCTGTGTGTGTGGTTTGTGTTAACGTGTGTTGTTGTGCAGTGAGTCGAGTCTGCCCTGGGCCTCCCGGTTCCTGGCCTGACTAGCTACTAGTAGGAAGCCTACTACTACTAGAAATTGTACTAACTAGTAGTTGCACTGCATATGAAAAGCTAGACAGAAAGATCCGTCTGTCCGGAGGACTCTGATATTTTTCCATTAACGCTGTCCTCCGTAGACGGAGGGGATCCGTGAAGCCAGACGCAGTCTCCGCAGAACATTCCCCGACGGACAGATACAGACCGATCTTTCGGTCAAAGGCATGATGTGATGTGATATACATGTCGCATGTAACAAGACTCTAACATGTTAGTTATTGGTTGACGTGAGGATTCAGCTTTTAACTTTTTGCGAGATGTATTTAGAAAACCAAGTTTTGCACTTACTGTGTTGTATGGTTGGACCTACTACTAATCGACCGCCTAATGTTTATTTGCTTGATAAGAATATTTAACACTGAAATTCACGTAAAAAACTTGACCTACGTGATTGAGAAAATCCAGCTCTATCAAATGCCGTTGTTCCCTTTTCGATTCGAAGTTTCAGTGCAAAAATATCGCCGACGAACTTGCGTGGCCTCGTTTCAGCTCCCCGCGGTAAATCGCATTATTAGGATCGACCGCTGTTTTTGCATTGACAATGCACGCAAACCGAGTTGTATTGAACACCGTGTTGTACGAAGCTTTTTAGAAGCCTTTTAGAAACTTCCATAGACATTACATTGTGCTGTCATTACGATTCGGTGAAAATATTCGAAATTTTGTCCCTGATTAAAACCATTAATGAACAGTGAATTATCGCGTTTTCCCACACCATCCTCATCTACATTCAAAGCCAATCCATTTTTATGTGCTTTGCGCGCAGAGAAGTGCGTACTAAGTGTTCAGTGCGCGAATTATACGCGGTCGGTTTCAATAAGGGTGGTCGATATGTAGTAGGGCTACCATACTTAGAAACCTCTACTAGACATCTATCTGTATGAAATGTTAAAGAGCGTAGAGTTTCAAAGTTTCAAAGATTCAAAGTTCATTTCATGAAGATCGGTTTTAAAATGGCTGAGATATCCAAAATGTAATACAAAACAAAGTAAAACAAAGTGATCTAAAAAAAAGTGGGTCCCACCTTTTATTAGGATTGTTTTGTTTCAGATATCGGCCTTTTCGAAACCAATTTTCATTAGATAAACTTTGAATTCTTCTCAAGTATGCTCTTCCATATTTCATGAGAGGTCTCACATCTTTAAAAAAAAATCATATAGGTCTAATGATAAACAAGTAGAGATGTACAAGCAGGGTGCTTTTTTCACCCCTTTGGGTCAAAAGTTTCATGAAGTAGATTTATTACTGTCTGTTTAAAATATCTTACTCTTCATTGCAGGTGCGACTTCAAACACAACCTACAGGCCCTGGAGTCAATCCACTATACAAAGGAACATTTGATTGTGCAGCGAAGATAGTCAGAAATGAGGTATGTGCAAATGCAAGTAGCATGTTTGTTTATATTTCACTGGACAGTATAACTTTAACAGAAAATTTGGTGCTCACACATGATTGTACACAGTACTTAAAAAATGGTATTTCAACAATGAAACATACAAGTGTAGGCATAGAATGCATGAAATATACATTGCGTGTCATTTGAACTATGCATATTCAGATCAACTGAAATTTGAAGATTTTTGAATGTAAACCAAGATGCCAGATCTATCAAAGTGTACACAGGAAACCCATGAGTTCTAGGTACTTTTTAAAATCTTAAACTGTTGCCTCTGAGCTGTTCAGATTTCCTCATAATCATGATTAACACTTTGTGTAGTCAGTGGATTAAAGAATAAGAAAGAAAGATAAGCTAACCTCAAAGAGTATATGTACAGATGAATACATGAAGGGCAACTGCAGTACCCAGTTTCTGTTGGTTGATTAGATGCAGAAGGCATAATGTTCAATTTGTTGCTTTAACTGTTTTCCTTCTGTTTGGTTTTCTACCACACCAGGGCTTCAGAGGTCTATATAAAGGCATGCTGGCGCCTATCCTTGGTGTCACACCCATGTATGCTGTCTGCTTCCTGGGATACAGTGTCGGCAAAAGCCTGCAGACACCCAGGCTACCTAATGGAGAGTTTGCGTAAGTGGGCACTTCCTTTTTGCCTCTTGCTAGGTACATTGTATGTATATATGCACGCCTTTCCTTAGTGACTTGATATGAATTCATAGTTATGGTACCAGTCCTACCTCATTATTCAGGATGTGCATACTTTAATCCAGTAAGTCCTAGGTGAATGTTGCTGCAGACAACTTATCATCAGCTATGATCAGCTTATCAAATAATCAACTCTGGATTTAAACTGTACCTCTTGGAGAAAATTAAGATGGAGCTGGTTAAATTTGTTAAATCTGCACGAAGATCATTATGAGAAATTTACAAAAATGTGCTATTCTAAGAAAGAAACAGGCACTCTTCTCTCCAACCATGTTTTGCCAATGTAGGAACCAGTTCCTTATTTAGTACTAAAGAGGCTTGTCAAAAGTCTGCAACTAAACCAACAATCTTAAATGAACAACAAAGGATTCAGATTAAACAAAAAAAAAAAAAAAAAAAAAACAACAACTTTTGTGGCTATACCCAATAACATACTGTCAAAGAATAGTAAGATTTGTAATAGGTGCAACACTAAAACACAGGATTGTGTCTTTGGGAGATTTTATGGGTTAAGGAGGGGGTCATGTTTTACCCTGTCACCTATTGTTATGTGAAAGCAAACCCACAGTACTCACTGCTTTCAAAGCTGACATACAGTCCACCAGCACAAAGATAGATACTGTATGTAATTTAAACCTTATCGTGTTTCACCATGAAGACTTGATTTTGCTGTGTGGCAGTGAGTGATCCATCACAATTACAGTATTACCCTCAAGAATTCAAATGTGAAGATTTGTGGAAAGGATATTGCAGTGTTGCCATATTGCATTTTGATAAGAGAGAAGTTGCTTGTGTCATGTGACTGACCGTGGCAGTTTCCAGTAGGAAGGTGGCAGAAAGGGTGTATTGAATATTGTCGTGCTTACTCATCTGTGACATAAAGTGACTGTGATATTTAGCATTCTTATACTGGATACTTGTACCTCCTGATTTGATTTCTGCAGGCCAGATCAGCTGTTCCTGGCAGGCATGCTGTCTGGTGTGTTCACCACTGCCATCATGGCTCCAGGAGAGCGCATCAAGTGCTTATTACAGGTGCAGTCACGGCTCTTTGCTTCCAACATCAATTTCCTCTTTTCCATCCTGACCACATGTACATCTGGTATCCAGATATGTCTGATACTCAAAATGTGCTCCCCTTCTCTGCCTTCTTCAACAGTGCCAAAATGAATAAAAATGAAATAACAATAAAAAATAAAAAATAAAATCATAAAAATGATAGGATGCTGTAAGAAGGCAAGAATATTACCACACAGTTTTCAGGTGACATGATATGGATAACAGGTTGAAGGTTTAAGGTCACTGAATTCTGCAATAATTGTTGTGATGTTTTTCCAGCCAAGAACTTCAGCTTTGAAAGTCCAGTGGAGATGTTGCATTGTGAGAAGGATGAAAAAAATATTCGGTATAATTTCTTCATTCATAGGGGATGAAAGGTCAATCATGAAAGTCAGAAGTCAAGATGGATTACAGTGTCATAATATGTACCGGCAGTATATTAAAATGAAGGGCAATATTTGTGCCAGGATGTAGCAATCGCATAAGAAGGCAGAGGTCCCTGCCACATCATGCTATAGTACACTTTATACTGTATACGCCGAATATTTCGCGAGGTTTTTATTTTTTTGCGAATTTCGCGAGTCGAGTCCTATTCGCGAAATTAAAGACACGCGAAAATATTGACTCTGATCACATGTACATTTCTCCGTTCAGTACAGGACTCCACGGTCGCGAATTTAACCACTCGCGAAACTGTCTGGAATTCCCGATTCGTGAAAATTTAGACTTGCAAAATATATGGCATATACAGTATCCTGCAGTTTATTCTTTGTCTTCTTTGTGTATTATGTTTTTGTTTGCTTGTGTTTTTTTTACCAATCATACCTCTGATGAAAATTGAGACTTGGAAACTTTTAGGACTTTATGAAATCCTCCTCTGTCATCACTTCTGGTACTCACAAAACTACTTTATGGGTGGGTTTTTGCAGTAAATAAAATACTGATAGTTGTAGTATGTCTTTCACCATTTTTTTTTTCTTTTACACACCAGCTATGTGATATCTATAATTAAGTCATATTCAGCAGTCTTTATAGTTGGTCAAAGAACTTAGCAGTGCTCAGAAAATGTTCATCGGGTGAACAAGGCTTATGTTAAGTCATCACATGCTATAAGGCTTGCTCTCCTAATGTTTGAAACTGTTCCTATGAGACTTACCTGCAAAACTAAAATGAAACAAAAATAAAGCAAAAAAACAACAACAAACAAACAAAACAAACAAGGTTGTCATTTGAGGATTCACAGAGATAGAAACTACGGTGGAATGGTGCAAGTAGATGACAGTAGAGTGTGTTGTCACTTCATTGGCTAACAGATCCAGGCAGCATCCTCTGCTGAGGCCAGGTACGCAGGTCCACTGGACTGTGCCAAGCAGATTTACAGGGAGTCTGGTCTTTTCCGGGGACTTTACAAGGGCACCATGGCTACACTGCTCAGAGGTACGTTTCACTCTCTCAACATGAATTCTATCCTAATACATTCCTTTCCAGAAACATCTATGATGTATTGGTCCTCTCCGTCTCTATCTCTCTTTCTCATCCTTGCTGTTTTGCTTTTTCTGTCTGTTTTGCTTTACCGTTGTCATGATTGCTTCCTATGCTATTCTGCCTCTTGATTACTAATACTTTATATTACAATCTAAAAATATTTTAAAGGATGGTATACTTCTGGTTGAGATGAGGGTTCAGGTTTGAACTTTTTGTGTGATGATTGGAAACAAGTCACATGAAATATTAAAGAGCATATGATTCTAAAAGCGATTCAAATTTTATTTGATGAAAATTGGTTTTAAAATGGCTGAGACATCCAAAAACAAAGTGAAATCAACGTGGTCCTAATAAAAGGTGAGACCCACCTTTTATTAGGACCACTTGTTTTTAGATATCTCACCTAATTCAAAACCAACTTTCATCAAATTAACTTTGAATTGCTTTTAGAATCGTATGCTCTTTGAAATTTCATGAGTGGCGTTTAGAATCGTATGCGCTGTATTATTTCATGAGTGGTTTCCAGTGAATATCTCACAAAAAGTTAGAACACGAATCCCCATCGCAACCATGCAGACCTTTACCATCCCTTTAACCCTGATGCTTGAATCATTGTTTCAACCCTGAAAGGACCCCATGTATGTTTACTCATCTCAGCTTCCAGAGTGCTATGTTCATATATACATCAGGACATGGTAGGCTCAACATTTTCAGGTTTCTGTGCAATTAACAGACAGTCACTGTCTATGCCTGTTTATCCTTGGCTAATAGTGAAGCAGGCACCACCGGTTCCATTGTTTACATACAATGTAATCCCGCAGTCTGGCATTCTTATTTGAGAGTGTGTTAAATATTCATATTTTGCTGGATTGAACTTCTGAAAACACAATAGACACATGTAAGTGAGAAGCATTTTAAAAATGAGATTATGCCCTCTGTATCATAATCCTAATATGAATCTGATAGTAGTATCACAATTGCTTTTACTACTTCAGTTTTTAGTATTGTCATCTTGATGATGTATTGTCATGCTGTTTGAAATGTTCATGAATTAAATCACCCGAGTGCCAGACAGGTATCCAGTCCATAGGAGAGTGCTACAGCACCTTTGCACTATTTGAGTTGATGTGGCCAAATTCAAAGTTGACTTTGTAGGAAGCAAAATATCAAAATTGAAAAAGTATTGTCACATAATATTGACATTATACAATGTACAACATTTCACATAAAATTCCCCTTGAGAATGGTATTGCATTAATATAAATGTAAGATTTGCTGGTAAAATTATGCAGGCCCACCCACCTTCTCCAACCTTGGAACTATAATGACACAATTAAGCATGTTAGATCCAGCCACTCACAGATTTTCACTGATTTGACACATTCAACAATGATTTTCTACAGCAGTGTTTGTTTGTTTGTTTGTTTGTTTTTTGACACAATACCAGAAACTCTGAAAGCTTGTAGAATCACATACACGTAGCTCATATCTTCAAACTACAAACATTGCAAAACAATATCTGTATATGTGTAAAAATGACCTAATTTTTGTATTTCTGTCCACTATCACTCTTAGATGTTCCAGCCTCAGGTACATACTTCATGACATATGAGCTGCTCAAGAAGGCACTGACACCAGAGGGCAAGTCGTAAGTTGCAAAATTTTTCTCCTTGGAGATTACATTGTATGTGTCTTTGCTTTTCTGTCATGGGAGATTATGTTTTTGTGAGTTGTCAAGTTTGAGAAAAAAACCCCAAAAAACATCTAGATATTGAATGGGTGTTGCACTGTAGATGTCATGAACAGATGAATTGAAGATCTCTGTTTCTTTCCCCAATCAGGCCCAGTGATCTGAGTGTGCTGAGTGTGCTGTTTGCTGGTGGTATGGCTGGCGTTTTCAACTGGTCTGTGGCCATCGCTCCAGACACGCTTAAGTCAAGACTACAGACAGGTATTCAAACCTTCAATGCAGTATTTTAACTAGAATATATAATTCTTCAACAATTTCCTAGAATGCACCAAGAACTTTTAGCATCACTTACAAAGTGTGTGTAAGTATGTGTATCCGTGAATTGAAAACCGTTTTGGGGAAAGAAAAGTTATTCTTTGATGTCACCACACTATCAATCCACAGTGAGTCATGTACATTACATGCACATGTATATCTGTAATCAGATATGACTTGCTACCAGTCCATAAAATCAAAATGGGCCTTGTACACTGTAGTGTGTCATAAAAAAGTGTATTTTGATTAATCACATACTGAATGAGGAGTTCATAATGTAGACATACATGTATAAGCCAAGCTCTTCTGTTTCCTTACTTTCTCCATTTCACAGTAATAGTTGGGCAGCTCCTGACAGCTTTATTCAAGCATTACTTTGGCCGTATTTAAGCATAATCAAGGAAGTGGACATGTAGTGGAATGAATTACAGTTTGATTTGTGTGCAAACCAACTTGGACAACCTTGTCGAGATGATTACTATCCAGGGCAAAGTTTCATAATATTTGTCAGTTAGTGACAGCTGTTTTAGGCCACTGAAATCCTTGCATCTGATTGACTGAGAACAAATTTATCATCATTGACACCACACTTTATGAAATGCCCCCCTGGATGAATATATTGACAGAATAACCTCAAGTTTACTCCTTGCCATGTCAAAACTCTTTTATAGCTCCTGAGGGCACCTATCCAAACGGCATCAGGAGCGTGTTTGCAGAGTTAATGAAGAAGGAAGGACCCCAGGCCCTCTTCAAGGGCCTAGCTCCCGTCATGATCAGGGCATTCCCAGCTAATGCAGTGAGTATAGACGCACGCATTCCACCTGGATGTAGCTCAGAGAGCACCATGTGTGTTCAATAAGATGGCTGATTATTATTCAGAAGAACAAAATAGTTTATTGTGACAAGTTGTGGAAGTTTAGTGCAGAATATTTTAATGTTATTGTTTGTTTTGATGCTGAATCTATATATGTATATATTCACATGTATATATGTATATATATATATATATATATATATATATATATATATATGAATGTGGATAGATTATTAGATAGATGACAAAAAAATTGGTATGTGTGCAAATGTAAATAGATCTAAGAATGGATAGATAGATAAAATGACAGAAATTCCAGAAGCTTTGCGTAATATATTGTCCCTAAGAGGCAAGAAGACTAAGTTCTCACACTCTGGCAAACCAGTAGTTTTCGTAGTACAAGTAGCAGTAACCTTCTATGCCATAGAGAACTACCCAGTAACTACAATCGAATCTGTGCCAGTTGTGTTGATAAAAGAAATGCAGAAGAAACTCTACCATCAGCAGATTGCATCTTAAAGTGTTCGAATAGTGGAAAAGAAAGTGTAGTTCTGTTCTGATGAGACTACAAAGAAAAGCCAACAATTCTATGTGAAATATCATACAAGGTGCTATGTAAATGCTTGCTCGATTGCAAGGGGCAAGTGAAAATCAAAGTCGGGCAAGTGTTTTGGACCAATGACAAAAAAAGTTTTGAAGCCACCTTCTTTTTACTCACCCCCCCCCCTTTAAATCCCACAAAGTTAGCCATGCACTAACACCAACATTGATCAAACCAAGCTTGTTACTCCATTGTGTCTAAGTACATGAAACAATGTGTATTGTTTATTCAAGTGATTGTGTTTAATGAAGTGCTTGCCTTTCAAAATCATTTTCCTGTGTTTTCTAACTTTCTTTCGCGCAAGTGAAATTCATATTAGGGCAAGTGTTTTAATAGCAACAATTTGAAAAATTTGCTTGTCGGACCGAGCAAGTGGGAAAAAAAAAAGTTATGCAGCACCCTGTCATGTCCAAGTTGTATCATGCAGGGAACATCAAGCAAAAAACATGAGATGCTATTTTTCCTGTCCTTTTTCTCTCTTTCTGTCGTTTCCTCAGTTTATTTCTGTATCTACCAGGTGTGATGATATATATGGTATAAATTCTTGTTAGTGATGTGCTGCTAGAAGTAACTCAGAGATCACTTGATAATGTGTCTTCGCAATATGTTTTTTGTACGTCTTTCGATTCAATGTTAACAGCACTCATAAATTAACATACATGGAGTCAGTGGAAAGTTATGACCATTATGTATGTATCTAATCTCTCCCTTCTCTTATTCTCTCATCTGCACTACAGGCATGCTTCTGCGGATTCGAACTTGCCATGAAATTCCTTACTTGGGTAGGGATGTAGTACAGAGATGCATTTGAACAGAACCACACTGTCAAGGGCGAGAAAGATTAAACACGAGGTGAATGATTTTCGTACAGATGGCCTCTGTACACAGTGAGAATTAAAGTGCAGTATTTTCAGATTTTTCTCAGTGTTCTGTACCTCAACTTCCCCCAAAAATCTTATGTCATCATCAAAATACCAAGGAATTCTGTATTTCTGCTGTGCATATAAGTAAACCAAAATGTAAATCATTTGTGAGATGTTCTCCCACAAGAGCTGATGTGGGGTATGTGACTTTTAAGAGAAGTGAGCGTGATTTATTGGCTGGGATTGTTGATCTCAAGCATCTGCCAAGGGTGAACTGAACAATCGAGTGCCATGTCTGGAATGCCATTCGTACATGAGTACACATTCTTCAAGAATGTAAGTACCATTTCGAATGCTTCCACCAGCCCAGCAGGTGGATAGTGATGGTACAATTTACTGTATGTAGTCATGAGGATAATGACAGTTTTGAATTCAAACTGTGCTTCTAGCCAATGAAAGTTGTCTCTATTTTATTTAATACAAGGTTGCCCTCTGTGAAGTAGCTACAATTTCCTGATAAGCTGCTGGTTTCAGCACATCTGTAAAGACATATAGTTACCTGGTCTGTGATTCATGACGTGGATCAGCTCTTTGTAGAAAGAAAAATGTTGGTAGACATTCCATTCTTTGCAGGTAACAACAGGAAATACTAGTGCAAGGCTTGGCATTAACTTTATTCTCTGATGGCCCATTCGGGCCACTGAAATTTTCAAACCTGAAATTTGGGTAGCACCAAAAAAAAAAATGTAGTGGCCGAATTAAAATGAAATATAGATATTCATTGTGAATTTGAGCTGCCCGATTGGGCCACCAAAAGGAAACCTTTTTGGAATTTTGGTGGCCAAAAGGTAACCTTTTTGGAATTTTGGTGGCCCAATCTCAATTTTTAGTGGCCCTGGGCCACCGGGATGGCGAGCCCTGACTATTGTCACTCCTAATAACAAGACATGACTGATGCTGTATTCATTTTACACTTTTAAACTTGAGCATGAAAAATTTGGTTACCAATACTTGTATCTGAGCCTATAAGGAGAGCGAGAAAGACAAAAATATATACGTATATCAGTCAGAATGTTACATTGGCATGTCAACAGAAAGTATGAGTTTCCCTCCTTATTTCTGATTCGAGAAGACAAAAACTATTTAGAATCTTACCAACAGATTTGTCAAGTTGTAGGACACTGGCATGTATACATGTAGGACATGCGGCGGAGATGATTCATTTGCATTAGATGTTAAATAAGTTTAAACATCAGCATAAATCCACAAACAGTGTTCGCACCAGTAACAAGTTATCAGTTTAACTGTTTAGAAACTTACTCTTTGAGACGTAAAATGCATCAAGCGTTCAAAAGCAAGCCAATCCTGTGCATACTGTACTATACCATACCAGATTTGGAGTGTTTGAGCGCTCATTGGGAGAAAACGTACCTCATGAGTGATTTTAAGAGGGGGTCACACGCTTTGTAGCAACAGGGTCATGCGTCTGGCATCCTTATGCTACTTACAGGTGTCCCAAACAAGGAAAATCAACTCTTTGCATTATGACATGTGTGTGGAACACACATTCTTCTCGTGCCAACTTCTGGTACGGTTATAGTACACTTTCGAGCACACCGTGAAGTGGTCCACGTTTGGCTTGGTATAGTATGATACGGTAGATATTAGGAGCATTCAAGTGCTCCACTGGTGTGGGTATGGTACAGTACACTTTAGGAGAGCACTCGAACGCACGCTTACGTGGAACAGAGTACCCATGTAGCATCTTGGTTTCTCTGTACCATGTACAGTGTAATGCACATGTCCATGTGGATGTCTTGTTACGTGTACTATGCATTGTAGAATGGTCTCCATGGAACTGGATATCAGTTATTGAACACAGTGCTCTTGTACTGTAAACTGGTGGAAATGTTTCAGAAATGTTCACTTCTTACAATAATAATCAGGTAATACTATTATAATGGTAGATAACATAAAATCTCCATATGCTAACCCAGTTCAATGAAGGGATAGGGCTGCATTGTATGGAGATAGCCTATATTTGAAGGAGTTATATGTGATATTAGGAAAACAATGTTGGGGCATGGAGGTTCCACACGTTAGACAGACTTGACATGGACTTCTTCAGGACAGATTGCATTTCTGTGGATTTAACACATACAGTGTATTACAATGTATGTGCAGATCCTAGCCAGAGTGTGCTTGGGACAAGCTCTAAATGTGTTGCAAACACTCTGGCACACTGATTTGCCATCATGACAATAGGGCTTCCAAAAACATACAAAGACTCATTCAATATGCAGTAATAGCATCAGCAAAAATGTAAATTACTTGTGTAGACTTATTATTTGTGAATGAATGTAGGATGTGTGCATAGCCTGTGTAAAGCGGGCTTTTCATGTGAAGCAGTCAGTCATGTGGAATGTCATAATTGCTCCATCAAACACATACAAAGAACATTGGTGCCATGTCATTTTATATACCCTGTATTCAGGATGTAGAATAAAAATTAAGGCTTAACCATGTGTCGAGTTTGAAAGACTTGAGCTTCTTGATCCATCATGGTGAAGGCATCTTAGGATGTTGTGTAAAAATGAAGAGGTGAGAAGACTGCAGTAGAATGTGATCATCAAAACCTCTGAAATAGTGACATAGCTGTGAGTGACTACTTTATACCACACACACTTTCTTCCTCTCATGGGAAATGGTTTGTCAGCCTGGTGATATTTATTCACAGGTAAGTTGTACTGGCACCTCTAAATTGACTTCTTCAATTGACATCTAAACAATGTCAATATTCCTGCCATTGCAATTGAATATTATTGTACATACAGCCCAATTAGTTCAACAACTTATGAAATTGAGCCAACTCAATGCAGTGTCTTTAATGACACCATGCCCAGAATGGTAATACAGTGGAACCTCACTTTAACAAGGTTAGGAATAGCAAGATAACGGATGTTCTGTAGCAAGGTACAAATGGGAGATCCTATCACTATTATATTCTTTCGTTTTTATCCCCGATATGACAAGATATTCAAGCAGCTTGTTATAAGGAGGTTTTACAGCATTTTTGTCTCAGATTTTAAACATAGAATGAACAAGAAAAGTGATTTTTTTTTTTTGCATGGATCAGGGATTTGACAAATAAATGCTGCTGGTCTTGAAATACAGTAGGTTTGTGCACCTGATGGTTTTGGATGAAACAGTTTCAGGGGTTTGCGCAGTAACCATTGGAAGCAACTAAAACAAAAAAGATGTGGATTCAAAATCAATAACCATCAGTTGTACAAATATTAAATTCATTCTGATCACTGAACAGTCTTTGTGTAGTATTTTGATGACTGAAATATTTTCTGATACTGATGCAGTATAGTCATGTTCAGCATCAGTGTATATGACGGTAGTGTTCAATGCTAAAAGCAAATATACATGTGTGTAGCAGCATTCATACAGCCCAGACATGGTAGAATCCTCTGCCGTGTCTACACACCAAATACCACACAGCACTTATGTCACTTTTATGCCTTGTTTAACCCCGAGTCCAATCCAGAGAGCCAGATTATGGCGAACTCCACATGCATAGTTGCACGATGTATTCACATGTCAATATTGTCAATGTCTCATCTCTTTAATTACTGTAACAGCTGTCATTTTTGTGTGAGTTTAATTTTTCATGAATTTCATGAAGCACTGTTGGGCCGCAAATTTAACGATTCGCAAAAATACCACTGCCTGGTCTTGATCACGTAAAGTGTTGAAGTGAATGGACAGACATTAGTGCACTTTACGATGGCCTCAGTGTCAAATCGTGAAAAGAACATCTCACGAAAATGTCAGTGATGTCATCTGCAAAAATATCTGTACGTGAAAGTAACAGCTTTTACAGTGTTCTTTCAGTCATTGTGTGTGTGTGTGTTCCTTTTAAATTCCTGACCAGAGAAAGTTACTTGCAACTTCAGATCTCTGTAAATAGAAATGTTCCAAGAGTTATCAATTGAGGTATATATATTCTGTGATGTGCATATATACGTATTATGGTGTTTCATACGGAATGTTTACACTTTTGTAATATGTATAGCTTGTATCGTGGAGAGATCTATACTTCTCCTGGTCAGTGCAGCATTGATCTTGGGGAATACATTGAATGGTGACCATTCAAATGAAATAAAAGAAAAAAAATAATTCATCAATGTCAACCGTGTGACCATTGAGGGTTTTAGTTGTTTTTGTTTTGTTTCACTACAGTGCACTCCCGTTATAACAAAATTCAAGTTACAACTAAATACAAATCCAGGTCGCAAAATTATTGGCTCTATGTTTTTTAATTTATTGTTTATTTGTTTGGTTACATTGTATAACAAAATTTCGATACAATGTATAACAAAAGAGAACTGCTGGTCCCAAGGACTTTGTTATAATGAGAGTCCACTGTATCACCTTCTTAGCCCCTCCCCCATCATTTTTCCCCTGTGGCATTCTGAATCAGAATAGCAAACATCATGTATTTTATAAGCGCAATTCTCATTTTTTACCTTTCTTAAATCCTTATATCCTGACATACATTTGATGTCCACTTTTGTACTGATAAAATTTCCAATGACGTGCATATTAAATTGACAGTCATTGCAATTTACCATCATTTGGCTGTATCACTCAGATAGATATGGCCTGTGAAATCCTCAAAGACCCCTCATTAAGCTACAATTTGTAAATGATTGCCACTACATGTATTACTCTTCGGCTAGATAATTTCGCCCTCCTGAATGCTTGGTTGCAGGTTTCATTTTCTTTGTTCACAAATGCATACAGTGCACTCCCCTTATAACGAACACGGTTATAACTAAATTCCGGTTACAACGAAGTAAATATTAGGGCCACAACTTTATCCACCCTATGTATTTTTTATTGTTAATTTGTTCGGTTATAACAAAGTTTTGATATAACGAAAGAAAACTGCCGGTCCTGAGGACTTCGTTATAACAGGAGTCCACTGTATCAGTGAAACTCTTAACCCTATTCTAACTGGGGGGGGGGGGGGGGGGGGGGGGGGGGGGGTCAAATTGACCCCCCCTCGACGTTTCGCACCACGATTCCGCAACGCGCAAAGATTTTGCCGCATCGTTTCATGACTTTTTTCATTGAAGTCTCCCGCATATTTTGAGACCAAATTTGCGATGTCCGGGTACACCGTTCTGAAGTTATGCAATGTTTTGTCAACCCAAAAACCGCTCAAATTCATGATTTCGTGTGCAAATCCAATGCAAACTGTGTTTTTTTGTTTAATTGATATAAATTAGATTATTTCAACTTTTAACCATTGAAATAAATCAATTCTAATGTAGATAAGCTTTAAAAAGTGCCTCCAACAAATTTTGGCAAAAAACCAATAGAAAACAAAAGATCGAAAAAACAATAAAATACATAAGAAATTAACAAAACAATAAAAAACAAAAGAAAATGATCTTGATTGCGCTATTTTTTTATAAGAAGATTGTTTGATGTGTCTTGAGGAACTCTGACACAAAAATTTAATAATCATTCTTTTGATGGAGTTATAGGTGAAAATATTATTTCATGCATTAATTTGCATAATTAATTTATTAAAAAATATGAAATCATGTAATCTTGTAGTTGACATCCGGCTCTATATTCAGGCAAAATTTTGCGGCGATCGCACGATCGGCGGCCGAGATCTGAAGGGGGGGGGGGGGGGTCAAATTGACCCCCCCCCCAGTAAAAACTTGGTCTCAAATAGCCCAGTTAGAATAGGGTTAAACTGCTGATAATCAAAGTGATGAAAA
This sequence comes from Diadema setosum, assembly GCA_033980235.1. NCBI lineage: Eukaryota > Metazoa > Echinodermata > Echinoidea > Diadematoida > Diadematidae > Diadema > Diadema setosum. Next base: position 23,804,103 of record CM067060.1, read on the forward strand.
CAAGACGAGAGATAATAAACTCTCTCTTAATTTTATTGTGCTGTGTTTGCAAGAAAACTGTATTGAGCAGGGGTATCGTGTGAGAATACTGGCCATAAAAAGTCTGAAATAACAAACTGATTGAAAAAAAATGTCTGAGGCAAAAAAAAAAAAGTCTGAAAAGTGGGTTTGTGGCAGAGTGAAAAAATGTCTGAATTCAGATTAAACTCTGAACTCTTGCATCCCTCACTGAGGGAGAAATTGCACTGCATGACTTTTATAAAAAACTAGAAATGTCGCTATGGCGACTGATGCCTCCGCCATAATGCATGATTCTCCCAATAGGCGTATAGTACAATGTCTTCACAATGTGTGATCCATGACAGTTTCACATAACTGGCAAAATACTGAAATGACAGGTTTGTCAAAAATGTCTTGAACTGGGTTTGCTATAATTTTCTAAGAGTGCAGGTACACATATTTGGGGAATTGAGAAATTTTACTTGAATTCTGACAGACCTTTTTATAAGTTTATGCATTGATTAATTTCCAAGGTATGAAGAAAGAGTGTAATGACGGTACAAAATAGATTTTTAATTTTTTAATTTTTTAATTTTTTAATTTTTTAATTTTTTATTTATTTATTTATTTATTTTTTTTTTAATCTTTTTTTTTTTGTTTTGTTTTTTTTTTGTTTTGTTTTGTTTTTGTTTTTTTGGGGGGGGCATTGAAACCTGGCCTTTGACCCTTAACCTTTGACCTTTGACCTTCTGGCTGGAAATTTCCCAGAGAATCTCCATTAGGTAATGCACGTATTAAGTTTTGAAACTACAGTCAACCTCGCATAAGTCGACATCGCATAAGTCGACAACTCGCTTAAGTCGACACAATAAAAAAGTCCCGATTTTTGCCTTTGTTATTCCTTGAAAATTTCTTCGTCTTAGTCGACATTTATAAGTCGACAACTCGCGTAAGTCGACCTGATTTTTGAGTGCCAACTGAGCTAAAATACGTGTTAATTCCCTCGTCTAAGTCGACATAACTTTTTCGCTCAAAATATTATCGCCATTCTTTGAAAAACAATTGTTTTCCCGCTCCGATTCGCAGCATTTCTACTCGGTAATTCGCTAGTGTACGGCGTGGTAGCGTTCGCGCCACGCGTCCATTGTCTTGTACGCCAAAATAGAAAGGGCATACACTCATTTACTAGTCTATACATTGGAGAATTACATGTGGTACCGAAAGTAGTTCACTCCCCCCTTTTCTCCTTCTCGTTATTCTCAAAACGCACAAATTTTGTAAACCTATAGGTCCTAGTAGAAAATCATTATCAGAACATAAAATAGGTGTTTCCGTTTATCCGAATATTCTTACGTTGATTACATGTACAAGTCTTGTATATCGAAACCGTATTAGAAACCTGGGCCCATATTTAGAAAATAAATTAAAATGCAACTACATGTAACTAAATCCAACTAAAAATCAAACGCAGGTGTATCAAATCACATGCAACATTGCACATAAACGCAAGTGCGTTGCTGAAAAGGCTTGCGTTTGATAATCATAAATATGAAACTAGAAAATAGTTGTACGAACCTGAAACTCAATTGCGTTTAAACGCAACTTTAAAAATCAAATGAAGTCCATCAAATCACGCGCAACGCTGTATTCAAACGCAAGAGCGTTGCAGAGAAGACTTGCGGTTTTCGTAAGAAACTAGAAACTGCGTCTAAAAGCGTCTCTAAACATCCAAGGAGATGCGTTATTGTTGAAAAGTTTTGCATTATTTTTTATTTCGTACGCAAAATTTAAAATTAAACGCAACTCTGAAAATCAAATACAGTTGCAAGTCCATCATATCACACGGAACGCTGAAAAGAGTTGCATTTTATAATCATACGAAACTAGAAAATTTTAGGAAACTTTTTTCGAAAACTCAATTGCGTTTAAACGCGATTCTAAAAATCAAATGCAAGTCCATCAAATCACACGCAACGCTGTGTTAAAACGCAAGAGCGTTGCAGAGAAGACTAGCAGTTTTTGTACGAAACTGTACGAAACTATAAGAAACTGCGTTTATACGCATCTCTAAACATGTACGGAAGTGCGTTATTGTTGAAAAGACTTGCATCATTTTATTTCGTATACGCAAAATTAAAAATTGAACGCAACCCCGGAAATCAAATGCAAGTCCATCAAATCACACGGAACGCTGAAAAGACTTGCGTTTGATAATCATACGAAACTAGAAAATTGTAAGAAACTTAAACTCAATTGCGTTTCAACGCAATTCTAAAAATCAAATGCAAGTCCACCAAATCACAAGCAACACTGTATTTAAAACGCAAGAGGGTTGCAGAAAAGACTTGCGGTTTTTTGAACTAGAAACTGCCTTTAAACGCATAAAAATCTCTACGGAAGTGCGTTATTGTTGAAAAGACTTGCATTATATTTTGTTTCGTAACGGAACTTTCGCCATGACTGAACTTAGTCTGCACTAGCAGGGGAAAGACATCGCAACATTTGCACGTTTCAAACTACCGAAACGCATGCTGCTTCACGAAATGTCAATGAAAATATGTAGTAGCAAATTATTGTTACAGTTCGCTATGCCGAAGGTTTGAATCTCAGACCAAAGTTAAATTAGTCCGACGTTGGGAAGTGATTTGTTTTTACGAAGGTTAGTAATCCGAAAGATGTTTTTTTGTCAAACTTTTTCTTCTTCTTTTTATTTCAGACTGGCATGCGCCGTACAGAGCGGTAATGTTGCGAATCGGAGCGCGAGAACAATTCATTTTCAGAGTATGGCAATAGAAATTTAAGCAAAACAAATATGGCGACTTAGGGAAGGAAAATCACACATAATCAACTCAGTCGGCACTGAAAAGCTATCTCGACAGAATCATACGAATTCACACGCATATCTTCGCAGCAACGCATTTGAATTTAAATCGAAAAGTTGCATGCAATTTGGGGGATATGCGTTTGATTTTTCAAATCAAATTTAAAACGTGCAGTGTCTAGAAACGGGCCCAGGTTTCCGATCCCGCTCTCTCAAAATCTCGCTAGAGATTTGAGAATTGTGCGTTGTCGTTACTAATCCGCGCGAGATTTATGCATGATCTAAAACATAATTGTTGTTAATGTCAGTAGGTATGTTTTGGCGGCAAAAGGAGTAAGATTCGGGTAGCGATCCGCATCGTAATCTCACTCTGTATAGGGGAAATTAGTGTTCATTTATAAGTCGACAAAATGTCGACTTACGCGTAAGTCGACTTTCGCGTAAGTCGACGTGTTTTTCTCAGTCCCGATTATGTCGACTTACGCGAGGTTGACTGTAATAATGCAAGCATTGCATATACTAGTATATGAGGGAAATAGTAAAATTTTGAGAGTTGACCTTGACCTTTGACCCTTCACTATTGACCCATGACCCCTAAATTCCCTAGATAATCCCTGCCAGTCAGTACATGTGTGTGTACCAAGTTCCACGAAGATACATTGAACCATTTGCGAGAAAAGTGATATTGCAACATTTTCACCTAACCTTTGACCTTTTGAACTTTGACCTTATGACATGAAACTCTCTCTGGAGAATCTTTACGCAGTAGTACATGTTCACACCAAGTTTCAAGAAAATACCTTCGGGCATTGCATAGATATGGCGGAAATTGCAACATTTGTAGCATTTGACCTTGACCTTTTGACCTTTGACCTCTTGCCAATGTCACTAAAATCTACTCAACTAATTGTCCCATCATACATCATCCTTGGACCAAGTTTGGTGTAAGCTGCTTCATCCAGTTTTGAGTTATCACGTTAACAGATAAATTTTAGGATTTGACCTTGATCTTTGACCTTTGACCTCTGTCCGATTTCACTGAAAAACTAATCAAGTAATTGTCCCATCATACATCATCCTCCTACAAAGTTTGGTGAAATTTGCTCCATCCTGTCTTGAGTTATCGCGTAAACGGATACAATTTCATGATTTGACCTTGACCTTTGACCTTTGACCTTCAGCCGATTTCACCCAAAATCTAATCAAATAATTGCCCCATCATACTTTATACTTGGTTCAAGTTTGGTAAAATTCCAATAAATATTACTCAAGTTATCGCGTAAACGAAAGCGGACGGACGGACGGACGGACGGACGGACAACCCGAAAACATAATGCCTCCGGCACCACTTCGTGGCGGAGGCATAAAAAAAATAATAATAATAATACAGCTAACATCAGATTTAATACTCTTCCTATCATGTCATGGTCTGTTTTGATACCCAAGCACAAAAATGTACCACACAGTCATGCCATATGTAAAAACTTTGTATCCATTGCCAGAGGAGAGTGTAACTGTGCACTTATAGGCAAGTAGGAGATACAATGTTGTACAATGTAAATCATTGCTCTTTTACACATTTTCATACTTACATACAAACAGGTGATAAATTATTACTCTTTGACACATTTTCATACATATATGCACATTTTATTGCAAAAAGAATCATTAGACACAATAACTGAACCTGACCAAGATATATACTCCAATAGAACATAAAAACATACACTGTAAGTTATACATTTGTACACACCCTTCAATATATAAATGTACGTATACAAGCAAGACATATAGCATAGTCCCTTTTTTTGTTTGATATGATAAATAACTTGAATGAGCATTTACGTATGATAAAATGTACTGGAAAAGGTATATGAATGCACATTGCACAATTCTGTGATACATGATCTCATTGCGAAATAACAATAGAAAGCAGGGCATATTCGCAGAATCCAGAATTTACTTATTTATTTTTTATACAATGAAAGTACTGGCATCAGCTTCAACTGGTTCCTCTCCTTGATAATCTATGTGACACTTGACTGGTATCTAGGTTGTTTGCACCACATAATTCCCCCATGGCCTAATAATTGAATACATTGCAGTCTGGGGAGAGACCAGAACCCCACTCAAACAAGGCATGAATAGAGCAGTCCAGGGCACGGTTTCATGAAAGTTGTCAGTCCTGGCAAGTTGTCAGTCTCTGACAAACACCATAGTAAAAGTTAGTGACCATCATAGCTTATCAGCCAATCAAAACCAAGGAATTTACTGAAATTGTCAGCACTGACAACTTGTCGGGGCTGACAACTTTCCCAAAATGGTGCCCAGGACTACTGACCTGAAGTCCTCTAAATTTTTTATGAACAGAACTGGCTCCTCTTGGTACTAGGTTCAGAAGCCCTCTTGAAGCGCTCTAAATTGTATAAACGGTCATCAACGTTTAGAGCACTCCAAAGTGGTGTGCAGTGCACAGAGATTACTGTATACATCGTATATTTAGCTAGTCTAATTGTTCGCAAATCAGGACTTCCCCACAATTTCATTAGTGGTTAAATTTGTGATCATTGTTGAGCACATCAGAAGTGCTCCCATTCCCAACTTTGTGTACAAATGGGGTATTCCATCAGCAACATGTCTTGCCACTTTGTATGGTATGATCTTAAGTTATAGGCACACATCCCTGAGGATTGTTTTCACTCGAGTTGGCCCAACCTTTACCTGAAATTTACAACTGCATTTCGACAGTTGAGAACCAGAAAGAGGTAAGTGCATTTACTTAACAAAAGTGCATGGAGTTGCAAACATACTGCTTCTTAACTGACGATGTACAAACATGTCACAAATCTAACAATGATTTTGTGGCTCTTCTGCTGTATTCAATGCTGTATTCAATAAGCACAACACTTTCAATATGAGAGCACAGCTAATATGCTCATCATAAAAAGATCCAAAAATTCAAGCGTTACTACAATTTGAATTCATTTATCTCAAAGAGCACTCCTTGGGTATATGTATTTACAAAGAGGTTGGCATCGAGTGACAATTATAAAAGCACAGTTGCTATTAAATGCCACAGTCATAACATCCCTTGATTCAAAACTGACAGGCTGTCATTTTATAGCTGTTGCTAATATTGTAACTACTGTAATTGTTGTGAAAAGTCACAATAATTGAAAGCTTCTTTATGAATCAGGCTCCTGATTTTTATCCAGAATTGTAACTGACAGTACTGTAATTTAGAGGAGCATATTATATATTACAATATTACAAGTTTTGCACAGATCTAGGTACACTGTGCATTACATATGGAGTTGCTAGATAATATGAGTTTCAAAATATCATTTGATGATAGCAGTGTAGAGTTGCATTTGAGCTAAAAATTGAGGAACTGAGGAACCTTCCTATAACAAGGACCAAAAACTATGGCAATTACCTCATTCAATTTTTTTTTCTTCTCATTCTATCAGGGTACAAAAAGAAATAAAAATATAAACAGTAGGGGCCTGCCAAATCACCTTGTTATAAGAGGGTTATGTTCTATGCAACCTCTGTACGACACGGTTCCACTGTATTTATATTTCTCTATGAAAAAAAAAAAATGACTTTCATTGTATGATGAGTTGTAGTATGTAGCAGCCACTCTACATGGGGATACTCCATTTATGGTATTGTACATCCTTCCACTGTTTAATGCCCACAGCTTAACAATTAAGAGAGGGCTAAGAATGAGTTCAATTCAGCCAACAGAAAGAAATCTTATCTTGGGCGCATTAATAATCAATTCTTTCTCTCACATTCTATTCAAAGTATGTGTCCCTGCTCTAGCATTTGATAAATACCTCTACATATTACCAGACAACTGTGAGTTGAGAAAAAAAAATGCACAAGAAACAGAAGCTATTGACTGTACTAGGCAGGGGCCGCGGAACGTTTTTCAGTGTGGGGGGGGGGGGGGGGGGCTGTGGGACCGGGGGGAGGGGGGGGGGGGGGCTGCGGGACCGGGGGGAGGGGGGTGGCAAGGTCAAGACCCCCCGCTTAGACGGGAAGAATCTAAGGGCGGAATCTTTGGGAATTGAAATTCATGAGTGTTGTGATTTTTTTTTTCCAATTTTTTTTATTTTTTATTATTTTTTTTTTTTTGAAGAAACCGAAAGTGTGTGTGTGTGTGTGGGGGGGGGGGGGGCTGCAGCCCCCCCCCCCCCCGCTTCCGCGGCCCCTGCTAGGGAGCATCACTGAATAATGATGGATCCATAATTAAGTCATCCAACCATATTGTGTTGTCAGTTCCTTAGACCTAAACTGTCACCTCAAATCCCACGAAGAATTCTATCAACTCTCTGGAATATATTCTACGGCGTTCATTACAATTAGGTAGTGATGTAGGCGATTAGATGAAACCACAAAAACTTACTGATGTTCAAATAATGGTACTCCACCACAGATATCGGTATCATCAACAGCTTACAAACTTTGTACAAAGGGGAAAAAAAATATCCTATCTATGATGATTGATCTTGAGTAACTAGAGTTGATACAAAATTGTATATCTAAATCAGGATTCAATAAGATAATATGTGACTGCCAGTAAATATCACTGTCTTTACGTAGCACGAGCAAAAGGACAAAACAATTCTAGCCTCGACTAGTTCTTTACAAGCTCTTGGAAAAATGCTGTTCATCAGAAAAGGCTGACACAGTGTACGCTAAGCTCATCAGAGACCAGAAATCCAGTATTCATTATAATTCATTTTCATCACATTATGTTTAACAAATTCACACCACAATTGGCATTATTAGTGTCCCACAACAGGAACTTGTCTTGCAATTAATCAATCCGTCAAGTCCACTGGTGTCAAATAAATGTGATCATTCGTCAATCATGACATCACACACAGACTCATGGTTTCCATGGCAACGAGCTAGGAAACCAACACACTACTTGAAAGGCTTTCTTCTTCAAATTAACCTCAAGTTCTGAACAGACATCTGTCGGTGGAATAGTAAGATTTGTTCAGAATGAAGTGCTGATTAATGGTAAAATTGTAACTGACTGAATGAGCAGAGTTGCCTGCTTGATGAATACCCTACCCTTTCAGCATCAGGCCCATTTCTTGTCCAAAACACCTCCCCTTATAACATTAATTTGGCCATTATCACACCTGTCAATAGCAGCAAGTAAAGTACAACACAGTAAATAGAATCTGCATCCCTTGTTCCATAAAATGATACACAAATTGCTACTGCTGCTGCAGATGAAACCAACAAGTTAGAAATGGCACACTCAAAAAGCATTGTACAGATCATGACTGCAGGTAGGCCAAGCAGCTCAAATTGAGCAGTGGTTCGAGTGTTGGTCAGCTGGCCATGATGCTGATATTGCATGGGATGCAGAATTCCACGCTGAGTTTTGTACGGGGGAAAGTAAATGACATCCGTAGCTATGTGTCGGCTGCAACACTGTTGATATGGCAACCCGCATCAACAAGAGTGCCATATTTCCACATGCAACGTTTACCAAGTCTCCTCACCTGGTTTACATACAAATAAACAATAATCCATCTCACACATTTATAAAGTAACATAAAAAAAAAACAGTTAATGATATACTGTAAAAATGGACATATTTTCACGATCGGCCGAGTAAAATGAATTTTGCGTGTTTTCAATTCAGCGGAATCGAGACATTACTTAGTGGTACATATCATTAACAAGCAAAAACATTCGCATGCTTTTATTTTTGCACTAATTTCTGGTTGTGCAAAAATGCACAAAAATGTCCACACCGGGATTATTTCCACTTTTACAGTATATAATACTGCTGTATTTACAAAATGAACCAGAAACAATAAGTTCTATGTACACGAAGGCAACCAAGTGTCCATTGCAAATATTGTAGACATCAAATGAATCCTACTCTCTCTCTCTCTCTCTCTACAAAAAAACACCCATCCATGACCCAAATCCCCTCGTATAGTATTTCAATATATATCGTATTTACATAATGCAAGGGAAGCATGGTATATAGTCAAAATGCGTTGAATGGTTGTACAAGTTAATATTGACATTAAAGGTCTTCCTCAGTGCTAAGAAATAAAATGAAGGGGGGGTGGGGGGAGAAGGATCTCAATCTACACCAGGGAACTATCAAAGTTCAAAATCAAAGTCTGGTTGCAGGTGAATTGTGCACATAAATGTGCAATCAATCTAAAGTAGTATTAGTCTATCTTCACCTCAGTGCAAAGTCTTGGTTATCATATGATTCTAATTTCATGAATCCTATCGTAGACTACACATCTGTATTATTTTTATGATGAAAGAATGTCAAAGATCTGATATAGGTTTACCGTGAATGTTTATCCTAAAAGTACTCCTTTAAGCTAATGTGATCAAAATTCTGTCCAAGATCCCCCATTTCTACTCATCAGGGTGATACTACACCTCTAGCCTCCCTGAGCTGGCAGGAACACTCATCCAATTTATCAGAATTATATTTTCTCAAAGCTGTGTGTCAAGAGGTCCCATCAGCAAATACAGCTGAATAGTTTGAAAACCAGGTAACAGATGAACAAGTGCGTATGAGTTGGAAGGCAACACCTACAACAAGCCGACTCTATACAAGGCAAGTACTGTGTACTATCTTACACATTACATTTTCACTAGTAATACGACACTTCTGTTTTTGATACGCTTATTTTAAAAAACTAAAGTCACATTTACTGGACAAAAAATACATATACAATGTATACTACCTGCTTGCCTTTTGCTAAAAAGAAAAAAAATGATACTATTCAAAGGGAGGTTTTCTGGCTTTAGGTCAGTGACCTTTTTAGTGTATTTTATGAGAATACACAGATGGCTTTACAGAATTATACATTAGCATAAAACACTTCAGTAATATTGTCCATTTGCACTATATTTATGCAAGTACTTTAAATGTTCTATGTCTCCATTTGCAATTCTTCCATCTACTGAAAAGTGGGGCAAAAGTATCTCTGCCCTGTTTTTTATATGAACATCACTGTTTACATTTCATATTTACATTTATAAAATGATCTGCTGTAGAAACACATGTAGATATTGCACTTAAATGTTGAGGAACATATTGTATAATATGCAGGTACTTAATAAAGATGTGATAGGAAAGATTTCATTCTCTTTTAGATGAGCAAAAGTACAACCTCTACGACTATTTACATCATAAATTAACAACTAACTAAATGCCAATGCAATATGTTTAGTATATCATAACCTGCCATATACTGATGAATGTACTTCTTGAAATTGTTGCTGATACTAACGAAAACTCCCTGCAATGTTTGAATAATACAGTCAGCTTTTACTCTTGTAAGCATAAATATATAACCACAGACATGATATGCAACATATAATCAGTACTATAATAATGTGCTTACCACTTTAAAAAAAAAAAGTGAGATCGTTACTGTCATTTTCATATATAGATGTCTGTCTAGCAAACATGACTGACTTAAAAATACACTCAACAACGAAGCAGTTCTCACATCTGCACCTGAAATCAATCAATGGGCATCAGCAATTAATATTTTAGTTTGTTGACTGAAATTATACTGTAATTCTTTGCCATGATATTTGTGCCATGATTTATCAAACAGCATGAAAAGAAAACCATGTTCAATGCTGTCACATAAAAGTCTTTGCCATAGGCTTACAAGAAGACAATCATGTCTATAGTTTCCGTATGAATATAATAATATACTGACTTTCATGCACATCGAAGAATAAGACTTCTTGTTGCATTGTGTGGTAACTGTTTTTTTTTTTTTTCATACTACTGCCAAGAAAATGAATCGACTGCATGCAAAATGTGATATATCAAGAAAGCAGAAAATGCTTTGGAATATCGTCAGCTGATAAAGGGGGCTAGAGCAAAAGGCAGTATGAATGGAATGATGCGAATAAGATATGTCATAATTCTCTTCATCAAGCACGAGTCTTGTTTACCATGGCAGTTTCTTATTCTTTGAATGCATTGAGACAAACCATATTCATCCTCTTAAACTGCGAAGTGCACATTACTTTTTCTCCTTCTATTTTTGTTGTTTGTTGAATAACTTTTATAGCCGATGAGTAAATCAAGGTCGAACTCATGAGCAGCTGGATAACATTTCCGAGATATATTGTGCATGTGTTTTTTTTTTTAAGGAAAAACACAAAACAAACAAAAAGGTGCTATTCTTCCAAGAAATCAAGGTGAGCATTCCTGGATCTGACAAGGAATGGTCTCGGCACTCCTGGAGTGTGGTTGCTGGTATGGATACCGTGGTGAAGATTACTTTGGAATAAATACGGATAAGAGTACACCTTCCTCTTAATGATATAAGTCATCTAAAGTGGGTTATAATACTCTACCAATCTTGCATATCTTAAAAGTGACAAGTTATTTCAGAAGCCCAAAGTAGCTTCAAATCTCTTCAATGTTCAGAATATGATATGTCGATAAAATACAAGTGAATACATGAGAATAATACACGAACAAAGTATATCCCAATATCTATCAACATCAACGGCAATGTCGCTTTTTTCACACAAATGAGAAAAATAAGCATACAGCTTGGTAACTTGTATTTGTCAGCATACATAGATATCATATCACAGTTCATTGATAATTTTATAAACATCCCAGTAGTGTACACATTCAGAATTTGTATCAGTCATACATGTATGTGCCTTCTGGATCATTATCATGTGCGGCAATCCAACAAAAGATTTTCAGCAATCTCCATGGACAAGCCTACAGTATGAATTCTAGCATATTGCTTCAACTTAATGCCTTGCTCACATGAAAAAAAAAAAAAATGCCAAAATTCAAGTGACAAATCATAGAGTCATTTCAGCATTGGCTCTTGGTTAATATAATTATGTCTCTGGAGAATATGATATGAAATTGAGCAGCAACACTTTTTTCTTTCAATTCTTCTATAAAAAGTGCCTTTCTCCTACATTTTTGTGTGAGTGTGTTAGCGTACCAGAATTGGGAGTTTCTTGTAACAGAGCAGTACCTTGAAATGTGTACAGCAAGATTCACATACAGTATGTTAGATCCTGTGAGAAAGTCCTATCTACATTCTGCACATCTTCAAAATCTTTCGACATCTTGTAGTCCAAATTCTATCACATATAAGTTCTAGTTCTAGTTGTGATTACATGATGGAAATGCCAAGAATAACCAAATAAAAACACAAACACACAAACATAAAACACAAACCTAATAATCCATCACCATTTTGTTTAAATGAGCAAACCTTATCAGCAATTGTGTGTCTCAATGTCATTTAACAGCAATGACCAAAGCTTATCTTTTGCAATATACCATGTGCAACTTTTCTGAATTTTGAAGTTTTGTATATTAAGGCTGGCAAATATGATACGTGTACATGACAGCAACAGTAATATATGCAGACGTACACCCCTTATAACAGTATGCAGAGGAAAACCTGAAGATACGTACTGAATGATAGAGAATTTGAGTGCTTTTACTGTGTGTGGACAAGGTACCCGTGCAATAACTGTACTTCAAACACTATGAGATTACATACAACTGAAATATCAGCCCTTCTCAACACAAGTCACTGCAGAGATATAAATACACATTGATATGGCAATGATTTTACAGCATTATATTACAGAGTCACTACTGTATGGTTGTGCCAGAGCTGAAAGTACTGTTATATTTCTGTCCAATCTGCTGAAATTCCAACTTTGGGTAGAAAGATATGACAGATATACAAGCCATGATGCATCCAGTGTTTGCTGCTGCCTGAGACAGCAAACTATGGAATGTCTAAGAAAGTTGCCCCCTTCAACCCAGGTGGGTAACATGCCAACTCCTGTCCTGGTTTTTTTTTTTTTTTCTCTCTCTCTCCTCTCTGCACTGCTCACTGGTGGAGGACAGAGTTTAATGGAGGCATTGGAAAGTTTGGGTAGAATTTAGATCAACCAATCTGAAAGAAAACTTTCATGATCTTCATTGCTCACCACCTGATTTTGGCATCACTGTCTAGTCTAAAGAAAGACTCTTCCTCTCTCAACAACAGTTCCGTTGCCCTTTTCCTTTATCAAGCATCATAAAAGATCACAGGATCTTTTTTTTTTCTTAACATAAATTTGATGGTAGCGTGCCAATAGTTACAAGAGGGAATGATCATGTACAAGATGACGTGAATGAGATAAAGATAGGAATGATAATAAAGGGATGTTCTTTCTGATATTCTTACAGATGCTCTTCCATTTGGCTGAGTTGTGTAAAGTTCACTACTACATATTAGTACCCTGGTCACTGGAATCATTATGATGATTGAGTAGTAGTTTTACACTACGAGACGCCTCTACATGACACCTAATCTTTAAGATTTGACTTTCAGGTGAGAGTTCCACTTGATGATTAAACCACAGGAGCGGAAGAAATACATACATGCAGTGTTAGCCCTAAACCCAATAATGTGCGGCAATAAAGTAGTGTACAACACGCAATGCAGGCTGATCTGGAAACTACAGTTAATATACCAACAGTACTGTAAAGGGGAAATAGGGTTCACAGAAAGGTCATGCTAACTTTTGAGTTCATTGATTACTGTGTCCACACGACAAAAAACTATGAGTGAGGACCCCTTGCGGCTCATCAATGGAGCGTAAGCCCTAAAATGTCTAAAATGAAAAACTGGCGTCTGTCCCACTTGCGTTCCTGAAGAAATTACAGTAAAGGAATATAAAAAAACAACAACAACAACCCAAGCAAATGAGCAGTGTGGCACAACCATTTACATGATTGGGATTTAGATATTTGTGGAACCCTGCATTAGAAGCAAGGAAAATTACAGATCTTGTATTTGTGGTTTGCTAATGATAAAGGCAATTTTAACTTGCCAATAATGAACAGACTTTCATAGGACACAAATCATACGTCCCACACAAACTTCAAAATGAGAAGACTGACAAAGAATAGGGAATTCGGATTTCGCACTTGAATATAGTCCCACATGCATCCAGAGTCATCACGATGATGACAGCGTTGAAGCCCAAGCTATTACCACGGTGCAGATGTACAGGTTTAGCAACAACCATGGTGATGATGAGGCTGTTGGAATACCATGGCAGATGGTGTAATTTTCCTGGGGTGAGAAGAACAAAAGAGGACAGGGAAATCTTTAATATGGATAAAAGAAGCCATGACATACACCATGTTATACACAATGTGTATTGTTTTAAACAGCATGCCATTAGTGAAATGTAAATTAGCATGCATGGATGCATGGCAGTCATCATGTTTTTATTTTTGTTTTATAATAGTGATCATCTACAATTGTAGGTGACTATCATCCTAACTTTTTAATTGCAGCAATCATTAAACTCTATTACATTGTAGCCTACATATCATGTCATCATCATCATCTTTGTTCACATTCATCTTTATCATCCATTGTCTATAAATGCTACCATTATAATCATTTCAATACCAATCATGATTATAATCAACTATTCTTATATCCATCATTGTACCAGGCAGAGTCAAGGCAATGGACTCACCTCACTGCTGTAATTGTAGCAGTTTTCACTAGGCCGCCTCCTGTAGCGTGGCTCCCGGACCAGCACGCAGGGATCGGGAGCTTCATGTGAACACCACAAATTGTCAAGGATATTTTGGCAGACTATATGTGACCTCAAAGCTGTTCAAAATAAATTGCCTCAACTGAGAGATTAGACAGAGGAGGGTCATTTTATTCTGAAGTGGATGGATTTTGCTTTTTACTGGGAATAAAACATGAGCATGATAAAACAAGATACTTGCTATAGGAGGTGGAAACTCTTTGATAAATGACCTGATCTTGACCCCAGCTCTTTTGAGGGGAGGGCATGGGAATTCCCCCATCAGGGAATGGGCACACGAGTGGAGTGACTGGAGGCAAAACATATAAAGTCTTTGGAAGGATGTGACAAAATGTAGATCAAAACCTGAACAACGCTTTCACACAGCAGGGAGTCTCATTTTGCGTCTACTGGGGGCCAACAGGTCAAAGTTCAACAAAATATTTCAGGTCATCATCCTAACTAAGAGCATGTGTCTTAAAAACATACATCACAAAGAAGTCCAAGAGTTCAAATTCACTTCTTATAAAAAGTACACAATCCCTCCTCTTGATACTGACAAATATGTTATGGGTAATATATTTCTCCCATGTTTTCTGAAACATATCAGTCAAGTGTCTTTTCATTTTGCTCAAAATACAAAAATATACCGAATTCTCTTTATATTTTCATTATATTTCACTGTCAATATATAACATCAAGAAACATATAAATTTTGTATGGACTGTGCAATTTCCTCAACTAATCTGATACTCTAGCTGCAATCGCTCAATCCACAAATATATATTTGGGTTTCATTCTCCTTTAAGTGCCAAAACTCCCACAAATTAAACGCTGGAGTTCATTCAAATTTAAGGCCAAGAGTTTTCGTTTGTTCTCTTTGGAAAGTCATCTCTCCAGCAAAAAAAAAAAGGATATCATCGGAGGGCTGCAGCGGCTTCTGGACCACCTGCTCGTTGGGGCAGCCGTCGCACTGGGCATCCGTGACCAGCATGAGGAGGTTGGTCCCTTTGATCTCACTGGTTACCCAGCTCCTGTGAGAGCCCAGATGAAAGCAAATATTGAATCACAATAGATGCATATCACCTTGTTTATCTGTATCTCTGCTACATAATGGCTCTCTCTCTCTGTATATACATACATACATACATACACACAAACACACACACATACATTCTTATATGAATACCGTATTCGCCGGCGTATAGGCCGCAGTATTTTTCAGAAAAATAAAAGCGAAAAGTCGGGGTGCGGCCTATCTGGCGGCAAAACCAAAATTGGTCTCTGCAACCCGGCAAATCGGGAGTAAAAACTAACACATTTATGAATATATGGGACTACACAATAGGCAACCAAGGAGGCAACCATCCCCCGATAATCTCTGGCCGATGATATGAATACCGGTATATAAATCTTACAAGCAAAGCTGCATTCCGTGTTTGTTCCTCATCAGTATGTCCTCTTTGTCTTTTCTATGAAATTTTGATGAGGCAAAAGTAAAACTTAAGCTCAAAGCGTAGCGCTGTGCTAACTAATAATGAGTAATAAAGTGTTTGTCAGAACCTGTCTATTACGTGATTACCTGTCTATTACAATGAACCTGTCTATGACCATGTACCGTAGTACCTGTCTATACATGAATACCTGTCTACTATATTACAATGTACCTGTCTATAGACTGTACAGACAACCACCTGTCTATTACATGAATACCTGTCTACTATATTACAATGTATCTGTCTATAGACTTGCATGTGTACAGACAACCCACCTGTCTACACTGTATGCTATCACAATGTGACTCGATCGACTAGCAACTCGCACACCTGTGGTTTATGTTCTCTAGCGCTAGATTTCCTCCTGTCCCTTTCCCTCATTTTCTCTCTTTTGCTTTTGTATCATTGCACATTATTTTCAGAGTACAATCGTACTTTTGAGCGTGTTTTGTTCATTTTTGTTAAGTTATTACCTCACTGGCAAAAATTTGGAGGTGAGTTTTTGTTCGAGTGTTTGTTCGAGTTTTTCGATTGAACGATGTATCTACGTGTGTGACAATATTATTAATGTGGGCGAGAACATTGTATTTTGTATGGTACCCACTTGTTTATTTCCGTGAAAATTTAAGTATTTTTTTACCGTAAAGTGTCTTCATCATTCGTCTTCAAGCATCATGTTTTCACGTTTCTTTTCAGTATTTTTTTTTTTTTTTTTTTGCGTTGCACAAATCGGGGGTGCGGCTTATACGGCGCTGCGGCCTTTGCGCCGGCGAATACGGTATATATGACAGATTGTATCATATCTGTTCACAGTACAATCTACTTATCTGTGTAATATAATGTCACTGTAAAATCCATCAATCCCTCTTCCTATCTCTGTTTGTCAATCAAGCAGCTAGCTTTACTTATCTACCTAACTATTCGTCCATCTACTCATTCCCCTCCCCACCTGTCTATCAACCTATTCCTCAATCTACAGTACCTGTCTGATGACAGTCCACTAACCTTCGTATATATTCGTTTTTCTCTCTATCGATATTTCTTTCCATCATTTGATTTATCTGTCTAATTCAATCCTCTAATGTACATGTCCTTCTACAAGCTGATTTATCTATTATCAATCTAATATCCATCTGCATACAGACATACCTATATGCTGTGACATCACCATGCCAACAGGATTCATACATTCATTCTTACCTGGTGCAGTTGTAACACTCCTTCTTCCCCTCTGCAGTCATGTTTGGTCCAAAGTGGAAATTCTTGATGATCTTGATGCAGCTGACATTGCCAGTTTGCTCTATGGTCTCAGCGTACGAATCTGAACGTGATGCACATAGAGCATTGATTATTAGTATACGAATAATGCAAAGGTGAGAGTGCGTTAGTGCAGATGCAGTGCACTCGAGGGTATTTACAATGGTGAAACATGCACTAAGCAATGTTGCTTGAATTCATTGCATTCTTGACCTGCCGTGCTAACTTCTTTGTTTGTTGAGCATACCATCTTAATCGGATTAATTTCATCGGACACATCTTAAACCAGTCAGTTTTTCTGGGCTCTGCTGCATTAAACTGATGCAATCGCACAGAAAATCAAACATTGTAAGTCAGGCATCAGCAAATCAGAATTGAGCATTCAAACACATGTTTAATTTCCTGACTTACATTGTATGTTTGATCTCAGTTTGAATGCAACAGGGCCCTGGTTGGATGTCAACTACACAAAATATTGTTTAAAAAAATGAATAGATTCCTTGGTATGTACATGTATTCAAAAGGTAGGATTAAGCTTTGAAAGGGATATCTCACACACACACACACACACACACACACACAATGGAATACAGTTGACACACATTCAATATTGGCAAACAAGAAGAAAAGTTAGTATTTTGCACTTACTTGGCAGATCTGACCATCCAAACAGCAAGAAATCTGCAATGGTGTGATAGACAAAGTGCCTGTGGGCAACAAAAGGAGCACATTTTGAAAGATGTCCACAACACGAATGGAAAAGTGGAGTTTTAATATTTCTAATGGTTGTAGATTCTATCTTAGGCTACATTGTCCCTGAAACTGGTAATATTAGCCAAGGTTTATGACAACCATACATTTTTTGTCACAAGAGATTACAAGAGAAAGCTAATAACCACATGATGTGACTGTGTAAATACACATGAAAATGAATGAAGAATTAGAACATTTTGAGGGCAAAGTGGAAAAGGACAAGTAATTTGAAATAAAGAAGATTAAAAAAAAAAGAATGAGAGGAAGGTGGTACAGAAGAAGAGAAAGAAGGACAAGAAGGAAAGAAAAGGAAGAACAAAATACATTGGAAATTCAATGTCGTTCTAGTATAACAAATGAACATACGCAGTTTGTTATACCATTTTTTATTGTTTGGGGGCTTTTTTTTATAATCAATCATGGGAAGAGACAAACCAGAATGTCTGCAAAGCTTCCACTCTGGAATGTAATGGTGACAACAACGACGACGACGACGACGACGACGACGACAACAACAACAACAACAACAACAACAACACCAACAACAACACCAACACTAAGTGACTCCTGTCATTTTCTTACCACAAAGCATTGGCTGCCCAGAAATTAAAGTTGATGACATCAGTGAGTGTTGGCTGTAGAGTGACGGGAAAGATGAACAAATATGATATGAATGCAAAAACTGGCAAGTTAAAGGTCCTATCTACCTTTGGGAGAAGTGATTTAAAAATGTTTAAGACATCACATTTGATGCATATGTGTTGGTCAGTTGTATCACAAAATATCCCACCATACACAAATTTCACAATAAAGCCTAAAATATAAGGAGATATCACTGCCTTTAAATAATAAAAAAAAAAACTTATGTTTTCTTGGGGGACACTTCTCTTCAGCTTATTTTTTTCTTCTTTTCTTCTCTTTATTTCATCACGTTTTCTTGCATATTTTCAGAAGCGTCAACAAGTTAGAGACATATAAACCATGATTCAAAGGAAATACCAAATCAATAATTTCCACAACTTTGGCTGAATTAAGAGCTGTACAGCATAGCAAAAATGTACCTGATAATCTTGCAGGGTAATTGAGAAAAGGTGAAACAACAGAATACAACTTGAGTACTTGTATTTGACATATAAGATTAATGATTATTATCTTTTGTGATTTTTAAATGACACCCATCATCTCTCATATGATTTGATTTTCTCACACGATCATTTATTTTGCACACAATTGGATATGTCCATTTCAACTAGGAAACACAAATTTTATATAAAGACTCATCAGTAAGTACATTCATCATATCATAGATATATGGTCTTGCTTTGAGAAGATTTTACGGGAAAAGGGTGTTGATATAATATGGCTAGAAATGCACAGACACCTTCTAGAGCTTGTCAGGACATTCTGATAGAACACAGAAAACACATGACTAGTGTGGCGTCTTTTATGTTTGCAGGTGTGGTGAAGGTCATACAAGAGAATGTGAATGGGATGCGTACACATGCAAGTATAGATATATATTGCTTTGTGTATTTTGTATGTGAACAGTAATGTGGCGGTGTACATATCTCTCTTCATGCGTGAGTGAGAGAGAGTAGTAAGTATTAAAAATTGGAATTAATCTTACCACAAACCAGGACCTCACACCAGCACTGTCTGTGGGTGCAACCCTGCGGCAGGCAGCCTGATAGTCAACTGTGGAATTCCTGAATAAAACAACAACGAACAAACAAAAAACAAAGCAGAATAAAAATGGTGAACAAGAACATGTACTATATTCCATAACTTTTTGATAACTGATGCAGATTTCTGTAATAATCATATGGCATTCACACATTTATCCAATGAAACATAGATTGTTTATTTAGTCAGTTGACTAATTGGTCACTTGCCTAATAAGACCCCATTTACAGTGCGAGGCTCGGCCGCGGCTGAGCCGCGGCCAAGCCCTCCTTCATTTCAGTGTGAACGTGCATAAGGCCAAATGCAAGGCCAAAATTTTGTTTACAAGCAGAGCGCCACTATGACTAAATATTAAAAGGTTTGAATAAAAAGGGCGGGCGAGCCCGGCAGTGTAAACGGACAAAATTGCAATCGAGGCTGGGCTCAGCCACGGCTCGGCCGCGGCTCGGCCCAGCCTTGCACTGTAAACAGGGTCTATGTCACCAAGTCTGTCTGATGTATCTATTGATCCATCTAGTCATACACCCATATATTCACATACCCATGGTCACGTCTTCATTCAAGCTCTTACCAACCATTTCTGTAATGATCTCATTTCATAACTTATTCAATCATCTTTGAACATTATACACGTCGGGTATTGTGTATAACATCACTTGTTTTTTTAGTAAAATGAAATACGGAATATTCAAGCAGCAAGAAATATGTTTCTCAGCTTTGAAACTTTCACTGCATTCTAAACTTATCTCTATATGATCATAAACCTCCATCTCAGGTTTTATGAGCTAATAAATCATGGACCAATATGGCATCCAAAATCTGTGCAAGTCAAAATTTGTCGGTATTACTACTTGTCAACTGAGAATCTATCCTGTATCACTGCAACAAAAAGGCCAGATGTCAAAAGTTAGACTCACAGAAGATAGACTCCATCGTCCAGCAGTAATCCCATGATATCTCCATCCAACTCGCCCAAGAAACGACCCACCTGTGTGTGAGTAAAAGATGACATGCTCATGAAGGGGAAATACTGTACACCCCATATATTTAGTGAGTCTAATTTTTTTGCAAATTGGGACTTCCCAACATTTTGGCAAGTGGTTAAATTTGCAATCGTGGAGTACCAGTATTGAACTGAGAAATGTATGAACGTACATCGCATTCATGTCAGATGAGAGTCATTATTTTCACATGTTTTTAAATTAGGGAATAGTGTAGCACCCAACTCGCAAAATTTGTGAAAATAAGAACCTCACGAAATATTCAGGGTATACAGTATACTGATTGAGACAAATGAAAGAAATGATTATCAAATCTTTGTGTGCCATGTTCACAAGCCAAACTCAGTCAACAGCATGCCATGTTCGCATAATATTTTAGCTCAAATGAACAAACCCGCCAAAACCGATCAATAAATCACTAAATGTCACAGTTCAATGAAAGCATCGCTCGTGATTTCATCCCTGTCATTATGTAGCTTGAATATCAAGCAGTGTTGCTTATTGGATTTGCGAGTAAATCCCAAGTTTCTGTCACTATTTTGTGTACAAAAGTCATTCCTGGAAAATAACACGACGTATTGGCCATTTGAAAAATGAATAATCATAGCCTTGTCATTAGATATATGTCAAATCATCAAAGCTTGGCATTTTCTCTAAATCTTTGTTCATTACATGCATAACGACCATAACAGAAAGCTAAAGATTTTAGAGAGTTATACTGTATGTCCCCCAAAAAATTACAACGGTACCCTCTGCTATGATAACTTCAAAAATAGTGAATCAATCCAAATACAATTTTAGGGGAAACTATGACTCTTTGCCCACATCTTACAGAAAACCCCATTCAATTTGCTTCAGTAGTCAAATAGAAATGAGGAATTTTGTAGAGCATGTCAGGACTCTCTTCCCTCCAAGTTCTGTCTCTTGTGTTCACACATTATGCAGTTCCAAGAGCATCCAAGCGCCAAACTTGGAAGAATCAGACTCATGACTTGCTTTATAATAATCCACATTTCTCTGTGACCGCTCAACCAAATTGAATGGGGTTTTCTGTTAATAGAGCTAAGCTGTTATATTTCACGACTCTGAAGTAGCATTTAGATGGTTTTATCATATCGGGTGTTATCAATGCGAAATTCTGTTGTAGTTTTTTTTTTTTTTTTTTTTTGGGGGGGGGGGGGCACACTGTACAGATTTTAAAATCAAAACGTTTTCCCAAGACATGTCTACATTATGGTCTCAGAATAATGACAGGTCAAAAAGGCACAGGAACACTTCCCAACATGTTTATCTGGAAACAACAAAACTGGAGGGGGTGTATCTGGGGCGAAAGAGGAATGTGAAACTCACGCTTGCTTGGAGGTCGGCCTGATTCGAAGCGATAACGAAGCCACCATCATCCAGAATATAGCAACTCAGGTCCTGGAAAGAACAGACAAGAATTTCAACAGCTCTGTTCACTTTGTACACTCTCAGCAGATCAAACAATCAAATTATATTTCACCATCAAAGCTTTTGTATTATTGCACCTAAAATGTGGGGTTACAAGTCTCACATAGTAGAGGCCTGATATCTGGCAAATTAAAGCTAACAAAAGCCTGAAACTGCCAAATATTCATGTAGGGAAACGTAATAACCACCAGCAGCATTGCTCGTCTAGGCAAGAAGCAAGCCATATGGATGATCTGCCTTGCCATTGGGTTCTGGTGCATCTGTTCCCCACATATGTAGGACATAAACTGAAGGTCATGCATCAGAGAGACACAACTCAAGCAGGTATTAAAATTAGTGATTTTAATTCCCCTCCTCCTTGTGAATAGCAAGATGCATACAGAGCAAAGAAGTCCATCAAACATCAACTTTCTCAATCTGTGGACCCAATAAGAATATTATAAGGAATAGAAGCGCTTGTTATAAATGCAACTTGCAAATAGTGCCAGAATCATACCAATGACTTACCACATCTGCACATGAGAAGTTCAGCATCTTGTTATTGAAGCCCTGTTTATTAACAAATACATAGATGACAATGTCTGTCAGTGATATAGGTATCAGAATTTCACAAGTAAGCACAAAATCAGATCATACTGGACTTGATTCATGGAGTTCTTCACTTTAAACAAAGTAGTTTCAGTTCAACATGATCACACAGAGAACATGCAGAGTTTAAAAAAAAAAAATCGCCAAAATTCAAAGTAGTACACACTATTTTTTTTTCTGTGACTCATTGCTACCTTTGCAATGATCAAGTCCACACATCGAAATTCAAGTTCAATAAGCCAGTTCGGAGTTCCACTTTGCGCATGAGCAGAAACAAGGTCATACGGACCAACAAGCATGTTGGTTTTTAGATTTACTGGGATAAGCATCTGTCATGTAATGATTATTCATGTAATCCTTATAAATGCCGCTTGCCAGCACATCCACCTGTCAGCAAAAGTGGTATTTGGCAATATCAATAGAAAGAGATTGTCAATACATCCAATGCAAAATAATGAAATGGATGCTTTCTCAAGTGTGAATTGACAGATCATTCTGCTCATCTGGTCTACGCAAGTTTATTCTTTGTTTGAACGGGATTGATGAATCCATAAATTGTTACGTAAAGCTGAATGATGCATTATGTCGCTCTGAAAACAAGTGAAGTGCCCCTAACCAACTGAGAAAAAAGAAAGGTCATTTGTACCAATGTGCCCATGAGCTAACTCCGAACTGGCTTATTGCTCCCATCTGGACAGTGTGCCACTGTGCAGATTTGCTTCATCCTTTAACTCTTTATGTGCCACGTTCGCACGTCCAACTCAGTCGACGGCGTGCCAACTTCGCATATTCTGCTCAAACGCACAAAGCCACCCAAACCGATCGATAGATCGTATAATGCCACAGTACAATGAAAGCGTTTCTCGCGCTTTTGTTCCTCTCATATACAGCTTGCATTCTATGTGGGGATTGGCTATCAAACGGTGTTTCCAAATAAATTTGCGTGTAAATTCTAAGTTTCTGTCACGGTTTTATGCACAAAAGTCATGCCTTTACAGTATTGTAGCAACTGGTCATTCAAAAGAAAAGTTAAAAATAGATTTGTCATACAATTTATATCAAAGCAAAGCTTGGCATTCGTCTTCAACTTTGCTCACTTCATGTCCAGCTGAACAGAAATTTGTAGAAGTTATATAGACTGGAAAAACAGAATTCTTTCTCAAAGCATGACTACCTTCGCGTCTCAGAATAATGTGGCACACGGGGGGTTTCCACCATGGCAAATAAAGAGTAGCATTTCATCTTTCTTTCATCACTAAAAATAAATAAAAAAAAAGGGATAAAGTTAAACAGACCTCGGTATTTGTGTATCTCTTCAATCAATTAATGAAAGCATGGGGAAAGGATGCAAACATTCATATTTATACTGCAACATGCCAAAAAATCTTTGAAATTCTAAACTTTTTTGTTTTGCTACTTGATGATACTTACAAGCGAGGTAACATCCGTCCAGGAATCGTTGAAGAAAGCTGGGTCCATTAAAACTCCAACGACTGATACAAAGCGAAACAAACACACGAGAAGAAATTAATGAGTAGTCACATGATGAATGAAGTGGGTCAACATTATCAGTATTCTTGTCTTGCCACCTCTCTACAGACAATTCTACACAATATTTTCTTACCTGCCTCATCATCCAAAATATGTTTGAATATTTAATTTCAATATACTTTCATACACTGTATTTCTCAGTAAAAAAACAAATACATCAGATACAAAAACATAGAAAGATGCATGCTATCAAGCTTAGATGCAGAGTAAAATATAATATATGTGTCATATCTATAAAAATTGGAATCTAAGTAAAAACGCTAGATAAATACGATGAAACTTTAAAACTAAAGGCAAGTTTGTGTTAAGCCTAGGTCCCACCAGAAACCATGTGCAAAGGACAAAGTTAAGAGAATGGATACAACTTAGGACCAAACTAAAGAGAAAAAAAAGGCAATGACTTGGGGATATAGCAATAGGATATATGCTACAGACAAATAGATGGTTGTTAATATACAAGTATGTTTGCCTCTACTAGACAGCTGTAATTCCAATAATGAACCTTAACGGCATTCAGGTGGACTCTTCACCACTGATCATGATACAGGCCTATAGACAGACACACCGAGACTCTTAACACAAGAACAAGAGATGAGATTTGATAACAAAATAATAATTTTCCAATCAATTTACTAATAGCGAAGAGCAGAGTGTGAGTCAAATCACACATTTTCCTACCTGCTGGGACCACATCACCAACGAAAACGGCCTTGCTGATTGTGATGTTGGCAATGTACTCTGACGCGTTATCATAGAAGCCTTCACCTGTAGAAACACAACAGAGATACGGACAGAAAGAATTACTTTCTCACTTTCATACAACCAAAACTCATTAGCTAATTTGCAGTGAATAAATGGACCCAAATAAAAAGGGAATGAGACGATTCTTTATGTTTCACCTTCCCTAACCCCAAAAGACATTATTGTGCCAATGCTTTTTCAAAAGTTCAGAAGAATCAAGAAAACATCCATACCACAAAATATCTTGACCTCAGGACATCTGCTTTAGGTCTACCAGTCAATGCTCTTATTATATCTCTATCTGTATATTATATCTCTACCTGTACTTACAAGTGCAGCAACGGTAGGCAGTTTACATACATTATGATTACCTAAACCTTAGTTGGCATATACCTGAGACTTTTACAAAAATGTTGAATGATCATTTGAATCATACTGCAGCCTCTCCTGCTGGAACTCTGATTTTCTGATTGGTTGATCAAGTCCACAATAATATTACCCTTATATGTGTCAGCAAACAAGTCGATGGAATTATATACTTCATACTTTTCATGAAATACGAGATTTTGTGGAATCTTCTATATAATTTCTTTACATTGTTGTCCAAAATAACATCATGAAGTGTAGCCGTCTCCCTATTCAGCGATGATGTCATCAAAACTTTGGAAAGAGTTAATTTTTTGATTGATTGCCTGATTTTCCTCAAATATGCACTGATGTGTTCTACTAATATAGATGCTTTACTCAATCCACACTGATATTTGGGGCTTCTGATTTCCTTTAACCCTAATCCCATCAGGTTTTTTGAGGGACTTGAAACCACCAGGGGGCTTTTTGGCCCCCCTTCAGATCTCGGTCGTGGATCGCGCGATCCTTGTGAAAATTTGCACTAAGGTAGAGGCCAATGTAATCTACAAGACTGTATAGATAGATTTTCCAAATTTTAATCTATGTATTGTATATTAATTAATTTATGCTAATCTATGCAAAATAAATATTTTTTCCCTATAAATTAAAAAATAAAGCTCCAAGACTTCTAATTTTTGGTGAACATATTCTTTTCAATATCCCAAACAATTATATTGAATATGGGAATAGGGTTAAAAAAAAAAGGATCATCATCTTCTGTGCAGCCAAGTACTGCATAGGAAGGTGAATGTCACTGGCATCCAAGCACACATTTCATGCAACATCTCTCCACACTTCCTCTTCTTGTGGGACTACTTACCACTGTTGTACGGAACGGAGAAGACGTATTTGTCTGTGTAGAGGCTGCGCTGGTAGTAATCCTGTTCCCACGGATCTTGTATGTTTCTTATTTCCTCCTCCGTCCATTGCATCGGGATGCTGGCGGTCACGGGACGCAGACAAAAAACACTCTCAAAATACATTTTTGAAAATTACACTCTCAATAGTAATCTTCGTATTAAACTAGAAAAGCACTCGTACAGCACAATGCACACTGCAAATCGCCCAATTTCCCAAAATAGATGCCTTTTGTTTACGTCGATATTGCTAGCATTTCAAAAAATGTCACAAGTTTCAAGGCAGGCTTCTCTTTATTAAGTGTAATGTTGTATCCCATATACATTACAGTCAACTGTTGTTGTTGTTGTTATTTGGGGGGTGGGGAAGGGGGTAAAGAGATCAAAATAGGGTAAATTCACACAAACAGAATGGAAAAGCATCACTTTCAGAAAATAATGGAACAAAACTAGCCACAACCATACTACACAAAGCAGATGAAGCGATGACACCATATCACAACCATCTCACTGAAAAAATACTGTATAAGCTGATATTTTCGTGTACAGATATTTTTGCGAATGTGGAGGACACAGACACTTTTGTAAGATGTTGTTTTTGTGAACTGACACCAGATCTATCTTAAATGCACTATTACCCTAGCGCATGGCGACATTTCTGCGCCTTGTTAAATACGCGGTCCAACAGTGATTCGCACAATTTGCGAAAATTACACCCTTGTGAAAAAAACAGTTTATACACAGTAATATGTTTTGTCAATATTTAGCAACTACATCCCTCCATCCCAGAATCATTGCTGATATAATACAATGCGACAATTTGGTGGGAAAGCTTCATTTTCTTGTTTCATTTTTGTTTTCATTCGGAAAATGGGAATATATGTCAAGTTTTGTGTGCCGGTCAATTGAAATCTTGTGATGCAATGAGCTAGATCATGACCTAATTTAACTTGAATATCGTCGCTCGGGTGACAAGACCTTGCATCTGCAATTTTGGTGAAAATGACTTTTTTTGGATTAATGGTCAAATAATGGGTTAAGTGATGTCCTGTCCAAATCCCAAATGTCTTACTTCAAAAATGAAGCCACCACAGCATGTCAAAGGAAAGGCTATTCCATTCGCTACAGTGCTTTGGTCGTCATGTTTTTTGGCTCTCCTGAACATTTGACATTTTGTAGATACGAGGTCTTGTCGCCCCAGCGACGATAAGTGGTAGCAACTATAATGTGAAACTGCGAAATTCCTTAAATGTCTACTATCATGTTTGATTTTGACTACATATTAAACCATATTGTCAATTTGATCTCACTCCATTTATTATTGTCAACTCAGTGCATCTTCTCCATTAAAGGAAACTATGGCTCCTGAGATCGAGAGGGGTGAGGGGATCTTGAAGCTGGGTTGGGGCGCGGGGTGGAAGAAAAAGAGAAACACTGACTCACGTTTTTGGGAAGAATCTGGTCAGGCCTCCCTGGGTGGCAGCCAGCACGTACAGAAAGCCATTGCTGGAAAGATAACACAAATCATCACACACATCTTCCACTTCAGCTATATTATTCTGCATCGATCAGAACATGTCCAGCATGTACTGAATTGAGAACTTATTCAGTGCCATAAATCACGGTAAATTTTCGATCAGCTCTAGTTTTGTTTGGTTTGAACTGGATTCTAACAAACAAAAAATCAAACTCAAATTTAAAAAAAAAATACAAACAATGACAAATGCAATGGTTAGATTTTAACAAAAGTATTATGTAAGGAGAAACACATAGGCAAAAGGAAAATTCAATAAGCATATATACAAAACATATTAATATAGTAATAAGTATATAGTTCACATGACTGTCACTTATTTTCCCTCAATTTCACTCAATTTCCAGCGAGTTAGTCTGTGTAACATATGCAAAGTAATGGACCATTCAACAATGATCTACACATACAAATGTACATATTCATGAGGCCATACCTAATGCGATGATTTCTATTATATCTTCATTACTGAAATCCTCTTCAGTGATTGGCCTACATAGTCATGTGACCATACATAACATTGCTATAAAGTAACGATATAATGCCAAAGAAGACAAATGTAATAACAATAACGTAACATTCATGGTATAGTGCACAATACCATATAATTGCGCTGCAGAAAGATGATCGATCATTGTTTTCTAATTTTTTTTTCTTTTTTTTTCTGACAGCATGTATTAAAAAAGTGCTGTAGGCATCGGCCTCACAGACTGCTTTGTAATTCATGCCCATTTTGGTTGACTCTTTGTTTGTCCTGCAATAGATTACAAAAAAGAATTATTTTTGGAAGCTTACTATCTGTTTTCTATCAAGATTTGTTGGTAGGATTTGAAACAAAATATCATGCACTATTTTGAGCCACTATAAGTGAATTATAGATCCCTCCATGACAGAAATTGCACTCTTTTCTTCAGGGCTGCTCCTCAGAAAATAATGCTATTCCTGTCACCTTGAAATCAATAATTTAAACTACTGCCTCTCAGTGCATGGTGTACTGTATACACTACGGCCCGAATTCACGAAGGTGGTACAAATGAAACCATGGTTTAAACCATGGACAAAAACCATGGAGCGCCAAGTGTGGCACGGAATATTTAGTTAGGAAATCAGTCTTTTCGTCGACAAAATGACCGTTTCTTAAACGAAATTCTCATTTTCGTGGACGAAATGTTCATTCAGTTACAATATGTTGTCATTTCGTTACAAAATAATCATTTCATCGACGAAAAGACTGATTTCGTAATGAAATAATCCGTGCGACACTTGGCGCTCCATGGTTTTTGTCCATGGTTTAAACCATGGTTTCATTTATACCACCTTCGTGAATTCCGGCCTATATATTTAGCGAGTCTAATTTTTTGCAAAGCGGGACTTCGTGACAATTTCACAGGTGTTTGAATTTGCAATTGTTGAGTCCAGTGCTGAACGGAGAAGTATGCATGCATGTCACATTTATGTCGGGATCAGAGTCGATATTTTCGCATGCTTTTAAATTCACGAATAGCACCTGACAGGCGAAATTAGTGAAAATAAGAACCTCACAAAATATTTGGCATATACAGTATTTGTTTACTATTCCACCCCATGCCATCCAGCACAGAAAACAGAGTAGCATCTGTATATATAGTAGATGCAAAATAAGAAAAAAAAAATAGACTCACTCCACCATAGTAGATTCTTGCTTCGCCCACTCATCAGCCAAGTTCGATGTGATCTTCCCGTCTATTAACAATTTGTTCACCATGAAATCGTCACCTATGAATAGGAAATATCAAAGCAGTGAGCACAACATGCAAAAAAAAAAAGTGAACATATCTCAGCCATGAGGATGGATTACTCAATGAAATTAATTTTATCGGGAATTGACAGGTTCCAAGTGGGTTACTAACCCTTTAATACCATAGATTGTTGAAATATCTAATATCCCTTGACCCTAATTGAAATGCACACCCAACATAAAGGCAACTCCCATTATAAAAAAGCCCTGAGGACTGGCAGTTTTCTTGTGTTATATGAAAACTTCATAACAACCGAACAGATTAAGTAAATAAAGACAGTATATACATAACAATTTGGGTATGGAAACTGTTATTTCATTGTAAATTACAAAATTGTGCTACTACGTACAAATCAAACATTAATAAAAAAAAAAAAAGGAAGAAGAATCACTGCTTGGTATAACATGCACAAAATTATGCCAATTCTGGAGCTCTGAATGATCACTTGAACTATACGAACTGAACCCTCCCCCCCCCCCCCCCCATGGTTGCAAGATTCCAAGCATTAACTACTAGTATGTCAAAAGTCTCAGATAATTTGATGTAAAGAATGTACTTTCTTCTCAAGTTCATATCTGTCATGAAAGGGAAAAATCGTCGTGCGCATGGCAGATTGTCGTTAGCGTGCTTCCCTGCGCCTGGCAGATTGTCGTTACAGTGTGGGAGTGCGCATGGCAGATTGTCGTTAGGCTGTGGGAGTGCGCATAGGGTTAACAACATTCTGCCATGCGCACGGAAGTGCGCTAACAACAATCTGCCATGCACACGGAAGCGCGCTAACGACAATCTGCCATGCGCACGACGAAATAGTGTGAGTGTGTGTGTGTACCACTGGATGGGCAAGCTAAGTGTACCTGGTACAAAGAAAAATCAGGTAAGAAATCATGAGCGACTCACATTTCGGCAGCTGTATCTCATCAGTACTGGGTACGGATTGGCCTACTGCTTGATTAATGTTAACTCGGATGACTCTGGAAATGTTTTCAGTCGTTATGTTACCATCTGCACCCTGCAACTCCTCACAGAATACCCTGAAATGATGACAAGCGTTTTCTTTACTGCAACTCAGAATTAATGCACAATCACTTATCAAAACTGATTTAACAAATTAGAGACCTGGAGGTCTTGCGCTCACCCGAGTATCACAAGTTCACCTTCCAAGCACTCTTGCA
Organism: Diadema setosum; assembly: GCA_033980235.1. NCBI lineage: Eukaryota > Metazoa > Echinodermata > Echinoidea > Diadematoida > Diadematidae > Diadema > Diadema setosum. The sequence continues at coordinate 23,834,817 of CM067060.1, forward strand.
GATTATTACCAGAGAACATTAACTACTTGGGGCAGCTTTGAGGGCTTCTGTGGGAGCATGGTGTCCATATGCATATTCCATCACTCTGTAAAATACCTGCCATGCAAACTGTTTTTAGAAATTCACCTATGCAGTTTAAAAAAAAAAAAAAAAAAAAAAACCTGAAAAGTAAAAAATTGCCCCCCTCCCAATTGGATCCCCACCCAACCCATGAATCTACTGAATAACATTGAAAATGCATTCACTGATATATCTACTCAGAGTATTTCCTGTTTTACACAATTTTACTTTTTGAAATTGGGGGTTCTGTGGTCCTTGTATGAAGTACAAAAATTGTCACAATTGTGATGGGTTTGGTGACAAATTTGACCATGTGTCCTCAAGAACATAAAAATATTGTGCTGTTGAAATCATGTTCTATCTCCTAGTGAAAGAAGTACCAGTCCAATGGTCCAGAAAAACTGCTAATATATCAATTATGGCTTTGTTTTATGCCACCAAATCTTGGCAGCAGGTAGAGAAAAAATGACTCCATGAGATCTCCCCGGTAAAACCCAAACTAGGAAAATTTGAGTCAGTCAACCCAAATGACAGAATTATCATGGTCCATTATAAAAGGGGTGCTGTGGCATAGTGGATAAGACTCCTGACTCCCGATCGGAGGACCCGAGTTCAAATCCCGCCCAGTGCCTACGTCCTTAGACAAGCTGTTTTTACCCACCATGTCCCGACCCAGGTGTATAAATGGGAACCTGGCAATGCTAGGGTAATAACAATGGCAGGGCCCTCTGGTAGAACAGTGGCAACACTGAGGGGCTACCCTGGATAAAAAAAGACCTCACTATCATTCTTTATCATAAAGAATCTTAATCTGTAACTTTTTGCGGGTTCATGAGCTGGGCAGTCACTTTGGGTCATTTGAATATGACCTCACTGTGACAACCCAATTCTGATTTGTGAAACACATGCATACACTCATGCATGTAGTACTTTACAGACACACACACTGCCATACACACATGAATAAAAAATTGCCATTAGCATAAACTCACCATGGTGCAATCAGGAAAAATGTTTCAGCGTTTTCCTGGATGTACTGTAAGTCGTTTGTGAAACACATGCATACACTCATGCATGTAGTACTTTACAGACACACACACTGCCATACACACATGAATAAAAAATTGCCATTAGCATAAACTCACCACGGTGCAATCAGGAAATATGTTTCAGCGTTTTCCTGGATGTACTGTAAGTCGTTTGTGAAACACATGCATACACTCATGCATGTAGTACTTTACAGACACACACACTGCCATACACACATGAATAAAAAATTGCCATTAGCATAAACTCACCATGGTGCAATCAGGAAAAATGTTTCATCGTTTTCCTGGATGTACTATAAGTCGTTTGTGAAACACATGCATACACTCATGCATGCAGTACTTTACAGACACACACACTGCCATACACACATGAATAAAAAATTGCCATTAGCATAAACTCACCATGGTGCAATCAGGAAATATGTTTCAGCGTTTTCCTGGATGTACTGTAAGTCGTTTGTGAAACACATGCATACACTCATGCATGTAGTACTTTACAGACACACACACTGCCATACACACATGAATAAAAAATTGCCATTAGCATAAACTCACCATGGTGCAATCAGGAAATATGTTTCAGCGTTTTCCTGGATGTACTGTAAGTCGTTTGTGAAACACATGCATACACTCATCCATGTAGTACTTTACAGACACACACAATGCCATACACACATGAATAAAAAATTGCAAACTCACCATGGTGCAATAAGGAAATATGTTTCAGCGTTTTCCTGGATGTACTGTAAGTCGTTTGTGGCTTTAGGGGAAAACAAAACAAATTGATAGAACAATAACTGTGACAGCACTAATAACACAGAAGATAAGAATAGGATTAAGTACAATTATCATCATCACCATCTTCATTTTCATCATTATTATCATCAATATTACTATTATCATGAGAGAAAAAAAATTGCAGTTAAGCTACCCGCATTGACCAATCTTTCACAAGGTTAGTAGTTACCCTGACTGCATTTTGCAAAAATGCTGCTAAATGCAATAATTTGGTGGTTACTACATCACTTCTGGTACAAAATAAAACAAAATACAAAAATGATGAGACAATTCTGGACATTACAAAAACGTACTTGATATCTTAAACAATTTTAAAGCACATGCACTAAATTATTTCTTTTTTGCCACTCTACTCCCCCCCCCCCAACACACACACACACACACACACACACACACACACACACACACACACACAAGACACCTGCTATTGCCCCTGGACCAAACCAGGAATAAGGAATTGGAGTGCCTGGACCAAATTGGGTCTGTCAACTGTTCCCGTCCCCTTCCCCACCCCCCCCCCCCCCCCCCACCCCCATTCAACATTTTGTGGCCCGTGAATATTATTGTATCTCCTGGCAATCAAAACTGAATATTGTCTCTGTCTTTATGTTTGAACCCGCTGTAATGAACGATAACTGACATAAACTTTAATAAACAATGATGGCTTGACATTTGACATCACTGCAAATGTGCTAATCTTGTTTGCTTGTTTTTTCCTTACAGTGTTTGTTCACCTCCCTTTTGATACAAATTGTATGAGCAGCAGACTTACCATCAGACCTGGTCAGTGATTGCACTCTGTATTGCTTGAGATCAAAGCTTGGCTGAGCAATGGCCACACTGCAGGAGAAAGAGGTTCAACTTTGGTTCAGGATCACAGTGAAATCCACTTCCATTCCAAAAGATGGTATAGTTTTGATTGAGATTGGGTTTCACTTTTTTGTGAGGTAATGAGAAAGCTCTTATGAAATATGAAAGAGCACAAAATTCTAGGAGGAACTCAAAGATTATTTGATGAAAATTGGTTTTGAAGTGGCTGAGATATCCAAAAACAAAGACGTCCTAATGAAAAGGGAACCCACCTTTTCCAAGGACCACTTTGTTTTACTTTATTTTTTGGTATCGCAGCCATTTCAAAATCGATTTTCATCAAATAAACTCTGAACTCCTCTTAGAATTGTATGTTCTTTCATATTTCAAAAGTGTTTTCTTATTATCTCGCAAAAAGTTAAAATCTGAATCCCCAATCTCAACCAAAACTACAACCATCCCTTTAAAACGGAGTGTACTAGGAAAGAAGTCTATAGGAAACGTCTGTTGTAGCAAAATCATCTCATCCTCAACATGTTAAAGTGTATAATTTCAATACATGTACATACAGTTGTGACCAACAAAGCTGTTCTGTAAAGACACATCAAACTTCATGGTTCCATAACTATAGTACCTCATGAATGATTTGTCAAAGAAAGGATCTTAGAGACTCAAACTCTTCTGACAGCAGATCTCCAGCCCTGAGGCCATGTTTGGGGAATTTCCCACTTTCCCGCTTGAGTTTGAATTTCTTCAGCTGTAGGTGTGTTTTCTCCTACTTTAGAGGTACTGGTATTCCTTCTTCTGCTTGAAATTTAGCTTTTTCCCACTGAATTCAAAATTGTCAAACATATAACATGTTCACAAATTATGCTAAGAAAGAACCAAAGAGCATATGACCCCAGAACTTCCAGGGCCCAAGGTTCTAAACATATTTTCAGGTCATTCTTGGCAATCGGCACTTGGAAGACATGTTTGAAATCCATTTCTACTGTGTTCCGGGTGAGCTATCATTTAAAGTTGAAACATACTTTTTTCTTCTTGAACTATTTTATTGTGTACAAGTATCCAATCTACATGAGATGACATTCCCAGCTGAGTTGAAGCATATCCCCCCACTTGTCCCGTATATAGACAATTAATAATGTATGCATTACTATATGCACAGCACAGTACAGTAGGCCCTATGCACACACACAGTGCAACCACTACACAGCTCAATAGTAGCGCTCCATCCGCATTCAGAGGAGCTACAAATACATTGTTTGTACGTTTAAAGGTACAATTGATACTAGTTAATTTCTTTTCTTTCTCAGGTTCCAATAAAGCTGCTGACTACAAAGTGAAATGAACAAAAAGTGGAAATCAGCTTACCTGAATGTGGTGTTATCAATAAACGTGTAGGAGTAGGTCATGTTTACATACTGCATGTAGCGCTGTTTGAAAAAAAAGTAAGAACAAAGCTCATGAGAAACACTCTAAGAATATGAGTCAATCTGACTACAGAAAGAAAATGGTTTTCACAGCTTTGCAGATGATTTGAAACATATTTCAGTCAACTTAAAACCTTACAGACTTTCTAAAATAATGCAATATTTGGTACCCTGGTGTTTACTGAGAAAAGAGGCTTTGATGTTTAGGATCTATCCAAGAGTTTTAAATCTCACCAAGCTGCACTCTGTGCAATGAACGAAACAAAAAACTGGATGTAAACCTCCAGGGCAACCACGATGAATTGATTATCATAAGCTGAAATTTGCACACTGTATTCATTTAAAGCATTCTATTCATAACAAGTACTAACTTTCACAGCAGTAATATTATCTTTTAAAGGTTCAGTTTACCTTTGGGAGCAGTGATTTCAAAAATGTTCCAGATATCACATTTGATGCATATGTGTAGTTCTGTTGTATCATAAAACATCCTACCATACGAAATATTTGCAATAAAACCTAAAATATAAGGAGATATAAGGGTTTTTCTCAATAAACCGTAACTGTATACGGTTTAGTCTGGAAACATTTTTATTATAACTATTGTTCACATTTTGTGTATTTAACAACACTTAACATCGATTATACGGATTCAAATTTCGACAGTGGTTGTTTCTATCCCTAACTCACATTTTAGAACTATTTTAAAGCACTAATGCTTTCATCTGCAAATGGTAAATTATGCCTTTAAAAAGTTATTAGCATTGCATGTGAAAAGCATGCAAATGGTTTCTAAGAAATGAAACATAGCCTCTAAGACATACCTAATCACACTTCTACCAAAAAAAGGTGTTCTAGAAAAACTGCCAAAAAAAAAAAAAAAATCAAACAACAAACAAACAAAAAACTTCCCGTCCATTTCATGACCCCATACTTAAAAAATCAAATGTTGAGGAAGCATTCCTCTTTCAGAAAAAAAAAAAAGAAAAGAAAAAAGACTAGGTTCTCCCGTTTCAGCTATTTTGAGTCCTCACACAAAATCTTGGCATGCGACTTTTTGTTGGTTTTGCGATGCATTGTCACATATATGTGTACAGACAAATTTCAGATGTAACTTCCTTCCTCATTGCCAAAAGGGAATATGTCATCTTTCTCTCACCTCATCTCTGGACATAAGGGGAGTCTCAAAGGTGACAGTGCCGTTCTGTCTGTCAATCATGCTCCTCCTCAGCTGCAAAGATACAAGGAGACAATGATGATACCGGTATAAAGTGAGCATCATCTCAACTGTATCAGATTCAAAACTACCTGCGCCGCAACTTCAAAATGATCCCATGCATAGTTAGTTTCGTTTCGACTTTCAGCCACTCCAAAACATAGAAGTCACAGGATCCCAAATATCTCTGCAGATTTTAACTTCATAAGGGCACTGTCGTTTGCAGTGAAAGGTGGAGGCCAATCTATGTTATTCTTCTGGAGTGATATATTCTTACAGAGTCAGAGCTGCTACGAAAAATTGATTGGGTGTTAATTGACACTCGTTATTTCAGCAGTAACATATATACACACATGAACATATTTTCTACTTGCTTATTTTGGAAATCTAAATCAGGAATTATGACTATGAAAGCACTGTTTTATCGCAGTATACACTGATATCTGGGCTAAGAGTAAATGTTAAATTCTTTCTAACAAACACACACTATCAGTAATTTGGGTGAATTCTTATACCTAAATATAGCTTTTCTCTTTCCTTAATCTTTTTTATAGGAAAATGCTCCTACAGTGTAGCAAATTTGAACAAGAATGCTAAATTTTCTTGACATCAATGTAATGAAATATATTCTCTGAAAAATATCACAGATAGATTAACACACTTTATCTCAGGCAAAGAATGCAGAAAATGGCAACTTTCTATAATGCAGTATTTAGAGCTATCAAATATAACAGTAGAATATAAAACTTAACGACAAAACTTTAATTGAAGAGCAGAAAAGAATAATAACATTCCTTTATCTCACAGCAAAAATGACACATTCTGGTTCATTTCAAACTCAGATCTTGGTCAACTACTGTATATATGCCATATATTTTGTGAGTACAATTCTTGGCAAATTTGGACTTTTGCCAGATAATGACAATCTTGTGAGTTGTTGAATTTGAGATCAAGAATTGCAACGACATACATGTAGTGAGAAATGGCTGTTATCCTTTTCTTGGGAAAAGCAATTAATTTCCCATCTTAAAGATGGTATCTGTGGTATGGGAGGCAACATTTTCACAAGTTCTGTGGAGAGAAAACACCACAAAATATAACATAATGCAGTATAGAGTAATTTACATCTTATTCAAATATACTCACTTCTAACTTCTCATCCGTTGTAAATTCCACCTCTAAGAAGTCAACATTGGGCGGATCAGACAAATAGTTCAGCTGGAGTGAAGTTGAAAACAAATAAGGCCAACAAAGCCTTATAAGAATCCTGACAATACCACATCCACAACTTTACAGTTCAAACAAGATGAGAGTCACTTCGCAGGTCTCTGTTTTCATACCCACTACCCGCCCATTCCCTTAGGATGTTTGTATTTAGATGTCTACAAAATTTATGTGAGTTGAATATGTGGTTGTCTGAAATGTAACTGTCACTGGTACTGCAGACATCATAGAATCACCACTTCATCAAGTTCAATTTCATGGATCTGGATATCAATGAAGTATGTTTGAGTTATTTCATTTTCCCCATTAAGCAGCCAAATATAAAAAAAAAAAGCTTTGATCCCTCCCCCATTCTTGGTTTGCTAAATACAGTAAATCATAAAAAAAACATATCAATTCAAATGTAAATCATATGTCAGATTGCAAGAGATTAAGATTATTAAACATTGAATTATTGGGTCACTCTCAAACATATTTTCTCTTTGTATCTGATGCAGTACTTGTCAAGGACAGCCTTAAACAAGTGTACTGCAGGCCTACGTGACAACTTTCAATAGTTATGTCAAATTCTTTTCCACGCTACTGTGTTTGGCTACTGTGTCTTTTTATTATTTTTGACAAAAACAAAAGGCTTCATTTGTACTATCCATAGAAATTCACAATTCCTACTAAGAGCCGGTATGAAACAATAATAACCCTAAAATTGATTTCTATCTTTGCGAATTGCAACAGTCATAAAGTCAATTAGAACATGTTTTTCATGAGATACAGTTATTTCTTTAAAAGAAATCATTCCTAAATTTTTGTAATAGATCTGCAAATTTAACTTAGTACAGGCTGTATGTAAATCAACTTTATTGTATTTTTCTTACCTTAAATTCAAAATCATTCTCTTGATTTTGTCATAAATCTGCAATCTTGCCTATAGTATGTGTTAAAATTAACTTTACTGTTTGTTCCTAACCTTCTAACCAATGATTCATTTAGTAGCCATCACGTGTCCAGTTACAGAAACATATTTAATCAAAAAAGCACAACGTAAATGTTTATGTACAAATATCAAAATTTACCTAGATGTTTTCACAAACCAGGACAATTCTTAATGAAAGACAGATAATGTCCAACCCATTGAATCAGAACCACACACCAATTTTCAAGCACATAGAGCTACTCTGATTTTGGCTAGTGAGGCAAAGTCAGGGGTCACCACAGACTTCAGCACAGGACTTGAAACTTTGATCGCAAAAATTTGATAAATCGTTTTGATTTGTCATAACAGTTAAACTGTTGGAGACGAGTTGTAGCAAATCAACTCATCCTAAAGGAGGGGGGGGGGGATAAAGTTATTCTTTATGTCTGCATCATGCCACCATAGTTTTAAGCAATGGCATTTACAAATATGCACTTTAAACAATCATGCCAAACAGTCTTGGTTGAGATACACTGTAAATTTATGTACCAGAATGATTTTCATTCTCTGGGGCTTGCTTGTAAAGGATTGTCCCTGGGTGAATTGAAGTGCTTTCAAATTGGTGTGATAAAGTAATAAATCGGTAATAAATTATAATGTTTTATTACAAGACTGCATCTTCCTTACAGGAAAAAAGAAAGAAAACGTGCATGTCATAACACACACAAAAATCATGCTCGAAATGAATGCAAAGAATATATAATATATATGATATATTCCACGCAAGGGGCAAACTTATGACAATTTCACACCTACTGAAGACAGCACTCATACTCCATCTACGTCATGCAGTTTGCCATGCACATTCATACATTCAAAAATGTACTGATGAAAAGCCATTGCAAATACATCAGAATATAAAGTGCAATAATTATGATGCTGTCCCGACACTTATGCATGCTGATAAACTTGATAATCTGAGAAATTCATATTGAGCTTCAGTAAGTAGATAATTTTTTTTTCACTCACACATTAACCTTACCTTGAACATAATTCCATTCTACATAATAATTGTAATATTCATTTGATACATACATACTACAAGCTGTATAAATTTGAAAATACAATGGCCCGAATTCACGAAGGTGGTACAAATGAAACCATGGTTTAAACCATGGACAAAAACCATGGAGCGCCAAGTGTCGCATGGAATATTTCGTTACGAAATCAGTCATTTCGTCGATGAAATGATTTTTTTGTAAAGAAATGACAACATTTTGTAACTAAATGGACATTTTGTCCACGAAATGATAATTTTGTTAACGAAACGGTCATTTTGTCGACAAAATGACCAATTTCGTAACGAAATATTCCATGCGACACTTGGCGCTCCGTGGTTTTTGTCCATGGTTTAAACCATGGTTTCATTTGTACCACCTTCGTGAATTCGGGCCAATAAGTTTAGACCCTAAATAAAATACAATAAAAGAGGGTAGTACACATGTGTCACTTGGTCCAGTGTCACTGGATAAGTCCTTTTTACTATGAAATTAAGTATTTTGAAGAGTTTTGTACAAAAGTTGAACAATCTGCCATAAAAACTCGCACGCCAACTCGCAGCAGAAATCGTATTTGTGTATCACCATCACCAAATTAGAAATGTACCTCCTCCTCCTTCCCCCTCCAATCATAATTATATATATATATATATATATATATATATAATTTTTTTTCTGTATTAATGCGCAGAAACATCAGTAATAAGTGCTATATAAGTGTTATTCATTATTCAAGATTCATTATAATTATATGTACATCTTTATTCAAAAATATGTTCATGAAGCATGTGAACAAACATTCATAGCCAACCTAATGTGGCATTGCTTTAATTCTTTATGTGCCATGTTCGCACGTCCGACTCAGTCGACGGCGCGCCAACTTCGCATATTCTGCTCAACAAACAAAGCCGCCAAATATAGTCGATCAATAAATCACTGATCACCGCTAATCCCGCGGCACAATGAAAGCATCTCTCGTGCTTTTGTTCCTCTCATATACGGCTTGCATTCTATGTGGTAATTGACTATCAAGCGGCGTTCCCAACTAGATTTGCTCGTACATTCTAAGTTTTTGTCACGGTTTTATGTGCAAAAGTCATGCCTTTACAGTATTGTAGCAACTTGTCATTCAAAGGATAAAGTGAAAATAGATTCGTCATACAATTTACATCGAAACAAAGCTTGGCATTCCTCTTTAACTTTGCCTACTATTATGCCCGTCTTAACAGAAATTTGTAGGAGTTATACAAATTGGAATAACACAATTCTCACTCACAGCATGACTACCTTCCTGTCTCAGAATAACGTGGCACGCAGGGGGTTTCCACCATGGCACATAAAGAGTTAAGTTTAAGTTTGCTTTATTGTTTAAGTTGGCTTCAATAATTGGAGGAGTAGAATGATTAAGGAGTGGAAGATGATAGAAGTTGCATGGAAATAGTTCCTGGAATGTTGGAAGTCTAGAGACAGTGATATCTGTGCCAGTCACATAATTTACGCAAATCAGATGAGGTACATTTTGTAATGTCATCACCTTACAAAGTCTCTCAATGTCATGCAAACAAATTTACACATAATTTCTTCTTTTTCTGCAGAGGTAAGAGGTAGAAATCAATATGTATCCTTTAATCCAAATTATTGTAAAGTTCTAAATGACTTGGTAGCAAAGATGAGTTTGAAAGTGAATGTATTTACAATTGCTCTAAATCATCAAGTAAAGATATTGATTTTCACAAAATATTTAAATAACCAACGGTTGAACTGTCGGGCAATGAAAACGACTCAACTTCTCATGTATATTTACATGTGTGATTGCTGCCAATATCACTGTCTTATGAAAACATAAATTTGACATTCCTTGACTCTGCTTTCAAGTTTGATTTTATCAAAACTTCTACATGTTTCATATGTTTTATTTTTTTTTCTATAACTATTAAGGTCATCTAACTGCAAGATGGAATGCATTTAACTTCCGAACAAGAGAACATGTAAGCCAGAACAATGTTGATGCAGTTTCCTTTTTATACAATGTATTCAAAATAGAAATGATAGTATTTTGTAAATTTTATGTATATACCATTCTAATGGCTTTGGCAGAAAATTTACATACCAACACCAACTTTGGTGAGCGTTGAATACTATGCAGTGGGTATACACACATAAGTGCTGGTTGACTTTTTTATGTATGGGCCATTTGCATGCTAGAGTAACATTCCATACACTCATCACAACTGACTAGTATGTAAAATATAATGTAACTCTCTTAAGCTTGGAATATATTGCAGTAAAAGTGCAGAGCTAAAAAGTGCTGAACATATTTCATGCTGTTAGTATTTACTAGAGACGCACATCCATTTGATAGCCTACACAAGACTGGTGTACATGATAGAGCAGAAACACTCAATATAGCCAAGGGTAGCAACATGTGTAATGTGACCCAGCATCATGCTACTCTGATAAAATCGCCGACACTGGAGCTGAAAAAGTCACAAAATCATGGTGATCTTGTTGTAGTGACGAAAAATAAGTTATATATCTTTAAAAACTGAACATTTCATATTTTTCATCACTGCTGATACGAAATTCAAGGTCAAAGTACTTTTTTTTAAAAATTAAAACCTTTGCATTTTTCAGCAAGCATGGTATAGGAACGTTTTGAGCTGACCTGTTAAGTTTAATTGCCTATAACGTTGCATGCTTGCATGCTTGACAGTATCTTAAACTTAATTTCTATTCTAACCATCAATTCAAGAATTTTGATGTTTATTTTCCTTCAACTAAGGTTCTCTGGTGGCCAGACTTCCCACCTTTTCTATGGTGGGTTGACAGAGATACAAACCATGGGGCCAAATTACGTTAATTATTGGAAAGCACAGATCCTGATGAATTTGGAATTAAAAATCAAAGTATCATTCGGCAACTCAATAAAGCTTCCATGGTGTTGAGAGTCACATAGTAATAGATGAGCCATGCAATAGAAACATGTACAAAGGAGTTTGTAGTAGACATTCACAACACAAGAGTAACATCATGCTACATTTGGACAGTAACAATCACAGACCTAACTGTCATATACCCTGCAACAATGAGCACACCCACACGAACATATTCACATACACATGCAAATATACAAACACAAACACTCACACACACACACACACACACACACAGACGCTTATTGTAAATGATCCACCCTGATTGTGCTCAACTTCAACCTCGCAGGACACATACAATATATATCGTCAAGGTATTCAGTATCTTATGTCTCTGTAACAATTAATTACAAATACAATACCAGTACTGTACTTGTTGACCATCAACACATACTATATTGAAACGGATGTCTCTAAAAGCTCGGTAAGATGCAACACAAGATTATACGAATGGTGATGCCAGGGAGGTGCTAGAGAAGGAGAGGCAACTACTGCTCTCCTTTGAAGTCATGCGCGGCGCCGCCGAGAAGTTATGCGTTCAACTACAGGTGTTACCCATGTGCTTTGACAAAAGAGAGCATCAATAATCGGGACTAGCGCTCTCACATCTAGAAATACTTGCCCCTACTGCAATTCGCTCTCTCTTTCAATGTGATGGCAACAATGAATTTGTGTAACTTAAATTGGAGCAGCGAACCAAAATGCAGTGTCAAACTAACAATTTGAACAGCAAATAGTTTAAAAGCACGCTGGAATATGCTTTAGCGGAGTACTGTATTTGAAAGATCAAAATATCCCAGATTAAAAGATTAAAAAACTAACATGCACAAATATGCGCATTATAGAAAAATATTAGGTTTTTAAGAGGGCCTAATTTTCATTTCATTTTGATTTGCGCATTACGAAGAAACTAGAAATACATGTTTATAATATTGAATTCTTTCCTAAACTATTCTAAATCAATTCGAGTAGACATTTCTATTTCATTTAAAATTTTACGGTGAAATAGAACTTGTAATTCAACGAAAGGTGAAATGCGTTCTTTGTCTCCCAACTTCGTCTTGCAAACCAGAGCGGCGCCGAGCATGACTTCAAAGCGTAATGGAATGCTAGACATCCCATTGTAACGCCTTGAACCCAAACATGCATTTGCATGAATTACGAAGAGTTGCCACTCCATCTCTGTAACACCTCCCTGGTGATGCGTCAGCTCTGGAAGACATGAATAAATGACACTAGATTCCACGAAAAGGGAAGAGTAGATTTTGGGCTGCTTCTACTGGTAGGTTTAGGATGCTACCTTTTAATCAAGTGGTTTTAAACAGAGAAGAAAGGGGGGAGGGGGCAACACTACTATATAGGGGGCAAGGGGACGGAAGGAGTACAACAGTGGACATCAGCATGACAAGTTATTGTTAAGATCACAACCTTGTTCATGACTAGTCAGAAATATATGCTCAGGCTGATGGTACTATGGAGAATTCCATAGTTTTGACAATCATCTCATCTTTCAAAAGGTGACATCAAAGAAATGTCACACATTTCCATTTGGCATGCTCATGCAAAATGCCAAGTTTTTTGTTGTTTTTTTCATATCAGCACATATGCCTCATTCATCTGTCATTGATGGAAATTAAAAGGAATAACATTTTCATTCACCACCAATAACACTATTTCCACTTTGACTCTCGATGCATATAATGTCTGGACACAAAAAGGTTTTCATATACATTAGTTTTCTCCTCATACCATATCATATCCCTGCATAATAAGGTTTATTTTGTATCCCAAGCACCTTGTGCTGGTATTAAAGTTTGGTACAGCTAAAAGCATGCATTCAAATTCATCTCTCTCAGAAAGTAAACAAACTGTTGATACAATGCAGTTTCCACACTCAATTCATGTTGGCTTTCAAAACATAATGCAATGATAGAAGTTTCATCAAAAACACACCCTATAAATCAAAACCAGAAAGGTGTTGAATTTTAAAGTTTGACAAGTTTTCACTGCGATATAAACAGAAAATATGTATGCATATAAACCCCCCCCCCAAAAATAAAAAAAAAAAACCTGTATCCATCACATTCCATTTCTGTTGTGTTGAAATGACCTATCCAATAATTGTGGGTAATGCAGAGACTCCAACTCTCCCGTTTTCGACGGGAGATCTCCCGCCGAAAACCCATTTTTGCAAAATCTCCCGTTCTCCCGATTGAGATTTAGTTTCTCCCGACCTGGCTCTGTGTCTCCCATTGGAAAGTATTTCTTACTTATTGCTATGGTATGTTGAAAAAATAAGCCTTAGATAGCACCAGAGAGCATCTAGAAATCTAGGAACTTCGCACTTCGTACACATCAACTTGGAGTCTCCCGTTTGCTAGGGGTTTCAGGCGGGAGAATCTCCAGATTAGAAGGTGCTTTAGGTTGGAGTCTCTGGTAATGACAGTATTGATATATAACTTAACATAACATGACATATAGTAATAGACTATAAAGTATGATGGAATACACAATTGGACAGCCACTTGGATTTGTGTCATCTAACACTACTTTCAACATCTAAATTAGTTTAAATATTGGTGTGTACATGGGTAGGGTACATTTTGCAGCCCAAGTCAACTATGTTGTTGCAAAAACCATAAAAAAACTTCCCCTCCAAAGTTAGAGGGGCATAAAAAGAGTTTGTTCTAACTGAATACGGAACTTAGAAAGGATAATCTCTGACTACCCTCAGTACATGATTACACACACAACCTTCTCCCGAGTATTATGATACTAGTGGGTCCTCAGAATTACTTGTTAGTGTTCTTTTGTCAATTTTCTTTCACAAGTGCAGGTCTACATCTATGAAGCAGGGCCTTCTTGTATTCTCATGTGTTTGTAAGCTTTACGTCCACTACAATTTAAACCATTTGATCTGCCTGCAGATTATACATTACTCCATAAATGTAAAGGTATGGCGGTATAGCTACCGTATATATTCACTCTGTGAAAGACCTGAATTCACTTTACAAAGAGTTAAACTCACATAGAAAATTTGATTAGAGAGAGCTAAATCACACAGTAATTTTACTCCAAAATGAGCGGCACCTAATCACATTCCAAAACAGGGAAGACTTCAGCTCCTTCACATTTAAAGTGGAGGTGATGGAAGAATGTCTGTATTTCAAAGATGCAGAATGATGCAAGCATGTATGCTCTAACTTGTGGGGTATGTGTAGACAGTGGAGTGAAGTAATACATCGGTTTACTAAATTGTTCAAATTTTATGCATACTTAGATAACACAGCTTGTAGCTGACAACTACAATGTATGCCCCGAACTTGCCCAGCTTAGCAACATCGAAATCATGCAAACTGGATTCAAAATATTGAAATGCATAGAAATGTACAGATGAGTGGAAAAGAGCATTGCCAGGTCCCAAGAAGGAAAAATGGACATTTATGAATTTAGATAGAATAGCATCATAATGGTCTACAGGCCTATAGGAGTTTCATAATCTACCAGTATTCAGATTTCATGCATAACCTAGTGACCACATGATTTTCATAGTCCTATCTGGCAACAACTAATGGGCTTCGAGCAAAGTGGATTGAATGCAGGTTTCAACACAGGATTTTCTCTTCTTTTTAATTTTAAGGATACAGAAGAGTAGGAAGCATTTTATAGTACTTGAATCACTTGAAAGAAGCATTCATAAATTTGATTACATCCCGAAACTCCCCAATGAGAGTCTTAGCTGTGTGATACTTTAAAAAACCTTATACTCCTGCACTTGCAGCTAAGTCACTTCAGTCATGAGCACAAATCACAACTCCATAATGATTCATGGTGGTAATAAATGGGGGAATTTACAGACAATGTGGAGCACTGGATACAGGCAAATAATTGACAGTTGCAGTCAAATGGCGTGAAACATAGAACAGATGGATGATAAAACGAGTGGGCACTGGCAAAAAGATGTGGTTGGAAATTATGAACGTAAAAAATATCGTGCACTCCCATGCTAAACCGGAGGCAACCTCATCAAGTCACAAGCTAGCAAGAAACTACAACATGGAAAATGAAAATAAAAAATTTACAAATCAAAATGATGGAATCAAATGGCTTGGTGACAATCAACAAACAGATGAAACAGGCTTGCATGGGCTAGATTTCATAGTGGCAATCTCAAATTAACGCATGATCGTGGCCATGTTCAGTGAGATGAGTTCGCCAGATTAATGTTACAGAGGTGAATTACATTAATGGAACAAAGACGGGTCCCGACGGGGGCGCAAGGTACAGGGTGAAGGCTTGAAAAGTGTCAGTGATGGTGAGATGTTAAAGGGGGTATGATATATATATAGTGAACTGGAACAAATGAAAGTTTCTCAAATTCTTCATTCCTTTTCACACCTACTGTAAAAGTGGATATTTTTGTGGGAGTAATTTTTTGTGTTCATCTGGATAGATACAGATAAGTTTCATGTGTTTTTAATTCTGCGGAATCAAGACATCAACTACTTGAATATAATATAGAAAGCAGAAATATTTGCGTGCTTTTATTTTCGAGCTAGTTTCCGATTGTGTGAAACTGTAAACACCACAAAAATTTCTACCTTTACAGTATATTTCTCTTGATCTATCTGTGAGAGACAAGTTGACGCGTGTGCACTTTGTTTTTAAAAACATGCTTAGTTGTCTCAGAAACAAGTTTTACACCTCATCTTTTTCTCGCCCTTTCTTTCTCTCTCTCCCTCTGTCTCTTTATCTTTCTACATCACTCTGTCTTTCTGTCTATTCTCATGGTCGGGCATACATCACTTCTGGTTATAGCTGGAGTGAAAACAAACACCTTGCCTGTACATTATATGTATGGTGCTGGAGTGTGAATCAGTGTGAATGCTGTGCATGTGAATCTACATGTACATGGTAATGGCGGTACAGGCAACATGGCATCAGCATTCAAAATCCTCATACTTTTACATATTATGTATCAATAATATTTCTTTCACTATCAGGAAGAATAACCCGTTGAGGACATGTCCCGAGTATATTCACACAAGGGTCTATGGGAAATGCATGTTGTAGCAAAACCAGCCCATCCTCAATGGGTTAAGATGGACCACATTTGACAGTTTCATGGAGATTCAAAGCCAATTATGGAAGAAAAGGAGATAATTTCACCTAAAAAATACACTCATCCATGTTTTCACTCCAGCCAGCTGCTGCTAAATACCTAGACATCCGACCATGAAAACTTCTCTTCCGTTTTCTTGTTGGCACACCGTATGGATACACTCTCAAAATACACACAACAGACCATACATCTGCACAAGCTGTTTATGGAAGAGATGGGGAAGTGGGCACAAGGTGTAGTCTGTGGGAATCAAAAAGATGTTTGAGATGTATTTCAATAGAATATAGGTAATACATGGCTCGACACTAACTTTTTTGTTTGGTGGCCCGATGGGACCACCAAAACCCTAAATTTCAAATTTTTGGTGGCCCGAGAGAAAAATTTGGTGTCCCGAAAAAAAACAATAAAAAATATTAAAAGTCCTTTTTTTTCAATGAGTCAAATATTTAAGATTTATGATAGTAAGAATTAGAAGTTGGATCTACTCATAAATAAACTTCAACAAACTTGCAACACTCACTCTCAGGCATTCATTCAGTCCTTTTCATCCATCCTTTGAACAAATTTAACTGCTAATTTCCGGCGCAAAAAGTTACGAATTTATTGACATACTTTTCAAAAAATTTTGGTGGCCCGAGGCGGGCCACCAAATTTGCCCTTTTTTAAAATTTGGTAGCCCGACTTTCATATTTGGTGGCCCCGGGCCACCGGGCCACCGTTACTGTCGAGCCCTGGGTAATATTACACTTCATTGACTTTGTAGAATTCCAGCATTGAGTTGTTTGTATTTAAATGGATAAATCTGTTGTTCTGTTCTCATGCACATTTGATTTGTTCCACTTTTTTTTTCTTACTTTTCTTTTAACTAGTCTCAAAACATAAATTTCATTGTGATTGTGTCTTGAGAAATACTTAGGTAGCTTTCTGAATGGTTCTTCAAACACTGCTGAACTATATACTAGCAATAAAAGTAATTGAGCATTTGATATATTTTGGGCACCTGTCTGACTTTATCTTTTAATTAGAGAGAACTGAAAATTAATAAATTCTTTGATGATTTTACGGTTTTGTATGATTTGAATGAGGTTGTAGCAGGGGAATGAGGCCTACCTCTTGAAATTTTGGAAATAATATGTTTAATCCTCCATCTTGTTATCTTTTTCTTTTTCTTTTTTTACAATTCTTTCCCTCTCTCACTCTCTTTTTTTTTTTTTATTATGTCACCATCATGATACCGTTGGCTTGATTTCTTTTGAAAGTTTGCATTGTCACATTTGAAAAGAACCATCATAGTATTTTTGGACTAAGTGAAGATGAAAACTAATCACTAAAAAAACAAAAGATGCAAAAATAATGTGAACCTTGGATCACTTTCTATTTGCACTTGAAGACTGAAAAGTGTGACATGTCAGTCAAGATTTCAAGACTGTGCTGATTTAACTCAAAAGTAGACTCTCTCTTTTTTTTTTTACTACAATTGAAAAAAAAAAATCAACAATGAAATGAAGCAGGCAGACAATGAATTCAATATGCAAGCATGGTGCCATACAACATTCCACAGGCAAGAGCCAGATGGTGGACATTTGGTTGAATCAAGACATGACAAGCCTACAAAAATAATAATGAAAATGCAGACTCAATGTCAATACCCATAGTGCATAGAACAGCATGCAGCAGTCAATACAAATCATCATCTTTTTCCCCCGCTTTTTTTTTTTTTTTTTTTATGGGGGGGGGGGGGGGTCATCTTGTTCAATCTCTTTTTAAATTTATTTTCAGGTAGATTTTGGGGGACAAATTTTGTTTGTGGGTAAAGCCAGAAAATGGTACCAGCATATCAGATATCAGTGCAGAGGAGCATTAACAGCATAAAATAAAGAATTTGGCAAAATGTGCACACTTTGATTTTCCTTCCAATTATCTTCCATGACAAACTCAAACAAAAACCAAACATTCTGTAGTCTAACAAACCTTAGACAAACTGCTACAGAATACAAAAGTAGGATGCAAAGATAAGACACATAATATAGTACAGGAAAGAGAGAAGTAGAGGAAATATATATATATGTGTGAGAGCAAATATGAATATATATATGTAATATGATTATACAGATGTTGCAAACAAGAATGAAAATGGACCAAGATGCACTTCTCTTTGAGGTTACTCTTGACCATTATATTTTCTTGTTACCACGCAGGCAAATGAAAATGGGAGGCAAGGGTTTAAAAAAAAAATGAAGGTGAGAGGAATACCTCCAGGATGGATTTGATATGGTCCTGTTTGTTATCACCAACATAATGAGGAGAAATTTGAAATGGAAAGAAAGGGAAAGGATGAAAGAGAGCATCACATGGTGAATGGTTGAGGTGTAAAAAAAAAATCATTAACAAAATAAATGAGTGAGACTAATAAATCAAGTAAGAAACTTGAACCATCGACATACTCAGCAGCCAAACTTTCAGATGCGTCCGAA
This sequence comes from Diadema setosum, assembly GCA_033980235.1. Lineage (NCBI taxonomy): Eukaryota > Metazoa > Echinodermata > Echinoidea > Diadematoida > Diadematidae > Diadema > Diadema setosum. The sequence continues at coordinate 23,853,904 of CM067060.1, forward strand.
GCTTCATTCCACCAATAAGACGGCATCTGTGATTTCTGAATCTACAACAACACTTCAATGGCATGGAGAAAATACTGACTACTGTATAAAGATATCATATAGAAGGAATGGCAAAAAATAACTCAAGACATGCTAATAAAACCCAAACAAAAATTTGAATTCCTCACACATCTTGATTTCAGCGGGATGTGGGCAATGAGATGTTCTAATTAAGAATATTCTGTATGCACTTTCATATTTCCACGGTGTCCACATCTTAAACGTAGACAAGTATGTCCACGCACGTGTTCTGCTTGACTTACCAGGTTCAACTTACACCAGAAGAATCAACATAAACAGCCATGGATGACAATATTCTAGAATATCTAACCAAAGAGAGGTCATTTACTTCCATCACTCCAGTACTTGGCCAAGTGCTAATTTCAGCTTACTAGATCTTCTTTTTTTTTTTATGAAATGGAAGCACTTTAATTGTAATACAAAAAAGGAAGGAATGAATCAGAAAAATTGTGAGCTATTGATCATGATGCTTGGACTAAAAAAAAAAAATGTTAAATATGAATAAATAACGATAATATGTATAAAGAGAATATGTGCCTGGCTTTGAATACCAAAATGAATTTCAAGGAAACCCATGAAAATGATGATTATGAAATGTTATGACAAATCCATACAATCAACACCATGGCACTTCACCTGACTACCATTATGAATGATGTCCATTAAAATTTAATACTGAAGTGTTCACATGTATACCAACAATATACCATTTTATATGAAAAATGTGATGTAAAAATGCATTTGTGATCTTAAACACATACAATAACATTAAATAAGAAGTAAGTTGATACAATGACAGCTTTGTTTACGTAGGATCACTATAAAAGGACTTGCCCTTCCTCTGAAATACTGTTAAGGTTATATTAGTGTAATTCTTTGCAAAAAGTTTACTTTCAATCTCATGGTACAATCACACATAACAGTGTATGCTTGACATGAACACTATATGCTAGGATGTGTAAATATTGTACACAAACATCAAATGTTAGATATTCAACAAGACACTACATTCTGTGCAATTCTATTAGTATATTATGATATTATTTTTGTGAACTTTGATTTGACATGGACAGTGACAATACACATTTACAAGCACCAGGTAGTGTCTTTTAGATGTAATATTATGGTCATATTACTATGGTAATTCTTAATTATATCCTGTCTGATTTCTCCAGAGGCAAAGAAAATAAAAAGAGGGTTTTATTAGCAAGAATTGACACCACTGTCATGTTATAATATGGAGTCTTCTGATGAAACAGATTTGGACGGATGCGATGATAGCATATTCACATTTAGTAAAAGGTACTCCTATCTGAAGCGTAGAAGTATGATCATACAGAAAGTTGATATAACTGTAAAATAATATAATTCATCATAAATACTATGTGATTTCTCCAGAGGCAAAGAATAGGAAAGGGCTTTTAGCATGAATGGAAACCACTTTCACTTTATAAGGGAGTCCCCTGACTTTCATCTCATCCATGGTGATGACAACGTATTCACATTTAGTGAAAGACACTCTCATCTGAAGTTTAGAAATATGATATTAAATAAAGATCGAGAGTAGGTCACAAACAGCTGAGTATGGAAGGTCATGTCCAATGCTGCTAGCATTCTCACTGCAGTTAACCAAGCCACAGAAGGGACAAAAGAAATCAAAAGACTTTATTGTTTAAGTTGTTCTCTCCTCAACCAGTCAAAGGTCATACATGTAAATGACATGGCATTCAGGAATCAAATACGGAAGACACTATTGACACTGGTCAGTTCAGGTGGCGAGGTTTGACTATCTTTCTCTTTTGTACACTGACAGTTGTCTCAATTTTTAATGGACCAGGAAAAAGACAGGGAAAAATCCAGAAATATCCTCACGACTGCATCTTTGAAGAGTGTGGTCAAATTTAAAATTTGTCAAATATACTACATTGATTTGCTATTCAAAGCATTCTTCAGAAAGGTATTGAATTTACTTTTTAAAAGGTTTTGTTAGAAAATTTATAATTTCGACGGAAAAATTGCACGCGAAAGTCAAAACAAATAACAATGAAAGCATCATCATAATATCAGACTTAAAATAAAGTGGCATTTTAGGGGCAGAAAGTTTCGTAGAACAGTGATAACAGTTTACCATTCATGTGGAAGTGTAATTATGCCTGAGATTGGGTGATGTTCATCGTGGGCAGACAAGCTCCCTACATGCTCAGCAAAGAACATAAATCTTCACTCAACTTCTTTTGACATTTAAATTCAAGAAGAGTTATATCCTTCAATTAAACTGTTCTCTCTAGTTGAGACAACTTGGCTCACTACAACACTGTGAATGGAAAGGGGAATGAAGTTGCAGAATTAATAGCTAAATAAGTATGTTTAATGTTAACATGGTTGTGTTTAAAAAAAAACAATGTTAAACAACACTAATGATAATAACTCAGGGTTGTTGCTGTTGTTGTTGTTATTGTTGTTGTTGTTTTGTTTTGTTTTTTTCTTATTCCGAATGAAGTAAACTTCAAGAGACCGAATTTGCCTTCATGGAGTCTGTAAGTATAGAATTTTGAACTACAAAGGATCACAAAAAAGAGTCTGTTCTAATTGTGGGATATGATATTGTGTTCACTGTTGGCAGTCAAACGTCTTTTATTCCATTTAATACCAGAAGCCTTGATTCCTCGTATGATTACAATTTGCAGCACTCCTGGACAATAATGTGTTCTTCTCAAAATTGATCAGTTTGTCAAAATGATAAAAAGGAATTAGTGTTTTTATTTACAATGTCACAAGGGTGTGGGGGCAAACTTGTCACATGTTATCCAGTGTACAAAAGTTTAATGTTAGCCCACAGACTTTGCTTACAATTAATATTAAAGCATCACTCACTGTGAAAACTCGTACACACTAAGAGAAAAAAAAAATAATAAAAGAATTCAATGTCTCACGTTGTCAACATAGATTTTTAATCTGTTGAAGACTATTACTGAGTATACTTGGGTAGGTGTCTATGGGAAATGCGTGTTATAGCAAAATCAGCCCATCCTCTATGGGTTAATCAAAACCTATTCTTGTCTGCATTCTTTGACACCGCATGTCTCTGGTTACAATGGTCACATTTGTGAACACTTTTGAATAGATAAACCTTTCTTAAAACTGCAATATTTGTTTGAAGATTTGATTGCTTTGACTGTAACAGCTAGATGCATTATCAACTTCTCTCAGCTGACATGTAATTACATGACATCAATATTGTGTGTGTGTCACAATTCGAGGTATGAAATATAATAGTTCCATGATGAGCATGATCATAACATCACCAGTGCCTATAACTGGAACCCTGCAGATGCTTCTATACCATATAGTTTGAATAGGATGACAATTGTATAAATCGCTCAGAATGATGACGTTTAATTAACATGCAGCATCCCGTGCTTTTCAGCTCAATTTTTCATTCAAGTTGGTAATGAACAGGTACATCTGTAATCCCTTTGATTTCAATTCTACCCCTGGCTACAGACGCATCAATGTCTGCAGTCATATGGTCATGCCATGCACACACTCAAGAGTTACCTAAAAGTGATATTCTTACTTGTACAGTACTTCAAATCATTCATCACATGCTTACAGTGAGTTCAAACAATGCTCTCTGTTGCAGAATGGCTTCGTAATGACAGTTTTGCCATTTGCCACTACGTAGCACGCACACCTCAATCTTCTTTTTGCAGTCTCAAGAGCAACAGAATGAGAAAGAATGGAAGGCTTATCTCTTCGAGATTAGGGAAGAAAAGAAGTGAATATTAGGTCCATGCACACACACACTCAAAAAAAAAAAAAAGACACAAACGCACACACACACACATACAAACTATTCAGAGAAGAATCCACCAGTGAGAATGCACACGTCTTTAAATACTGTTTTCAGGACAAGATTGTGTTACCAGTTAGCGACAAGTGTTAGTAGATAGAGCGAGTTGGAGCTAGCTAAAGTTGCCTCAGTCTTGCTGTGGCTCTCTACGTCTAGCCACTCTCTGTCAATGACAACATCTCATCACATAGGTGTTAGCATTGAAAAAAAAAAAAAACGATCACAGCATGCTGTTAGAAAAGTCACAATCTTTACAATTGTTAGTCCAGCATGGTATGATACACTATATTCAGACAAAATTACAGCTTGCATATAACTCCAGCGTTTAACAGAGCAATGACAATTAATTCTGTTACAATTCTAATATAGGGCCTTATCTACCTCTAGGTTTCTACTTTCATTTATTCACAGAACTGACAATATGCACAACCCATCATGTTTGAAACCCCTCATCTTCCATGGACAAAACACTAATGTCTAATTCTGAAATAATTCTACAAAGTGCCAGTTCATATTAGCCGACTTGTGCCTTGCGTGAAGCAATGAAATTTCACAAATACATTTCCATGTACTTGACTGTCAGAATATACAAACATACAAAAAGAACTTCCCTAATCTCTTGCATTTTCCTCCAAAAATATCCCAATGGTTGTTTGACTTTAAGCCTTTCCAAAAATCTGGAGCAAATCGCCGCATCTTGCCTTCTCTCAGGATTTTGCCTCGAGCCAGCGACCTGCCTATCTTGGCAAATCTTAATACTATCTGTTTGTGGGTATGTTCAGCGTGCAACTGTTCACATCTAGAGCACCAAGAAACAATATGACATTGGTCATATACATACCTCTGCTTTGAGTCTCGGATGGAGCAGAATATACCCGTTGCTGTTGATGCCAAACACGTAGGCCTGGGGCCCAATCTACACGCCACGTCCAGAAAAAACAAGAATTATAGTGATAGTTGAAGTCTGGGTGTTCTGTTGTGAAAGGTGATTAAATTATTCAAATCAGACTACTTAATTGTCAGAGCAAAATGTTGTGGATTAATGTAGAATAAAGAGAAATTATATATGTTTTTAGCTCCTGCAGAGGTATAATATATCACACATAGATTCAGGGTGACCATTAAAAAGAATGTTCCTGCCTTATCTTGATAATTTTTTTTTCTTTGGGGTGGGGGGGGTTCATTTTTGATCAGGACTGTCTATAGAGTACTGAACAGATGAAAACAGGGCATTAGGCAGGGCTGATAAACGAATAATAATTCAATGGTATCTGGTGGAAGAAAGAGTATCCAATGACCACTCTGTGATTATCACATGGAACTCACAAGCATGTCTCAAATGTGAAAACATTAAAAACACAAAACATCCTTACTAATTTCAATCCACTTGACATTTGCAACAAATCACAGTGAATGGCAATTGGACGAATATACATGTAGATACCACTGGGTATTAAATAAACAGGCTTAAATAGGGTTGTCGTTAGGTTGTGGTTCTTGTCTCTGTGCATTTTGATAGCTAAATGATTCTTAATATTATCTCAAGTCATTATTTGCTGCAAAAAACAAGAAGACAAAACAAGATGTTTCACTTCCAAATTTGCCTCCGTAATTTCACAGTACTTGTATCATTGTAACATTGCCAGTATTGTGCGGTTGTCTGTCTGTGAACATTGTGTGGTTGTCTGTCCATGAACATTGTGTGGTTATGTGTTTAAGAATACTGTGTGTCAATGTGTATGTGAACATCATGTGTGCTTGTGCGTGTGTGTGTGTGTGTGTGCCTGTGTGAAAATCATACAATTATGTGACTGTATTTTGTGTAATTGTGCCTGTCCATGATCATGCTACTGCAATAAACATGAAGTACTAATAAGACAAAGGGGGTACACAAACCATTTCAGAGAGAACAACAACTAATGCCAATCTGTAAATAAGTTCAGATGCAATATGTAAACAACATATTTCATAACTTGCGCATACAATGTGATGTAATAAATGCTACAATCCTGAGTGTTTAAGTCATATGTTTGAGAAGCAAGAAAGCATTTAACACATTTAACTCCATCTTTAAATGTCCACCTATACCTTTCAATATTTCATTACTATTCAATACAAATACACACTGAAAGTTTGAATGTGACCCGCTGCAACAAAAGGAACCGAAAGTCGGGGGAGGACAATTTTCTGAAAATGACATAACATCATTCCCTTAAACTCTTCTACTTTAATGTCATATATAGCATGACTCATAAAAGTACTCGGTTGCGGAGATATCTATGATTTTATTAGCACATGTCTAGTGGTTTGAGAAATCAGCGTTTCGAGAAAACTGCCTCCAAAGTTTTCCTTGTGACGCTATCATGATAAAGGGGAAGCAAGACAGTTTTCACCGTTTGACAATAGAAGGTACGCTCCTAGCAACCTCCGCGATGTTCATTCAAGCTTACCACCAGCGGTCTATGCACGACCAATCAGTAACCAGGATGCCACGCACTGACCAATGAGATAACTCCCTCGTTGCTAGGGGCGGAGTCTAGCTGCGGCGCTAAATCCAAATCTTCGGACACGTTTCTGTTCCGTTGAAACTCAGAAAATCATGGCCCAAAAAAAATATATTTTCTTGCCTTTTCTTTGATCATTTAGCTTCGAAATTTTGACAGATGATAGAAGAAACATTAGACTATAAAATTATGTCAAAAACATAAATCCGTACATTTTGACGGATTTTGATGATCTGACTTCAAACTCGATTTTCTCGGCTCACCCGTCAGCGACTTTAGGATCCTTTTGTTGTAGTGGGTCACAAATATATGAAGAGATTCCAACCTATGTACAAGGTTTGTATATCGCATATAACTGCATCATATTAAATACATAATATACATGTTAGTTGCAGTCAGAGGAAAACCAAGAGGATTTTATGCTGCTATAGTAGAAAACCAAGCATAAGAATAACCTTGAGGTGTGAGTCAAGAAAACACTTTGAATTATTGTAAATAGCAAGAAGTTTTTCCTAAAAGAAATCAAGTTAGAAATACACAATGTCTAGAAAAGAACCTATCAACCTTTTCACAGCAATTTTAGTGTTAACACTGAGTTGTTATTGAACCAGTTTCCCTAAATTAGCATTTCCAACACCCTATGATATTCCTGGCCAGAAGTGAAACAAATACACACGCACGCACACACACGCACGCACACACACACACACACACACACACACACACACACATATACATACGTACATAATAAAAGTTTGTGCTTTGAAGGGATGGCATAGTTTTGGTTGAGACCTAACTTCAGGTTTCTAAAATTTTTTGGTGAGATAACAAGAAACTTCTAATCAAAATGAAAGAGCATGTAATTCCCGGGGGATTCAATATTTATTTGACGAAAATTGGTTTTTAAATGGCTGAGATATCCAAAACAGAGCAATCCTAATAAGGGTGGGACCCACTTTTATTAGGATTGCTTTGTTTTACTTTATATTTGGATGTCTCAGCCATTCCAAAACCGATTTTCATCTACTGAAATTTGAATTCCTCTCAGAATGGTATGCTTTGTACTATTTCATAAGTGGTTCTTGATATCTCGCAAAAAAGTTGAAAGCCCAATCTTCATCTCCTCCAATACTATACCATCCCTTTAATCCATTGAATATTTGACTTTAAAAAAAAAAAAACATTTCAATTTGTCAGAAGTAATGATGAGGACTACATAAAATCCACAATGCCAATCAAATTAAATATCTTTGACAGAAAATGTGATCTTCCAACACAACATCTAGTAGGAGGAATTATTAAGCAAGAATTTCATGCATGTATTTGAACAAGCAGCAGCACAATAAGAGTGTGTATAATCATACAATTCAATATTTGTCATTATCATCTATATAGGACGTTTCAGCGGCGCATTAAAAACGCGTATTGTAGTCCGCTCAATTTTTACCGTTCAATATCAGAGCATATTGAACGAAACGCATAGGCCAACGTATTAATTCCCCATAGGCTACCGTTGTTACTTGCCGTTCAAGATCATACCATATTCAATTCTGTCTCGTCTATTGCGCGAGCGCTTGCTGAATGCGCAAACGCTTGCTACTAGTGCGCGTCGTTCTTGTAACAATTCACAAGCGCGCAAGCATCTTGCTAGTTGTTTGTTTCATGTACGCAGTTATAGGGGCTTCCCCTTTTCAGCGCTGGGATGTGACTGCCGAGTCAACTTCCAAGACGAGTAGAAGCCGGGTAATTTTGTGCAGTTTATGCTTGCTCTACTTGATTGTATAGATGATAATAATTATATTGGATGGCCTTCATTCATGGAATACCAGGGAATATTGCACTCGTTAGGGCCAATATTGCACTCATCTTCGATTCGTGCAATATGGGCCCTAACTTGTGCAATATTCCCTGGTATCCCATTCATAGCCATCCAATATAATATAAATATATATACTGCAGAAACAACGATAAGGGTGGTACTACTGCACTAAATGAAATGAAAAATTAAACATAATGTCTCACCTTTTCCAGCACGATCAGATCAACTAACTGATAACATTATGTAGATGTAGATTGTACATCAGGTCTACCGGTAAATAGTATTGCTGGAACTACTTTGGTTACACTTTAAGTTTGAATATGCAGCTTGGGTATACCACAATGCTGACATTACAATAATTAGTTTGTCACCCAAACAACAAACTTATAATGCAAGTTGTACTGAAAGATGGAAGGTTGAAGTGACAAAATAGATGCAAGTGCACGGCTGCTAGTGTCCCCTCATTAAATCGAGGGATGCTCCCAAGGGCAGTCAAGGGAGTTACTTGTGTGTTACATGCTTTGCAATTGGCAAAAATGATTGAAATTTCCAAATCAGGGAGATTTTTGCAATGTTTTGTCAGGACATGATGAAATATTTAGGTTTTTAGGGAGACTGGGAGGCTCAGAGCCCTGCTGCATAAGAATTAATTCCAGATCAAACATAGATCAGGGAATCAAACACAAGTCTCTGAATACTCCATTCTTATTGGCTGATATCTGACTTACGTTTGATTTTCTGACTTATGTTTGACTGCATTTTGTATGCAACAGGGCCCAGATCAAACATTAATCAGAGAATCAAGCATAAGTCTCTGAATACTCAATCTGTTCGGTTGATACCTGACTTGTGCTTGATTTCCTAGCTGACTTATGTCTGATTGCATCTTTTTATGCTACAGGACCCTGATATTGCCAATATCCCATTACAAGCATGAGAATAACATACTCCTTGGCCAGTTTGCTGCAAGAGACATTCTTTTTCAACAGTTTCCACTGTTCTTATACACCAATGAAATACACACCCTCAAGCAAACACACATTAGATGATACTAGTGATACTGTATGAAAAAATATGAGTTACACTGAAGTCCTGAATATGTGCCAACCAATTAGAATATAGCGCTCAAGATATCTTGGTCTGGACTAAATGTTAGAGCAGAAAAATGAAGTGGGGCAATTCCGCGGTTAGTAACGTTACATTTGAACAAATTTAGATATTTGTTTTTACCACTAAATTACCATTTATTCATTTCAAGTCAAAATTATGTCAAAAACATGTTCATCCTTCCCAGGTTTATGATACAGAAAAGAGTGAACACAATCCAAGAAATATTAGAATTGCTATAGCAACTTAAAGGGCTGGTTAGTAACGTTACGAAAAAAGGACATGACAAAAAAAAATCAATGTCTTGTAACAAAAAGTGTGCAAAAATTCAAGTTACTTCAAACAAAGTGTTGCATTAATTTCAATTATTGCATCATGACAAATGTTCATGCAAATTTTTTTAGCAGTTCGACCAATAATTTTTTAGCTAGACCCCCAAAAGCATGGTTAGTAACGTTACGGTTAGTAACGTTACATTTGTCCGGAGTAATTCCGCAGGTCATTTCACCCTTTTGTAATTGACAAAATGTCACATGACTTCTGGAGTATTTAGATGTATTCATCTTTTACCCTTGAGCAAAACTTTGAGGAAAAAATTTCAAAGGAACCCACTGTAATTTGCATTTAAGTGAATTTCAGCGTCCCCAGTCCCACATGTACATTTTAAATGATGGTTTTAGATCTCGCAAAATCAATAAATACGAAAAATAATATCTACTGAATTTGAAAGACCCTAATGATTAGTGAACATCCATGGCATTAGTTGATACCTAGATCAAAGGGTAAGATAAAGAGGCACATTTCTTTTATCCATGTCATGTCCACCTAACTGCGGAATTGCCCAGTGACAGATCGAGATTGACAGTATAAACTGACAAATCCTACTTCCCATAAAAATCCACAGTACACATGAAATAACTTTGTAAAGATAGTCAAGCAGTTCCAGTTTATAGCCAAAGTGGTTGGACAATCTCTCTCAGCAACAATGACTACCAGTTTACAAATGGTCAATGGCATGTTTGTAAAGAGAGGGTTAATCTGGGCAACCTGTTGGTTTAAATCAATGTCAACTGGCAAGAAATGGTGAGAATATGTTATCAAGTGATTTTTGGCAAAGAAAAGAAGCATTTGTGATATAGCTGTAGAACTGAATGTAATATTCATTTAGCCATCCAGACCCTGTTTACAGTGCGAGGCTCGGCCGCTGCTCAGCCACGGCCGAGCCCTCCTTCATTTCAGTGTAAATGCGCAAAAGGCCAAATGTGAGGCCAAAATTGGTCACGCTCTGGAGGTGGTCTCGGCCTCTTCTTGGTGTAAACGCAAACTGGGCCAAATACGCGGCCAATTTTAGTCTGGCTTCAAGACCCTCTGCACGTACTATTTCGCCATTCACGATATTAACCCCCTCAACGTCGAAAACCAGGGTGGTTTTGTCCTGCAAAGGATTTTTCCTTCGGCAAAGGCCTTTGCCCGAACGGCTACTTCGTTGCCACAGAATCCAGTTGGCAAAGGGTCTGAAAACCAGGCTATACCAAATTGCGTTTGTTTACAAGCAGAGCGCCACTACGACAAAATATTGAAAGGTTTGAATTAAAAGCGCGGCCGAGCCTGGCAGTGTAAACGGACAAAATTAATTGAGGCAGGGCTCGGCCACGGCTCGGCCACGGCTCGGCCCAGCCCCGCACTGTCTATGTCAGTCTATGTCAGTGTCAGTATATGCATAAACTAAACTGCCATCCTCCTCTTGTTTGCATTCATCAGATGAATCAGTACTTGGACTGTAAAAATCGTAGCAGGTCTACACCGACTGCACTCAGGTGCTCTTTTTTTGTTGATGCATTCCATTCCAAACTATGCAAAAATATATTTGCAGTTGATGCAATGACAAAAAATCTAATATTTGCATCTGCAAACAATATGAAATATTTAAGCAAGTCATTATGAATGGCTATTAATAAAGAAATGTGCCAGATATTACAATTTCATGTCTTCCTAGTGCTATGGATCAAACTGTTTTGACTCATGCTTTGTTCAGAGTGTAACATTCATGTACCTGCATTTGGAAATATCATAGAATATCAGCATTGTATCAATACAGATTGGTGATTTCATGCAACATAATGTGTGGAATTTAGTGTACAAATAAAAATTACATCATTGCAAAAAAGTTAATTGGTGCTTTTGCTGCATAAGAATTAAAGCGTGTACGATGGAAATGGGACTTCTTTTTTTTTCCATTTCCATAGCTGACATAATAATGCATGACAAAATATAGGGGAACAATTGACCAAGAAGCATACTTCTCACTTTCATTACAATTGGTACAATGATGGGATAAAAAAGAAACAAAAAACTCGCAAAAACAAAAAACAAAAAAATATAAAGATGTGCTAGAGTTGAAAAAAAAAAATTATCCTGTACTGATCAAAACAGGTAAGAACATCAAATTAAAGTCCCTGATGTATCACAATTCTGTTTCAATACTCAAAAAGTGGGGAAAAGAAGTGATAATTGTGTTTCCAAATAATAGAATGAAATAATTCGAACAAAAACACATCATTTTTCAGCCATTACAAAATGCCGAACTTGATTATCTACAGCATCTCAGGAATAGGCCCCGCTGAAGATTCACCCTGCAACACAATAAATTAGATGTATTGAGAGTTTGCTCAATACGCATGTCGAAAAGATCCTGTCAAATCAATATATTATGGTAGATATAAATGAATACAGTGAAATATGCATGTGTGCATCCAGACAGAAAAAAAAAATAGGAAGATAATCATAGTTGTATGAAAGTCAATTTGCCTGACCTTTTTCTTTCTGCATGTGCTTTATATACACATGCACTAGAATGTAGAGGAGGGATTCTATTAGTATAAGATCATGTACAGCCATGCAAAACACGTTAACTGTCTGAAAAAGATATTCAGGGGTTAGTGAAGCCATGCATAATTGTTTTGATTAATAATTTACTTTTAGCGGCAATTTAGGGGAAGACAGATATTAATCAAATCAGTGACTTTACAGCAACATACAATATAGATTCACACTGCAAATCATATACTGCAGAAAAGTATCCGTAGGGAGATATATAATATGCTATGTGTACACATGTCAAGGCAGAGGGGGAAAAACAGAAGCACACACTAAGAGTTGTGATAACAAATAGGATAGATTGGCATGCTCGTTAGTGGGTGCCAAAGAAGCTGCTGGAAGCATAAGGCTAGGTACAAAACACTTACAGCTTGACTGAATGTAGAGTTAAACGCAGGCTGGAAAAAAAAAAAGATAGAACCATTCGAAGAATAAACAAGATAAAGAAAGAGGGTAATTTCAACTTCCTGTTTCTTGCAAAGCACCTTGAGATCAAAAAGTAAGAAGACTTTAGTTAGCTCTTATTCCTTACCAACTGTTCCCCTCCCCCCGCCCCCTAAAAAAAATATAAAAAATCATCATCATCAGTAAGTACTGACAATGATTACTCCATTTTATAGAACAGGATGATAAAGATGAATGAAGGTGGAATATCAAATATTCTGTCATATTTATAATGTCATACAACTTGTACTTCCCAAAAAAATCCTCAATTCCCAACTTTACACAAATAAACTTATCTTCTCTTGTGGCTATGATAAAAAGATATCCAAAATGCTTCCCATAAAATTCCATCCCGTTTACTTGCTTGGGTGATACAGCATTCGGAAAATGTGATTGTAATTTTCCATTAATTAGAAGAAAAAAACATGAAGCTTGTGTAGAGTAAAGACATTCCAAATGAAATCAATTAATTTTTTTTTTTAATCCCCCCTTACTTACGGTGTAACTCCAAATCCGCACCACTTTCTACAGCAAATTATACGAAATGGACACTTTCATTCTTAAAACATCCTGTCATGATTCTCAGGACTCACCTACATTACAGTATTATTTTTAAAATAGAACATATAGGCAGGGCTCGACACTAACGGTGGCCCGGTGGCCCAGGGCCACCAAAATTGCAGGTCGGGCCACCAAAATGTCAGAAATGAAGAATTTGGTGACCTGATCGGGCCACCAAAAAAGGTCGGATGTTTGCCTTTGGGCCACCAAAAATAAAAGTTAGTGTGGAGCCCTGATATAGGTATTGAAGTCATTCTTTTTTTAGACCTATTATCAAACTATATATCACATACAATAGCTGTGAATTTGTGTGAAGTATAAACAGTTCACACGCCACATCCATAACACTGAGCACATTTCTCAAACTATAATATAAAGTGTGATTCCATGCTGTTAGTTTAAAAAAAAAAAAAGGAGAAAAAAAAAAGCAGTAACATGCAAGCCACTCCACAGTGTTCAGTTGCGTTGTCAGCATCCGCTATAGACAAGGAATTCTTTCCACTCTGTGCTTTCTACAACACTCTTCTGAACAATGAAACAAAAGGAAGATCGAGTTCAACCATCAAAGATTTCAGAGCTGTGGCCAGGAGAGAAAACTTTATACAGGGAAGATAATTGCACAGCTTACTATCATACATACAGTACTTACTTAATAACAAATTTAACAAAATCTATTTCTTAGCTTACAGACAATGCATAAATTTTCCACCTCATGTTAGTTGTTTGTTTGTTTTTTCTCAAATTCTATACTTTGGTGAAGGAGAATGTGACATGAATTTTCTGGGCAATTTACCAAACATCATACAGTCATGTAAACTTCAGAGGTCTGAGTAGAATAGCAATGAATCAGCTCAAGACAGAGCAAATTATATCCTTGCCCCCCCCCCCCTCCCCCCAAGAACTCTAATGCAGGTATGTTTCAAATGTTTAGAATGGTCTTTACCATGGTATACTGCCACTAACACGAGGTTGGGTCCTCTTTTATTATGGGGTCCAGTGATTTTGTTAACTGATAATTGTCACATTGGGGGGTCTAGCTTCTCTACAAAGGAGAAGGATTGGTCGTTTGGTTCTTTAATAGTTTTCTTTTCTTTTCTTTTCTTTTCTTGGGAGGGGGCTATTCATGTACAGCTAGACACCACAATTGACCATCTAGCAGCAAATGTACTGTAGCGAAATTATAAGTCAATATACAATCAAAGCATGGAATTTCTGTGAAACTACAAAAACATGATGTAGTGCACTGGTAGGTAAGAATGGAAATAATTTCTACTGATAAATTCTAATATGGTGACCTTGATGAAAATATAACAGGATTTTTTTTTTTTTTTTTTTTTTGTTACTAGACCAACATCATGACTAGCATACCACATGAACAGCAGAAAGAGTTGTTTCACAGTCAGTTACTGGGCAAATACTTTCGCAGGTTGTGCAGGCTGTGGACTGTCTTCTACCATCTTACTTCAAATACAGTACAGTTGTTTAACTAATAAAGGTAAAATAGAGTAGGCCTATAATTCAATACAGACAAGAACGAGTGCAAGAACATATTGTATTCATTCGAATTCTATCTTCATTTTGGACCTTTTTGTCATTCACTATCATAAAAATCACCCTCTCCTCTCTCTCTCTCCTTTTTTTTAATGCATTAATAACCACTACATGCATGCACACTCCCACACGCACGTGCATGCATGTACAAGCTGAAATGCTATGCTTTGGACTGATGTGGCGCAATCATTGTACATACCTTATTCTTGGGCACCGTGTCGGCCATGTTCTTGGTTGTGATATCCGTGCCGACCACTCCAAGCAACTGCTGACTCTGGAAACGAATGATATGGATGAATACAGATTATATAAACTACAATCCACATTTTAAAGGACAAGTTCACCTTCATTAACATAAGGATTGAGAGAATATAGCAATATTAGTAGAACACATCATTGAAAGTTTGATGAAAATCGGACAATCCGTTCAAAAGTTATGAATTTTTGAAGTTTTTGTGCAGTCACCGCTGGATGAGAAGACTACTGCAGTGTATGATGTCACATGCGTACAACAATATAAGGAAAATATAAAGAGAATTTCACAAAATTCCATCTTTTGAAAAAAGTACACATTCCCATGACTCATTACTGACATATGTTATGGGTAATATTATTCCCATTGCCTTTAGAAAGAGGCAAGTCAAGTGCTCTTTTATTATGCAAAAAAAGTGAAAATATGTTGAATTTTCTTTACATTTTCTTTATACTGTTGTACTCATATGACATCACGAGCCTTAGTAGTCTCCTCATCCAGCGGTTCCAACACAAAAGTTTTTAAAATTCATAACTTTTGCATCGATTGTCCAATTTTCCTCAAACTTTCACTGATGTGTTCTACTAATATTGCTGCATTCTCTCAATCCTTATGTTAATGAAGGTGAACTTGTCCTTTAATAATGCCAACATACAGTCCTGGCGCCAGTGACAAAATGGCCGCAGAGATGAGTTTGGTGGTAGGAGGTGCACATCAGGTGCATATCAACTTTAAAGGAAACCAAAGCCCAAATATACATGTCAATTGAGTGAATGCAGAAATATTAGCACATCAGTGAAAGTTTGAGGAAAATGGGGCAATCAATTCAAAAGTTACAATTTTTTTGAAGTTTGGTGCTGTTATTGCTAGATAAGGGGACTTTTACACTTCATAACATCATTATGAACAATATAAAGAAAATATAAAGAAATGCAATATACTTTCACTTTTCTACTAGCATAATGAAAGAACACTTGACTTACCTCTTCAAGAAAGCAGGAGGAATAATATTGTCCTTAAAAAATGTCAGTAACAAGTTGATAGAATATGTACTTTTCATAAAAACCGAAATTTTGTGAAATTCCTCTTTTCCACTTTACTTTATACAGTTGTCCGAAATGATGTAATGAAATGAAGTAATATGTAGTCTCCTTATCCAGTGATGACAGCACCAAAGCTTTAAAAATTCATAACTTTGAATCGATCATCAAATTTTCCTCAAACATTCATTGATGTGTTTGACTAATATTGCTGCTTTCACTCAATCCACATTGATATCTGGGCTATGGTTTCCTTTAATCAAAACTGGATAACCAAAGTCATTGAATGGAAGTACAGTGTATCCTCTTTATAGCCAGGGATGACGACAAGTTTTTGAAGTTTGAGAGTCAAGACACATGAATTGTTTTAACTCTCAATAAAACATACTTGATTCTTAATTCCTTCCATGACGTTTACCAGAATTGCCTGTGAGTGTTGTATTCATGAGGGCAATATTCTCTGGTGAACCTCAACGCTGATGAAATCCAGTCAATATTCCATTTTTCAATATTGGGTTCACAGGATAGAAAGAAAAGAAAGGAGTGCCATTATGAATTGAAATGGATGGATTCTTATCAATACAGCGGACAGCCTTAAATAGGCAATGCTTATAGATGACATGAGAGACAATAGGTTGGTTAGTCACACATCAAATACCTTGGGTTATTTGTTTTATTAATATGGAATGGATGATGGTAGGTGGTGTAAGAGGAGAAGTCAAAATGGAATGCTAATTAGTAAAACTAACAAAAACAACATGCAAATGAGAGGAGTTGAAAAGAGGAGAGAAATTAAAGGGATGGTATAGTTTTGGTTGAGACCTGGCTTCAGGTTTCTAACTTTTTTGGTTAGATAATGAAAAACCTCTTATCAAATATGAGTGCGTGATTCCAAAACAATTCAATGTTTCATGAAAAATGGGTTTGAAATGGCTGAGATATCCAAAATGAAGTGATACTTATAAAAAGTGTGACCCAACTTTTATTAGGATCACTTTGTTTTACTTTGTTTTTGGATATCTCTGCCATTTCAAAACCGATATTCATCAAATAAACTTCGAAGTCCTCTCAGAATGGTATGCTCCGTAACATTTTATAAGTGGTTTCTTATGTTGATCTCGCAAAAAAAGTTAAAAGCTCGATCTTCACTTTCACCAATACTATATCATCCCTTTAAGAGAGAGAGAGAGAGAAAGAGAGAGAGAGAGTTGGTGGCATGATATAAATGGTTACCATCAATATAATAAAAAGTCAATGATTACGTAAATAAATACAGTACGGAAAGGAGGGACTGGTGGTCTAAGATGTAAAACAGACAATTCTACCAGGAGAATTTGTAGATTGCAAAAGTTAAAGGACTTATGCTATGCAAAAACATGTTGACTTATGTTGATTCTTGATACTGTCCACATCACTAATGAGGCAAAATGAATATCTTAATAAGTGCCATTTGTTTTTTTTTTTTATAATTTTCCTTCCATTTTTTCTTCAGTGTTGGATACACCCCGACACACACACAAAAAAAAAACCTTCCACATCCAGATTTTGTCAGTGACATCATCTGTCAATCATTGCTTAAGTACTAATCTATGATTAGAAAAATATATGGGAATGCACTGATTCCCCTAGACTGTTTTAAGTATACACATCTGTAACAGCTTGCTATAAAAAAAAAAAAAATTAAAAATGAAGATGCGGCCTTTCAGAACTTGGATGGGGGTACATGATCGACTCACACCTTACAGTAAAGTGTGGTGACAATTGACCAGACTGGTTTTGCTGGATGATGACAGCTATGAATATATGCTGAGAGGACCCATACTTCATATACATATTCATGTAGAATAAAAGGGAGTCATGAAAGAAGTCAATGAACAAAAAAAGAATAATAATAAATAAACTAGAAATGTCGCTTTGGCGACTGGTATGCCTCCGCCATAATGCATGATTTTCCCAATAGGTCTAGATAGTACATGTGGACACGGTGTGATTACATTTTCACAAAATTGGCAAAATATTGGAATGACAAGTTTGTCACAAATGTGTTGAATGTTCACCTTCCTTGACGTAGGTTTAATTGGATGAATAGGAGAGCAGGTATCTAGGGATTTAAGGACTTTAACTTGACTTTGACACATTCATACATTTAGGCATTGAGTAATTTTCAAGGTACAGGTGTGGAGAAAAAGTGCAATTTCTGAATTGAATAGTAAATTGTTACCATTTTCATCTGGCCCTTGACCCTAAAATTCATAGGATAATTACTTTCAGGTAGAACATGCATAATATGTACTAAGTTTCAAGGTAACTTGAGCCACTTCCGAGATATGGAGGAAAAAGTTAGTTCAGCACTTTCACTTGATCTTTGACCTTTTGACCTTTGAGGCAAAAAGAGAAAAAAAAAACTTTCCAGAGAATTTCTATTAGGTTACACACGCATACACCAAGTGTAAAAAAAATAACCCTGCTGGCATTGCATACAAATATGAGGGTAATAGTAAAATTTTGAAGTCTTGCACTTGACCTTTGACCCCTGACCTTTGACCCCATGAACCCTACATTCTCTAGATAATCACGTCCAGTCAGTACATGTATATACTATGTTCCATGAAGATACCTTGAACAATTTTCCAAGGTACAGAGAAAAAAAAGAAGTTTTAATATTTTTACTTGACCTTTTGACCTTTGACCTCATGACCCAAACTTTCACCAGAGAATCTTAATTGGGTAATACATGTATACACTAAGTTTCAAGAAAATCTCTTCAGGCATTCAATAGATATGGTGGAAATAGTGAAAGTTTATGTATTTGACCCTGACCTTTTGACCTTTGACCTTTGACCTCATGACCCAAACTTTCACCAGAGAATCTTAATTGGGTAATACATGTATACACTAAGTTTCAAGAAAATATCTTCAGGCATTCAATAGATATGGTGGAAATAGTGAAATTTTATGTATTTGACCTTGACCTTTTGACCTTTGACCTTGAGCATGTGCACCCAAAAGTTGATAGACACAACTTCACCCCCTAATACACATACATGCCAAGTTTCATTAGGATACCTCAACAGGTTTCGATAGTTACCTTGTCCACAAAATTCATTACGGACGGACGGACGGACGGAAGGACGGACGGACGGACGGAAGGACGGACGGACGGACGGAAGGACGGACGGACGGACAACCCGAAAACATAATGCCTCCGGCACCACTTCGTGGCGGAGGCATAAAAATAAAAATAATTATGTAAAACACTCTTTGGACTTCAAAACTTTACTTATCCACTGCATGTAAAATCAATGGATGATATCAAATGAAAACAAACAAATTTCTGATCTGATGGGGCTCCAAAGACGAAGGTTTTTACACAGGGGTTCTGAATGGGGTAGGGCATATAATTATATTGACTACAGATAAGGAACTAAGGTGGGTGGCAGGAAACAAATTTAATGACATGCAAACTGTTATTAAACCAAAAACATCCCCAGAAAGTTTGCCATTCAGTCACTCCATTATTTCCAAGGACCACAAGCACTGGCTGGACATGCTAGCAGTAGAGGGGAGGGGAACTGTATGCAGCAATAAAACACTTGAATAAGCCAGTTCACAATTTGCTCATCTGCACTTTGTTACAAATGATTTTTTTTTTTTTAAGCCCATCTGCACTTTATTACAAATGTTTTGTTTTGTTTTTAAGCCCTTCACTCATTTTAGAAGCAGCATACTACATAAGCTTGTATGATGTAAAAAAATTATGGAATTCATGTTTAAACAGAGAATGAACTTAGGTACAGATCAGGTGACCAAAATGGTCCATGAACTGACACTTCAACAGGCATCCATTTAATCATCGTTTTGTCTTGAATGCATCTGCAATCTTTTCTATCAATATTGCCAAATTCCATACTTGCTGTTGGGTGGATGTGCAAGGAAGCACCACTTATACGCCGTTACACGAATAAATGATTTTATCACAGATGCTGATCTCAGTGAATTTAAAAATAAATATGCCTGATTGCACAAATGACCTTTTTCTGCTCGTGCACAAAGTGAAACGGTGAATTGGCCTATCCAAGAACTGCATTCCTTGTTGCCTAGGCGATGGGATGCTGTGACAGCCATGGGAGGGAAGCATGCTTCCTCTATAGATAGCATCCCAAATAATGTTGAATGGAGGAGGGGGTGGGAAGAGACATCAACAGCCATGGCACTCCAATCCTGTATTCTTTCTCAAACTTCAATGTTCTCTTGTGCTCCTGATCTGGATGGCAGCAGCCCAGCTGTTAAAACTCTCTATCAAAACCTCGGTCTTTAAGTTCCCAAATCTTGGATCACTGGTGTGTGCGCGCATGAAAGAAGAAAGAATGCGCCATCTGACAGCCAGTGATTGTGACATAACAGTTGACACCTTTATATCATGATGACCATGCGTTTTGCAGGCACCAACCGCAAACAGGGGATGGACTGGTCACATGACAAACTTTGTGAAATTTCAGTTGCTAGCAATCACCCTGCCAAAGGATTGAGAAGACTGGCTGGGGTCCGGGAAATATTTCTAGTTTGAGTGGGAAGTTTTGCAAGAAGTTTCACGAGAAGATTGTAGTCATACTGGCATAATCTCAAGATCTTTAAGATCACAATCTTTCTTTCACAAATGTGACTGCGGCTTTTATGTGTCCAATAACATTCATTTGCTTCCATCTTATCATAAAGATGAGACAGGGTATAACTTCTTCTCTTTCGAATACTTCACTAGTTACTTTCTTTCAGGCCATAACATATGCAGTATCTTTCTCAGGAACCGCAAGTTGAAAGCCTCCGAATTTCATCTATATCTTCTTGGGGATCATCCAAACACCAAAAATCTTGTAGAAGCACTGATCACAATCACAGTGTACCTTAGTGATGCATACCTTTGGTAGCTATGCATATGTTCCTACATATGTGTATTTCTCAATGTATTAATGTCTTTAATCTTCTCAAAGAAGACTTTCTCCATTGCTGTCCTCTTCTCTATATCTAAATACTTACATTTATACCATCTGTTTTTGTCTGACATATATGCCAGATAATTCATATTCTGAATCTGATCCCCTATAGCATGATCCCCTAAGCAATATAAATTGCTTAGGGGTATACCTGTTGTCTTTTGAGGTCATCGTCTTCTTCCTGTCTTTTTTTGAGAATGTGTTTTTATCTCCTCCCATACTTCATTTTCCTGTAGTACAGCATACAGAATCACTTTTAGGTACAAGCAGACTATTTAAGATCACTCTTACGACTCTGAAACTAGAGTAGTATCAACTGCATAGGACTGAGTATCCATGCATACAGGCGTACAACTTCCAATCTACTCAAATCTTGAACAACTCTCAAACGTGTTTCACGGAAGATGTTCAAACAATGAGGTGGGACAGGAGCGCCATGACTACTGATGCCTCTGACAGACGTGGCACCAAATGATGGTAATGATGATGATGATGGTGATGATGGTGATGATGGTGATGATGGTGATGATGATGATGATGATGATGATGATGATGATGATGATGGTGGTGATGATGATGATGATGATGATGATGATGATGATGATGGTGATGGTGATGATGGTGATGATGATGATGATGATGATGGTGATGATGGTGATGATGATGATGATGATTATGATGATGATGATGGGGGCGGTAGTGGTGGTGGCGGCGGCGATGATGATAATGCACAGAAGGGGAGGAATGATTTTGGGGATGGGGGGGGGGGGAGAACTTTAGGGATGGGGGAAGACTTTGGGGATGGGGAGGGATGGGGTCCATATGGGTTACATAATTTTGGTTTAAATATACTACCTTTGCAGTAATGTTATCTGAATCTGGCACCTTTGGATTTAAAAAAAAAATTGAAAACAAATGAGACGTAATGAGATACAAAGAGAAGAGAACTTTTCAAATACAAAGCTATTCCAAAAGATACACACACACAAACAGACACACAAGAAAAAAACAAAAAAACAAAAGGAGAGACTTATGCCACATTGATGAGTGTAGTGCACATGAGCAGTGCAGTGCTACAGATTGTAAGATACTGTCCCACTACTTATTAAAGTGCACGTGCTTTGAAAAATTATTGCCCTTATAATGAAGACAACTGCCGGGGGGAGGGGGGGGGGGGGGAACAAAGTCCAATGCATCATCTGCAGCTACTGGTAAATGGCTCAAACGTCCAATAGTCGAATCTGCAGTCTCTTGCTGCTTGGATTATCTCACTTGTATCATATGTTCAGGTCAATCCTTGAGCATTTGATTCTGATTCTGATTAATCAATTAACTGAAATGACTCTGAGAAGCTATGTGGGAAACATCATCAAACATGACCTGGCACATCAAAAACATCTAATAAGTCCATTGAAGTGAATATCAATTATTTTATAATTTACTGATCTGAAATTCAATTTTGATATTCAATAGGATATACCACTTGTAGTATGGATAGCTTTGACCCTAGATATATCCTGTCTAGCTCAAACCAAACCCTTAAAGAAACACAGGTGGCATAATATTTGAATAAGTATGTACTGATTCAAAATAATCATCAGACCAAACATTTACCTACAGCCACGTTACGTCTACAGATTATTCATCTGGCCATAAACATTGCAACATTTGGTCATTTGGTAGGGTCAGAATCATACACATATCATCAGAATTCAGATTTCAATGGGATGCTGTCATAACCAGAGTCCACTGATGTATGCATAATGTGAGCCATTGCCCAAGGACAGAGAGCTCAAACAACTGAGCACTTTGTTTGAGTTCAATGTGAGGGATAAACATTGGAAGAAATGGTGTTCAATTTGTATTTGGGCAGAAAACATTTCATGTGGCAGAGAGAATGGTGCATTCAAATGAAGAAAAGTGCCTCCTTGTGGAAGGCACCACATTTTACAAAATATCATCTCATATCATCATTTTATACCAAAAAAAAAAAGAGAGAACTTAAAAAAAAAGGATTCTTTGCTGTAAACTGCAAAAATCATGACAAAAAATGTATAATGATAATTATAATAATAACAATAATGTTATCATTATTATTATATAATAATAATAATAATTATAATAATAATTTTATTATTATTATTATTATTATTTCATTATTATTATTATTTTTATTATTATTATTGTTATTATTATTATTGTTATTATTATTATTGTTATTATTATTATTATTATTATTATTATTATTATTATTATTATTATTATTATTATTATTATTATTATTATTATTATTATTATTATTATTGGTATTATTATTATTATTATTATTATTATTATTATTATTATTATTATTATTATTATTATTATTATTATCATTATATAATAATAACAATTGGCACATAATACCAAACGGTAAAGCACTGGTATATTCAACTACATTTGACAAAATGAATTGACATGTTCAGGAACAATGCCTAAAACTATGCAATAGATAACCGTGATGCATTCACAAAGAAAGATTACAAGCATAGAAGTCATTCAAAAAGTACCAACATGGTTATTATTCCATGGGTTTATCAGAGATGTGACCTTTTTATCACAAAGTGCTTTATTAAAAGATTTCCCAGTTAATTCTTACCATATGAAGATTTCACTGGCAGGGTGGTGGACAAGAAATAAACTCACACATTTCTTTTTCTTTAAAGACTTCTCTTCCCTACCCTCAGACTCCAAACTAAAAGAATAGAAAAAATTAAAAAAATCTCTAGAGACTGGTATAATAGACTAACGATTTGTTGGCTCCTTCGTTTTCACAACATAGAGTGGTATCAGCATATCTGTAAAGGTTCTTGAAATATAAGGTGATTTCACTCACAATGAAGGTGCTGGTGTTGTACACTGGCAGTGTCAGCGTCGTCATCATTCCAAGGCCCTGGGATAAAATGAGAGTATTACAAGACACAAGCAACCTGCATTAACTGGATGTACATAAACTAAAAAAAAAAACACACACACACACACACAAAAACACCTCTTTATGGGAAAAGACAATGTTACAACTATTTGGACATACATAGGCTACAGTTTGTAACAAAACAAACAAGTATAAAAAGTAAAATTAGTATACATTCATTCTGCCCTTCACTGCATATTCTTTAGAAAATGAAAGTAGTGTTTTCAACTCATTCCAAACAATTAGAGTCAGTTTTAACTTGTGGTTTTGTCTACATTCCACAGCAATTACTATAAAAAGCAAAAAAAGTACTATAGACTATGAGGATTGCATAGAGAAGTATCAAGATTCAAATAGTTTTCATGTAGAGAGACATGTTAATTGATTCTAATGAAAGCAGCTACCCATACAGAGCATAATAACACAAAAAGGGGGAAAAAATCACATCAATTTTTTTTTCTCTTTCAATTCGGATCTTCAGCACACTGCTAACCACAATGAATAGGCAAGGTTTATGGTGTGGTATGCGATGCGATATTTGTCAGAAATTCACAGAAAAATTCCCATTGATTTTGGCCTGTTCCTAACTAGCATATCATAAATGAAACCATTACAAGATAGGCCATAAAGTAAAGAGTTAATTACCAATGCATCCAGGTAGATATCTGACCACTGGAAGTTCTTGTGACCGCTGAGTACCATGGGCCTGCTGACAACAGGTACGTAGTCCTGCAAAGGAAAGTAGCAGCAAAACTTCAACAATGGATTTTTTTTTTTTTTGTCCGTCAAACATGTATACCACTTCATACTTTGCAATACTTCATACTTTGCAAACACACAACTGAAAAATCATACACAAAAACTGAGTGGCTGACATCAGGCCTTTAGTGTTTTGATACCGTAAAGCAAGATATCACCGCATGAAATTTGTGCAAAATAAGGTTGATGGCCTTTTTCGCAGCATGACATTATTGCAAATTGCAACTGGCATTTGATGCATAAAGTGTAGACAAGAACTTTCCTATGCATTTTAATTTTGCAAATCTTGCCTCTCACAAAATTAATATGCATGCAAACACTTCTGATTTTACAGTAGTCAGAAGCACAAAAGCTTGGGTGAAATGAAGGCCATTTTACACTGGGACTTCAAAGAAGAAAATGTGTTAACTTTCCTTTTTAGACAAAGTTTTGATATACTGTATGAGCTGAAATTTTCGCGGTGGTTTTATTTTCACAAATTTTGCGAATAGCCTTTGAACCACGAAAATAACAATGCAAAAATAACTAAGTTCAGGTAGACCCTTGGAACCGCGAAATTAACAACACGCGAAAATGTCCTCCAAGTAGCAATTCGTGAAAATATCTGTACACGAAAATTTCAGCTCGTACAGTATTAAATAAGAAAGTTCCAGAAAAAAGTCTGTGGTCAGAATTCTTACATGAACAATGTATAGAACTGGTTATGGGCAGTGCAGGTAAGACAGATAAAGCAAAATGTAAACTCCCTAGTGAACTGAATCTCCAGAAATTAGCAAAATTCATACAAAACTTGATTTCTCAATTGTGATGAAGAAAATGAAGACACCAAGTCAGCATGCTCTATCTCTGCACCGTCAACAACTGATTACTTCTCAACTTTCCTTATTGCTCTACCAACTACTTTCTTTGTTGAAGTCCCAGCACACGAACAGATCTCTTTTACATCTCTGAACAATACAAGGAGAACAAAACCAAAGCAAAAATCAAGAAGAACATACACACACTAGTTAAAACAAGAAAAATACTGTAATGTTGGCACTCTCCTTAAAGGACATGTTCACCTTCATAAACATAAGGATTGGGAGAATGCAGCAATATTAGTAGAACACATCAGTGAAAGTTTGAGTAATATTGGAATGATATTGGACAATCGATGCAAAAGTTATGAATTTTAAAAATTTTTGTGTTGGAACCGCTGGATGAGGAGACTACTAAGGCTCGTGATGTCATATGAGTACAACAGTATAAAGAAAATGTAAAGAAAATTCAACATATTTTCACTTTGTTTGCATAATAAAAGAGCACTTGACTTGCCTCTTTCTAAAGGCAATGGGAATAATATTACCCATAACATATGTCAGTAACGAGTCAAGGGAATGTGTACTTTTTTCAAAAGATGAAATTTTGTGATATTCTCTTTATATTTTCCTTATATTGTTGTACACATGTGACATCATACACTGCAGTAGTTTTCTCATCCAGCGGTGACTTCACAAAAAATTCAAAAATTCCTAACTTTTGAACGGATTGTCCAATTTTCCTCAAACTTTCAATGATGTGTTCTACTAATATTGCTACTTTCTCTCAATCCTTATGTTAATGAAGGTGAACTTGTCCTTTAAAGGGATCGTCTAGTTTTGGGTGAGACCTAATTTCAAGTTTCTAACATTTTTGGTGAGATAATGAGAAACCTCTTGAAATATGAAAGAGCATGTAATTCTATGAGAAATTCAACTTTTATTTGATGAAAATTGGTTTTGAAATGGCTGAGATATCCAAAAAAGGGCGATTCTAAGAAAGTGTGGGACCCACACTTTATTACCATCGCTTTGTTTTACCTTGTTTTTTGGATGTTTCAGTCATTCCAAACCCAATTTTCATCAAATAGACTTTGAATTCCTCTTAAAATGGTCTATATCATAAGTGTTTTCTTGGTATCTCGCAGAAAGTTAAAAGCCCAATTCTCATCTCCACCAATACTGTACCATCCCTTTAAGGTGTATCTGTTTGTCAGTTTGCTTTGCTCTTTGTACTCAAAGCTTACTTACCAGTGTTGTGAGACGGACTGCCCCAAAGGACTGGATTGTACTGAAGTATCCTGAATTGAGGGAGAGGAAGGATGGAAGAAACAGTATGAAGTCTGAAACTATTTCAAATGTATTGACATGCAGGAAAGAGTCAATAACCTTCACAGCTCCTCCCCATGAATCTCCCACCACTTCAATGTAAGACTACTGCTATACAGGGGCCATGGGCGTTTGTCTGCCTTCACCTGTATGTACTCAGTGATGTATATGACAGTGTCATACAGGGCGCGACGCGAAGTGTTATCCTTCGGAGAACGTGCGAGTGTGTGTACAGTTTTGTATGTGTGGGTGTGCAAAGGTTACGTAAAATATGCACTCCCTTGGAAAGGACGGGCCTTATGTTTTCTAAACTCTTGTTTTGTTGATGATCGGTAATTATAATTAATTGTGATGAAATGTAAATGTGTAATGATGTATGTGTTTACTGTTTTGTGAGTATAGATTATGCTTGTACGATTGTGTATATATTGAAAATTGTATTATGTGTACATGTACATGAATGTACGTAGTATGTATGTATGTCTACGTGTACACCCATATGCCAACAAGAAGAATTTCCTAAATGGACAATAAATTAATCTGAATCTGAATCTGAATGGAAACTGGGGGGATGGGCTGATTTTGCTATAACACACATTTCCCATAGATGCCTGCCCGAGTATACTCATGTCTCATAGTCTTCAACAGGTTAATAGCAAATTTACCTCTGTTGTTGCATGCCATGTGCTTGATTCCATCTGAGGACACCATTGAGTCAGCACCAACCTTGTACACAAAGACCCGGGCCTGTACCATGTGGAAAGGAAATGGACAGCAGTATTAGCTCTGAGAGAATTTAAAGCCATTTTTAACTGTAAAAGCTTTAATCTTTCCATACAGATATTTTTTTCAGTTTTTTTTTTTTTGTGTGTGTGTGTGTGTGTGTATGTGTGTGTGTGTGTGTGTGTGTGTGTGTGTGTGTGTGTGTGTGTGTGCGCAAATGAGGTCATAGACATTTTTGGAAGATGCATTTCGCCAGTGGACACTGAGGCTATCATGAGTCCACAAAGATACTTTAGTGCATGCCCTAGTGAGTGACAATATTTTTTTGTATTGTAAGATTTTGCACCCTTTCAGTGATATGTAAATTTGTGAAAATTAAACCCTTGCAAAAATAACAGCTATTACAGTAAATCCCTGCCATTCTGTCAAGCATCAGGTTATCAGTGACAGCACGCTTTGTTAATTGTGCCTAGACAAAGTTTTATGGATACAATTAGGGGCAAAATATTCTGCTAGGATGCCAGAAATTCTCTGTCAATCATTGTCCTTATCCTTTGGCTTATAAAACTCCATATGCAGATAACTCTACAAATGTGTGACTCTTTCAATACACACAAAGAAAAAAAAAACCCTAGGTTTTATAGTGACTGTCTTGACATATACATAAAGAGTATTGTTTCAGTGTTGATAATGTTAGAATTTGTGTCAGCTAATTTCAATTTTAAAAATGTCATATGAATGTCAGCAATTTATGAAAAGAATGTGTGACATATTTTGATAATGTTTTCGTTCTTTTATTATTGTTTTTGTTGCTGGTTCTGTTTGTATGTAGCATGATTTACCAGGCTAAAAAAAAAAAAAAAAATATTTCAAGCTCACCACAAATGGATTAGAATTGTACTTCCTGAAGATGGCTTCCTCTTTCGAAGTCCCTCCGTCCGTGAAGATCATAATGATCCGGATGCAGTCTGCTCCTTGGTTGTTCGCCTCGGCACCCTGTCTTTCTATTGCGCTGAACTGAAATTGAGATGTGGATGAGATGACAGTTGTGAGTCAACATGTCTGTTTTCCTTCTTGTTTTTTTTTTTCCCATCAGGGAGACCTGGGCATAAGCATCCACATCGTATCAGAACAATTATCCTCCACAGGCAATTATCCCCCGGCTAAATACTGGTTAGTGGTAAGGTTAGAGTAAAGATTAGGGTTAGGGTTAGGTTTAGGGTTAGGGTTAGGATTAGGTTCAGGATTAGGATTAGGATTAGGGCCAGGGGAAGGTAAATTGCCCAGGGGATAATTGCCCTAGGCCCACCTTCATTACTCCTGGCAATTTTTTTTTTGTTTGTTTTTGTTTGTTTGTGTTTTTTTTGTGCCATGCATTTGCAAGACAATGTGGCAGAACACAGTTAAAAAGTGTGGCTGAAAATGATGACTAATGGACCAAGCATGAATATGATATGCCTTATTTTTTCTTTTCTGACAATATTAGCATGAAATATTTAGAGGCCAATATAGAATTTATATAAATCCTGTAATTATAGTTGAATAATGTCTGGAGGCAGACATAGGAACATGGGGACAGTTTGCACTTCACAGTTCTTTTCTCAATGTTCAACCCATTTATAGGAGATATGACAAATTGGCATAACACTGAATTCTGCAGACAAAGTTATGAGGTAGCATGATCTAATTTAATGCCATGCAAATTACATTCTCCAAATGTCACTTGCATGTATACCTGATAACATATTTGGGTTAAAAAGGCTGATTTGGCACTATTTTTTTTTATTTGCAGGCAGAATAAATCTTTGCCTATTTAAACCTGCTGTTTGGGAGCAAAACAGATTATCAAAGTAACATAAGCATCTTTGATAGTTTTGAAAGACCTATTTCTCTTCTTCTTCTTTTTTGCATTGAGGTTTATAGTTTTCTCCATTTTTCATCAAATAAAATTATGTATCTTGTTGAAAATCTCCAGAAATTTTAAAATCAGTCAGCAAGAGAATCAGACAAAAATAATAATAACTGAAATAATCTACAGCAGAAGCTAAAGTTTTAAACATTCTTTTTGTTGGTTAGAGTGCATCAGTGTGCTTCAACAGGCACAACAGGCATTTAGTTCAGTGAGCTGAAATTTCTATCACATATCTGGAGAGTTACATTGTATAAATATCCAATATTGATGAGGTATTATCATTAATAAAATGTCAATTTCTCTTTTTAACCTAAAATTTAATAGATCCCATAATTTTACCTAGCAATGTTCCATTCAGGTTTGTGATGCAAGGTGACATGCATTATCAAACTTGCTTCAGTGACAGAGAAAGACATATGAGCCACAGTCACACTGTCACACTATATGAAACTTCTCATAGTTTCCTTCCCAATAACTCTGAGCAGTGAGAACATCCCATGATGCAGAACTACCTGCAGTGTAGTTTTGGTCTCTGATATGTGTGCTCCACATGGGGGAAAAAAAAAAAAACACTCCCTCTCCTTGAATATCAAATGCGTGCAAAATAATGCGCAATGTGATAAACAACATGAAATGCATCTAATCACATAACCTTCTCAAAGTCTCGGCCATCTGCAGTCAGACTACACAAAGCTACACATAGTTTTGGGAGCAGTGAGAAAACCTGCAAGTGCTTCCCAAATGCATGCAAGAAGTGTCAATGGAAGTTTCGCTGGGTAACTTCTCACGAAGATTGCGGTCACACTGCCAAAACCACACAGCAAAATATCGAGTACAGTACAAGCTTCGCATACAGATATTTTCGCAAATGAGGAAGTCAGGGACATTTTCGTGAGATGTTGCTCTGGCAATTTTTACACCGAGGCTGTCATAAGTGCACTATTACTGCCTATCACTTGAAGATACATGTATTTTTGCACGATGTTATTATACATTTGTGGTTTAACAGTGATTGTTGAAATTTGCGAAATTTAAACTTTCACAAAAATAACAGCTTTTACAGTAGTAGTTTCCCATAGTGTGACTGCAGCTTAAGGGAAAAAAAAATAGATGAAAAATAGTGATAATGCATGTACAGAATCTGTAGAATTGTCAAAATAAGTACTGTAGCCTGCTGCATGTCACATACTTGAAGAGTAATTGCATACTCACGTTGTTGAATGCTGTAAAGGCATACTCCAGGGATTTCCCAAAATCAGCAATTCCCTTAGCTACCAGCTCCGTCTGTACTGCATCCTTCAACACCTAAAGCAGCAAACATACACACAGTGTTAGCAAGTTTACATGTACAATAAATTGATGGCAACATTTGAAGTACTGATCTAATGGAATAAATTCATATCCAATGTAAAAACAAGAAACAACAAAAAAAAATCCTATTCATCTGTAGCAGGAGACAGTTTTGAATAATTTGTGGTTTTTTAGTGATTGCACAAGCTACTTTTAATATCAGAACATTAGGTTGATAATTTGGGCTTTGTTTTTTTGTTTTGTTTTGGGTTTTTTTTTTGGGGGGGGGGCTGTTTTACCCTTCCCAGCATGCCCCCCCCCCCCTTCTTCTTTTGGTGGCCAAGGTCACTAATGACATGTTGTCCTAAAAAAAAACATGGGTTTCTTTAAACCTTTTAAAAGGTGTTTTCTTTAAACACAGCTTAGCAGCACTACTTCTGATGCTGGGGAAGATGTTTAAATTCTACTTACATTCCTTTGGCTCATTAAATTCAGTGCCATGCTCCCAGTGCCCCCCCCCCCCCCCCAAAAAAAAAAAAAAAAAAAATCAGGGGGTCATCTTATGCACCTACTGTGATTGATTCTTCAAGAAGTTTAATTACAATGCATTATCTGAACACCTGTTCTGAAGGACCAAGATGAAAACACAAACTGATAATCATTGATCCCAACAGTTGGTCTCCTCAAAGGCAGAACATCACCACAAAATGGATTAAAGGTGGTTTATAATATTCTGTTTCTGACACATGTTCAAGTTATTTTTCATCCTTTTTTCATTTTTCTTTTCTACTGTTTTTTACTCATGTTTGTTTCATTATGGTTATCTTGTACATTTTGTATAACAATTCAAAACTTCATATGTATAATTGAATTGCTGAATGTGATATATGCTTTTAATGATATAGGACTCTGATACCCTGAATGGGGTTGTTGAGGATAATAAACTTTCAAACTTTCAACTTGACAGACAGACAAGAACAGGCTCAAATTTCATAAAAAGTAAAGATGGTACATGTAGCAACTCCTGCAGGAATGGCAATCGTCATGGTAACCATAAGAATATCCAGCTTCCTGATTGGCTGTTGCTATGGTAGTTGCCATTCCAGCAAGAGTTGCCATCCTAACATCTTTTCTGAAATTGGGCCCAGATCTTTCTCACCTTCTTGTTTCTCAGGTTGGCCTGGACAAACGTGTCGAAGCAGCTGACATCTGTTACAGAGTCGTTGAACTGGCAACAAAGGGGGATGCGACATTAAAGTAAGAAAGAGTTCAGCACACTTTGATACATGTAATATGCAAAATTCCTAGAATACTGCCTAATACTAAGGACACTGCACATGCACCTACTAGGCTCATTTTTTTTTTTCCTGGATCCATAACTTCCCTACATTTTGAAGCAATCAGCGGCAGAGACCAATACTTCTACACACCACGTACAGTAGCTGTGACTATGAATCAGTTAATTGATATCATGAATCAGTTACACATGAACTGGTCTCTATCTTTCACCTCATGAGAAATCTTGAACCATTGCACTTGTGATCACTCACTATTTTGTATTCTCTTCCATTCCTTTCATCATGAAGTTGTGAAGATTTAGTTCATTTGATTTGTCCTCTCTTAATGGGAACACTACAAATCATGATGTCACAGTTAGTAGAATGACATAGAGAAAAATCAATACTAATGGAATTTCACAAAAGTTAATTTTCATAAGACATAGAAAGTGCATTAGTCCTAGCTCCCATCAGGAGGCATGGGGCATAACATCTACCTTAACCTATCAGAACAACATGTCAAGGGAATATTTACTTTCATGCATTAAATGAATGTATTCAATGAATATTGAGTACAATTTGTGTCATTTACTTTCATGTATCAAATGAATGTATTCCTTTCATCATGAAGTTGTGAAGATTTAGTTCATTTGATTTGTCCTCTCTTAATGGGAACACTACAAATCATGATGTCACAGTTAGTAGAATGACATAGAGAAAAATCAATACTAATGGAATTTCACAAAAGTTAATTTTCATAAGACATAGAAAGTGCATTAGTCCTAGCTCCCATCAGGAGGCATGGGGCATAACATCTACCTTAACCTATCAGAACAACATGTCAAGGGAATATTTACTTTCATGCATTAAATGAATGTATTTAATGAATATTGAGTACAATTTGTGTCATTTACTTTCATGTATCAAATGAATGTATTAAATAAAAATAGAGTACAATTGGTTTCAGTGTGTAGTAATTGGCCTGTATTAAAAACAACAACCATACTTACAGCTGCAACCCGAACAAAGTCATCATTGCCAAGAGTGTCGAGTGCCTTGGACACGGAGACCTTCATGATGGCAAGGGTCATACCAAAAGTGCTGCCACTCCTGTTGAAAAACAAGAAGTAGACAGAGATGTTCTATTCTGCTACATGTAGGTGTGCATGGTGAGATGTTATGATTCAATTAGTTTGCACTGCACCAAGTAGATTCTTTCTTGGAGGAGTATGGTCCTGAAAAAAAAAAAAAAAACAGAACTCGCAGATGCGATGTCTCAAACCGGCCCAACATTTCCGATACTCCAAGCATCCAAGAGGGAATATACATGTAGGTGGTGCACCGCAAACTAACAAAGCTGACATCTGTAGCAATGAGTTTTAGTGTGTGTTTTTTTTTTTTTTTTTTTTGCAGCACTGTTTGTTGGACATCACCATTCTTGCTTACAAATTACTATACCATGCCTCATCTTCTCATAGATAGAAGTGACCTTGTTAAAACGTACAAAGCAAGATCAGAAAAAAAAAAAATGAGCTGCAATTGAACGGCGGACTTTTGCCCACTGAACAATGATACCGAAATTGTGCGGAGAGTGATCAATGTAAGAACCTACAAGCTTAAAGTACCAAGCATGGGAGCTGTGGACTCTCCATACACATTTTTGTCAAATCAATGATCCACATCTTTTGACGCAGTGGTGCTTAATCATCTATCAATTCATCTTAAAATATGGAATGTTACAAACACTGAAAGAGTTAAAGGACAAGTCCACATTCATAAACATAAGGATTGAGAAAATGCAGCAATATTAGTAGAACACATCATTGAAAGTTTGATGAAAATCGGACAATCCATTCAAAAGTTATGAATTTTTTAAGTTTTTGTGCAGTAACCACTGGATGAGAAGACTACTGCAGTGTACGATGTGACATGCGTACAACAATATAAGGAAAATATAAAGAGAATTTCACAAAATTTCATCTTTTGAAAAAAGTACACATTCCCTTGACTCGTTACCGACATATGTCATGGGTAATATTATTCCCCCTACCTTTAGAAAGAGGCAAGTCAAATGCTCCTTTATTATGCGAAAAAAATGAAAATATGTTGAATTTTCTTTACATTTTCTTTAAACTGTTGTACTCATATGACATCACAAGCTGTAGTAGTCTCCTCGTCCAGCAGTTCCGACACAAAAATTCAAAAAAATTCATAACTTTTGCATCGATTGTCCAATTCTCCTCAAGCTTTCACTGATGTGTTCTACTAATATTGCTGCATTTTCTCAATCCTTATGTTTATGAAGGTGAACTTGTCCTTTAAGAAAGTTTGCCTTCTATTTTTCTCAAGATTTTTTTCTTTCACTCCTTCCTCTTTTTATCTCTATTCCTTGTTTTCATCCTAACATTCTTTCTCCCTCCCTTACATACCTTTTCTTCTTTGGAACATTTTGCAAACTTCCCTGCCATTCCTCATTAATAATGACAGAGCAATATTTGAGGATGGATCTTGAAGATAACCATGATATTGCAAAGAAGAACAGCTACAAGGCAGAATCAAGCATATTTACACGATGCATTTGAACAGGTAATTACAAATCGAAGTACAAAGATATGACATCCCATAGATCACGAACAATAAGGAGGGTGTCCTCTACTCACGTGTCAACGAGAATCATGACATCTTTTGGAGAACTTGTTGCTTGAATGTACCTTTTTATAACACAGAAAC
Organism: Diadema setosum; assembly: GCA_033980235.1. NCBI lineage: Eukaryota > Metazoa > Echinodermata > Echinoidea > Diadematoida > Diadematidae > Diadema > Diadema setosum. Next base: position 23,888,734 of record CM067060.1, read on the forward strand.
AGAGTAATATGATTAAGACTTTTAGACATATGCATTAAATGCTTTGTGTGTGCTATCATTAATTCTGCCTCTAGAAATCTAGCCATTCTAGATTCTACACGAAACTTGCCACACTTCCGCTAAATCCAATCCACATTAATCCAAGGGTATCAGTTTTGAGTCAGCTCACATTGCACAATGATTAGTCGTTGATTTCCTACTGCCTATTAAAGCTTAGCAAGAATTAACTTCATGCAGATGTTTTATTTGGGAAAAGGTGTGTACGTATCCCTGGGACATAAAGTACAGTATAAAATGTTATGAAAACTTGTGACAAGTAACACTGCGCAGGAAATTTGCATCTTCAATCATCTTTTATTTTTCTTATTTATTTTAATTTTTTTAGTAAGACATCCACCTATCAAAGGATAGTGGCTTGGGATGGAGCACTTAGTTCTCATTTTCTAAGCCTTGTCAAAACATTAATTCGGCTAATTCTTCTACACCTGATTTTATTCTGAGACATACGGCCAAGAAGATTGAAACTATGACCCATCCTCTTTTCACACTTTCATTTGACCTCGTTAGTAAAACTGGAGATGTTCCCTCCAAATACTGAATGGAAATCACATTGCCTAAAACTAAGTTTTTTAAAAAAAAAGTTGAAAAGTTACAAGTTACTCCAACTACTACGTATACATAAGAGAAGATAATGTCACCAAGTAAATGAATACTCTGTTATAAAGACTTTGCTCTATAAGTGCATGGAGAGAGTTTTTTAACCATGTGTAAATGATTTGTATGCACAGTTATATACATGGAAAAATTAGTTGACAGAGCTATTTAGGTATACATATACAACAATGATATACAGTGTGGGAAACATAGCACTCACATGGGTTAGTAAGAAGATATGACTGCTGTTAAGTACCATGTTATCATTGTACTGGCTAATAGTTTGGTTTCTGTCATATTCTACCATCTGTTACTACCAGCTGTTAATACACCTCCAGACATAGAAACATAAAGCCAAAGAAACTACCATACTCACCGGCTGTTTGATTCTACGTTCTTTGAAACAAAGCTTCAAAATAATGATCATTTCCATTTCAGAGTTTTTGTTTTTTCAATGACTACAGGAAACAGATTCACTCTCTGAAATCATACCTATAACAAATTTGCAATGTATTATGAATTGATCAAACAAGTTGCAAATTGACAGCATGCACTTATTTCCAGGGTTATTATAAAACTCTGGTTTCTCTTCAAAACAATTTATTTGATATAATTCTTCCAATATCATTTTTTTCCTATTCATATATTTTGTTTGTTGTTGTTTTCCTCTTCCGCCAGAGAAGAAAGCAGGGACTAGATGTTTGCTGCGCTTAAGAGTTAGTAGCCTCACTTACCAGCCCCTACGCCGCACATCATACTGGTCTTTGTCTTGGTCACCAGCAGATATCCACTCCTTCGCTGAAAGAGGGAATGGGGGAAGGAGTCTAACCATGTTAGTTAAGGGACAGATGAACCAGTGCATGACAATGTAATGATCTGGCAGTGGGGTTAGTAATGACTTGCAGGATTATGGATCATATCACCTGGGCTCTGTTGCTTAACTCTTGTCATTTTCCCCAATGGCAACCTGCTTTCATACAAAGCTAATGACACATTTTGGAAATGCAGGAAAGGGAACGGGCTGGAGAAATGGAAATGAAGGGAAGAGAAAAGGCTAGAGAAATAGAAAGAGAGCAAAGAGCTAGAGAAATCAAAATGAAGGAAAGAGAAACGGAAATGGATATGCAGAAACTTGAAATGGAGCACCAAATGAAATTGTGTGAGATGGAATTGGCTCGGAAGAGAAAAATTTGATAATGTGAATTATGTGATCAGTACACCAGACAGATGCAAAGATCAGAGGGTGTGTCATGTCATCATGGTGAAAGTTGGTGTGACATAGGTAGTGGATAGCATATTAGAATTTAAGGGTGAAAAGTTGTCACCGCATATCACTTATGCGTTTAGCATATCTATTACTGATGTATGCAATTTGAGTTGGAAATGATTGTATAAGCTCAGAGAATCCAAGCAATATCATTGTAAATGGTATCCATGAAAAGAAATCATGGAATTGATTCATAGATAGTTAGTCACAATGGCATGTGATAGTATGTGATGATTGCTGCTTGACTTGGGTTTTACACTACATACACTGTAAGTAACAAGGAGAAATTGTGAAGGTAAAAGAAACCCTTGCTACAGCAACGCTTTCTTTTTCCCATGGGGGATGGTGTCATGAATGTACTAGTACCTTCTAAGTTCTAGTATTTCTGCATGTATGATGTACTGTCTGCATGTGTGTATGTATACAGGTTGACCAGATAAGTGGAGAACTTTCTATTTGGTATAGCTACAGTACATGCATACATGTGACAGGAAATACAATATGGCTCACCCAATCTAGAATGATCTAGGAAGTGCCTACATATTTGGCTGAGTGATGCACTGTACTTGTAGCCTAACATGATTGGTAGTTATTTTTAGGGATGATGTAATACAATCCATACACTGTCCTTGTAGCCCAATGTGATTGGTAGCTTTGCACATAGTTAGACAGTGAGTGAGCTAGGATTTCTGGAATGGTCTTGAACTCACAAGTAGGTAGAAGTATGTAGCCTCAGGTTGGAGCAAATTACAGAACATTCAAGAAGGGGTGAATGGGTCTATATAAGCCACAGAAATTCTGAAGTAGGCATAGTACCCAACACCTCTGCTCTGAGAGTTACGTCACTTCTGGCTCTGATTTTGGACGTAACAGGAACGTACATAGGGCTCAATGGGTGAAGTATTTGCAAGCGACTGCAGACAGCAAAATCAAGTACAAATCTCAGAACGCATCATTATATTTGGCTCTTATACATGGGCCAAAAACCAAATTGCATTAGATTCAATGAACTAGAGTCATTTGCAACAGGACCCCAATGGTGATTTGACACATATGCAAGGTAAAGGAAAGTGTGAGGTATTAATATGGAATAGCATTGATATATATATAACATTGGTGAAACATATACACTCCAATAGAGATGGTTGTATCCTCCTGCAAGCTTTAATGTTTTATATTTTTGTGTCTTCAAAAATTTATTTTCCTCCAGATTGCAGTTTATCAAGGAGGAATTCTATGTCTTTTTCATAAAAAATTGTCAGTATTAAGGCCCCAATGGCAACCTCATTGTCTCTTCAAACCATAAAACTGAAGAGCAAGGAGTTAATCTGGCAAAAACTTTAATGAGCTTAAATACAATCACAAACAACTGCAAGAATATCCATTAATCTTCATCAGTATATCTTGTGTTACAACATGTATGCAATGCATGTAACCATAAATGGGGCATGTGCATATTTCTTCAAATGAAAGGCATGTACTCAGAAAAAAAAAGTAAGTGTCTATCTGTCCCTATGGTTTGAAAAGTTATTGTCAAATCTCCAAAATTGCATTCAACATGCACTGAAAGTTGTCATACTTCTCTGTCATGCATACCAGAAATGGTCATTTACATTGTGTCATGTCTTGCAGTTTAAGGAAACCCAGTATCAAAAACATGATGCGAACAGATGCCAAATGAATCAACATTCATTACAAGTGTAAAGTGGAAAAAAAAAAACATATCATATCCACTGAAAAAGTGGAGAGGTAAATGTTAGGTGTTTTTCATTGCTGTTGTTTAGTTTTTTTAATAATCAAAGAATGTTAAGCACACGCATTAGTGGGGGAATAAATACAATGTCAAAGTGTTAGTTTCACATCTAAGCCTGATGAAATATTTAGAGCTGTCCTCTTCACACACTTGATTATATGAAGGAATACTGAAGAGCAGAGTAGCTGGTATTAGCTTAATAAACTTGTTTCCAAACACCGCAAACAACAGATCAGAAAATACGGGGATAGGATCAACCAGTTATCCTCATTAATTGGAAAAAAAAAGTGGTGGTTATTTTTGTTATAGTCAGCAAGCATCAACAATCACAGCAACCCCAAACAGGTGATCAGTTTTAATACCAAATGTTTGGTGAATACAATCCCTGCATAATATATGTTCACATCTACACATTGGACATGTATATCCTACAGAAAGTGACTGCTGATACTATTGCAGCAAAATGTCTGTTTGAGCATGGTATATTAATGCTGATATATTATACACAATATGCAAAAATAATGCCACGCCTAAGCAGCGTAAGTGTCGTAATACTCAACAGCACTGCCCCACCACCATTAGCACACCTATATGAGATTCAACCTTGGTGCTTCTGATGGACACAGTGTTGCTTCTCCAAATGACACGTGAGACTTTGCCTATGTACTCTAAATTCACCACGTATGATTCCAGCACACCGTGCTGCCTTTACTCAGTCAGAGCGGTGGTACACATTCATTAATTGGGTATATTGCACGCTACCAGGAGAAGAGATGTTAAGGTATCTGGTACCATGAAGCAGCAAGAAATTAGGTTAAAAAAAAAAAAAAGACTCTGCATACCGGTACTCTACTTCACCTCACATGATGCATGTACAATGTGCTGCCTTAAAGGCACATGGTCCCGGTGGTTTAGTCAAATGCGTACACGGGCGCACCTAGCAAGTTTCCTATGGAGACCTATGCTATCGGCTCCTCTTTAGCGCTAATGCTGTGACCCACTTCCCCGAGTCCGAAGAAATCCGATCCACTGTAGTCAGTGGTCTGATCACAGTTCACCCCATGATTCGGCTGAGGGGGATGACAGCTTTAGCAAACTTCTGTTGTGATGTCATAATAAGAAGCACATATACACACACCCTGGCATTACTACAGACTGCGTGATGCGCAAAGACAACGAAGGCAATGTTACTCAGCAACACCTACGTGCTTTACTCTTGATGACAGCTTAACTTCGGCAATCTTCGTATCAATGCTAAAGGTGATCGGCAGTATCATCAACAGTGCCCTCTACACTACCGGGACTATGCGCCTTTAATCGTGTTGGCAAATGCTAAGCTAGAGAAGTACAGGTGTAGTACATGTTCATTATTGGGGTATATTGCAGTAATCATGAGTAGAGATGTTAAGGGGCCCAGTACCATAATGCAACAAGAAATTGGGGGGGGGGGGGGGGGGAATTGGACCAGTTTATGGAGATGACCTTTAATGCTACAAACTATCAACTATAAACTCCCTCAGCTTGATTAATGAAGTTAATCACTCCCCACATCCAGGAACTAACGAGCAGGTCATCTTCACTTCATAATCAAGACTCCGCTGTCATGATTTTAATTCCATGATCTCCAGAAGGACAGATGGACCACCACATTAGTATCCTGAAAAACTGAAAGTAGTTCAGCCTCTGGGCTGCTATTTTCAGTCACTTAACCACATTAACTCAATTCAATTCAGTCCTTATGGGAAGAAATGTTGGGGGAGGGGGAATGGGGGTGTATATAAACAAAATGTCAGCAGAACGCAGTATTAAAAATGAGGGTTAAATGATTTCTACAGCATGCCTCTGTATCAAATCTGTCACAACCCTTAGCAAACCTGATATATCATGCAATATAAATGGTGCTCTGTAAGATGCCGGACCAAAGAGGTTGGCAGGCACTATATAGCTGAGTGTGTTTCCAGATTGTTAAAAAAAAAAAAGAAGAAAACAAAAAACTCATTGTCCTCATTACGACCAGAGGCTCTGTTATTGCATAATCATGTATAAAGGTATGAATTTATTGTGATTAAATAAGAATGCTACAATATACCTGTTTTGAAAACATGAATGTAGGCAACTAGATATATCATACAATTCAATTTTTAACCATGTAGTGTCAGTAATATGGTCATTTGGCAAGTTATTCAGTGGCATGATTTTGGTCATGGGCATACAGTAAACTTCAGCATTTAACTATCATAACTTTTGTGTGTTTGTGTACTCAGTTATGTTTGTCCATTCACTGAAAATCACTAAGCAGGCCAGTAAGCACAGTTTTACCATAATTATTTTTCAAAAACCTTGCAGAAATTAAAACTGTACTTATTTGAACCCACATAGATATTTCCACACAAGTGACATGATCAATTATTGTGTCAACTCTACCAGTGGTTTTTCTGTTGGTCAGTCAAATCTACCCCCTTTGTTATTTATTTTTGTTTGTTTTGTTTGTTCATTTCCATCTGAGAAGATGGCTGGATAGCCCATATTCAGCTACATTAAGCTGGTCTTCCATGGGGTCATTGGATGTGAGGTGGGACCACTTCTCTTTTTCTCTAATAGGTGTTGCAATGTGCTCTAGTAGACAGGGGTTTTTGGAAAGTTATGTTACAGAATTCTCATACGGCACTTGTTTCAAGCCCATAATCTTCTTCAAAGTTTTTGATTTAAAAAAAAAAAACACTACAATATAAATCACCTTGCAATCAAAGACACATTTTCTGCTGATCAAGCTCTGTATTGTAGTGTCTGTGCCAAGATATTGATATCTTATTCAAAGTTTGCACTTCCTATGTACCTTACATCAAGTACTATCAATTTACGAAATGCTTTTATATTACCTGCACCATATATTTCAGTTATCAAATGTTCTAACTGTACATAAATACATTTTGGATTTTACTGGCAGATTTTTTTGAGTAATCTATTCCTTTCAATCTCTACCATTTAGTACATCACTCTCTTCCATTGCTGTATTTACTTTTTGTTACCACTGCAACGTACACATTGTTTTTCTCATTATACATTCATTTGTGTATATATATTGTATTGTATTTTGACTTGTGCTTCTTGCAAAATGTTCAACAATATAATTTGGCAAAAGTAAATACTTTGCCTGATGTATTTTATTTTCTTTAATGGAAATAAAGTATAATCAGACTAAATTAACATAATTAGTATGAATTGCAATTCTACTAGTCAACGGACTCTGTCTGATCAAAATTTGATGGCAAATTACATATACTTTTGTTTGTCATTTCTGTACATTTCATTATCTTCCACAAATTTTGCTCTGAAAAGGTTTGCTATGTCAGGAAAATAGAAATTCCTCTCACTTAAATACATTCATGTTAAGTCTGCACATTCAACGAGAGCCCTCACAACCCTGAAACAGCTATAATGACCACATCTATCTTGAAGGTTTTAGTGCAACACATGGGTGGCCCAGGGGGAAACAGGGAGAAAAAAACACACACACACACACACACACACACACACACACATCGAGTTATGTACCAATGCTTTTCTAGAGAGAGGGAAGGTCTGAATTAAAAATGGAAGATGAAGGGAGGGGGGGGGGAGGGGGTTGGACTGGTTTGCTGTAGGATTTTAAAGAACTGGTGAAAATTGAACCACCTGGTCAATATACCCATATACTTATGTTTGCTTTTCATCATTTTTTTTTTTTTACCATGGCCTTGTTCTGGCATCATAGGTAAAAGAAACCTCATCATCAGCAGACTGACGAGCTATAATGAGAGGGAGCATATTTAAGAGGGAGAAACGAAGTAATAGCACATGATACAACGTGTACATGAACATGATGCAGAGCCCTGAGGCCATATCTCACACATACAAACATACATTCTGGACAATACAAGTGTGTATAATTGAATGGAAAGCTATATATAGCAGAAGAACTGCCATGGCCAATGTCTCTTGAAGAAATTTACTCAAAACACCATGAACATTCGAAAACCAACACTGGCTTCAAACAACATCCAGTGGCTGAGATTTGCAATTTCTGTGAACTCTGAATAATAGCAGCTGATATGTCTTTCAGAGATACAAGTACATGTGAAATTTCTTGCTGAAGTTTGTAAAGGATTAAATATGAAACACTATCACTCTTGGTAAAGAATCAACAAGATGCTCTATGGTACTCTATGGTTATTGGAGCACAAGATGAGTACTGCATATGACACACATTTTTAGCAAGTCTAATTTTTCGCAAATTAGGATTTCCCAACAATTTTGGGAGTGGTTGAATTTGCGATTGTGGAATACAGTACCAAACAAAGAAATGTATGTGTGCACGTCACCAAGCATTCAAGTCAGCATCAGAATTAATTTTTTTTTTCATGTTTTTGAATTTATCAATTGCACTTGCTCATTAAATTTACAAAAGTGAAGATCTCTCAAATTATTTGGTATATAAATCATGCCATTTGATTTTTGAAGCTGAAATTTGACCAAAAATTAGGGCCACTGACCATGGCATAAAGGCTCTCCAAGTTTTGTGATTATAAGATGCAGAGACCATCAGTAACATACATACATTTATATCAGAAGAAAGACAGTAATTTGCCAGAGGCCTGCTAATGATGGGGGAAATTTCTTTCAAAACATGAAATAGTTTCAATGATGACCATGAGGTCTGACATTGTTATTTGAGTGAGATTCAAAACACCTGAAAAAGAAATAAAAAGTTGACACAAGATACCTTGAAGAATACCCAAGGCTTGAATGCATTTACCGAACAGTGAGAAGGATACATACTGAAGGACACATGACAATATGACCCAAGGATTTATTTGACAGGAGGCAGTGCAAAGAAGACATTATAGGCAACTGATGGATTTCTTTGACTGATATTCAAAACAACTCAAGGTTGACAAGGAGAGAAAGTGAGAGAAAGATAGATAGATATACTAGATAGAGAGAGAGAGAAAGGTTATCAAACATTTTATTTTGTGCCAGTCTCTAAGTCTACAAACACAGCGTGGTAAACAATATAAAATTTAAAAAAAAAAAAAAAAAAAAGCTCTTCCTAATTAACCACGAGCACAGTTGCCACATTTTCTTTTAAAGGCAAACTCTGTCACTATGCCTCATGCACAGCCGTCAATATTCACCCTATCCCAGTCCCTCTTAACCCGTTGACGATGAGTCCAGAGTATACTTGGGCAATGTCTACAGGAAATGCATGTTGCAGCAAAATCAACCCATCCTCAACAGGTTAAAACTAAGAGTCCACTATGCAATCATGTCCACTGCAATAAATCGAACAAACAAAACACAATAACATACTGTTAGACAGAACATGACACAAGAAGCGTCATCGGGATCACTGATGTCATACATGAATTACAAAACTTAAGGTAAAAAAAAAAGAAATCTGGAAGGTTTACATGTTTTTGTACTACAATTATGATGCAGTCATGTCATCCCGTAACAAGTTTCCAGTTAACCTGTGCAAAAATTTTTCCTACAGAATTTCTAATTTGTCAAAATGAATAAAGAAGAATTCACTGCTGATAACTTCCTTTTAATAATTGCAGAATTAAATACCTATAAACAAAAACAAATTTCAAGGGGAATGGGCTTGCTGTCAATTAATTCATCCAAAAGCATGTCTAATGGTATCTTTTTTGAGTAAAAATCTACTGGAGAATTTGCATTTGTCTGTGCTCTGATATCACTGTGTAAAAATATAATACTTTGTAACATTTCCAAATTACATATATGTATGATTTTAAGGAACTCTTGCGGGTTCATTGTTTTCTTTCATTTTACTATATTCATGACAGTCTCTTGAACATGTATAAACTGTCACTCCACTGCAAAAGAATAAAGTCAGTGCTGGACTGCACTGAAATATCATTCTAATTTCAAACACATTATTTTGGAACTGACTAATTTGGTTTTATACGCATTCCTGATCTCACATATTCAGGTTCCTTCATACACAAGACATGCCTTCATACACCCTCCTGCATTTCTTGTTGGGATGCAATGCTCAAAACATGGTTTCTCCACAGAAAAATGACAAATTTGATTTCTCTAAAATTACTGTACACAGCAATTCTTTTGTCCAAGGAAGCTGTTTTAGAGAATTTGACACATATAACATCCATTCACGAAAATTTCATGGAATCTAACAGTTGTGCATATACAATGTAAAGTGTGCAGGCTGGCCATGCATGTGAGAAGTGTCATCCATTAGATTAGCATGTACCAATCAAGGAAGAGTGCTATTTTGTGCAAAATTTGTTCAAAATTGTGCTGAGAAATATAATTGTTAAATGTTATTTTGAGAGAAGATCTATACCGACAAACATTTGCAAAACCAAGCAATCTTCTGCTTTATGTGGTTGGGTATACAGGTGCAGAAATTCTTACTTATGCCCATTGCAATCCACAAGTTCCAAGTAAGAGCATGTTTTTTGGCATTTGATATGAATACCAATAGAAACACAACTGCTCTCTCTTCTTTCATACCATCATTGCGTTGTGTTTGTAGTTCAATATATTGTTGTCATGGTGGTGGTGGTGGTGGTATTTGATGTTGTTGTTGCTGTTATTGCTATATGCCTCTAGCCAAAACACAATGCATTGTGCATTATGCAATTATTGATATACTTTCTTCAGAAGGTTTCTATGGTTTTGTCATTTGAACCGAATACCAGTGAAACTTCCCCATTGCTTTCTCTTCTTCACTGCTGTTGCTGTTGTTATTAGTATTTTCATAACTTTCTTAACATAAAAGAAACTTACATTTACACTGGTTGCAGTTCGTGACAATTACATTTGATAGTTGGAAAAAATGTTTGAACTTATGAATGATGCGAGCAGTTGAAGGTAGGATGCATCCAAATGATACAGAATTCATAAAAATAGAGACAAGAATATCTGATGTAAATTATCCAAGTTTACTGCAACAGAATATACACAGCATCTTATGCAACATGTGTACTCATGAGATATACCCAGTACCTGCTATATACATTCACATTTTTAGTATCAAAATATGAAATGTGTTCTTTACACTACAGAGGATACATGCACATAGTAAACTTGTAAATGAATGTGTGCATGGGCGCATGTTTTCAGTTTAGGCAATATAGACCATGAAAGCATTGTGAAGCTCATTATTACTGCTATACTCTGATTTAAAAAATAATAATAATAACAAAATGATTTCCTGCTGCAATACCATCCTTCCACCAAGAGGTTTGCCAGAAGAAAAGATTGGAGTCAGCATGTTGTGCACCTTGGAATAATGCCTGCACATTAAAGTAATCTCACAATGCAAGAAGAGTAATACACGCATGGAGATATTTTTTGATTCCATTGCACCTTGCCAAGGACACCATTATCCTTTCCTTTTTCTGTGTCTTTAAAAATTCACATGTTCCATGAAGTAGGTATGTCCCAGATGATAAATTTCATGAATATGATAATAATATAGTGGAGTCTTAAAAAGCACTTGAAAATTCTAACAAAAAAAGATAAGAAGATATTTTGCAAATTGGGACATGTCAGACAATCTCGGGAGTGTTAGAATTCATAATTGCATGACAGAATAAGGAATATGTATCATCTCTCTTTGAGATGCAAACTTAGCATTTTAGTTTTTACCTTCTCAGAGATGACACAAATTATATGTGTGCTAGCAGCAACAACACTTCCCTTTTTGTACATTGTATGTATTTTGCAAACACTCCTTGACGAACAAAATTTCAGAAAATACAAGCACCATGCAAAATATGGCATATACAGCATCTGAAAACCTGCAACCAGTTCTGTGTCAACTTTCAGAATATATAGAGAGCAGATCACATCATGATAAGGCGAGCTGGATGAATGCAATGTACAGTATACCTACATCAGTATCAGAATGAATAGCTGATATACCTTGCATAAATTTGTGTCATGGCACATATTTTTCCCCTATACTTTAGAGATAACTGTTGACTTGCAAAATTCATGACAACGATGGTTTATAGAAGCATCTATAAACCAGCCTGGGCCTGATAACGGAGGGCTGATGAAAACCATGATAGTTGACTTTGGATGATAAATGCAATGTACACTGAAAACAGCATTGTGATGAATGGATGCAGAAAGAACAGTCACCATAAGTCTGAAAAATATCAAGTAGACATTCAAATTCACACACACACACACGCACAACACAGCAATCACTACTACTATAATTAGGTATGTATACAATGCTCAGACAAGACTGCAAGAATTTACTCTCTGCCTTTGCATCAGATTGGTCTCACGCATGTGACCCAACAGGTGGGAAAACAAAATGGCTGAATTCATGCTGGGATTAGTTTCTGAATATTTAGTTTCATACTTTCTTATTGCTTTAAAACCAAGCCAATATGCATAGCAGGTGAGTATAAAGTTTTCATGCTCCATTGAGGACGAGGTTCAATTTTTGATTTGCATCCAGTCTCTCTTATCAGCTGGAAGTTTGAAGATGACATTGAATAAAGCCACATGCTTGCTTTTAACTTTTTGTGTGTGTGTCTAAATTTTGCTGCATTGTTGCTTTATGCAAAACTTCTGGGATAATTCATAACACAAATTCAGCTTATTCATCATCATCAGAACTAATGCAATATCCCTCTTGGTTGATTTTTTTTTTTTTTTTGGGGGGGGGGAGCAAGGAAGGGGGAACGGAAGGGGGCAAGTCTTCTATTACTTCTGCAGGAAGTTGCTGTATATTAGCAAAGTTTTATTCTGTGTCGCAGATTCACATTTTAACCCCTTGCAACAAAGTTAACAATAGACTTTGATCCCCCCCCAAAAAAAAACAAAACAAAAAACACATATATATATATATATATATCAAGGGCGTTAAGTTGCCACAAAACCCATAGTGTTCAAGACAACTTAAAGCCCTTCTCATTCTCAACAGACGATAGGATATATATATATATGAATCCCATAAAGTGCTTTGGATGAAAATGCTATCAATACACTGCACTCTCAAGTTTCTAACATCAATAAAACATGAGAGGAGAAAAAAAAATGACCACTCACTGACAAACACCACTAGATATGTCAATCACTTCCTGATTGACCATACATACAATTGAGGTCCTCTTTGTATTAATTGTTATGGTGATGTTAGTACAAATAAAGGTAAAAGATTGACAAGTGCAAACAACAAGGTCCGGGCAACAACCGATAAATCATGACTATCATCTAGCTGTCTCTTGTGGACAACCAGATGATCGGGCTCATTCAAAACCAAATCAAATTTACCATTTCCGCAAACGGGCGTCATATAAGCCATCTATGTATGGCCCAGCTGAAAGAGATAGAGCGTGGCAGATGTAACAAGTGAGTAACTGGATAAACACCTGTTCATATTTAACTGTAAGCACTCTTCTGTTCTCGGGACAGTTCAAGAGTGTTACTGAGTGTCTTCTTTGAAAATGTCAGAACTGAAGAACCCAGAGTTAGACCCTTGCCCAGCTGTGGAACAATCAGTACTACTGATGCTCACAAATTACGGTTTCACCCACATAACTATTCTTATCCCTGTGACAGCAATATCAGTTGGTATTTGATAACAGTGTTCATTACCCACAATATGCTCTAATCCATTGCCTATCCTCTAAACCCTCTTTCTCACAAATCCTAAAATCCTTTTCTGCACACACAGACACACAGACACACATACACACACACACACACACACACACACACACACACACACACACACACACAAATGCAATGCATCACTCATATACCAAAAATCACCTGTGCATACCGTGACACTATTGCTATTGGTATTCTCTTCCTCTTTTTTAATTGTTCAGTGAGGTAGAGAAGCTGGCCTTTTAGAAGTCAGATTCAGTGGGTCTAAACTGGTCATGTGCTCTCACGATGCAATGCAATCAGCCCATAATAAGCAAAGAAAGCTACATTTTACCATCTCTGTATGCATACACTGTAAACCCCTCTTACAATTCCTTCAATCAATAACAATTATGGTTGAATAGATGTGTCGATTTAAGAAGATTTAATGCATGTGTCTAAAGAAAAAGCTGTGATATTATTCACTGTTTACATACATGTCACAGTGTCAAATTAGTATGAAGACTGGCTTTGGTAAAATACCATTCATTTCCTTTAAAAAAAAAAAGAGGAAGAAGAAGAAATGATGATGAAACTCTTGTACAATAAGTATTCTACAAATAGTCTGCCTCTCAGCAAAATGTCTATAATGGGACATTTTAAGAGGCCAGATAGGACATTTGATATGGTCACTGTCACACAGGCTTGCAATGCAGGGCACATGGCTTTGCTGCAGATACCCTTTCATTTTACACAATGCCTCACAGGCAGTCACTCATAGCATACAGTGTATATTCCACTGTGTTATGTGATACTACAATATTACTTGGTAGTGTCACAGACACACACAGACACTCTCTCTCTCTCCCCCTTCTCTCACCCTTTCTCTCTCCCTCAGAAGTCCAGTCAGATGTAACTGGGAAGGACAAATTCCCATATGATGATCACTTATTATTGGGAGCTGTCTCTTTCCGAGAAACGGCATAACGGCATTTTACAAAATCCCATGCTGCTTTCTCTCCAATCATTCCCAAGAGTCACATATTTTCCCTTAATATGGCCTCTTTCCAAGACTCCAAGTAGAGGCTTTTGGAAGGGAAAATGATAATTTACATGTTTGTACTCTGTGTGCCCTTCCTGCCTGTACAAACCATTTCATAACGAGGTCCGCTAATTGTGAGATGAGTGAAAAACCAAACATATTTTCAGGATATTCCATTATTGCTATTCATCTGATAGTAATACTGAATTCTTGCATGATACATTAGAGCAATCCCAGAGAAAATGAAAGTTTAGACACATATTATCATATCATTATTAGCATCATTTTTAGTATCATTATCATTATTATTATTATTATCATCATCATCATCATCATCATCATCATCATCATCATCATCATCATCATTATTATTATTATTATTATCATTATGATCATTATCATTATTATTTTACAAACACTCACAGTGTACCTTAGTACTTCAAGAAGAACCCAGGCAGGATTGGGGCAATTTTCTTTTCTTTGTTTTTTCAATATCATAGTTTATTTTTGTGTTGAAATGAACATCAAGAGGAACACATTGTTAGCCTGATATTTTTTGTTCATTCACCACTAATCCAGCCTGATTAATCACATTTGATTTGATAGACTTGTCTTCTGTAACAATAATTCAGTAATTACAGTGTCAATTCTATTCAATGACATATATTGCATTTACAGCTTTTATAACTTATCTGCAGCCATATAGACACTTTATTATCAAAATAAAGCTTAGCATACTAACAGCTTTATCACACTGAGCTTCTAGTGAGCAGCTACACTTTAATCACCTTGGCATCTGTGTTTTACAGCTATGATGTCTAAATTGCCTTCTTTTTATAGTACATAGCTCTTAACTGGAATACTTTAATGACTGCTATTGGTAATTACAGTCATTATGCGTCTTAATACAATTTGCTGATGTGTAGTCATGACCAGTGATCATTATTGTCTAGCTGTACCACTCAATATCAATCAAATCCTGCCACACTTCGATCTGTTGGGAGAATATGACATCCTAAGCTTTGGACATTGAAAGTACAAAGCAAGATAGGATAGCAACAATGTGACCAATTCACCTTCATAACAAAATGTCAACATGTAAACATTACAACTTGTGAAGGCCATTTCAGTCATAGCCCTTTTCTGTGAAGGAAATACCACAGAGGGTATTGACTCCATCATGACTCCAGTGTAACTTTTGCAGTTTAAAACTGCACATCACTGAAATACCAAACATCACGAACTGCATTCATGCAGCTCATTCACCTAGCAGTGACTCAAATGTTCACAGAAAAGGTCAAATTAAAGCATTGCAGTAAGAAGTACAAGACATTACAAGAGTAACATACACAAGACTTTGCAAGAGTATTAAAAGTGTTTGATGTATACTCGAATGCCTTGTCTTCACATTTCTTTATCACATTTTAAATACATTGACTCAAATGAATAAAGTGGTGGGAGGGAAGGGGGCCTTACCTGGGTAGGAGCGGTAAAAGCCATCAGCACTGCCAAAGTACTGCCACAGCAGCTGGGGATCCTCCTCAAAGTTTTCGAGGAAGACGCTGTCAACATCTTCGGTTGCCTGGATACCATTCAGGATCACTTTGTCTGCGTGAACAAGGGATGATGTACATGAGACCACAATAGCAAGATTCAACAATTAAATCTTAACCCATTGAAGATGAGTCCCGAGTATAATAGAGGGCAGGCGTCTATAGGAAATGCGGGTTGTAGCAAAATCAGCCCATCCTCAGTGGGTTAAAATCCTCATTGCTACTATTTCAGGAATATGAGTGAATAAATGCATCATGAGTCAAATCAGATTCAAAATTATCTCCGGGTCAACATATGCCATATTTTACGCCTTCCATTTCATGAATTTTTATGGTTGACATTTTACTTTTTATTAATGGCATTCTGACATAAATGCTGCACACTAGCACTGGTCCGACGGTCTCTGATCAGTAAAAATTACTGTTGCACCATTAACTCTTTCAGAAACGGACCAGTAAAAAAATGGAAAAACTGGGTACCTACTGGTCATACCAGTAGAAAAAAATGGGTTAGTGTGTGGCCCTGCATAGAGGCTGAAATTTATCAGTGTTCTGCCACAGGAAGACATGGGTCCACAATAAGGCACTCTGTTTGACATTGTTGTATCTTTAAATGCCTTATGGCATCCCTTTGCTGTTAAATTGTCATGTTGTGTAATCATGAAAAATGCATTCTTGTTGTGGTTATTGACTTCTGGGCCCCGTTGCTAG
Organism: Diadema setosum; assembly: GCA_033980235.1. Taxonomy (NCBI): domain Eukaryota; kingdom Metazoa; phylum Echinodermata; class Echinoidea; order Diadematoida; family Diadematidae; genus Diadema; species Diadema setosum. The sequence continues at coordinate 23,905,356 of CM067060.1, forward strand.
AAACTTTGCGTTTAAACGCAACTTGCAACTGATTGTCACTGGCCAATCAAAATCATTGTTGCATGCATGTCTTCTTAATAGGGCAGACCCTGAGCCAATCAGAATGGTTGTTTCAAAATTAGCAATTATTTGCAATTGATTGCAACTTTCTTGCAACGGGGCCCTGCAAAGGTAGTCATGAAGATGGTTTTCACACTTGCAGAAGACTCCATACATTGTATCTGTATTACACTATGCTTCTGGAATGCATTCTCATGCTATGTTTATGTCATTTTCCCATCAGTCACAACAGTCCCATTTGCCTGAAACGTAATGCACTGTGGTAGGGTGGTAGGGTGGAATATTTGGAATCACATCTTTTTTCTTTTTTTGTGTGGGTGTGTTTATAAGCCCTCGAAGATTGAATAAGACAGTTCACTGGTATAATAGGCACATGATGGAAATAGATTGAATACATATATTTAGAAATTTTATTATATTTTATTTTATTTAGAACTTTGGAGTGTGATGAAGTTTTCATGCACATGTTAACAGAGGTATAAAGATTGTGCCAACCTCCTTTGTAGATGTCGGTGGGAATCTGCACAGAGCTCTGGCTTAGGTTGACATCTGACTTGAAACGGTCATCAAAATCCAACTCCACACCAGTCAAGTTCTTAGAGTTTGGGTAACTCACATCTTCTTGCTAAATGGATATTTATTACAAAAATTGAACAGAAAAATGATACAATTCATAGAATTATGATGGTAAAGAGTATAGGTAGAGAAAAAATTGTGACTAAATTTTCTCTGCACGTACTACAGCAAAACAGTATCTTATATTGATAATCAACTATAATTATTAGCTTTAATTATATCACTTCTATTATTTTCACTATGATGATGATATAATTATAATAATAATAATATCAATAATAATGATAATAATACTAATAATAATCATCATCATCATAATCATAATGATGATAATGATAAAAAGCAGAACAAAAACAAGAACAAGAACAAGAAGGAGTAGTAGTAGTATTAATAGTAATATGATAAAACAGGTCATACATGTATTTACTCAGGGTAGCCTCATCAATGATTGCAGTGAAGGTGCCTATTCCAACCTTCTCATACAATTTACAGTTGTGAATGTACTACTGTACACCAAGTTAGTTAAACTGTACAGATTGGCAGAATTTGCTTTGAAATCACACATGAGATTAGATAGGTGAAAAATTTCAAATTTCTGAACATTTTCACAAAACAGTAATATCAGTCACAACCACAAATATGCAAATTTGATATGATGATGTCATCCTTCATTAGTCTCCATCTGACTTACTGTATGCACAAATCTTTATTTTTGATCATTTCTTTTCAAATAAAACCAATACAAAAAATACTTCAACCTTCCTATCAAAATATTTCTGTGTTGATGATAGGAATCAATGAAAGTCATATGACAAAAATTACATTTTGTTTTCTGCAGAATGCATTTCAGTGCCAGTGATGATACCAAACTTTATGCCGAGAAAAAAAAAATTGACTCTTTCCTGGCAATTTTTCAGTTGGCTTCTGTCACACTTGCCTAGCAACTTTCAGCAAAATGTTACAATTTTCACTGGTAGCATGAATGGCCCTACAGTCAGGTATTGAACAGCTGCACTACAGATCTTTTACCACTTTCCATCCTCTTATCGACTAAGTTCATTCAAATCCTTCCTGATGGTACACAAAGTCTTGGTTTAAAGGGATGGTACAGTTTTTTTTTTGTGTGTGTGTGCGTGTTTGTGAGATAATGAGAAAGCTCAAACTGAAATATGAAAGAACATGTAACTCGTAGAGGAATTCACAGTTTATTTGATGAAAATTGGTCTTGAAATGGCCGAGATATTCAAAAAGGGGATCCTAATAAAATGCAACAGGCCACGACTTTTATTAGGATCTCTTTTTTTACCTTGTTTTTACCATTTTCACCATTTCAAAACCAATTTTCATCAAATAAACTTTCAATTTCCCTTAGAATTGTATGTTCTTTAACAGTTCATAGAGTGGTTTCTAAATATCTTGCAAAACATAAAAAGCTGAATCCTCATCTCAACCAATACTATACCACCCCTCTGAAACACTAAGCAATGAACATACTCACCGTGATGTCGGGATTTGTTTCATATGCTGCAAAGCTCCTTTCTAGCTTGTCAACTATTTTCTGTATTAAAAAAAAAAAAGCAGCAGAACCAAGATCAATTATTTATTCAATCTCATCAAACTCCTGTATGTCTCTATTGATTATCATTCAGTATTTAAAGAACAATATGTGACCCGCGACAACGGTTTCAGGCAAAAGTCGCAAGAGCAAATTTCCTCCTAGGTGGGGTACAAAGATTTTTACTATTATTTTTGTCGATTCGGGTTTTTTGCAGAAATCGAATCTTTGATATGTTTTCTACATCTACACTAAATTTCATAGCATAAGACTACGTTTTTCCTATCGAAAATGGAATTTTAAGCACCCTATGTTGGATCGCACTCGTCAGTTTCGAGCTTCTTTCGAACGCCGCGCCAATATCCCCAGCGTTGCTACGGCGCAAGGTCTCGCATGCGATTGGCTGGTGCGTCGCACACATTTACATAATTCGGCTTTCGGAGACACCAGTTGCTGCGTTTGGGGAATGCTTTGTCCACGCATGCATGATTACATGCTCCCTTGCCATAGTGGTTTATACGCTGTAGTGCGTGCTCTTCGTTTGGCTTTCTATCCAAACTATTCTACCGCAATGTTCGACAACGGAAGTGAAACAAATATCATTTAGCGCGACATAATCGTGTGAAAAGAAAAAAAACGATAGTCTACTTGTACATGTAGTAAAAATTATGTCAGCAGACTGACTCAAGGGAAGGTAGATGAGAGGAAATGAGAGGTCACATGAAACCAGTTATATTCAAATACTACACACCAAGATCGCACGGAGTTAACGAGTCGTGTTTGTTTAATATTGTATAATTAACACCACCGAACAAGGCAACATGCACGGCTTGTAAAAGCAAAACAAACAGGAAGCGTGACCTTTGCCAGCACTGGCATTTTTCTGCCTACAAAAGGGTCGCCAATGATAAAGTCAAATCAACAACAATGAAAACGCGATTTGTAAGTGTGTGGATTCGCCACCTGCTCCTGTTACATGCACATGGTCATGGCGTGTGGATACCATTGCGTAATGCGTGCGCCCATACACACATGTACACCATACGTGCAATTATCGTATCCGCCATATTGAAAGACGTAATGGTAAAACAAACCCGAGCGAACCGCATTGTTTTTCGACTCCATACGCTGAGCTCCTAGGAAGGGTGCCCGGGAAATTTGACTCTTTCAGTGAGCCAATCAGAAGGCGATGTGGTTGCTAGAGGCGGAGCTTAACATCGATTGGCACCATCGTACGGATGGGTGATTCTCACCTCGCATCGCCGCTCGGACATTGCTTTGAGAAAGAGGTGAATCTTCAAAGCCCGTTTTCTCGCAATTTTGTCAGGCTAACAACTTAAAAAGTGCATTTTATTTCGCTTTCCATGCCCACTTATGGTGCCAAAGAATGCAAGTGTTTTATATCAATGCAAAGCTTAGGAAATGGGCAATGTGATTCAGTGAAAAAATGAATTTTCAAAATCCCCGACTTTTGCCTGAAACCGTTGTCGCCGGTCACATATGATCACAGTAAAATTTAAAGAACAATATAGCACAAATTCATAATACCCCTTCTCTTAGATACACTTTGTGAAATACAAATGTAGTTCATGACCACTATAAATTGTAATTCATGCAGATGTTATCAATTAAAACATTAAGTACATGTAATTGTGTTCCTATAACTTCCTCAAACATTGTAAGGATGCCAGGCATATAGGCCTACACATACAATGTACAGTGCATGATGTGATATATTTTCAATCATTAGACATAATAATCATGTCTGTATACATAGTGTTGGAAGTACAGCTACAGCCTGCCTACAACTGTAATCACGTACCTCATCTTACGGTATACATATTGTGTCCATTATAGCAAAACGTTCAGTAACTAACTACATTTACACTGTTTTAATGAGAAAAGTAAACACCCAAAATAGCAATTGGGGAATAATTACCATGGAAATGCATAAAAGCTGTGACATTGCTGCACTCTTTGCTGCCAATCATACATTCTCAAACACACACACACACAAAAAAAAAAAAAATATGATCCAAGTAGCAGCCTTTCTAAAAATTTCTACGTATTGCAAAATTCTTTCTTACTTACTCTTTATTCACATTTCAAGTAGATAAAATTGATACATGAATGTTTAATTATACTTTGTAAATGGCCAGGTTGTCAACATACTGAATATGCATACCGGTACTTATGTTACATTTTTGTAAAATAAGAAGTAATAACTCTGATAGAGGTTATCTTTGGTGTCCACGAACATATCACATCTAATGGGGAACCTCTAATTAACACTGTGTGTACATGTACGTCTACAAAGAGTATGAGTAAGCTCATGTTTAATTCATATAATTCTAGGCAGATCCACAAAGCTTGTCACCCAGCAGTGAGAGTGAGGCATCTGTTGGATAGCACACACAGGTTTGCATGAACACACACACATACACAGTGTACACACTGCCTCACTGCAAAGACAGCATATCATCGGTGTTGTATGGGTACATCTCTCCCTCTCTCTGGTACACACAAGCAACAGCCTTGATGGCTCACCGAGGCTAGACAATTGCCATCACAGAAATTACATGTCACTGCATTTTGAGGTTCTACAACCCCTCCTCGATCTACAACACATCACAAATAAGATGACATTGCACATATAGGGCATTGCGTTAACACTGCAGAATAAAGTGAACTGTGTGTACTACCACGTACTGAAGTATTTATTGTATCTTTCCTACCAAACTTGAAATATGACAGCAGTCTGCAGTGCAACCCTTTTAGACAGACATGAAATTCAGAAGAAGATCAGGTTTCATGAATGAACGAGCAATACAGATCTGAGCACCGATGCTGACACACACCAAACACACATAAATTTAAGATCCATGTTACATTTAAAGGTGACAACAAACTTCCTACAGATTTTGAGTACGATTGACAATCATACGTACGTACATTGTATAGTGTATTTGATAAGTAAATTGGTATGCATCTATCACTTACAGCAATGACATGATAATATCTCAGATGGGTGTTATCAATTCATGCTAGATTGAAATTGATCCTCCCTCCTGTTTGTTTGATGCTATCAAGTCGCATTGTCATAATTCTTTTTGTCTCTACTGTAATCCATTCGATCTGTAGAAGCTTTGAGGTATATGTATCCTTGAATTTTATACTGTATAGATTCACAAGTGCATTTACATTCAGAATTGTTACACATCAAACGAGATCATGCTAATTCTTACTTACAACGCTGGTCATACATTGTACCCGGTATGTAAACTTTGGTGGACTACTACTCTGTCACATTCATATACAACATACGTTCTAACTGCAGATGTATACAACTTTTTTTTCAAGGAATATCATGTTATGTATAATTATATAGTTTAAGTATAAAGCAGGTAATATTGGTTAGATACTGAGATAAATTGATAACAAGGACATCATACTGTATGACCAAAAAAATTTTAAAATAATGTTCATCCAACATACCTGTATGTAGTGTCATGACATATTCTGAACAAAACAAATATCATACTGCATGATACATGTTCACTATCTGTTCAACATGTAATTTCTACCCAGTTCTGCACATGTGAATGTACTGTACTTTTACATTATGTAGGTGTGTTTTTTGTTTTCCTTGCGCCATTCATCATTAAAAAGTTGCATTGTATTTCACAGCCAACACAACTCTCTCAGCAATGAAATCACACTATGTGTTTGTGTATCCTGTGCACAAAGTGTACAGCACACATACCGTATCACTTACAACATGTGATCAAGGAGGTATTGCACTAGGTGAGCTTGAGCACACACATTTTAAAGGCAAAAAATAATTGTGGTACGCCTGCAAAATTGTATCGTTCCAAAATGTACACGTATGACTAAGAAATGTGTGGAGTGAGGCTGTAATAACATGATATTCGTTTTGGGGGAATGACGAAAATGCGAAATATTAACCAAAAAGGTTCGTATCTCAGAACTTACCAGATCGGGGGTCCCGCTACCTAGGACTCGGGGACAACTCGGCCTCGCTTTAATGGCGGCCGCACGGGCCAAGTTGTCCCTATAACTCTGGATTGTACAGTATTGTGCTATGGGAACGCTTCGCGTTCTGGCTGGTCAGAGTTATGGGCCGAGTTGATACAACGCGCGCATCAAAGAACCTCTTTTGCGCGCATACAAAATGAACATGCACCTATGTATAGAATACGGTGATCATGAACTGCGTGTACCGGTAAATTGTCTGAAATAGGGCCAAGTCGTTGCGGAGACCGAGTTACCTGGACCTGGATCCTTCTGGAATAAAAGTCGGTAGACCGACTTCTACTTTTGATCTCAAAATACTCCAAAACAAATTACCTTCCTGGCAAATCGCATCAGCCAGGTAAGTTTCTTGGTAGACTCTTTCAATACATTGCAAGCAAATATGGAATGGTGCAAGACGGGTTCTCAAACCCTTACCAGAACTATGTTTTCACTTCAAGACTGTCAGCTGTCTCCATGACTTCCATGGCAGTTTCAATATGGATTTATACCAGTACAACTTCGAACTGCAGCTCAGACAACACTATCTTTATACATACATGTACGTAGTACCTACACATTAGCATGACCTTTAGCATTCTAACAACAAGGACTGTGCTATTTTGATATTTGTATAGTATCCTGGAGCAAAAGTAGTTCCTCTCGACTTATGAGCCTCTCATAAGAAGTTTGGTACAATGCTGGCTTACACTGTATGCAACATCAGTACACATCATTGCATAGTTTTCAGCTCAAAAGTTGCTAATAGTAACAGTTCTTGTTGCCAGTCTTTGTACAAAGTAAAGAACTGTGTGCGCATACATGTATGCAGATGTATTTATGTTTTAGTGTTAATGTAATTTGTTGTGCGCGTACACTATGTGTCTACAGGTCTCTCAATAGGCGTGTCTTCATCAGCCCGAAGTTCAAACTAGCGGGACATTTTGCGGTCTTAGTAAATAGCCCGATACAACGAATGTGCGTCTTCATCAGCTCGAACAGCCTGCTTCGGGAAATTAGTCCGAAAATTAACGCATGCGTACTTTGCAATATTACTCTGCCTAGCTCGCAGTTCGAAAGTGGATTTCCCCGCTCAAAATCTCCTATATCATCGTATGTACGATTCTACAACCAGGGAGGTGAGCGGTACAGCAAATTCTCTCCAAAGGGATATTAATAACCCTACTCTTTTGTCCAGTGAGGCATCTTATATGAATTTAACAAATTGCAATGTTTAAACAAATCAAAAATACACACAATCTGCAAGAATCTTCAGCTAAGGTAGAGTGGACCAAGAAGAAGTTTACAAAAAAACAGCTAACATGCACGGCACTGAGTTTTATTAGGGAGGTGAGAGAAATCACCTCCCTGATTTTAAAGATGTCAGCAACAGTAGGCCTATATTATGTGATCCTGGTTGAATACACCGTGCGTGGGGGTAATGTACTATACACAATTACTAGCTTGTACATGCGTTTTCCATTGCCAGCTGGCTAACCAGAAGCGTGGAGGGATCGAGAAAATTTTGGGCTGATGGAGACGCACCCAAAATAGCGCGCTATTTCACGAATTAGCGCTCTAGTTGACGAACTAGACCAAGATTTTGGGGGAAATTTTCCCGATCAAATAGCGCGCTATCTGCGTCTTCACTACACAGATAGCGCGCTATTTTGACATCGGACTAGTTTGGTAACCGCAAGATAGCGCGCTATTTTGAAACTTACGGCTGATGAAGACACGCCTACAGATCACTGCAACGAGCAATGAAAAGTTTTGTGTTCCTGTGGATCATTTTTTTAAACAATGGCATTTGCAACAGATGACGGAAAGGGCAGGTCTTCAATTTTATAATCTTTAATATCCGTAAATTATATGTAAGACCACTTCTTTTTTTTTTCAACTGGAGTAGAGACAAGACAAATGGAATGCTTCAGATTTCTTCATTTAATGTCACACATTGACATACACATGTAATGTAAACCAAGCTTTGCAATACAATCTCTTGTTATGAAATTCCAGGTTTACTCATGATTGGCATGTTCCTCTATCCATATCACAAGCGGCTTTTGCCTTTAGTTTTGCATCTACTGTAGAACATGAGCGCACAAACTAAATACTTAATGTGCCTACAACCTGTGAAGTCTACATTCTGTATTCAATCGCAACTGACAATGAATTCAGTCCATGATAGTTTGTTACATCTGTAATAGTGCTCTAGTATTAAATACATTTTTTTTTCAACTCCCTTGTGTGTGTCTTTGTTTGAAAAGCACTACAGTACAATGCAGCATGCCTTGTAAACAGAGTAAGCTATACCAAACCCTGCTATTAAAGGTCCTTTTACTCCAGTTTACCTTTGGGAGCAGTGATTTAAAAAATGTTCAAGATATCACATTTGATACATATGTGTAGGTCTGTTGTGTCACAAAACATCCTGCCATATAAAATTTTTGCAATAAAGCCTAAAATATAAGTTTTTCTCAATAAACCGTAACTGTAGACGGTTTAGTCTGGAAACATTCTTACTATTGTTCACATTTTGTGTATTTAACAACACCTAACATCGATTACCTGTATACGGATTCAAATTTTTACAGTGGTTGTTTCTATCCCTGACTTACATTTTAAAACTATTTTGACGCACTAATGCTGGGTTTTTGTTTCATCTGCAAATGGTAAATTATGCCTTTTTTTTTTTTTTTACTTTTTTTTTCTACAAAATCCCTGGCTTCACTATGATAGAAAAAAGTATGTACGCGGTAGCACTAATGCAAAGAACAGAGGCTCTCAGTAAATAAACTGTAGACTTCTATTCACATCTTTCAATTGATACTGAGTATCTAAGAGAAGTACTTGGTATAAAATGCTTTACTAAACACTGTAAATTCTAGAAATCTACATTGCAGATCTCGCTAAATAATCAAACACCTTATTCCAATAGTAATCATATCTATGTACCTTGCTCTCTATCATCCATCTGAATATATTGTAGTTGTGTTAAACTGATAACATTCCTTCATACAAACAAATTGCTTCTGAACTTGGCTTTTTTTTTTTTTTTTTGGGTGAGTGACAGTCATATTACTTCAAAAGAATAAACAATTATGCCAGAAATTGCAAGTGCAAGACTCAGTAACCAGCAAGTCAGCATGGAATTTATTTCTTCTAATGAATAAAACAGCTGGAAAAAAAAAAATATATACCTGTGGTAACGAAAAGGTAAACACAAATTGTACACCCACCAAACCCCGGTTGTACAATACTACACTCAAATTTGCCCAATGTACACATATAACTGCCACAACCAAATCTTCTGACAAATGTCAACTAGCTTGTGCACCTGTATAGAATACGATAAAATTTACACAATTATAGCAGAGTCAACAAATTGCATTGTAGCAACTGAACAAACAAGAAAAATGTCACTGAGTTTGCCATTTTCCACTATGCAAATATATTGCAATATTGCTGCTATGCATCACTGAACAATTCATCAAACTAATGAAAAGGCTAAATTGATAGCAAAATAACATCAAAGTGCCTTTGTCACGTTAAATCTTTAAACAAGACACATTTTCTATCACTTGCTCGCATATCTGGAGGATTTTATCATTCCAGGCTGATAATACTGTGATGTCCTCTGGTGCGACTTGTACCTTGTTGGGCCAGGCCTCAAGTAATCAAATTTGCTTTCAACACACGGAGCAAATTAGACTAAATATAACGGCAGGGCAACCCTGATCAGATCACAATTCATCAAGACAGGCTACAGTGCTACATTTTTCCTGGTTCAAATTTCATTTTTTTTTTTTCAAACTAAATACACATTCTATCACCAATATGAATCTTCATCAGTGGTAGAACAGGTAAGGCCAAGAGAAGTACTCCTAAAAGGGCAGGTATTGTAAAGCCTGAAATATTTGCTGCTCACAGTATGAAATTTTTGTGAATTGTCACTGCCATTCAATGCATACAAGTGCAGACACGATATTAAATGCATGCATTTCACTTCACAAATCTTAGCTCCTCGAGAAATTCAAGAAAAAAAAAATCATGCACACTAAAATTTCTGGCTATTGAGTACACTTTACAAAGGGACTTGTAAAAACTGATGTGACATCATCAAATTTTTATAATCAAAAAGATCTTCAATGGGAGATTTTTATACATGTTTTTGGACAACTGTTGCATTTATGTGTGTGAGTGTGTCTGTCTGTCTGTCTGTCCCAACATATACTCAATGCTATCTTACACCTCACGGCTTGGAATATTCACATTACTTTTACATACCCTGACAGCTGTCATTTTCTTCTGAAGTATGGCCTGCCACTTATCAGCCACATCGTTGATTAGAGCTACCCCATCAATCGTCACTGTTGTCAAGTTTTCTTGTCTGTATAACTGCAAGGAAAAGTTAAACAAAGAAAGGAACTGTCACACCCTGAGAAAGCTACTGTTTACTCTCTTTGCATACAACAGTGCTGGACAATGCATACAATATGATTCAATTAAGTAGCCATATACTGCATATTAAACATCTTGAAGAATTGGCTATTTCAGCTGCAACTCAATCACATAACCACTCAACTAAGATTTACACATATCAAGACCATGACAGTGATGTCCTAACTCTATAACAAATATCATACTGTAAAACCAGAAATATTTGCAGCGTGAAATTTTCGTGAATTGGAGCTAACAGCTTTTATTGCGAAATTAAATTTTCGCCAATTGTCGCTGACATTCAATGCATCTAAGTGTATGGACAAGCACTTTTGCGTGCATTTTAATTTAGTGAATCTTGGGGCTCCTCACAAAATTTGTGAAAATTTCATGCATGCTAAAATTTCTGGTTTTACATGTACAATGTTTTGTTTCTATACTGCAGTGTAATTCTTCACTGCACAGGGTACATGGCAATGTCATAGTTCCAGAAGCAAAGTGGGATGCACACACACATAGGACAGCTGGGCAGAGTCAGCAGTTCAATCAGAGGTGGGTGCATTCAGCCTCATGGTAAAATCGAGTCAGTATAAAGTGAGTAACAAATTGAATGAAATATGTGTATTATCAACTACAAGTCGATTGCACATACCATGGGTACTATTTACAGTGATGCAAACCATGTAAACAGCAAATGTTACAGTGTACATGTATGTGCAGTAATTTTTTTCACTTTGCTTGACTATAGAATACCTGTCAAAATACTCAGCACTGACCATTAAGTCACACTAAGAAGGACAGGTAGTATGTCTCTGCCATATCACATTATTCTTCAATACGTCTACAGTACATAACGTCGCCGGTCACACGAACCGACGAATCCCTCAGGTTTGCGTAAGAATGACAATTCGAGAAAATCGCGTTTGAAGTTAACCCATTTTTGACTTATGGTTGCTACACTTTCATGTCTACAATTTCCAATTATTTTTGTAGTACATCAGACTTCAATTCTTGCTCTAACTTGTGAAGTTTTAATCGAATTGTATTGTAACAAATAAGCGGGAAATCGTCAAAGAGCTGCATGCATGTATTTTCGGTCTGCAAAGAACGTTGTCATTTTCCATGTGTGTCCATATGTACATGTACATTGAGCGTTGTCATTGTCAACGCATGTATTACGTAGTACGCGCACTGTGCGCGCGGTCAATGAACTGTTGAATCTCAAAAGCTACACGCATGTCAATGCGCACTGATTCGTCAGTTCGGTGACCGCGCATACTAGTACGCGCGGTCACCGAACTGTCGAATCATCTGATTGTTTAACACACGCGTCTATGGGGAAAACAAATAATTTTCACAAATGGAATTACATACTTCTACAAAAGTGATAACTACGTAAAAATTACACCGAATTACACACTGAGAATTTCAGAATATGTAGTATGGAATGTCTACTATCGAAATGATTGAAAATCTCAAAATCAAAAATTTGACCCAAAATTGAGTGATTCGTCGGTTCGTGTGACTGGCGACGATAAATGCAAGTTATGTGAGATGACAATTTCATATCATCAGCGAATAATTATAATTCATTATTCAGTATACTGAACAATGCAACTTTGCATATCAGACTAGAGAATGCAGCAAAACAGGATTGTTTTTGATAATTTTAATGGCACATATACAGTACATTGTATCCCTCCTATCAACATTTGTGTAAGAAGGTGGGATACTAGCTGGTATAATGTTTCATACTTCTGGTCACATATTTATGTACAAAATCATTTACAAACGTAGGCCCCTATAGATATGATCAGTTAACCACATAGTGGTGTAAAATGTATCCTGCACTTTTTGACATGCCCATGCAACCTGACACCACACAGCTCCCATGTACGTGTACACATTGTACATGTTCTGTACAGTACAATCACATTCTACTGACGTATGTATTTTCACTCATGTGCTTGGTTTATGCATGGCACAAGCCCAAACCTTGTACCTTCAGCAAAGGAGTTTTTCATACACACTGGAGTATCTGCAGGTGTAGCCAGTTCTATGCGCAGATAACATGGGACACACTGATGTTGGTGTGTGTGTGTGTGTGTGTGTGTATGCGTGTGTCTGTGAGTGTGTTGTGTATGTGTGTGTAGTTATGTGTGTGTGTTGCCTCCCAAGGCACAGCATTGTGCGCTGCTAACTGCATGCATGCATCCCTCTGCAAGACACTATGTGTACAGCGCGATATGCCCACACAGAAAATGACACTGCCCACTGGTGTGATACTGTACATTAGATTAGTTAGATATTGTGAGGTTTCATCTTGGGAAGATATCAATGTACCTACCAATACACATGTACCTTCGAAGCCATCAGAAAATCAATGTCTAGACGCAGGTAAATACAAATGTATTGATGTACAGTCCATTTTAGGTGGCCTGCCCTATCGCACTAGTAGTACTAGTGTATCTCTGAGTTATATTTGCTTGAAGAATAATTACACTAATAAATCAAATTATAAATATCAAGAAATATGCCTCCAGGCTTTTAATGTAAAATTGCCATCTCTAAATGGCACAGAAACCAGATAGATTTTGAAATATATACTTAATATAGCATGCATTCATTATTGCTGAATGGCTGAGGTAGAGAAAATACAAACGCATGGTGCATTCTTTCAACACATAATATTGAATTAATGTACATGTATGAGGTAGCAAATCAAAGTAATGGATATCAATTCTACCTGTCGAAATCTATAGATATCAACACAGGCAATACATTACTTCCAATATGGGGCCGTATTCTGAGAGCTAATTAAGTGTCTGATTAGCACTTAATTACCGAATTGGTATTCTGAGAGCATGATTAAGTAGGGGGTATATTAAATACCATAGCAACAAGCGTTTTGGCGGGAAGGACTTACGCGTTTGCGCGTATCAATGCGCGTGCACCTCTGAGAGGACTTAATCACAGAGTTAATTACGAATCGGTATTCTGAGGGTGTAATTAAGTATGAAAGTTAATGGAAAACTTAATGATACCAAAGAGTGTCATTAACTACTCCGATATCACGCAATACATCGTGTTTTCTCTGCCACAACGATGCTTACCGTCTTCGGTAACCGAGGAGCGGTTGAATGTTGTTATCGTGGTATCCGTAGAATTCAGAGAAAAAAAGAAATATAGCCGATCTTCGAGGAATTTTGTCATTTTATGTGAGCAAAGAGGTTGAGATCTTCGCGTGCGTAGGTGAGGGGTTGTAATCAAATACCGGAGTGTGCGCACGGAGCTCTTGGGTTGTAATTACAGGGGACGTGGAGGAGCGCGCATTGAGGGCATATTTGCGCGTGTAATCATCATTTTGGCTTCTAACAACGCGTCTGATTGGATGGAATAACAATTAGATGGGAGGGACCTAAGATAATTACAGGGGACTTAATCATACCTTAATTACGTCCTCAGAATACCGATTTTGCCCATGATTAAGGGGTAATTAACTTCACGACTTAATCACGAAGTTAATTACAGACTTAATTACGACCTCAGAATACCACCCCAGGTAATGCCATATCTTGTAAATATTGCATTAACATTGACATGCACACACAATGATGTACTGTAGATTCACAGAGGAAGAGTTTTACAAATAGGGCTTAATACAAATAATATGTGTAATTGTACAGTGCATTTGTAACAACTTTTTGGCCTACAGTTGTAAATAGTGTACACTTATTGATAGACACAGTGCAATCACACTGAAAACTACATTATTTTCATTCTTTTGAACTTCATTTGCCAAATAACAGGTTATCAGCATAAAGCTGGCTAATTTGATTAAAAAATAACAATAAACAATGTTCCTGCAACAATTTTTTTTTAGATTACTGCTAGTTCATGGTTCTTAAAAAAAAACAACAACACATAAATTGTATACTGATGTATGACATGAGTTTACATTTATAATTAGCTCAAGACACATCAACAACATTCTTTTATGTACATTAAGCTATTATTAAGCTATACACTGTTTTTTTTTCAGAGTTTGAGACTATGATAAAAATTCAACAAAATGCATGGATTCAGCTTTCCATACCCCTTTTTAATAGTCACTTTATTAGTACATTCACTTTTGATCTGTGACAGGTGAAAAGGGAGTAAATATGACTGTGGGGACATCCATCAATCATCAATATTCCTTCCCACACAAACACACACTAGCCAATGAAAGAGAACACACATGCACATATGGTTTATGTATTATGGACAGTGCCCTTTGAAACAAGCATTCAAAGCAAATTTGAGCAAAAATGTAACTCCCTGTTTACATGTGTAATACTAACTGGTATGTCAAGAGCCACCCTATTAACCCGTTGAGGACAAGTCCTGAGTATACTCGGGCAGGTGTCTATGGGAAATGCATGTTGTAGCGAAATCAGTCCGTCCTGAACGGGTTAAACAGACACAGCTTTTTACAGCCTGAATCCTAATATCAGCCTGTGCCACTGTACATGGGCAACAAACCTTTTGTCAATGATTTCTCATGCATGAGATCACAAAGACAAGAAATCTGTCAACAATAAATCTATTAAAGCTTGAATAAAATATTGCACAGAGCTTTGACTACAATATTATGATAATACAGTATTTCTACTGTTGTACACTATCAAAGCCTACGTCACACCTAAAGGGGATAAGATCAACAACTACTGTACATGTACACTACATCTGCATACGATGTACATTGTAGTGTATGACGTATAATAGTACACTACCTGTCACAGCCTCACTGTCAACTTTAACAAGCTATCTGAACAAGGATCGATTGTAACAAGCAGTGGCATTAAAACTACCAAAGTATTTGCAGTAAGCCAACACTGGTCTTTTGATGCCATGGCATGTGGTAATGATGTACAACAGAAATGAGATATGGGTCAATTCTGTCCATGATGACATTATGCATGCTGAGCCCTGTTGCATGAAAAGATGCAACCAAACATAAGTCAGAAAATCAAACATAAGTCAGGTACTAACCAATCAGAATTGAGTATTCACAGACTTAATAGTAGGGAGCTTTAGATTTTGACGCGCGGACGTTTGAGAGACGTTTCTCCCCTGCGTCGTTTAGAAAAGTAGCTTTAGATTACGCTGGGACGCAACGTATAAGAAATAAAATCGCACCCCCATATGATCGGTACATGAAGTAGTTCTCTACGTTACAAACTTTGCGGACGTAAAAAATAGCCCAGTACGCGTAGTAAACAACTCAGGCGACGCAAGCTAAAAATATATCGACTTGACGTGCGTTTCTGCGCACGCTCAGAACATTTTTTTTTTCCTTTGAATGTCCGCGCGTCTAAAATCTAAAGCTCCCTAGTGTTGGATTTTCTGACTTCTGGTTGATCTCAACTTTTATGTAACAGGGTCCTGTAAACTTAACAATGTACATGTACACTGCAGGGCCAGCGCAACTGGGGAGCTGTGGGGGGGGGGGGGGGTTCTTTTTTTAATGCTTGCTTGTCAGTTGATGAAACCTGGAAGTGGCACCAGAAATATAAACTGCCCCCCCCCCCCCCCCCCCCGACTTTTAAAAATGCAGGGCCAGCCTTGTAACCATTCTACAATATACACCAAACAAAGAAAGCTATTCTAATACTATCACAGAATGTTGCAAAACACACAGAACAGAAAAATGTATTAACAAAGATTTTGGCAAATGGACAGAATACTCACCTCTTTAAGTGCATTGATTTGAGTAACATTGTCAAGGGCAGATGTCAGCTGTCTACTCAAAGCCTCTGTCCATAGTTCGACACTGCCATGTAAAGAGTTTAGCAAACGAAAGTTGCATTGAACTTTGAAGCTATGAACATTTAACTTGTCATGTCCACACTAATGAACAGCCTTAGGAATGCCCATGATTTACAATCTGTTTTTTCATCAAGTCACATCTGATACAAATCCCAGCACCTTATTACTGGTATTATACTTACTATTTCTCAATTATTCACATTGAAATTAAAAGATAATTTTTCATTTATTCAATATCTAATCAATGCCAAACATTGTAGTGCTAAAGTTAAGAAATACTAATGACACTATCTTATTACTTTATCTTTATTATGCACACTATGAAGTACATGTAATTCATACATAAACTGTAATTCTGTGAAGAGTAATATTCTACAAAACAATTCACTCATACAATTTTGGTCTTGTTTTTGCCCTATAGATTAACCATAGAAATCCAGATGTAGATGCTGAATTAAAAAAAAAAACGATGAAAATGAAAATCATTCTTAATAGCAGGAACTTTATAAGAGCATGACAAGCTAGAGAAATTGAAAATGGAGAGAGTGCACAAATGTAGTTTCAAAAAAAAAAAAGAATTCAGAAAAATGGAAAATGGAAATTGACATATCTGACCTATTTTCTATCCATTTCCCATCTTCATATTGGCTGCATGCATCAGTATGCTTACTGGCCATAAGTATGACATACAAATTGCATGCCCTCTTTTTCATGATGTACAGGTAATAATTTTAGATAGAATAAAAAAGACAATTTACAATTTGTGTGTCATTTTCAAACCACATTTATACCAAGTACACTGTGAATATGAAGTAAACAAAAGACAAACAAACATACAAAAAAAAAATGACATACGAGAGCTGGAGCAAATTTCTTTTATGCTTGCTTTTTACAGTACACATCCAAAGGATATTTACTCACTTGACAAAGAGTCAGTTTTTAAAACTACAGCCTGTAACATTTTAAATACACGTATGGTCTGTCTTGGTCATATAGTAGGTAATGATAACATTTTGCTACCATACAGTACATTGTACTCTACAGTATCCGTCACAATAAAGTTTCACTTCTAACGTTAGCTAACGGAGATTATCGTTAGCTAACGTTAGCTAACGGAGCCGCCGGGAAGTCAGCTAACGTTAGCTATCGATAACTAACGTTAGCTGACTAACGTTAGCTATCGATAGCTAACGTTAGCTATCGATATCAACTAACGTTTGCTCAGTGAGGGCTAACGTTAGACGGAGAACTTCGTCTGTTCGGAGTTTTATTTTATTGTTCAGTATTACGATCCTCCTCCGAGCTCCGGAGATCGAGACACACGGAAGGCCGACATAGCGCTGCCGTAGCGGGATGCACCACTGTCCCTACACTGTCACTGACTATAGGGACGTGATAGATCGGCAAAATTAATCTTATTACATGTATGTATTATCTCATAAACACATCGGCAATCACGCTCACCGACTGTTCGAAAAATCGAAGATTTGGGTGTAGTTTTCATGGAAAACACAGCTGCCAGCTCGCGCTCATCAACACTGTTCGCAAACTCACGATGCATACAGATACAGTACAATAAATCGTACACTCAACGATCTATCATTCGACATACAGTGAGAAATGTACGTAATGTATTACGTGTTGAGTGCAGGAAATCCCCTTCCCAAACCCACATACTAGTACTTTCACCTACCTGTACCATGGAGCTAAAAAGATAGCTCCATGCCTGTACCAAGTACCTGCCACAGCATGTGTGTGCCGTGTAGTCACGCGCACGTGCGCTTGCGGCGCTTCTGAACTAAGTTAGTAACTGATTACGGGCGAATCGGTTTCCGTGCTAGAGCATCCCACCTGTTGTACTTACCTACCTGGTAGCCTTCAGTTTGTATTATTATTGTACAACCTTACTAGTAATTTGGAGGGGGTTCCGTGAAGCCAGACGTACCAGTGATGTCCACGGAAACTATCCCCGACGATAATAATACTGATACAATGTCAATGTATTTTGGTAGCCCAGCGACCTCCGTGATATAAAGTAGCGTTCCGTATACTGAAAAACATTATCAACGTTTGTATAGGACTAATTTTTTTCCCATAATCTTTTATTGATTCCATATTCAAAACAATTTCATAACAAATCAAATCACATGTATTACAAAATCCACGATTTAGCATGACATAATTATAAAGAAATCAAACCAAGCTCTACTTTCAGCAGAAACAGTACATTCGTAAAGAATATACAATGCACCAGAGAAAGAAAACATCATACACTGCTTACTTACTTTCGTTAAAATCAAATCGAGCTGTACTTTCAGCATGACAGTACAATCTTAGGCCTAATGTTAGGGCCTAACCGATACTTGGGGTGAAAAGCGGCGGTTCGCCGGGTAGACCGATCGAGTGTATCGCCAATTTATTAGGCGATCCGAGTATTTATTTTGTGTTGTTTTTTTGAAGACATTTCCCTGTCTTTTTTTATTTTGAGGTCGTTTCCGATCTTCATTGTGAGATCGGTAAGCATTTATGTTTTAGCTAAGGCATTTTTCTCTCTCTCTGCTGAGAAGACATCGAAGCCTGGATGAGCGTCGGTCCCGTAATTTTGAAATGAATTCTATACCTCTCAATGTGCACCAACATTTTTTTTTTCTCTTTACGATCGCCAAGCTATTAAAAGCGTTTATACTGAGTATTTACAGGACATTATTTGCAAGTTTTCCGAAGAAATATAATTATAACAGTATGCCATTTATCTATGCGCGCGGGTACCGGGTGTACAGTAAACGTGCCTAGCATGTTCAATACGCTGTTTATCTTGCAGTTTATTTATGCTATAGTAGAATGACTGAATATTATAAAGACTCACTTTTAATTGCAAATGTTTATCCCTATACCGAGAAAAAAAAAACACTTTCATTTTCCTTCTTCTATTAAACAGTAAACGGCATGTATTAAATACAAAAGCCAAATCAGCTACGTTAGAGAGACAAAACTACATGTCTACCGGGTAACCAGCGAGTTCTAATTCTCTGTGTAGGCCTAATTCAGTGGGTTTTATTCTACAATTGCATTCGCTACGAGATATGGTATCATACATTAAAGTATAAAAATAGCAAAATTCAAATGTTGATAGTTGTGAAATATTTCATTATGCATGCTACACGCAGAACAAGCATTGACACGCTTCATCGTGCTTGAGACTGGAGAATACGGTTGTGTTGCCATTATTTTCGATTCTATAAGTTCCGTGCACATCGCGTTGGATACGCGGATGAAGTGCAAAGATTGTGAGCATTGGCCTATAGATTGATATTTGTACACACTTATAACTCCACACGTTCAACCCTACATTGACATAATGATTCATTATAGCATCACTTTAATTTCTTTTAATTTCATTTTGTCTTCTTCTCTTAAACTAAGTTAATGGCAATGCCATGTAAGAAAAGCAAAAACCACGATAGCTAACGTTATTCTCTACTCTCAGGCAGTTCTGCACTAACGTTAGCAAACGTTAATTTTGATACTGAAGCATGTCAATTCGTTCGAGAGCATACATAATGAAATATTCTTACAAGTATCAACATTCGCATTTTGCGATTTTGTCTACTTCTATGCATGATACCAAAACCCTTTACAGCAAATGTAATTACAGAATACAGACCATTGTACCAAAGAGAAAATTCGCTGGGTATACCCGGTACAGACGTGTGGTTCTGGTCCCACTAATCTAACGTTAGCTAACGTTAGCTAACTAACGTTAGCCATTGTGGTTTTTGTTTTTCATACATGCAATTATCTATGTTTAAGAGAAAAGGCAAAATGAAATTAAAGGGATCGTAATATTCTCTTAATGAACGTTTGAACGTGAGTAATTTATATGTGTGTACAAAATTAATACAAGACCAAAGTTCACAATCTTTACGCTTCATCTTCGTGTCCAACACGATATTCACGGAACCTCGCAAAAATTATGGCAACTCGGTCCGTATTCTCTACTCTCAAGCACTAACGTTAGCTAATGTTAACGTTATATAAAACTGAAGCGTGCCAACTTGTTCTATAAGAGCACGCAAAATGAAATATATTTACAAGTACCAAAATTGGCATTTTGCGATTTTTGTTTACTTTTATGCATGCTCTTATAGAACAAGTTGACACGCTTCAATATAGCGTTAACATTAGCTAACGTTATAGTGCCTGAGAGTAGAGTATACGAGGCGAGTTGCCATTATTTTTGCGAGGTTCCGTGAATATCGTGTTGGACACGAAAATGAAGCGTACATAAAGATTGTGAACTTTGGTCTTATATTTGTACACAGATCAGCATGCTCAGAAGAATTTGACACCCTTCAATGTTAGTATGAGATGAGAGAATTATGGGGTCTGTTGCCGTTTTAATTTTGGCGAGGTCTAGTGAATACGCTGTATCATGCTGGTTACGAAGATGAAGAGTAAACATTATGGACTTCGGTCTGGAGTATATCATATTAATATATGGACACAAAAACCAACTTAGACACGTTCAAAAGTTCATTCACACTAACAGAATTATATATTAGCATCACTTTCATTTCATTACGCCTTTTTTTTCTTAAACATAATGACATGTATGGAAAACAAAAACTACAATAGATAACGTTTATAGCTAACGTTAAAGTAGAGAGACAGAACTGAGTGTCTGTCCCGGTTACAGGTTGTTTCGGCAAATTTAAAAGAAGGGTAAAGGACATGCTTACCGAAACGTTGAGATAGAGAAGGTTCTATTCAGGACCAATCTCCTATCCACGAAAGAATTCAAGGCGTCTCTTGAAACCACGCAATGATGATGCCACTTCGAGATGCACGATGAAGACAATTATCGCGGCGATCGTTTGTTGACGAACAATAAAAACCTCGGCAAGCGGGAGGGGCAACGAACAAAGGATTGTCTTAATGACTTGCTATGGAGCTTCTCAGTGGCAGGAAGAGAGTGTGACAATGGATGCCACCTGTCACAATCCACGGATGATGAACATGGGATGTAAGTTTTTAGAACATATACGCTTATAGCAAAGTGAGATACACATTATAGAGAGAATGAAACGTTACTGTTTTCATCGGTAATCGGTAATGATAAACATCAGTCATGTTGGTATATATATATATATATATATATATATATATATTATAGGAGTAAATACATGTATTTTCACTCGGATGTTTTATATATACACATAATTAATCTTGCGTGGCCTAATCTGAATACTCATCAGTTTAGAAAACCAAGAGAAAGTTACAATGTATTAAGACAGTCATTATATACGTAAGTTTGCGCATCGACACGTAAACCTTTTCAGCTTATTCTAGATGTTGGTGACACAACATTGCTCCTGCAACAGTTGCGCCGGTCGTATGTTAAGACTCTAGGGCTTTTTTTTTTTTTTAAGATTTAATTTTGATATGATGATTTGGATTGGGGTTAGGGTTATGTTTGATGGCAGAATTTTGATTGGATTAGTCTAAGATATTTCATGGGAATTAATGATAACAGTAGGCCTAATGAAATATACTGAGATGGATTTTCATCTTTATCTGTTGAATAACGCGAGCGTGAGCGAACAGATTACAATTTACAACGAGTATAATTCTGTCTGTCCATAATTCATTTCCAGAAATGAGGTATCAAGTCCTGTAACCCATACCTATACTTTCGAAGCAAAATCTAGTTCGTATAGTTGTCAAGGACCTGTGTGAGGAATGTGCTTTCAATCCGTCTTTTGTCGTGTGTTTTTGTCGAAAATGCTAAACCATTATCGTTGATCGGGCGATGCGAGAAAATTCTCCTTTGAAATTGGCGGGCTTTTGTTGTTGTTTTTGTTTTTCTGTTAAAGTCCGAACGTAATTAGCTGGCCCAGTTAATGCAGGGAGTTACCAGCTAGTGACTCTTTTGAAATCGGCAAACCTTTAATCAATGTGCAAGAGTTAGCGTTTTCTTTTAATGGAAATCCAAGGAGGTAGGCCTTTATCACAGCTCGCAACTAATATTTTTGACTTTGGATGATCTTGGTACGCGATATCAGCGTTGATTGACAAGGAAAGACACCTTTGAATCTCGCCAAATCATGCCATTACATGCAGTAATTAAATGAATTACAAGAAAGGCAATATCACGGAAATACATTGTACATTTAAGTTTGATTTCTGCTGTGCTTGTTCATTTAAAAAGTAATTGAACATCACTACCAACTAAATGTTTATGAATTTAAGAAGAGACATGAAGACAATACAACTTTGCCAAACTAATATTGAAACTACCTCCCTGTTTTGACATTCCGCGCGCCTTATATTCTCGCTGATGAAATTGTCTAAAAGCGTCGCCCCCCCCCCCCTTGAATATCACGAAAAGATTTAGTTTCATCGTTTATCACACGCACAACGTTGATGGTTCAATCTCGTGTTGCAAGCGTTGCGGAGATGAAGTGAAGAAATGCGTTATCACCATGTACATTACACTGCATATTTTTGTTATACCTATCATGATGAAGAAAGAAGATTGCACTGTTATTTATTGACCCCCCCCCCCCCCCCCACACACACACACATGTCCACATTGTTTACACGTTACCCCAAAATATAACGTTTTACACATTTAAAGACATGGCCACCTCTGCTATATTGTCTATGCTGTTTATAACGCTGACCAGCTGATGTGGCGAGACTTTGTCTTTGCGGCGCAATAATAATTCTGATGCGGCGAGACTACGAACAGTAGACGCGAGCGAAGCATCCTGATCCACTTCCACGGTTCGTACTTTGTAGTCTCGCCGCATCAGACGTGTGGCTCAGCAAAGATAAGTCTCGCCGGATAGATGTACATAGCGTAGCAGCAAATACTAGTAATAGCTGCATCCTCCGCCTATCCACTTCTCGTCGAGTTTACTATTACTACACAGGCGCAACGTGTGGAAAAAAATAAGCATCGTACGAACGACGGATGATGCACATCCGCAAAAGTAGTTAAAAGTAGTTTCTGCGCTCCAAAAAAGACATTTCAGAGTCGAAAGAGTCATAACTAACTGCATTAACTGGGCCAGCTAATTACGTTCGGACGTTAAAAGAAACAAAACAAAAGCCCTTGCACAAAAAAGGTCTGCCGATTTCAAAGGAGAATTTTCACGCATCGCTTCAACATCGGACAATCATGGTCCAGCATAGACAAAAAACAGCAGAAATCGGACTGAAAGAGACATCCTCACACAGGTCTTTGACAACGAGATTTTGCTTCGAAAGTAAGGCATGGGTTACATGACTTGATAGCTCATTTTCTGGATTATGAAGAGACAGAAATTATACTAGCTAAAGTAACTGCAATTCGTTTACCAACGCTCGCGTGATTTAACAGATACGAAATATCCATTCACCATCTGATTATTTGCTACGTCTCCACTTAAAAAAGTATACAACATGTACATTGAGGTATATTCTGAATAAGTTAGAAAGGCTTACTGTCGACGCGGAAACTTACTTTTGACTGTCTTACTTTCAATCTTCCTTATTTTTACCATTTCAAAACGTAAAAGTAAACTCACCGACGTTGTAGATGCTCTAAACATATTACGACATAATTTATGCCAAAGTACGCTTTCATCTTTCACGAGAGCTTTTGTGTAAGCGAATGCAAAACTTTTTTTTTTTGGGGGGGGGGTTGTTTTCAATTGTTTGCTATATAGTCATGCGTTATTTTCAGGCTGTTTCATTTTTCAATTTAATGGATTTTAAACATCGTTTTCTTATAAGTATTCCAGTTCTCTCCCCCCGCCCTCCACCTCACTGAAATCAGAAAGTCTACCTTAAATCTGATCGATAAATACAACGTGGCATTTAGCGATCATGGTTATGGCAGATCATGGTTATGGCATACTTATAATCGACTGATATTTCGACTATGAGCCAAAGGAAAGGCTATAAAATCATTATGTTGCTTAAAATCGTGATTTTTGCAATGATTCTTTTAACTCAACTCAGCTAATTCTTGGATCGACATTTCCAGACTAATTACACGCTGTTTATTACCAGAACTCCAGTGCGTGCATTCTTTCGTCTGGCACCTGATGGGGTCCGGCACCTGCTTTCGTGAAAAAAAATTTCACAAGGGTTGGGGGAGGGATGTCAAGTTTCTTTTATCTGAAGAGACCGCATACACTCTCTTTGCGTTTTCCCCTTATTCTTTGGTTCTTTGTGTTGTGTTTGTGTGCTTTTTTTTGTTGGGTTGTTTGTATTTTCTTTTAATCATTCATGGGAGGGGAAAGAAGAGTAAAAGAGGGAGAAATGAAATAAGTATGCCACGTATGTTGTACACCAGCATCACAATCATCACCATCACTTCGATCCTTAGCCTTTTTCATTCAGAAACACGACCACCATCATCACTCGAGAAAAACACCGAAGCAAACAAGTCACGTAACAGAGTACCAAAAACCTCCGCGATAGCAACACAAACACTACAAAGATCAAGTTGGATAAAACTTCATTCAAAGTATTTTGTTAGGGCTAACGATCCACTGTAGTTACAATACACAAACGTATTCTGAGGACTAGTCTGAGCTAGAAACGTTAACCCGAGTGATTGTACTACGCTACTATTATTACGTTACATAATAATAGGGCTATATAAAAAGGTTTGTGAATTTATAATTACAGTATTTATGATAGTGTAACACGGGGGATCCGTGAACTGATTTAGCGAGATATTGCCGATTTTTTTTCTTTCCGATTATTCATGATCTTGAATATTCAACGTGAATTCGGAAAAATCGTGTTTTTTTTTTGTTTTTACTTATTTTTTTTCTTTGCGAGTGCATATTAGAAGTTCCCTTTTTTGACTAAAATTTATAGGCCTAGTCTTCATCGCTAAAGCGTTTTATTGACAATACTTAATAAACAATGACAAAAAAGAAGTGCTTTGTCCTATATTCTCTAATAATAATAAAAAAAAAACCGTTTCTGCGAGCTCGCTGATATCTGACACAGGGTATTTTAAACCAACAAACTTCCGTGAGCTAACGTTAGATCCAATTGCGCAATGAAATCTCAACTCACAGACTGATCGACATCAACACGTGTTCGCTACCAGTATGCAGAGACATTGTATGCGTGGTATTGTGTCCATACTCCACTCGCGAGCTCGCTATTTAAAACACACGGTACACAGGTACAGCTATCCAACGAAGTAGGCCGAATGTACTAACAGTTCGAATACAGCTACACAGTCGAATGCAGTAACATAAACTATAAGATCGTGAATGAAGGCATCAATCAGACTGCCTCTAACAGTGTACGCTGTATTGCCTGTAACGTTTATAGGAATGATACGAGGCACGATCATGCTCGCAGCTCGATCCATGCACCGCAGGAGCGTTACGTGTACATGGTAAACTGTCCACTACGCTCAATCGAGCGAGCACTACGAATTCCCGATGCCTTCAGGACCGAGATATCGAGTGAGCTTATCGAAGATTAATTGTATTTCTTATAATGCATGATGCGACGTAGGTCTGAGATTTTACTAGACCTAGATCTAGTGCAGTATTTGGAATAAGTTAACCTCTGTGACGCGACCAGCAGGTGGTGGAAGCGTGCGGCACCGCCGCCGCGCTTCCTATTTTCCGTTCCGAAAGCAAAGAGGAAAAAATCACGATTCCAAATTCGCTTTTCGGAACCGAGAAAACTCTAACGTTAGTACTCGAGTCCGGTGCACGAGTTTCCATCGAGCCAACACACAAACGAGTTAGCTGCCAGCTAGCTATAACGTTAGCTGGCATCTAACGTTAGCTGCCAGCTTGGCAGCTAACGTTAGCTACAGTATCGATAGCTAACGTTAGGTATCGATCGCTAACGTTAGCTAACGTTAGCTAACGTTAGCCAGGACAAATTTCACGACACCAACGTTAGGTGAAACGTTAGGTGAAACTTTATTGTGACAGATACTGTACATCAATTTTCTGAACAACAAGAATTGCAATCAGGGTATATTGCACATGAAGTATTGACCATTTCTCTTTATTTTTGTATTTATGTTTTATTCATTTTAATGATTCAAACAAATAGCAATCAAATGCAAAGTAATATCTTGTATTACAACTAAAAAAGATGCATTTTATGAATAAAAAGTATAGTAAAATAATACACTAAATTAAAAAATTAAAAAAAAATGTGTGGTGATAGACAGTTACAGCAGAAACTCAGCGTACAATGTAAGAGATCTGACTGTCTCAGACAGTACTACACTATTCTGATTGTGCAATTTCTAAGTAAATTTATGGATGATATATTCTCATAGAAATATATTCTCATAATGTAATATTACTGACTCATCATTCACAAGAGATGAGTTTATATACTGTTGGAGGAATCATACTGTACACAAAGACACCAGAGAATTCAAATATGGGTAACTTGATGTTACTACAATGTACAATGTATCTACATGTAAAATAGAGTCAATTGAGTTGGTACTCTCTTCTCAGAAAAAAACAACAACAACAAAAGAGTTGTGTTTGCATAAGACAATGATCTCATTGTGAGGTTATGACATCATCACCACATATGTAAATTTTATGTAGTTACAAACAACATTGCTGTTCTGAGGGGGAAATGTGAAACTCAAAAATGCATGATGTATCTTATAAATGCTGGTACTATCTAAATGAAATGTATGGATTTCTTTGTATCATTTTATACTCTCTGTTTTAAAATGATACACATGATGCCCAGCAACACACGAGTAATATCACCCAAACAAGCTACAGAGGATTTCCAACTTGCACCCACCTAGATATCAGCACTGATAAGTTCCCAGAACAATATTTAATGTTAGCCTACTCTGGAATGGGATCCTAACCAACACCTTGATGCTGCTTCACTAGAGGCCTATGAGCTCTTCCACCCAGTATCTACAATATTGTAATGTAATCTGCAGGATTGATCTTTACTTGCACAATTATGCACCCCAACAGATATGCACTGTGTTTAAAAACCTATGTACATATAGCAATAGCATTTCCCACATCCTGACTTATAAAATGGATCCTGCAGAGTATCAATGTAGTAGAGCTAGAAATTAAAGTCAACAACAAACAAAATTGCCCCTTCAGTGTCAGAGACCATCAAGACATTACTTTGCTCCAAACTAGCACCTTTGATAGTGCTTCCACCCAGTATCTACAAATTGTACATGTAAACTGTGGGATCAATCTTTACTTGCACTTAATATGCATACATTGTACCAACAATATGCACTGCCACATATAAACTATGCACCAAGCTTAAAAACCTTAGCATATTACATCCTGACATTTTATAAGATGGATCCTGGGAAGTATCCCCATAGCAGAAGTAGAAATAAAGGTCAACATGAAACAAAGTAACCCCCTTTCAGTGACAATCAAGACATGGTAAATACTCATTATTGACATATAACTTATGCCTACTGGCTTCTGAAATGTTCTTTCTTTTAGTTTTGCTCATGTTTCATTATCATTTTTGTTGTTACATTTTACTTTCCACTTCAAAAAGGAATGCCAGTAAGCCTGGCCAGTAGCTAGACATAAAGCTTTAAGTTGTCACACAGTACATTGCCATTGGCCTACTTCAAGGATACATGAATTATACATCTTTTACATTCAAATTATTAGTCACTGGTTCAGGCCAAATATTTCATATTCCCAACCGTGCAGCCACTCTGTCTCTGAGTCAGACATTCTTATATAATATAAATGACTTCCGTTTTTTCCTCTATGAGTTTATAGTCTAAAGTAATGGTTGTGCGTGTATAGACACACGAAAGAAGTGATATGAATGTAGTTTTATACGTAAGTGATTCACGCAGCAGCAAAGGAAAATCCCCACGTTTAGATAGCCAGTGTTATGCCCGGCTGCGCCCGGAGAGACGAACGTATACTCACCTGGCCAGTGGTGGAACCTTTTCGTCGTCGGGATCCTGTCCGTTTGCGATGTCACAGGCAAACCCCGACAGCACGACTGCCAAAACAAACGTCCGATACTCGACACTGGGCCTCATGTTCAGTTTGGCACCATGCAGAACGATTATATTCGGAATTTCAACTATAAATCACGTATACGGGGTAGAGAACGGCAGTCGTTGACAAAAGGGTAGAGCCGATCAGGAAAGTAACCGAAGGATCTAGGATGGGGATGTGTACTAACGTAACTAGCGCAGTTTCAGTAGAAAACCTACAGACCGGGCGGAGGGGGCACGATAATGTGCAGACACTCAGACAGGAGGTGTTTGGTGTGGCCGATGATATGGAGATGACATCTGTGTGTATGCGTGTTTACGATGTGTGTGTGTAGAGTTGCCTGTATGCGCTATGCGTGCTTGCGATGGAGGCACTTTCTGTAATACATGTACCTGCTTCTGTGCATTTTACCTACACCTGACCACCGAACCGATCGGGTTGGTGGATCTAGCTGGCGCATATTTCCTTTGCATTTACCAGTTCTTAGGCCGTGGACAGCATAGTACATGCTCCACCTGAAAAGAGGCGCCAACAAAACGGCGCCGTTCGTTCGCTTTGCTGGTGGTATAGCTCTTCGGTTTTCAGGAAAGCTGCTGGTATCACAGTAGTGTAAATTTGTACACGAACCTTGTAGTCGTGGATGTAATAAAGATATCAGAGAAAACTTTGCTATTTATCGTAACTTTGAAGTGCCGCGCTTATATTTCTTTATGAATTAATAATATGTTAAAAGTGTCCATACCCTATAATGCACTTGAAATTGATTTGAATGGTGTAAGAATACATATGGTTGGGTACACCAAGTTCCATTGTGGAGTTTATGAAGACTCAAAGTTGAATTGGAAGTATCACATAAAGAAGTTTAGAGAAGGCTAGGTATCAAAGAGCATTAGAATTATTTGAAGACTCGATCCAGTACATAATTGTTCAAAATGCCTTGCGAATATTGTATTGAACACTCATCCTCCTCTGTATCTCTTACTGCAATTTGGTATGGGCAAACATAATATGCCAGTCGCACCTTAAAAAACAATTTATCTTCAAAATAAATTTTAGTTTACTTATTTGATTCATAGTTGGTGAATCCCCTACCCTATGCTGAACAATACTATAATAAAATGAGGCTGATAATAGACAGTTTATGAGATATTTTTTTCAACAAGGTGTGTTTCGTGTTCATACAAAACTATGAATAAAACCATACCATCTTGCTTTAAGAGCTAGTCCTCCCCCACCCTCCAAGAGTTTCCATGATGACAGCACACTTGTCTACATCTTGCAAGTCATAGAACAATGTCATACCAGTTTGTTTTACTGGACCCAAACTATGGAACTCACTACCCCTACTTGCGTCTTATCTGTATATAATAATCTAAAGTAGATTTAAGAAATACCTGTTTATGCACTGTAAAAAGTAAGATTTGCTAGAATTGTTGATCCAGGGTAGATGAAAATAAAACATACATGTACACTATTTTTCATCATTTTGGGGGGAAGTTGCGAACATATACCTTGCGTATTTCTTTCTTCATCACAATTCTTCTTTTTGTGCACTTGATGCATGTATGTATATAGGCCTACGTAATTCTTGTATAAATTCTATTCACATTGATATAGTGGGGCATCCCATCACAATTCACATGTTTGTGTAACTTCTCGGGACATGTCATTATCAGATCACTGTATAGCTATCATGTTCCATGTAAATGTATCCCTGTATTTGTGATTATCTGACTGGAATTGGTCTAGCTGACACACTCATACCGAATGAACATCAGGCGTGGAACACGTGCTGATGAACATAAGACATTGGTAGGATGGGAATGTACTTCGTGATTCAAAACAACACATTGTATGGGTTGGGTTTGGCACAATATTGTTTTTATGAATCATCCATTATCAACTAATATTAATACCAATGCACATGTAACACTAGATTGATCACAGTTGTTTCCCCCAATAAGCCTGATTCTGTTGCGGAATTACTTGAACACACAAGCAAAATATTTTCTTTATCCGCACCTGCATTTCGTTCAGAAGGTTTGAACTTGAACCAAAACTCATGAAGGTTTGTTAATTTTTGGTTTGTGTGTGCTCATATTTCTTTCATGTAGTCATGCATCAACTCGTTCTATATACGGACTTCATCTACTTCGTGAATCGCTTTTAGAATACAAACACACATTACACACACATTACCTTTATATACACACACAAACACATATAATCCAAAGGTCCTGTCAGGGGTTTTTATTGTTTCTGTGTGTGTGTGGGGGGGGGGGGGCATACTGCTCGTGGTTAATTTGGTCTATAAGGGGCAATACTCTCCTACACATTTTTTTCTTTTTCTTTCAATAACACTCGTGGATATGTTTTAATATATTCAAGAAACTTATTATGCACAATTATTTTCTCCACATTTTCGTGCCATATCGATTTCTTTCGTTGCTGTACTTTCAACTTGAATGTTTTAATACAGGAAATGAATGTTCAAATCATGATATCTCCTGTCAGGGTACACACTTGTATCATTCTACTTAAATCTTCAAGTAAACAAATATACAAATTTAAAATGATATTTACAGTCAAAAAAAAGGTACTTAAAATACATGTTCATGAAATCTTTCTCATAAAATCCCCACTTTCATTTCCCTCACAACAAAAACAAAAGTCTATTTTCACTAACTTAATCATTCATTAATCAACCTTCCCTTTTATGTAAGCCCCACCCTAACATTCCAACTCGTATTCCCCTTTACCCGTCTATTCCCTATAATCCTACCCTTTATTCCGTTAGACCTGTTCTTCCAACAGATGTTTGCTTTGTTCCGCGGTTGCAGTTTTTGATATTGTCAGGTGTATTACCTATATTCTATTCTGACCAATTTTGTTTCTGTTTCGCTCTTTATTGGTAGCGTTGATTACGCTTAGTGGCATTTCTGACTTGTTTTATAATTATTTAATTTGTTTGCTACCGGCAAGATTGCTGCATACCACATCTTTCATTTTCCGCGCCTGTTTTGTCAAATTGCAAGGATTTGTCTCTCTCTCTCTCTGTGTCTCTCTCTCTCTCCTTCATTAAAATTTTGTCTTGATACCATGCAGGCTGTGCAATAAGTATAAATGAAATTCACTGTGATGTCGATTATGATTACTAGTGTCCGTATAGTTCAATATTTATACCCGTATGTATAGTAACTCACTAAATGATTGAAGCATGTAAGGGATTTATTTTCCGCTTTTCCTTTCAGGGTCTGCCCCTTCTCAGTCGTTGTCTAAGCACTGTTCATTCCTCAGGCCTTTTCATGCGTATCAAATTATTATAGTTTTGGATATAATAATGTCCAATTTAATGGATTTTCAATGTTTTCAATTATAATGGTTATATGTATATGTATATATATATATATATATATATATATATATATACACATATTACAATCCACGGTGTCTTTTCTATAAAATCTTTGAAGATGTTACGGTAAATGATAAGCAATCATTTATACTCAACGTAATTACAACTTTGCAGTTTAAAGTTCAACTTGATATCACAAAATAATAGACCAGGTTAAACACAGTTTAACGAACAGTGAGGAAAATTTTCTATCATTTCTTTCATATAAAATGAAATATATGATTACTAGTGTCCGTATAGTTCAATATTTATACCCTTAACCCACTAAATGGTTGAAGCATGTAAGGGATTTGTTTTCTGCTTTTCCTTTCAGGGTCTGCCCCTACTCAGTCGTTGTCTAAGCACTGTCCAATTATTATAGTTTTGGATATATATATATATATATATATATATATATATATATATATATATAATATTATATACACATATTACAATACACGGTGTCTTTTCTAGAAAATCTTTGAAGATCTTACGGTAAATAAATAATAAGCAATCATTTATACTCAACGTAATTACAACTTTGATTATAATGATCCAGTTTAAAGTTCAACTTGATATCACAAAATAATAGACCAGGTTAAACACAGTTTAACGAACAGTGAAGAAAATTTTATATCATTTTTTCATATATATGAATAATAGAATTATATTTAAAAAACAATAATATGCACATATCATTTAAAGATATAAGTATAGGGGCCTATTATGTGTAAATTACAGTCCTATAATCGGACTCACTGAAACTTGGTCGTCGGTTAATGATTTTCACTTTTTGATCTCACTGGTTATAATTTCTGAGCTTTCATAATGGTTTCGTCTTAGTACATTGTGTCCTATCTCCACTGCAAACAAATTCATTTTTTTTTTTCCTGGAACCCGTGTTTAGAAGCTTTGTTTTTGCGGTTTCTTCATATTTCACATGTTATAGAGAATTGTCTTTTATGTACATAATGTATGCTGATACACTTTCTACTCATGATCCGCTTTATATCATTTTTTTCTTACTTGTTTGTATTTTTTTTTTTTGCTGAGTATAAGAATAGATGTCAAGTAAAACATGAAAATAAACGTGCTTGAATTGTTCACAGTGTCTCGAGTGTAGACCAGTGCAGTTTCAGTACATGTAATTCAATTCAAAGATAAAATCGGAGGAAGAGTCGGAGTGTATATTCCAAAGAAAAAAAACCCCACTAATAATTATGTAGTTCATGATCAATTTGTGTCGTACGAATAACACCGCCGAATCATTGGGCTGGTGATTCCAAATAACAAAAATATTGTGATTGGTATTTGTGATAGACCCCCAAAAGTCAGATATTGATGATTTTTTACTATATGCGAATAACTTGGGACATCAACCATTATTTAACACTAGTAATTATTTCCTTATAGGAGATTTGATCATGGCTTTAGTGAAATATTTCGATGATATATCTCATGTTCTTTCTTTTGAAATTTTCACATCTGCTTCTCTTTTTCCTCTCATTTCTAAGCCCATGCACTCGTGCTATAGTGAATAATTTGTCACCATCATTAATTTGTTTTTGTTTTTTGTTTTGTTTTGGTTTTTTTTTTTTTTTTTTTTTGGGGGGGGGGGTAATTTCCTCCATTTTCCCGAATCTGGCATTTTACTTCCTGAATATATCTGATCATTATCCTTTATTCATATTTATGCCACTGAAACTCCCCCCCTCCCCCCAAAAAAAATTATAATAAAAAACTAGGTGCGTCATTTAAAAAGACGGAAAATTACATCTGAAAACTTGCAGTGCTGGAAACACTGTTTATGCGAAAAGGACTTCTGTTAATGATAATGAGGATGTAAATGTATCATTAAAAAAAAAAGACAACTATTGAGTCAAAGTTAGATATTCATCTGCCATGCAAAACGTGAAGAGTAATTACAAAAGAAATCTCAAGGTTACCGTGGATTTTAAATTCTCTTTTACAATCAATCTACAAGGAAAATAACTGTTTTACAAATATAATTTCAAAACTTATGAAAAAGACAGTAAGTCCAAATATACTTTGTATAGGAACACGCTTACCAATAAATTTGAGAATAGTGAAGAGAAATAATTTCACTAATCAAATAAGCTATACTAAAACATGATATAAAGATACTTGAAACGATAGGGAAAAATATATTCTTAACACTTCTACAAAAAATGTAATATTTCAAAAATTAGATGGAGTAATATTGAAGGTGAATACCCCTCTAGAGTACCACAAAATTCTAATTATTATTTCTCTTCTCTACATAGGCATCAATCATCAATCAGAATGTACCTTCCTCTTATAAGGAATTTCATGAATTTCTATAGTTACACCAAACCCGAACACCATTTATATTTTGACCTTCCTATATACGAAAGAGATTATGAATATCGCTTCAAGTTTAAAAGATAAAACAGAGTCCTGGTTCGGATGTTTGGAAAGTACTATAATATTGAAAAATTTATGATTGATCGTATTGTCATAGACTCTTTTCAATTTAATGTCTGGTGTGGTACCCTCTATCATGAAGATTGCGAAAGTTGTCCCAATATACAAAAAGAAAAGGGAGACAGATATCATAATTATATGTAATTATAGGACAATTTTATTGTTAGGTGGTTTTTCCAATTTTTTGAAAAAGTAGTATATTTCAAAAAAAAAATGTTTCATAAGTTGTTCTCTGGTCGATTTTCAGTTTGGATTTCGACGAAAACAAAATACCACCCATGTCTTACATCTGCATTTATAAAAGAGGTAACCACCTCATTATATTTTTGTTCACATTATACGATTGGTATATTTCTGGACTTCTCCAAGGCTTTGACACGATCAGCGATAAATATTACTCTATAAGTGGAGAGATGGTTCAGGAAATACCAAACTAACCAAAAGACAACAGTCTGTATCTGTTGATAATATATTATGCATCGTATACAATGCGTGACATTTTGTGGTGTTTCCCAAGCAGGGCCGTCACCAGTTTTTTTTTTTTCCTCTCTCCCTCTATCTCTCTCTCTCTCTCTCTCTCTCTCTCTCTCTCAAGGGGTGCGTTTCAATTTCTGGTTCCACTTCCGGGTCTCATCAGCTAACAAGCAAAGAAAAAAAAAAAGGGGGGGGGGCTTCAGCGCAACTTTCTGATTCCACAGCTGACCATGGAGACTTTTTTTTGGGGGGGGGGGGAATGTGCCCCCCCCCCCCACCCCCGTGACACCCATGCCAAGGTAGTTTGTTAGGCCCCCTTTCATTTCATTATTTATAACAACGATTTCATAGAACTTTAAATGCGCTATCTTTCATTCTATTTGCCGATGACTCTACTGTTTTATTCTCGAGTCACTGCTCCTATATAGCGATTAAATATTACGGTAGGCACCTATATTATCTTTTGAAGAGCTTTAATATGTAGCCTATCACAATCTGCAAAAGGCATATAGGCCCTATAAAAGTTAATGCTTTCATAGCAATTCACTTGAAAACGCTGCCGGGCAATTGTGCCTGATAAGACTCCGCATGTATGGTGTATTTTTACATTCTATGTTGTTTAGGTGTATATAGTCGAAATTCTATTGTCATGGAAATTTCATGTTAATAATTGCAGTTGTTTGTATCTCGAAATATTGGTGCTGTATTACCGATAAATAGTCGATTGAGTCGCGATATTTTGAGTTGAATGTTAGCCATGAAATTCATAGACATTAATGTGTTCACAGTATGTTGAACCCACAAATGTAGAAACGCACACACACACACACACACAAAATGTACAAATACATCGCCCACATAATGAATGTAAAAAATCGCCCCCCTCCCCTCCTCGAAATCCTCTAGCTGGATGATGGCTATTAATATGCCGATGGTCAGGGAGCTCGAGGTGGAGAACTGAAGTATGCACACACGCGTGCACACGCGTTCGATTAAAACGTCGTCTGCTGTTAAAAGATCGGCTTCGCGATCAATCGCATTATTATGCGCATGCATGTGAAGCACTTTTTCTCCCAAAACCCCCTTTTCAGAGTTAACACATGCAGCGATAATCGCGTTCACCAAAAACAACAACAACAACAACAACAACAAACAAAAACAAACAAAAACATAACAAAACAAAACAAAACAGGGCTCGGGTAGCTCGGTGGGATCAGGGAGCTCGGAGGTGAGGACGTGACCGTGAACGATCCCTCATAAGAAATACATGTAGCTGATAGTGATAAGAACAAGTTCCAACAAGTCGGCCTTTCCATCGCGCGCTTCCCATTCCCGGAACCACTCGTACTCGACGTACAATGTTAGAAGTATTTTCTGCTATCAAGCGTCTGTACACAAACGATGCTTACTCAACCGAGCTGAACGGTCTATACACCTATTGACTGTGTTGGTGCGAAATTTGAACTCATCGAGAGCTGACACATCGCCAGAAAGTATTGAAAGTAAGATCTGAAAATCTGTTTGATTGCTGGTGTATCGTCTGATAAGCTTTGATTTATGGTACTGATAACGATCTTTGTCGTAATACATGTACTGAAGTAAAGCACGTACATGTTCATTCCAGCCACTGAAAAAAATCCGTAAATTATCTTCTCAGCTGAAGCCGATTAGGCCTATAGGTCTATATAGCAAAATTTTAGTCCCAAGCGTTTCTATTTGTGTCTGGTTAACTGCGACCAGCCCGAATGCGAAGCGTCACAGCACAGGCAGGCACAGCTGCACAGCCACAGCCAGGTTTTTGTAACTGTGTACAAGGAGGAGCGCCCCAGGCCCTGGTACGTGTACCCTACAATGTCAATGGATGCAGGATGGGGTTAAACTTATAGACGATTGGATATATCCTGACCTGACAATTTACTCTGACGACGAATGTCTGAAATAAATTCTGGCTGGGATGGGGTCTTGAATTAACAAGCATATCACCCTGATAATATCGCACACTCACCCTTTCCTCCAATCCAGTTCCAGATGGAACACTGAGGAGTAATTCTTGAAGAAGAAGAAGAAGAAGAAGAACAAAGGTAGAAATCAATATCCTACTTTGACACCAAGTGACAGACGATACTGACGCTTGGTTTTAGGAACTTAAATTAAAATGCTCTAGGTTAGTCCTTTTGACCTTGTAATGGTTACACTGTAGCTTGAGTCTTTTGGTTAAGGAAAAAATGATTGCTTAAAGTTTAAAAGTGTTGTTGACTGTGCTCTGAATGTCCGGTGGTACCAGTAATGAGTTCCAGTCCTTGCTGTTACGCGGAATGTAGAAGTGTTTGAAACACTAAGCAAAAATGTGGAAGAAATATTTTTGTAATTAATGACAATACCCTGGCACCTCTTTAATTAACTGTTTGATAGTGGAGTAAAATTACTGGAAGCAAGAATGAAATAATGTGCACTTTATTCTCACTTTTGTATGGCATTAGACAATCCATCATGACAGAATATCAATGTCACTTTCAATGCCAGAGATTTTCTCTATTTTCTAACTGCAGCAGAAAGGCGAAAGGCAGTATGAATGCCAAGTACTACACAAAGTTCTGCCTGCGAGGAAGTGTGCTGTGTATGATTATGTGGTTGGCAGGAGGCAGTGGACATGAGCCAAACGAAGAGGACCCTACCCCAGGAGAAAGGACAGAAACTCGCCTTCATCTGAAGGAGGGTGCCCCCATGGGTGATTACGAGTCGGGCCAGAAGCACATGATGGCCATTGAGAGGGACAGCCAACATCCCCGCTATGGCACCTGCTGGACCAATGCTCTACAAGTAGTCGCTACAGGTAGCTCAAAACTTGCTCTTTATATCCACTTAGCTTTAACTTGCCAACCCATTTCATTTGGGTTTGGTTTTTTGCCTTGCCAAACTGAGCCATTTATGATGTGAGAAATGACCATGTTGAGGTACATGTGACCATGCATCACTAAACCAATAAAAAGTTGTGTTGCTTGAAGGTTTTTTCTTACCTTTCCGTCGATATTTTTCATTCTTTCTTCATTTTGATTCCGTGGTCCAAAGTCCACATCGTTCGCTGACTTTGTTATTCTCTTTGTTTTCATCAATCTTCACTTCTCTCTCCTATCTCCATGATTTTCCAACCTTCAACTCCTCCCTCTTCCCCTTCCCTTCAATTTCATCTTTCTCCTCCAAACGATGTCCAAACATCTTACTTGATTCTCACTCTATTCTTCCTTACCACCCTCTCTGTTCCCTTCTCTATCATCTCCACTAGTGCAACTTCAACTTCCAGCCCATTACTGTCCCCCACTCTTCATTTTTCTGCCCTCATATTTACAACCCCCATTTGCTGCTTCAGTCCTCAATTCTCCTCTTTCTAGGCTCTTCTTCTGCCAAGCAATGATCTGGATAAGGACTATATGTATGTGTGTCACTACAAACCTTTCTCCCCCAATAAAAGTTGCAAAACCTGATTTTATGTGAGGACTCTAAATAGGTGAAATTGGTCAACTTGGTTAATGTTTAGTTTTTGGGGGTTTGTTTATTTTCTGAAAGAGCAATTCTACATAATTCTAAAGTTTGAGAGCGTAAATAGTAAGGGAAATTGTTTGTGTGTTTTGGGGGTTGTTGTTTGTTTTTATGTGCAGATTTTTCAAGTACATATAGAACACTTTTTTTTTTGTAGAATAGTGTGATTTGGTATGTCTTAGAAGCCCCAACTTTTCATTTCTTAAAAACCATTTACATACTCTTCATTTTCAACTCTGATATAAAGTTTTGAATAGATGATGCTACTGCTTTGAAAGTTACTGTTAGTCATGAATAGAATAGAGTTTGCAAAATTTCAGCTTAATCTGATAATCCCTTCATTTGGGTTGCTAGGGTGTTTGACATCCTCTTTGTTGTCATACTCATTGTACAGAGCACAGCTTGGTGAGATTAGGCACTTGAATAGACCCTATACTTCAAATCCATTTTTTTCTTCTTTTTTTTTTTTTTTAGGAAACACTTTTTTTCAGAGTGTTTAATTTTTGTTCATTATTTACGTAGGTTTGGAGAGTCCGTTTTGTATCGAGTTAGATGTCATTTTACAGCTTAGAGTCTGCTCTTTGAGAATCTGCCCAGAACTACAAATTCATGTTCGGCAGCCTTTTTTTGTAGTTTTGTGATGCAGGGTCACAAATAATACACATTCATGCCACATTCTATCATGTGGAGACAAGTGCATAACCCATGCTTATGTCACATTGGTTACATGCAATCTGCACACATCAATGTCTTAAGGCCAGAACATAGCTCTCAGAAGGGCTCAAAATCAATCTTCCACCATTTGGAAAGTGTAGGCCCTGTGCAAAAATACTTCTAAAAAAAAGATGGTCTACCAAGAATCTTATACGGCTGATGCAATTTGCCAGGATGGTGAGTTGATTTAGAGTATTTTGAGATCAGAAGTGTAGAATAATGTTGATTGTAGTACACAGCTTTTTATCCAGAACAGCCCTCCCTGTTCAACATTGTTGGAAGGTAAAATATTTTGTGATGATCGATCATGCCAGTGCAGTAATATTTTCCAACAAGCTGCATGTGATTCACTCCAGCGCGGAATATCAATGGATACTGTGGTGACTTGTTGTCAATTATCAATAATTGATCATTAAAAATTATGTAGGCCTACATGTAGCAACCATGATCAGGTAAGTTCTGAGATTGTGGACTTCCAGCACAACTTATTGGCTATTACTTGGCATTTTCTTTGTTACCCAACTGAAATTGCATTATTGCAGCATATTTCTTTCTTATGTATACATATACATTTTGTAGCAGTAATAGACATTTCTGCAGGCACACAAGAACTATGTTTTGGCTTTAATGCCTGTTGATCTTGATGAAGTGTCGTAGATATGACTGATTTCACTGCATAGGGAATCCATTTCAACTTATCTACCCATTAACATGTTTGCAAGTGTTTTGCTAGAGTCAAAGACTGTTGTTCATCATAGGACTTCAAATGAATCTGGAGCTTGATGATTATAACCTTGACACTGACTAAGATCTTGTCAGGCACAGGATAGATTAAAATTTTTGCAAAGATTCTGGTCATTTCTGTCAGGCATCCTGTAGGCCATCCATGTCCTATTTTTGGGAGAAGGCAGGTATGAAGCGATCATATTCTAGGCAGAGCCTTGGAAGAACCTTGGATATTACCTACTTTGTAACGCTATTTGAATCTTATTCTGTTCCACGTTGCACATGGAACTGTGCAACCAACAGGATGCAGGCGTCTTACTGACGATGAGCAGAGCCGCATGGCACTGACGCTGGCAAACTGCCACCTTGCCAAGGCAGGAATCGACCCTTACCCCTGTGAAGCATCAATGAGCACCACGGAATGCCTGCTGCCGTGGAAGGAAAGCACGATTGCCTTCAATGCGTACACAGAGTTCTTCACCCACACTCAGGATATTTGCTTCTTTCTGCAGAGTCAAGTAGGTCACATCCCACGCTGTTCTTTCATGATCACAGGCTTTTTCAAGTTTTCTGGTCTGCATATATATGCATTTCAATCCTCGGAAAACAAAAAATGATGCCATGTTAACCCAGTTGAGAGGATTAGATCTTTGTTTCCTACAAGTACATTCATAACAATTAATTTCAAATACAGTTTGACCTCGATTATCCGCCCATGTCGGGACCGGCGCTCATCTGGATAAGCGAATTGGCCGGATATGGGAGACACAATGTTAATGTATAAAGCTGCCATCCAAGCTGCCATCCCAGTGCACTGGCAGCAAGGCAGGTAGCGTACCCCGCAACGGTAGTGTAATCTATGCTAGCCTGCGCAAAATTGTAGTCCCTTACTCTTATGATGATAATGTGGTGTGAATTTATGTTAGTTCTGTCGGGAATATTGTAGGTGAATTGTGTGAGTTTTGTAGAAAGTTTAATTGAGTTTAAAGTCACCGTTTTTTCTCAATTTTTTGGGTGGAAAAAAAAAAAGTCCTTCACTGCGTGAACACGTCCGGATAATAGAGATTTCCGGATAAAAGGAGGCCGGATAATCGAGGTAGAACTGTATGTTCAATCAATATCATATTGTAACCTATATTAATACTTGTTTTTCTTTGGGTTTTTTTTCAGCAAAGATACATATACATTGTAATTCATAGAGAAACATTCAAATTACTTTATTTCGGTCAAAATTGAAATATTTTGTGGCTGAAACATAGAAAATGCTCCAAACATTGGAGAGCCTCCAAACATAGAATAACCCTCCTTGTCAATGTCAGTGCAAGGGTATTGTTGATTGTGTTTCCAATTCATTAATGTTATGACAATCACTCTGAGACTGATGAGTCAGGATCTAATGCAGTTGTTGTGGTCATCCACCAATGAGATCTTCAGGGTTTCTTTGTCATGCTCTTGTTGTAAATGTGTTCTTCTTTCCTGTGACTGTTTTTGGCACTGTCGTGTCTTTCCGGGAGGTTAGGTGTGGCACCAGCACACCGAGGAGACCGTGGAGAAGCTGGCGCAGAGCTCGGAGGACGTGGCGGAGCGGTTGGAGGAGACCGGGCGTCTCCAGGCGTCCATGATGCAGCAGCAGAACGAGAGCCTCCGCAACCAAAAGGAGATCCTGGCCCAGGAAGCCCAACTCAAGCTTGCCCTCCAGACTTCCTCCAGCAGCATCAAAGAGGTATAAAGATATATGGTATATGCTTCTGCTTGGAAGAGTGCCAATTGCATTTTTTTGTTGCATTTGATTGATATTCTGACGATTGACTTGTCATAAGGAGTTTATAAATGATAAAAAATGATAAAAAATAAATGATAAATCTGAATGTTTTACCAAGTACAGTACTCTCCGCGTAATCGGGTATCGCTTAAATGGATACTCCATTTAATTGGGTAGTAATGTCAAAATCACTTCCAATGCACATTACTAGATAATCGGGTTGCCTCTCCGCAATAATATTCTTCTAATCTAATTTTTACCTGCATTTCATCGCAGATATATCACTGTAAGAATCATGAATGTCACATTTCCAATTGAAATTTTTCAAATTTTTTTTAAAAATTCAAATTGAAATTTTTCAAAATTTCAAATTTTCAAATGATGGCTAATCGCATTCTCTGCTTAATTTGCAAAGAAGACCG
The DNA here is from genome assembly GCA_033980235.1 of Diadema setosum. Classification (NCBI taxonomy): domain Eukaryota; kingdom Metazoa; phylum Echinodermata; class Echinoidea; order Diadematoida; family Diadematidae; genus Diadema; species Diadema setosum. The sequence continues at coordinate 23,947,348 of CM067060.1, forward strand.
ATCATTAGGGGAGTAAATAAACATGAAAACACATACGTTGATGTACCAACTTGCCACATGTAAATGAACATCACACATGTAGCTGGCACTCACAATTGCATAGACAGACATGAGTTGAACACACTTGCGTTTCTTGTTATCGTTTCGGAAAACGCATGCGTGTACGCACAGAGTCTATAGTCAAATGACAAAGTTTTCTGAAGACATATTTGTCCATAAAAAGAGTGTAAAATATTGCTGTGACTAAGCAATTGTAAGGTACGTATAATGTGCCGTGCAAGCGCGCATGTTAAGCATACAGTGTAGGTGTTTACTTGGTGCAGTGTACAATGCATGTACATGCTCATTGTGTGTGTCAAATGTGAATGAGACCTGTTCTTCTGTTAATCTGGTATTCCGCTTAATCGGGTAAGAATCGCTCTGCCTGAGCCCACCCGATTATGCGGAGAGTACTGTATATAAGGAAATGTCTCTTAAGTGTTTTGGCTGCTGTTTTAAAGGCTTGACTGATTCCTACTGCAACTACCAGCACCGTGAGTGGTTATTGAAAAATTATGAAAATCTACTCTGAAAAGCAGCATGTCTTGTACATCCTCAATGATCTGTTGGTTGCAATATTTTGAAGTCTATTTCACATATCCCTTCATGCAACTATACATTTTTTACCTCCGCCAAGGGAGGAGGTTATGTTTTCGTTACCGTTTGTTTGTTTGTTTGTCCGTGTGCAAAATAACTCAAAAAGTAGTGAACGGATTTGGATGAAACTTGCAGGAAAGGTTGAAAATGACACAAGGAACAGATGATTAAAGTTTGGTAGTGATCCTGAAATTTTTATGGATTTTATGAAGGATTTTCAATATTTTGGGAGGTAGGGTCAATGAACTTGGGAGTTCAAGCTGCGTATTTTTTATGTCTTCATGCGCGCAATAAAGTGTGTGCTCTAGTTTCTGCCCAGGGGTAAGCTTCTGCTAGGGCAGGCGCACAGCGCAGATGAGGGTTTATGAAGTAACAAAGGCTTCTGTATTGGGAAATTGAGCGATTTTTCAGTGGGTGGAAATCGCTGATCTCTATGGAAGAGCAAGATCATTGGGGGAAAGTAGCTACTTGGCGGAGGTCTGCGCTCTCAGAGTGCTTTTCTAGTTTTTTTTTTTTTTTTTTTTGGGCTATATATTGATATTTGCAACTGATACTTTTGAATAAATCTTCCAGATAAATCAAATGCAGGTACTGTTTGCAGCACATACTAATTCAGAAGCTTTTAAATATTTTCCACTTTGTATACAGAACATTTTCCCCTAAAATAGTTGTCCATGTGTCTGTCTTGTGTAACCTAGGTATTTGAGGAGATGAAGACCAGCACACTGGAGCAGAAGGCCCTGTTTGCTGAGACATTCGAGCGCCTGGCCCAGGTCCAGAAACTGATGCTGGGTGAGTTCACCTGGTTCAACTCAGCCATCTACTACATCCTGATCCTGGTCCTGGCATATGTGCTGACATCGACTCCCCGTACGGCTGGGGCACGGTTTGGTCTCTACCTCCTTCTCATCCTCAACTGGGTGACAGAGTGGCTTCTTTCACATCTACTACCCAGTGATGACCAGGTACATTGCACTCTTAATTTGTTTCATACATCCTCTTCCATTAAAACCCACTGGTGTGCAATATAGTCTGGGGCATGGAACCCATAAAGATGTTAAAACCCTCATGATAGGGTTGACACATGGTACGTCAGGTTCCTCCGTGAAACCCAACTGACCAACCTCTGCTAGTCCTGTCAAACTTTCTTTACTCATTTGCTACGATAAAAGCAGGACTTTGAGGCTGTGACAAGCAAACTACTTATATCTGTGATCCATTGAATTCACAACCTCTTCATGTAATTGTATTAGGTTGCACTATCATTGCTGAAATGATCCTCTTTGAAAGTCCCATTCTGATGTATTCATCTGTTGAGAATGAGAAGGGAGTTATTAAGTTGTCTTGAACACTATGGGTTTAGTGGCAACTTAACGCCCTTATCATTTTATTGTTCTTTAGATGTGGAGAAATGCAATAGTGCAGGCTAAAGATACATTCTCACTTTGTTGTCAAACCATGCACAAAGGAATGTTTAATTGCATACTAAGTGGAATTATTACAGAAAGACAGCGATAGTCCTTTCTGTGCACCTTTGCATGTACATTCCAATTTTAGTTCATACAATTACAAAGGGAGCAGTAGTGGAGAGTGCTGTAGTAAATCAGTTGTCAGTCACATGTTATTTGTACACCGCGTCCTTCGAAAATATTTCAAACCTGTGATATACCAGGTACTGAAAATAATAATACAGAAAAGAAAAATGGCTAGATTTTTGTCAGTTCCTGTGAATGCTTGTTATCCTGACTACTCAGACTGTGATACACACAAGGACATGGCTGTGTCGAAAGGTCTTTTGCGGGGTCAGCGCCTTCTACTGGCTGTACTGTGCTAGCCGTTACCGTGACTACAACGAGATCAATCATCGCCTTCTGCTAGACATCCAGGAGCATGTCCATCGGGGGGCAATCCAAGCAGCGACTCGTCCTGTGCCTTCCCTGCAAAATGCACTCAAGGAACGGCTGACGGGAAATGGTGGTTTTCTCCCTTCCTTGACATCCAGCAGCTCTATTAAGGCTATACAGCACAAGGAAGGTTGGTATTTGTGTACATGCTTATTGTGTTCTAATACATTCTAGTTCTGTTTTCTTTCCTTTTTTATCCGGCATCAAAGTCAATTTTGTGCGTAAGTGCAAGTGCTATGTAGCATTGATGCAAGCCCGAAAAAAAGTTTTGCGCATCTGTCTTTTGTATTTATCTTTTGTATTCGTCCCTTATTTGGGGGGAGGGGGGGAGTCAGTAGAGAGATTTCAAAGGTAAAAGTGGGTAGATAATGAATGTTGTGAATTAACCGTGTAGACTTTCATTTACAGGTTATTGAAAATCGTTGTTCTGGGAAAAGTTATTGTGACCCAAGAGTTACACACTTGTGACAGAAACATCAAAATATGAGATGTAGTGAAAGAAACATCAAAATAAGAAGATGCAGCAGTTAGAACTGCCCCTCTTCCTTCCAAGACAGGAAAACAATAAAACAAAGTTGGTAAAATGAACTTTTTTGATTTGCCACATGTACTTTGCAGCCACCTTGTCACGAACAGAAATCCAGGTTACAGACTTGAGCAGCGACAGCAGTGACATGGAGGTGACCTATAACCCTGTGAATGTAGCATCTACATCAGTGAATGACTCGACTACTTCCAGGTCCCACTATCAGACGTCTGAGCCAGCGAACAGGAATGCTAGGATATCAAATGAAACGGCCACTCCAATTAGAGGTGAGTAAGACCACCACACAACTTCCAGTTTCAACTTTTCTTCAGCCCTCTGTGTGTAGAGTGCAGCCACATTTGCAATAAAAGAATTCACTTGTCACTTAAAGTGGTGCATCAGTGTTGGATCATTGCATAGAAATGTGAGGTGCCCCTTGCGTAATCGAAGGATTCATGCAATCTGAAAGTATTCGCACATTTCGCACCATGTGATACCAGCATGAAGTTGGAAGTTGTGCAAATATTTTTACAGCATTTTGTCCGTGAATGTGTTGGAACTCAACAAAAACCAACATAAATGCAATTTTCCTCACTTGACCAAGTGACAAAACCGAACTATGCAGAAATTGCCACTTTTATCATAATCATTTGTTAAATTGATTTCTGAGTAACAAAGTACTCTATACAATGTATATTTTCGATACTGGTATATTGTTGTCCAAAATTACATCATAAACTCCAGTATTCTTCTTATCCCGCAATGACGGCACAGAAACCTTTAAAAATTTGTAACTTTTGAATCAATCATGCTATTTTCCTCAAACTTTGCTGATGTATTCTACTAACATTGCTGCTTTTACTCAAATCCATATTTATATCTGGGTTTGGATTTCCTGATGAAACAAACTAACAAGATTTTTAGTTCAGCCATTCAATATGTAATGTACACATTATGCAGTCTGTTATGGTATCTATGACACTTCTAAAATCTGGCTGCATGTAAGATTGATCTCACTGAAGAATGCCAACTCAGATGTTATTTTGAGGGATTAGACTGATATTCTTGAGATGTTTATAGAAGGTACCATTTGGGGGAGGGGGATTAAATGTCAAAATGTTTGTCACAATGCAATATTGTTTTGAAAAGCTTTCTTGCATGTATTGCATGTACTTTATGCAGTTGTTTTATTCTTATCATGTCCTTTATGTGTGGAAGAAGAGCAAGCTTCTTTGGTACCACTGGCACTCTTGATTTCTTGTCTGGTGATTCTCACATTATTCTCAGACTCCAAGGCCTTAAGAATGGTATGGATCAAAGCCATTAATGATTCGTACCTAACAATTATACGTTTGTTGAGTTTATGACCATTTTTGCCTCCCTCAGATGCTTTTATAATATGTTAATCAAAGATACCCGCATGGCTTGATTTTACACTATTTCTGTCATATAACACTCTAATCTTCTCATCAAATTGTTCTCGTGATCCAGTTCCATCAGAATCAAATCCAGATGCAACGACATCTTCTAAACGGAAGCGAGGAAGACCCAAGGGGAGCAAGAATAGAACCTCTCGAGAAGGGACACCTGTTAATGTGAGTTTGTATCCTCCTAGAATTAACCTGCTGAAAATCGATCAGTTATACCTGAAATGTGAAATGCATTCATACTTCTGTCCAACATTCAAACTACATTACAAATTCCTTACAATGCTGCTCAAGTCATGTTTTATGTGAAATAAGGATGAGGTTGAACTGTTTTTCCTTTATTAGTCTATTGTGAAAGGTTCGTGTACATTTATTCACTAGAGTGCTTCACCTTTACACTTGTACACCATCACAAATGTTGAGAAACTCAACGTGTGTGCTATTTTGTAACATGTAGATTAAACTGCCTACATAACTTGTTACTTCTTTTGCACTGCCAATCAGTGTTAATAAATTATTTTGTGTTAGATTGTGTATACAGCATTTATAATCTTGAATGACCTAAGAAGTTTCATTACCCCGATGATGAATAGGAATTATGATGTTTTTAATGTTTAAAGATTTTTTTCTCCACTAATTAGCACTCTTACCATACACTTCTGTCTAGAAATTTGAGAATGTGTTTTATCATTTTCATTTCCTGTGGCAGAGCCCTGGCTTCAAGTCTCCCTACAACCTCCGCACCCGCCGTGCTCACCAGAGTCCTAACCCCATCCTTGATCTGGAGACCACCCTGATGTTTGCCCAGCAGGTGGAGAGCATGGTGTCCCGCCACTACGTTATAGAGAGGGCACAGCCGTCTCCCACCTCATCGTCCCATGGGAGAAGGTCGGGCAGTGGTGTTGGGAGATCTAGAGGCCCTGGTGACATCGGTGGCAGTCCGTCCTTCTTCTCTTCAGACGATGAACCGTGAGAGACAACAGTTGAGAAATTTGGTCCTCAGCAGTGTACTCTGTCCTTATCCATTTTTATCATACTGTCGTAAAGACTTTTGATTCACATACGTACCTACCCATCATGAATTTCTGAATTCCTGCCCATACTGTCTTCATAGCAGATTCAAGTCCTTTGTTCACTGTCATTTTTTTTTGAAATCTAACAAATCTACAAATGTGTTGTTCTGATATTTGATACACTTTCTGTTATGCCAAGGTTCATTGGATTGCATTTCTTTTTCCAGAATGAGTATGATCATCAATTGATAGTGACTCATCAGTGAAACATACCCCTGTAGAATTTTGAACTACGATGTGCAGTGTAATTTGGTTATTTTTTTTTCATTCATATTGTATTGAATTAAGATTGTGAAAGACAGAGAAATCAATCAGTGGGATTATAAGAGACAACAGTTGAGAAATTTGGTCCTCAACACATTCTTCACATATTCAAATGAATTTGTAAAAATCTTGTCATTGACACAAGAAATAATAATTTTGAGTAGTATTGTAGAAAATTTTTATTAGCTGAGACATTTATGCTTCACCTTGGACCTTAATATTCAGCAATACAGCTTTCTGTTTTCATAAAGCAATAAGTACCCTATATTTTACTTGGTGTATGTGTTCAAATGTATTCAAATGAATTTGTTTTTAAATCTTGTCTTTGACAGAAGAAATAATAATTATGATTTATATTGTAGAAAATTTTTATTAGCTGAGACATTTATGCTTCTCCTTGGACCTTAATATTCAGTGATACAGCTTTCTGTTTTCAGAAAGCAATAAGTACCCTATGATGTGCATTATATATTATGTGTGTGTGTGTGTGTATGTGCAGTGGCGTATCTAGGGAAAACGGCGCCCGGGGCAAGCATTAAAATTGCGCCCCTAATTTCTGAAAAAGTGTTCAACCCCAACCCCATCCCGGTAGGGACTTTAAACAAAGTCCACATGATGCTTTTTCAAGCACTTAAAAGGGATCTTTTTGAGGGTGATTTAATTGTAATGAATTTTGATAGATTTTGGCGAGCGAGCGCAGCGAGCGAGCCGAAAATTTTTGTATTTCAGCTTACAAAACATGGAATTCTTGTCATTTTTTGCTTACCAAATCTTACAATTCTAAGAAGTGACGGCCTTATAACAATTTATACAAAAAAAAAATGAAGACTTTAAAAAATATTCTAAATTAGTTCGCGCGAGTGAGCTTAAATTTATAAATGTCCTCGTCATCATCACGTATTGCTCTCATCTTTTTTGTATAAATTTTGGCGAGCGAGCCGAAAATTTTTGTATTTCAGCTTACAAAACCTGGAATTCTTGTCATTTTTTTCTTATTGAAACTCACAATTATAGTGACGACCTTATAGGTAATGATTTATACCAACAAACTGAGGACTTGAAAAAATACTCTAAATTAGTACGAGCGAGTGAGCCGAAATTTGTATATTTCTGCGTCATCATTACGTTTTTTTTTTCTTATCTTTTTTGATTTTTTTTTGCGCCCCCTCGCCCATATGTTCGAAACCGTTGGCGTCCTCTTTTGATCCAATCGGCGATCGCTTCAGAACGAATGAAATTGCAGTCGCTGCTCCGTGTAACATTTTTCCTGCTAAATATAAAATGACATGAGTGAACACAATAGACATTATCATTTTGTCGCGTCATCGTCACGTTTTGTTCTTATCTTCTTCTCTTTTTTTTCATACAAATTTTGGCGAGCGAGCGCAGCGAGCGAGCAAAAAATTTGTGTAATTCAGCTTACAAATCATGAAACTCTTGTCATTTTTTGCTTATTAAATCTTACAATTCTAATCAGGATATAGTGACGGCCTTATTGATAATGATTTATACCAACGTATGTTCGAAACCGTTGGCGCCTTCTTTTGATCCAGTGGCGATCGCTTCAGAACGAAAGAAATTGCAGCCGCTGCTCCGTGTAACATTTTGCCTGCTAAATATAAAATGAAATGTGTGAACACAATAGACACTGTCATTTTGTCATCATCACGTCTTGTTCTTACCTTCTTTTTTATATAAATTTTGGCGAGCGAGCGCAGCGAGCGAGCCGAAAATTTTTGTATTTCAGCTCACAGAACATGGAATTTTTGTGTGAACACAATAAACATTCATGATTGTCATTTTGTCCGCGTCATCATCATGGTTTGTTTTTATCTTGTTTGATTTGGTTTTCTGCCCCCCCCCCCCCCCCCCCACCATTCTCCCTCCCCCCTTCCGGGCGAGTTTTTTTTTTTTTTCCCTTCTTCTTCTTCTTTTCTGTTCTTCTTCTTCTTTGTTTTTTTTTATCTTCTTCTTCTTCTTCGTTTTTTTTTTTTTTTGCGCCCCCAAGGAGTGGTGCCCGGGGCACGTGCCCCCCATGCCCCCCCCCCCTAGATACGCCACTGTGTATGTGTGTGTTTGTGCGTGTGTGTTGAAAAATAGTTCTCAAGCCCTCATTTACACACCCTCTCCACATATGTGTGAAGTTCTCCTCTGCATGATATTTGACAGAAGCATAGCTCAAGCTCAGTCTGAACAACTGCCTAGTGGTTTTGCAGTTAGGAACTGAAGATAGTCTGTTGTATTTTGTTTGTTTGTTTGTTTTTCAATATTTTCATTAAGGTCATAAAGGTAGTGACCTTTATGTGGTTTATGTCTTCCTGATATCTGCCAGATTCCAAGATTTCATCCAAAGATGACGTTTCACATCAAAATTAGCATTTGCCCTATTATAGCTCAAACAAATGAGTCATGAAAGCATCCTTGCATTCCTTTCAGTTCCTTTGAAGGCCTAAAGATGTCTTTCTTGTGATGAAAGTGTCTTCATGATGTGTGAAATGTTAAGACTTGCAGTGTGAATGTGATTTTTATGATGTGTCTGCCACATGAGCTGTTTTGTTTTGTTGCAAAATGAGTCTCTATCTATTGGAGCAATGTTTGCACATGACACTATTGGCCATGAGAGGAGAATGTATAGTAGAGCAAGTTTACATGCCAAACAGAAGGAGACATATGTCTGGGTGGCCTTTTGCCCGTTTCAGCAAAAGAATAGTTTTCGATGGGTTAACAGACTTCATTTTAACATACAATTCTCATGATATTTAATCATTGAGATTTTTCTTTTTCCGTGCAGATCGAAATCAATGAGCACGCTCAGTTGGGAGGATATACAATTTCATCAAAATCTATTCCACATGCCATACAACTGGGCTCAAACACTTCTGTATTATTATGTGAGCCATCGGGTAAAGATGACCCGAAATGTGTTGCAAATTGTAGTAGTAAAATTACGAAAGGTCTACACTTGCAGGTTATTTGAAAAAGAAAAAAAGAATGCAAGTCTTATATGTAACTCAGCATGCTTAGGAAAGACTGATGAAAGAAAGTATTTTTCTCAAACATGTCACAAAGCTTTGTGCATCAAACTTATGTGCAGACTTGATCTGGCTTCTGATGTGGTGGGCAGTTGTAACCAGCTAAAATGGTCGCAGGATCAGAGGGTTTTCTATGGGGAGCATTGCCAGTATGTGACTTGGTGTACAGTTGTATAATGAGAGTTTGTGTGTAACAAATTATGAATGAATGAATGAATGAATGAATGAATGAATGAATGAATGAATGAATGAATGAATGAATGAATGAATGAATGAATGAATGAATGAATTAATTAATTAATTAATTAATTAATTGTGAATACACTCTAAAGCTGTGCTTCTCAACAAGTGGGCCGCAAAGCTCTCGCAGGGCTGTGATGTCTACCCAAAAGAATGAAACAGATTTGTATTCAACCTACACATGTAACTAGGCCACAAAACACTTAGAAGGAATCAAAGTGGGCATCAGGTTCAAAAAGGTTAAGAAGCACAGCTCTAGAACAGTAAAGAGAATATTTTAGATAGATGTATAGTTAATGTCTGAATGAAGTAATGGACAAATTTAGCTGAAATGTTAGCTTTGCTCATTTGTAGTAAAAATTTCATTGCTGGCGAAGAGGTGATAAGATTGAGCACTTCAATACATATATTAAAAGTGCATTTAGAACTTGGCAGTATGTAGGTAAAACCACATGAATTTGTAATGCCATCTTGGTGTGGGTTGGTACTGTTGAGCAAAGCAGATTTCTGAGAATGTACGACATGGTAGTGTTTTTAACATGTATTAAAAAATTAAGGCAAATTTTTGAAAGTTTCTTTGCAATTCATCAACCAATTTTTTGTAGGTGATTTGCTCAGAGAAAAATGAAGATTGACCTTGTGGTAGCTGGGGCAATGATTATATGAGAGTGAATGCTGAAGATTACAATGCACTCTTTTGGCTTTATTAATACATGTAATTATATCAGGGCTAACGAGCTCGTCAGCCGTTTGAATGCCATGTAAACCAAACTCTGTATATCATCACTGCACTAAGGCAGCAACACATTCTTGACAGCATAGCAACACTGTCAGTGCACATCTGTATGAATGTGTGTGCGCGTGTACATTCACAATGAATACCGCAACAAATCTCTCCCTGCTGGAGTACATACCATCATTTCGGATTTGTTGTGGCTTCACTCGAATCTAGGAGGGGCATATCATTTTATGCTTTAGACTATTGTGCATGAAGACTTTGATTAGATGGTTGAAAACGTTGAAAACTTTACTAAAAGAAGTGTATTACAATGTAAATGTATGCATTCTATGTGTGCAGTACTGTTTGCTATTGCGTGATTTTCAAATTTACAGTACATTGTGTATTATGTATAGTAAAGTATTTAAAGAAACTGATATACAGGGGAAACCCTGTTGTGACAAGGTTGCTGGGACATCCCATTTACATCCCATTAAATGATACCTCATTGTAAATGTACTAAAACTGAAACCAGCTAAATACAGTAATGGAAAATCTGGACCGCCAAATTCACCTTGATAAAAATGGCACCTCGTAAGCAAGCCTGTTTCAATGGGATTTCCCTATGCAATGTACTTTTTCCTTATCCATTCCTACCATATTGTCATAAAGACTTTTGATTCACACATTTACCTATCATGTATTTCTGAGTTCCTGCCCATACTGTCTTTATTGCAGAGTCCATTCCTTTATTTATTTTGTTTTTAAATCTAACAAATCCACAAATGTGCTGTTCTGATATTTTGCACACCTTCTGTAATGCCAAGATCCTTGAACATCTTTTCCAAGAATGCACTGTGTTCATCAATTGATAGTGACTCATCAGTGAAGCATACTCCTGTAAAATATTGAAATAGAGTGTAATTTGGGTTGGCTTTTTTTTTTTTAATTCATGTTGTATTGAATTACAATTCTGAAAGACAGAGAAATCAATCAATGGGATTATAAATGTTTTCAATTTTGTGTGTGTGTGTGTGTGTGTGTGTGTGTGTGTGTGTGTGTGTGTGTGTGTGTGTGTGTGTTTGTTTGTGAAGAACATTGATATGAAACCAGGGTCTGTGACCAACTCATAATATGTGAATGCTGTTTATACAAATTTGTCATGCCAAATTCAATTATGTCATTGAGAGTACTATTGTGGTTATAAAAGTATAAATGATACAGATTTTACTTTCTTCATACAATGTATTTCCAAACATAGAATGTAATGGTCCCTGCTGTCATAGCTTTGGTCATTTGTCTTTGTTAGGCCCAGGGTACTTGCAGTGCTGGGAAAATGTATGCATCCATATGCAAGTAGGTGCTATGTTATCATGAATTTTGATCGTTTAATTGACAAAGCTTTTTGTGGCTTAGTGTAGATCTGTGGTTTCTGCTTTGGTGTGGGTGAATGAATAGTTTTCTATTAAAGATTTCTTATCCTGGAGATAAAATTTCTGAAGTATTATTTGTACATAGATATACGGGCAAATGTGTTGTGAAATAAATAAAAATGTACATTACTGCTAAATAGCATGGTATCTGTCATGAACTTTTGTTTGATTTTGTTTTCCTTTTCTCCCCTGTTCTCTATAATTAAATGTTTTCATTTAAAAAGGTGGGGACAGAAGGGCAAAGCCACAATAAATACTCACATGATTACACAAAATATTTGTTTGACAAGTCACAGAGGCATTTGCATTTTGTAAGACATTGTGAGAAGGAAACTGGGTTCCTTGTTCTTCAGTCCGACTACCAAATCTCTTTGGATTAAACCAGAGAGCAATAATTGACAAGCTGTTGGTCAGGCAAAAGGATGCTCCAACCAAAATACTTGAAAATGTTCATAGTGCAAAGTACATGTATTTCATATTTACAGTATGACAACAAATTTCTTTTTTTTTTTTTTTTTACATGAAAACACACACACACACACATGCACATACATGCACAACACAGCTACAATAACTCGGACACAGAAGTGAAAAGAAGGCTGACAAGATACAAGAACTGTTGGATTTACTTAATACATTTTGTATCCACAAGTATTGCAAGCAAAAAAGTTCCTTCTAGATCAGTCTCTGCATGGCATTTATATGATAGAAAAATATGAATTTCGACATCACAATCGAGTACAAGAAAAACAAACTTTATTTCATACTTTCTGGCATCTTTATTATACAACTGCAAATGAAAGTTCTTTATAAAAAGATACATACACATGATCGACAAGAAATGATGCAACATAGATCTTGGCATTTTGAAGCAAAATTTTCTGAGGCAGTTCATTACTGATAAGTTGCTGTAGAGACAGACTGATACCTCATGATACAGTGTGGCAGATAGTTAAGGGCACACATTTTGTGCAGAAATGTAGAGCAGTAGATCTCATTCAAAGCTTAAAGGGGAAGTCCACCTTGAAATGTATTTTGTATGAATAGAAGCAGAGAAATCAGAGGAATAGGACAGCAAAAGTTATGAGCAAATTCTGATAAAAACTATTTTTAAGAAGAAAGTTTATTTGTTTTGCGGTTGTGATCAATCAAACACAGATGGGAAATTTCATGATGTCACATGCGAGCTCAACCCTACTTGCTCTGGACATGTGACTCCTATGATAATGAAGTCCTCAGGACCAGCAGTTTTCTTTCGTTACATCGAAATGTTGTCATAGCCAAACAGTGAAAATATATTCTGTCATCAGTAATAAAAAAAAACAACAACAACATTTAATGAAATTTTATGCACATGGCAAGTGGAAGGTGAACTCGCATGCAACATTACAGAAAGTTGTCAATTTGTTTGATTGATCACAGCATCTAAATTTAATTGCTTTCATTTATACTTCATCTGAATTTGGTCAAACTTCCACAATCCTGTACCACCAAGTTTTGTAGTTCTATTCAACAAACTTATTTGGAGTAGACTTCCCCAATCCTCTACACTGCATAGTTAAATTGCACTATACATTGCATGTGCAATCATACACCGTAAATGACTAGTACATAACATGACAAATGGAGAAAAACATCACATATTCCTCTAGCTATGTGTCAACAGCATAGGAGTACATAGGTCTCATCCAGCGTAACCTGCCGTTACTGATACATAGATGAAACATACTTTCAAATACTTTAAAAAAAATATATATATAGAGAGAGAGGGAGGAAATATAGACTGAAATGTCGGATACCAGGTACGTAATATATTGCTGCAATGCATTTCACCACAACCACCTGCCTTGCTTCCAGTGCTTACTTCATCCTCCTTTCATGTTTAGGCACAAAAGTAATATATAACCATTAAAGAAACCAAGAAAAACATTTCACTTCCTGTATTCATTCATCTTGCTCTGTAAACAATGACTTGTCATAAACAAGCCATTGAGTCACAAAGCTCTTTTCTACTCACAGGATGCTGGTAGTAAGACACAGCTCTTGAATAATCACTCATGTTCTAGATGATATTCATACAAATCACACCTGTTCTGCCCTCTTCACTAGTTCTTTATACACCTTACCCCCTCAAAACACACAAGCAACCAATGCCCATAACCTACAAAAAACAAAAGAAGAAAAATTTAAGGGCTATCAAAGAAAGTTGCAGAATGAATAATCTGCAGTACAGCAAATCTTCATTGAGTGGATTCCCACCTCCATTCCAAACATCATAATGAAACCGGGGCAACCCATGAGGAAGATGACAAAAGTGATTAGAGTGAAGAATGGAGTACCCCTAATCAAAGAAGATGAGGAACTCTTTGGACGTTTCCAAAAGCACCTAAGATTCTTTGAAAGATAAACAGCAGTTGTGTCAGAATGTAGTCAATAACTGAAGAAGATAGGATCAGATACTTGGGGACTGGCATCCATTCTCAAATACGAAAGAATAGTCTTGCCTAAAGACAGCCCAAAGACAGCCCACAACAACATCCACTGCCTACAGAAGTTTTGCAGTTGGGCGTGGTTGGACGATACCATCAGCAGAAAAACTTGGTATATGACGAAAGAGTGTCAGGAGAGTCCTGATGCTTGCCAAAATGTATGGAAACAGCTTGCAAACAGCAATCATGGATCACGAAGCCGAAATGTGGATGCCATCGGTACTAAGGTGCTGACAGAGGATGAAGTCAAGCGGACAAAAACAAATAAATAAAAAACAAAAAATAAATACAAATAAAACAAATTATAATAATGAACAAATTCACACCAGATAAAATCGGTACTGGCATGTAATTAATTCCATTAGGCCCAGATGGATGTAAACCACCTGTTTTTCCCATAGACCCTCACTAGTTAATAAATCAGTTATTCATTGCAGCAAACATGAAAGTACATGAATGTGTAAAGACTGTAATTTGTCAAGATATTGATTTGTTGATTTTAATGATTGTTTCATGCTTGCTTTGTATTGGTAGCACTTGGTTAATTGTTTGTTTGTTTGTTTGTTTTTTTTCAGAATGGCTCATACTCAAGCTCCCCAACAATGCCCATCATGTCTTATTTATATTTTCAAGATTTATATATCAAACCACTAATACAGGTACATGCTACAGGTAGGCACTGTAAAACAAATATGCATGTAATGTTGCTGTGAAGCTCAGTATTTTATAGATTGCATATTTGTATTGACTACAGATCAGTTTCAATGGAGTCCGATGGTGGCCGTCCACAGCATTCAAGAAAGAAACGAAAAACTGGAAAAACATGCATGATTTATGGTTGCAGTATTAAACCAGGCTAATCAAGGATTTTTCACTCACCGCATGCCTGGCCAGATGCCAGGTGAACACGAGCGATTCAATCCTCTGCAGAAGAAGTGGTTGTCTTTCACAGGGAGGAAGCGAAAATTCAACGAGAAGGATGCTCGCTCGTACTCCAAAATTATTGTATGTAGTGGACACTTCAAGCGTGAGGACTAACAACCATCAGAGGTTATGATGTATAGTAAAGGCTTCAGAAAGAACCCGCCTGCTTTGAAAAAAGAAGCTGTACCCTCCAATGATGTTGCTCATCATCCTTTCTCTTCACTGGCCATCTCATCTTCATCATGGACCCCATCACACAACTCTGCTCCCATCACCGTCTAATCTTTCACCACCACAAGCACCACATTTTCCACCACCAATTCATGTACCACCTCATTGCCATCAATTACCCGGCATTATGCACTGCAAGTGAAGTGCAAGAAGGTCACATTGTGACAACCAAAGATGTCATGTTCTTTTGGGACTTTTTGATCCTCTTGATCGAAAAAGCAAGATCATGGGCACAGCAGCAGAGATGCTACCGACAGACATTCGTAAGACTGTTGTGACACCGGTGAATTGAGAAAGATGAGAAAGATCACAAAAACTGATGAGAGCAAAGAATGGAGTACCCATAATCAAAGAAGATGAGGACCTCTTTGGACGTTTCCAGAAGCACCTACGATGCTTTGGAAGATAAAAAGCAGTCGTGTCAGAACAGGGACTTCTTGATCCTGACAAATTTCTTTGTCAATGCTTAGAGGAGTGGGGTCATCTCAAACAGTACTAATGGGAACAGCAATGATGCCAGATCAAAGGTTGTGGAGACAAAACATGCACTGAAGGTTGAGGAGCACAAAATGTGGCCAAGTTCTTTCAGAATGGAAAAGAATTGCCAGTATGATCAGCAAAAAAACTTGGTGTCAGACGAAAAAGTATCAGGAAAGTCCTGACACTTTCTAAAATGTATGGAAGCAGCTTGCAAGCAATAATCATGCCGATGCCATCAGTGATAAGGTGCTGACAGTGGAGGAAATTAAGCTGATAGCACAAAGATTACAATGTTGGGCCAGAACCTTGAATGAAAAAGCAAGATCGTGGGGACAGCAGCAGAGATGCTACCAACAGACGTTCGTAAGACTGTTGTTACACTGGTGAACAAGGGTCTCTCATTGAGAGACCCTTCAGAAAGATGAGAAAGATAACAAAAACTGATCAGAGCAAAGAGTGAGTACCCCTAATCAGAGAAGATGAGGACCTCTTTGGATGTTTCCAGAAACACCTACGATGCTTTGGAAGATAAACAGCAGTCATGTCAGAATACAGTCAACAACTGAAGAAGATAGGATCAGATACCTGGAACTGGCATCCCTTTACAAAGAGACGACCGCTGTGACCAATTTCTTTTTAAATGCAAGAGAATTGTTTCACCCACAGATGGCCAACAAGCACATTCACTGCCTAAAGAAATTTTGCAGTTGGGTGCTGGTAGATGACTCTATCAGCAAAAACCTTGGCATTAGGTGAAAAAGTTTCAGGAGAGTTCTGACACTTCGTAAAATGTATGGAAGCGGCCTATAAACAACGATCATGCATATGCCATCAGTGATAAGGTGCTGACTGTGCAGGAAATCAAGCGGATAGATTCTGCCATGAGGAACCCTGCATTACATTGCAGGTAAACTGCAAGAAGGTCACAGTGTGACAACGAAAGGTGTCATGACTTTTCGGGACTTCCTGATCCCGAGGATTCTCTCCCTGCCAATGCCTAGAGGAGTGGGGTTATCTCCAATATCACAACTGGGCATAACTATGATGCCAGATCAGAGGTTGTGGAGGGGAAACATGCACTGAAGATCAGAGAGCACAAAACATGGCAAAAGTTTGCCGACAGAAATTGTGATACTGAAGGTGGTTAACTATCTACAGGGAGAAAGGGAAGCCCTTAAAAACCTGGCTACTTCTTTGAACATGAAGGGAAGGACGGCCCTTTCTTTCTGAGCCGTACTGGTACAAACATGACAGAGTTGGGCCAGACACTTGGACGAGGCAAGATGGTGGGAGTGACAGTAGAGATGTTACCAGCAAACATTTGGAAGACTGCTGTGACACTGGCACATGAGGACCTATTACTGAGGAAGAGATAGAAAGAGACTAGCCAACTTCATGTGCCATGGGGTGCCAGTCCAACAAAACTACTACAAGGCTAGACAAAAGGTGAAATGGAACCGTTTGACAATTGCAGCATGCATCGTGAGCATCGTTAGTGGACTTATCTGCACCTCTCTCGCATCTGGACCTTTCTCTCCGCACCTCTCTATGCTCCTTTTTCTCTGAAAGGTGGTAGTTGAGTGATACAGGTGAAGGCTATGCCAGTGTTTAATGAGTACCATAATTGTATTTTGCTGATAAATAGTAGTATGTTAGTTAAATAAACATTAGGGTAAATAATAAACTAAACGAATTTTGTCTAGTTTACAGTACAGTAGACCTCGCCTAAGTCAACATCGCATAAGTCGACAACTCGCTTAAGTCGACACAATAAAAAAGTCCCGATTTTTGCCTTTGTTATTCCTTGAAAATTTCCTCGTCTTAGTCGACATTTATAAGTCGACAACTCGCGTAAGTCGACCTGATTTTTCAGTGCCAACTGAGCTGAAATACGTGTTAATTCCCTCGTCTAAGTCGACATAATTTTTTGCTCAAAATCTTATTGCCATTCTCTGAAAAAGAATTGTTTTCCCGCTCCGATTCACTGCGTTTCTACTCGGTAATTCGCTAGTGTACGGCGCGGTAGCGTTCGCGCCATGCGTCCGTTGTCTTGTATGCCAGAATAATTATAGAAAGGACATACACTCATTTACACTGGAGCACTACATGTAGTACCCAAGACAGTTCACTTTACCCCTTTTCTCCCTTTCGTTTTTCTCAAAACGCACAAATTTTGTACACTTATAAGTCCCAGTAGGTATTCATTATCCGAAAATGAAATAGGTGTTTTTGTAAATCCGAATATTCTAACGTTGATTATTCCGAAGCGGTATTAAAACCAGGGCCCTTTCTAAAAAGATTTATTACAATGCAACTAATAATGCAACTCAAAAAATCAAATGCAAGTGTATCAAATCACACGCAACTTTTGCATTTAAACGCAAGTGCGTTGCTGAAAAGACTTGCGTTTGATAATCATATGAAACTAGAAAATAACTGTTACGAACCTGAAACTCAATTGCGTTTAAACGCAACTCTAAAAATCAAATGCAAGTCCATCAAAACACACGCAACAATGTATTTAAACGCAAGAGCGTTGCAGAGAAGACTTGCGTTTTTTGTACGAAACTATAAGAAATTGCGTTTAAACGCATCTCTAAACATCTACGGAAGTGTGTAATTAGTTAAAAGACTTATCGTAAGCAAAATTAAAAATTAAACGCAATTCTGAAAATCAAATACAAGTCCGAAACTAGAAACTGCGTTTAAACGCATAAAAATGTATGGAAGTGCGTTATTGTTGAAAAGGCTCGCATCATTTTTTATTTCGTAACGGAACTTTCGCCGTGACTGAACTTAGTCTGCACTTGCAGGGCAAAGACATCGCAACATTTACACGTTTCAAACTACTGAAATGCATGCTGCTTCACAAAATGTCAGTGAAAAAAATGATAACGAATTATTGTTAAAGTTCGCTATGCCGAAGTTTTAAATCTCAGTCCAAAGTTAAATTAGTCCGACAATGGTAAGAGGTTTGTTTTTACGAAGGTTATAGTAGTCCGAAAGATGTCGTTTTCGGATGAACAAACTTTTCTTCTTCTTTTTATTTCAGACAGGCCCGCGCCGTACAGAGCGGTAATGTTGCGAATCGGAGCGCGAGAACAATTCATTTTCAGAGTATGGCAATACAAATTTAAGCAGAACAAATATGGCGACTTGGGGAAGGAAAATCACACATATTTCAACTCAGTCGGCAGAATCATGCGAAATCACACGCATATCTTCCCAGCAACGCACTTGAATTTAAATCGCAAAGTTTAATGCAATTTTGGGGAATTTGCCTTTGATATTTCAAATCAAGTTTAAAACGTTAAGTGTCTAGAAACGGGCCTAGGTTTCCGATCCCGCTCTCTCAAAATCTCTCTAGGGAAGAGATTTGGGAATTGTGCGTTGTCGTTACTAACCCGCGCAAGATTTACACATGAACTAAAACATTATTGTTGCTCATGTCAGTAGGCATGTTTTGGCGGCAAAAGGAGTAAGATACGGGTAGCGATCCGCATCGTGATCCAAATCTTACTCTGTACAGGGGAAATTAATTTTCATTTATAAGTCGACAAAATGTCGACTTACGCGTAAGTCGACATTCGCGTAAGTCGACGTGTTTTGCTCAGTCCCGATTATGTCGACTTATGCGAGGTTGACTGTATTTTATTTTGGGCCATTCCTGCTCCTGAATGTCCTTGCTTTTTCTCATTTTATACCTTGTTTTTCTGTGATACACACTGCCCTGCTCCTTCACTATCATATTTGGCTCATATACCTCGTTGTATATCTCACCCAATTATTAAAAAAAAAATTACTCCCTACATTATATCGTCTGTGCGTTACATATTTCCTCCTACACCTTGTTTTTCCATGATACACACTGCTCTGTTCTTTTGCCCATCATATTTGGCCGACATACTTCATCGTATACCTCATCCAATTAATTATGTTCCATAATTTACTCCCTACTGTATATTTTATATTGTCCATATTGAACATCTGTATTTTCATCACCATGCGAAATACTGTTGTCTCTTAATTCATTATCCTTTTCACAGGCTGTGGCATAGGGGAGATTTATGTCACCCCACACAAGCAGACACTTACCTTTCTTATAGTATGTTATTTACTGTTTCTTCTTCTGTTCAATACTAAAGCGAACAGACGTACATAGTACATAAATCTCTGTGTTACCCATTTTGCGCTGGATGATGTTCTCTCCTTATTTCCTGCTAGCTTCCATTAGTTTCACTATGAAAGCACATGCAGGCCACTGTCGGGTGTTTCTCTTGCTTGTACGGTTCCCCTCCATAGATACTCTGTCTTCCTTTCATACCCCTTTTAGACAGTATAGTGAGCACTTTCTCAGCACTCACCGCAAGCATTCCACTGAAGCTCTCTGGAGAATTCCCTTCCTTTCTTTCAATAAAAAAAAATAACAACATTTGAGTTCAGCACCTTACACAAGCCAATGCCATCTATTATACCTTCTATTATTTCTCCTAGCACCCGTCCTGATCCATTCATCACTATTAAAGGAGAATCAGGGCTCTGTGTCTGTGGCATATACTCGCATTATGTATGTGTTTGTCCTGTTCTCTTTGTACAGTTTTTTTTTTCTCCTTCCTTTGGTATTTCCATTCAAATACACTTTAATACAAGACATAGGTCTAATTCAATCAACCTCAATTAGTATGGAGGACCCTGAAACAGAACCTGACACTAGTCACAACGATGCTCTTTTTACTCAAGTCAAAAGGAATAAAATATCAAGGAAAGACATGATTCCAACTCAACAACAATGAAGAAATTGACCAATTCCTGGCCACACACGACTGTCCCATCTCATTCTTTGTCACCATAACTGGAATCGACAAGAATATAACTCAATCCAACCCGATTCAGATTGCGAGAGAGATCAACCATATTGCAAGACATGTTACCCACGTACAACGTCATCCTCAATCTTTCGTCATCAAGTGAGCAAACTTATAACAGGTCCATGCATTTTCAGCTACCACCAACTTCTGCAACAGTTCTGTGTCCATTACTAACATCAATACCCCTCTTAGCTCAACAAAGGGACTGATCAAGTGCGTTCCTGTAGATCTATCAGATAATTTAATTTGTCAAGAACTAAGTAACCAGGGTGTTACCAACGCTGCATCCATGAAAGATCTATAACACCTCTATGCGACATCCACCATCATAGTGACTTTCACATCAAAATCTCTTCCTCCAACTGTCTCCTTAGGTTATGAAAGATTTGAAGTATCTACCAACTGAGGGAACAAGCATACAGAGTGTTTGAAGTGCACAGACTGACATTGATCATCTGATTTGGGTTTGATCACAATACAGCATCATAAAAAAGAAGATAAAGTCCAGAAATCTTCTGGATTTCGAACTTGAGTCTTACAATTCAGCTGATCTGGCAGGCTGTCGTTGCAAACCTAGGTGAGGCAAGGAAGCAGATGTTCAGGTCTTTCACAAATGGTGTGCACAAGAAGATGATGAAAATGAATGGCCTGCTTGATCTGGACCAGAAACAGTTCTATGACAAGGCTCACCACATGGGCCTTAGCAGAAGCCAAAGATTTTGATGTGGATCACTTTTATCAATCTGTGCAGGAGTTGAGATTCAGGAAGATAAATAGCAGTTGCATCATAATACAGTCAACAACTGAAGAAGATAGGACCAGATATCCTGGGACTGGCATCCCTTTTCAAAGAGACAACATGAGTTGTCATTTGGAATAGTTGCTTTTAATCTATTCAGATGGATTTAAATGGATTAACTTTGAGACAGCAAATAAAAACTGCAGTATAAATATTACACTTTTAACTGCAAAAAAAAAAGTAGAAAAGCACAATCAATATGCTTAATCAGATTTCTTTGTTTGATTTCAAATATGCCAGATTACAAGGAAACAAACATGCACAAATGTCTGCATCAGGCAGAAATATTAGGAAGAATTGGTACTCCCAACACCTCCCTTATTCTATTGCAAAGTCTCTTCAAGTGTTCCAGGATTTGAACTAAATTTTCCATAATACTGACAAAATGGATACAGTTGATGCAAACAGCTTGTTTGGAGTCCAAATGTCGCCAAACTGGCAGAACATTTCCACGAAAAACAGCAGGCAAAACAAAAATAATCTGCATCGTCCAAACTATTCTGCTGTATACAGCATGATAGGAAATGGGCAGGGGAGCGCTGTTTGCAAATCATTTGAGCCATCTCCAACACTTTCCAAAAATGCTACTGGCTCATGCTATACACATTCTCTCACCTCTGCAAATCCTAAAATTCAGTAAATAAGAATAACTGTTGGGAGAAAATAATGCAAAATAGGTAATTTTCACCAATCTCCCATACATCACTAAGAGTAGGTCTTGACCAAAATAGGAACACAAGGTTGAATGATTATGAAGTGTTTTTCTTTTCTAAGAAACAGGAATGTTCCCATTAAATGGAAACAGTTGGCATGGATGCTCTCCAAATTCATAATCCCATATTCATGAGGGAGACTTTACACAGAGCAAGGCAAACTGGAAATATAAGATGACAGCAGTCATCCCTCCACATGCTCACTTTTTTTTTTCATTACGTCAACTGGCATGATCTGGAAGCGAAGGCAAGTAGGTGGATTGGAAATACATTTTTGCATTTGACCTACACAAAGCACTTGACATCTATACTTTCAATTTAGGTAGGACATTTCTGTTAGGCATGCCTTTCTGTTATTGCTGTGGTAACCTGGTATCCTAAAAACAGACACACTACTGCCCATGATGCATATATTTACCCTGTGGAAACCAATTGGTAATCTGAAGCATCATGCTACGGATTAAGGATGGGTAAAACTGACCACAGTTAATGAGTATAATCATACTCTGCCGCACAGGGTACAAAATATCATACATCAAACTGCAGAGAACTCCGTGACATCCTTTCCTGTATTTCCTGATGAAATCATTCCAAATACGTAGTACTGTCAAAATGCTCTCCCAGCGGCTGTTTTTATCAAACTTAAAGGTAGGGGATACCTTTTACAGACCTCCCAAAATGCAGCAAAACATGAAATATGAACCTCAGGGGACTTGCTTAGGCCACTGCTTAGAAATTTGGAAGTCAACTGTTATCTACAATTTGAATAATGCACAAAACTCAACTACTCAGTAGTTTTGTGTGTCAGCCACATAAGCCTTTTTGTTGCATTCTTCTGTATTTGTGATCTATAAACACAAATCTAAAAGTACAAGAGCTGATGTAATAACATATAGAGTGTGTGGCAAGAATGCATATAGAAATGTTTGTAAGTGTTGATGAACTTTCTTCCCAAAATATACATGATGGACACACATGCAGTACATGGGTCTGCAAAGGTAGCCTAGTCATGTACTGGAATTTACGGTGAGCCCCGAAAACAATTCAATTCAAAATCTAACGGTCAAAAAAATGTACTAAATGTTACCTTCCACTTTCAATACTTTATGGGAGTTTCTAAAATGATACTCTCTTCAACATACCACTGTATTTATACAACTCTTCATTTAAGGCGTGCAAATGGGATTCCCTACCTTTAAATCGGCAAGAAGTAAATCCCTCCAACATCCTCATGAAAGTTCCTAGAGGGGGGAGAACAGTAAACGGAATGCTACAAAAATATGATCTCAAGTGTCTTTTATCTCTTCTTCCTGTGTCACATTTCACATTTCACATTTGGATGGATGACAATCATCACAAGCCCTCTCCGGCTGATATTGCACCTGCTGCTGCCACCGTCTCCTTGCCCTCTGGTGTCATCCGTTTGAGGGCATCGTGCTTCTCTCGCAGCTTGCTCCGGTATAGTGAGTAGGCGTGGTCCAGCTTGGTCTGCAGGGATGCCATTGACGTACACGCCTCGACAGCTAGAATTGCAGGAAAGTTGGAAAGAGGGAAGAGGGTTAAGAGAGGTATGTGTGACAAGCTACAAAAGAGAGTTACTTTATATGTGTAATATTTTATATTTGTATATGTAATATTGAATTAGATACACCGAAAGAAGGTTTATAAAATTACAGTTTTTAGGACCAGGGATATTTTTTTTTTCCAATGGGAAAGTAAATGGAGTTTTTGATTATGTACAAAACGAAATCAGAAAACAAAAAAGCAGAACATCGACTGATTATTGGTCCGCCCGGAGTGTGAAGTTTCTATAAATGTCCGATATATATATATCAGGGATCTCGCCAGCGTATATCACCCTTGTCGGCCCCGACAAGCGTGCGGTTTGAAGAAGCAATTGCCGACAAGGGTAAAACTTGCCGACAAGGGTAACACCATGCGTGAACTTGCCGACAAGGGTAACTTGCTTGACGAGCTAAGTTCGGACCAATTTCTCGCCTTTTTCAGTCTTTATTATCTGGCTAGAAAAGAAACTAGATGTTGAAAGCAGCAGCAGTTTACATACTTATACAAGCGCAAAAATTTACCCACGCAGTCACCGCACCGATCACAACAACGCAGCTCAACAGAGCGACGTGTACTAGCTGATACCAGGGATGTCTCACCTCCCTGCTGATATGATACACACCACATCACACACTTGCTCACTCACATGCGCTCTGATTTGGGATCCACACACACATGCACAAGCACCCAGCCGGCCACTTACAGCCGCCTGCGTGTACAACGGTACAGTGTACTAGTATTGTGAGAGGGAGAGAGAGGACGGGAAGAGAGGGTCGGAGGCTGAAGGAGGCTGAGGAAGGCTGACACGTGCTCGCTTGTTGTCACGCTTGTTGTCGGGTTACGCAAAAACAAACGATATGAAATGCATGCCCCCCTCGGCCCAAAGGTTGTATTTTTTTTTTTTTTTTTGGCTGCTTTGGTTTGTTTGTTAGTTTGTCTGCATGTCTGTCTCTCTATTCGCAAAATAAGTCAAAATTTGGGAAGAGATTAGGATGAAATTTTCAGGAACAGTTGGTTGGTAAAATGGCGCAAGGAACAGATGATTAAATTTTGATAGTGAGCAGGATTTATAATACCACCGAAATTCACCGCCAGGATCCAGGATCTTTAGACTTTGTTTCGTATATTTGAAAGGATTCGTATCAATTCTTTAGGAAGCTGGCCATCGGCAATGACGCAAAATTAGATGCGTTCAAAGCATTGCCGCAGAGAGAAAAATTAACTCCATTTTTCGTTAAAAAAAAAGAAAAGAAAAAACGTGCGATGGAGTAAGCAAATGCAAATTGTTATTTAGGTTTTGGTAGTTTCAGAGGGTTATTTTTTTTTTTTTTTAATCTAAAAAGCCATGCGTTCCATTTTAGCCTTTTCAATTTCTATGGATTTGTAAACGTCATTCGTGAATATTCCATTTTCCTTCTCCGGGCCGAAATTTATGGTAATTCTGTCATGATGGTCTTTCAAGTTCAACGTATACGTAATGCTCCACGTGCTTCTGGCTTGGTTTGTTAAAAGGTGAGTTAGGGGGCCTTCATGGGCAGAAAACAAATAATGATCATTCATCAATGTTCCCAGTTGGTTTACATGCTATGTACACGCTGTTTACGACCACTGAAGCAAGGTGGCAGTACGCGCGACATTCTTTATCTGACACCTGGCTTTCGTGGAAATTTATGGAAATTTCCACAAGCCATGATATCAAGTTCCCCCACTGCTTGAGGTCGTGCTTTTTTTTTTTATTCTTCATTACGAACATCAATTTGTTCAACTTGTAAAGTGTAGATAATTCACTTTGAGGACGTGTTTCTTTCTTCTTCTTTTTTTTTTCATTGCAGCATCGGTAACAGTTTGTTTTGTTCATCGTCCGCGCATGGCAGGGGTTCATGGGAGGAGAACGATAGGAATGACTGGGGAGAAAATAAACTGAAAGAAGGAAGCATCTTTTGAGCGAGCTGTCTTTGTTTTTCTCTACACCAGCATCAGTTATCGCAACCAAGATTCATTTTTTTTTTCGTTACTCCGACAGATTAATGATAAAATAATGCTAGATTCCCTATTCTGAAGGTTCGTTAATCCAAAAAATGATTAAGAAAAAATGTCCGTTCATTTCACAACAAAATCAATTTTGTTATTTCGAACATTTCTGTCAGTGAAATTTCGGAATAAAACGACGGCACAAAACAGCGTGTTTTCGTACTCTATAAGGGTCTGTTATTCCGACAGAAGTAGTAATGATGAAATAACATTAGATTCTTTATTCTGAATGTTCGTTAAAGAACCGAAAATTAAAAAAAAAAAAATGTCCGTAAATTTCAAAACGAAATCAGTGCGTCATTTCGAACGTTTTGCCAGTGAAATTTGGAATAAAACTGCCCAAAAAACAGTTGCACTTTTCTTACTCAAAGGGTTCGTTACTCCGACAGATTAATGATAAAATAATGCTATATTCCTTATTCTGAAGGTTCGTAAATCCAAAAAATGATTAAGAACAAATGTCCGTTCATTTCACAACGAAATCAGTTTTGTTATTTCGAACGTTTCTGTCAGTGAAATTTCGGAATAAAACGACGGCACAAAACAGCGTGTTTTCGTACTCTATAAGGGTCTGTTATTCCGACAGAAGTAGTAATGATGAAATAACATTAGATTCTTTATTCTGAAGGTTTGTTAACCGAAAATTGAATAAAGAAAAATGTCCGTAAATTTCAAAACGAAATCAGTGCGTCATTTCGAACGTTTTGCCAGTGAAATTTGGAATAAAACTGCCCAAAAAGCAGTTGCAGTTTTCTTACTCTTAGGGTTCGTTACTCCGACAGATTAATGAAAAAATAATGCTACCGAGTATATTCCTTATTCTGACAGTTTGTTAATCCAAAAATGATTTTAAAAAATGTCCGTTCATTTCACAACGAAATCAGTTTTGTTATTTCGAACGTTTCCGTCAGTGAAATTTCAGAATAAAACGACGGCCCCAAAACGGTTACAGTTTTCTTTTACTCTGAAGGTTTGTTACTGCGAAAGAATAACGATATAATACTTTAGATTCTTAATTCTGAACGATCGTTAATCGGAAAACGATAAAGAAGAAATGAAAACGGTTACAGTTTTCTTACCCTCAGGGTTCGTTACTCCGAAAGAATAATGGCAAAATAATACTCTACATTCTTAATTCTGAATGATCGTTAATAGAAAAATTATAAAGGAAAAAATATTCGTTTATATCCAAACGAAATCAGTTTTGTTATTTCGAATATTCTGCCAGTATAATTTCGGAATACAACAACGGCCCCAAAAGGGTGTTTTCTTATTCTGAAGGTTTGTTATTCTGAAACAATAACGATGATATATGATAGATTCCTTTCTGAAGGTTCGTTGATCGGAAAATAATAAAGAAAAAATGCTTGTTAATCTTCGAACGAAATCAGTTTTATTTTGAACATTCATCTGTAGTACCGACCTTTGGTGTTGTTGTTGTTTTCGATTAAAAACCGTCGAAGTACTCAGTAATGAATCGTTTCATTTTATGATTAAACAAACCTTCAGAATAATGATCATCATTACATTTTTGTATGACATCTCTTTGATGTCACGGCCAAACTACCGCAGTATACCCAGAAAGGAAAGTGCAACGATGTCCCGAAAGTTCTAGATCGCTTCTCGCGCATTTGCATGCAATAGGCCTACCACGTGGTCGAGCAGACGGCGAGAAAGCAACACGGCGCGCGTTGTTGCGATGCAGAGGCGGCTAATTATTGCAACAGTGAAACAGGAAAGGCCTAAAAGAAATCGGAACCTCCACCATCGGCACCTACTTCTCTTTCATTTATTATTTAGGAACTGCCGCTAACAAAAGGTATGGAGTTTCTGCATTGTTTCTGTCAGAATATGCCCCTCACAACGTTCATTACATCTCCGTGAAAATGTCGCATTTAGTGGCATTTTAGCGGCGATTTATCTGTGTTGTATTGAGCATTAGCGAAGGCTTCCGCGCTTCGCGTACCCACCCCCACAACAGCGCGCATAAATGCCGACAAGCGTGAAGAAATTCCTGGCGAGAACCCTGTATATGAAAGAATTGATGTAAATGTTATAATGATTGTTAGTTTTAAATATCATTGTTGATACTGGCACATTAATTTCATGGATGTTATTTGTGTTGTATGTTCAATGTGTACCTGCAATTATCTAAAGAGATAATTCACCTGGTTATGTATAAACATTTTCTTGAATAAAGAAATGATTCAATCAAATCATCAAAAACACCCACTAGATTCAAGTTTTCATCACTTTTCGCATAAAATCAGAAATATATTACCACACTCTGCTACAAAATCATTCATAGTAAAAAGTAATACAGAAATATGGATATGTTGGGCCCACATGTTTTCTTTTTGTTTGTCATAGATATAATGCATGGAGTGATGATAGTAAAAAAAAACACAATGCTAGTGCAATCTTTTTGCACACAAGATTATGTTACCAGCTTGCTTAAACAGACTTGGTAGTTGTAAATCAAATTAAAATAGTTACTCGGGAGTTTGCACATTTATGTTTCGCTCTGGGTGCCTCAGTGGCCAAGCCATAGCCTTGGAGAGGGCCTGTAAGCCTTTTCCCCGGAAAGCTCAGAACTTACCATTAACAAAGTTCTGCTGACCGTGTCTCAGGGGTTGTGGGACAAGGACTCCGAACCACAGCAAGGGATCA
Organism: Diadema setosum; assembly: GCA_033980235.1. Lineage (NCBI taxonomy): Eukaryota > Metazoa > Echinodermata > Echinoidea > Diadematoida > Diadematidae > Diadema > Diadema setosum. Next base: position 23,975,372 of record CM067060.1, read on the forward strand.
GTGGGCGCCCTTGGCCGCGTGTCGTCTTGGTCCAATGTCTTGAGGTTCTGCATCTCGGTCCCCAGTGACTCTACTTCGTCCTCCTGAGATGGCGATGTCTGTTTTCTCCTTCTTGTTGCTACAGTACAGAAATACATGGTTGAATGAGAATCTAGTATTTGCGAAGGTCATCTCAATCATGTAGACTTAAAGGTACATTTACCATCGGGAGCAGTGATTTTAGAAATGTTTGAGTTATCACATTTGATGCATTTGTGTAGGTCAGTTGAATCACAAAAAAATTCACAATAAAACCTAAAATATAAGGAGATATCACTATTTTTCTCACTAAACTGTTACTCTGGACAGTTTATTCTAGGAACAATTTTGTTCTAACTATTGTTCACTTTGTGTATTTTCAAAAATATTTCCCAATTTGAGTAAACACAGGAACTTCAATCTTCTAAAATGCGTTGCCAATTTACAGATCAGCTATAAATTTAGCGATTCTGAGGGTCTTAAAAGTTCCCCGTTTAGAGAAACAATGGGCTCAATTAACAGAACTTTTTTCTTCTATCTTATAACACAGAAACAATGAATAGTCAAAACTATAGTTTAAAAATACAGCTTAAAAACAAAGAAAGGTTGTTTCTGAGACTCAATGGGTTTAGAGACAAGTAATGAGCACAATAATTCTGTCAAAGTTCAACAGAGCAGGAGGGATATTTGATGATTAATGTGTTTATGGGGAAGGAAGTGTATTATATCGGGTCATGATTGTTATTTCATTGGCATCATAAGCATGTCCTTAGTAAAATGCTCACCAGAAAATTGGGAACTGCATAGTGGGAACAGTGCTTACGTGTAACAAACTTCAATGTAACAAACTTTTTATAAATGAATCATTTTCACCATGTAATCTGAACCACTAACCGTTTATCATATATATTCTGGTTCAACACTTCCATTATTTTAAACATTACTACTTTTAAGGATAACTATACCAGAGAAAGTTCCTTACAACTGACCTGATTAAACAAAAGCAATGTTAATGCCTATGTTGCAAAAAAAAAGTTTTTGCAGTGCAGAAGAATATACACTGTATATACATGTAAGTACAATGTTGTACATAGGTTTTGCACATTACAAACTGATATTATTATTACTATTGTTATTATCACTATTATCATCATCATCATTATTATTATGTTTTGCACATTACAAACTGATATTATTATTACTATTGTTATTATCACTATTATCATCATCATCATTATTATTATGTGGCGGTATACTGTAAAAGTGGAAATTTTCGCGGTGTTGAAATTTTCGCGCATTTCGCGCAACCAGAAACTAGCACGAAAATAAAATCCCGCGAATATTTTTGCTTGCCATATGTTCCTGTGCGTGATGTCTAGATTCCGCGGAATTAAAAACACGCGAAACTCTTCTGACCCGGCCAAGCGCGAAAAATTAGTCGCGCGAAAATATCCACTTTTACAGTAGTATGCTGCAACTTGTTTTAGCACGAGTTATGTGTGACTCTGGTAGTACCAAATGTCAGCAGTTATTCAGATCTTGTTCCATTCTCTTCATAAAACGTTTGTGGAATCCTAAATGCTCGCAAAACATCAATGAGTGTTGTTTGTGCAAGTGTTACAATGTAAGCACACAAACACACACACACACACACACGTTTTAACATGTTTAGTTGAACAGCACTGACGCTTTTAGCTCTCTGTGAGCCCACTTCCTTTTCAACGCAACCAATGGACTCTGTACTTGAGGGGGAGTCAGATGTCCATGTAAGAGAAAAAAAACCATACCTGTGATATCAGGCTTTGTGTCCGACTTCAGCTGGTTGGTTCCTGATTCACTTCCTTCTACCGACTTCCTCTCCGAGCGGCTCAGGGGTTTTGTACGGACAACCTCAAATGTATGGTGATTGCCCTTGTCCCTGAAATAAAGGATATTCATTCAGAGATCACTTACCAGAAGTTTTGATTTCAGTCACTTATAATTATTTGCCCTCTGCCGACACAAAAGTCACTAGTCACACAAACAGGTATGAGAGTAGGAGCACTTTGGTTCAGGAAGAACAGAAAGTACACGTCATTGAATTTATCATTAAAATTGTTTCAAGATGAAGTACAGGGGTAAAAATCATTCATCCTCTCTCCATAAGTACAGGTACTGGATTGAGATCTACTGTATTGCCGGATGAGATTCAATGCTCGTTTGATCTACATTTGTACACCCTATTGATTATGGAACATCATCTTCAGACAGATTCTGACACAATATCAGTGGTTGTGTGTGAAGTTAAATGGGCAAGATATTAGTTCATGAGAAAACATTGAAAGTTAAATTTTGCAGGGAATCAAAAGTTAACAGATCTACTCATCTGTAGAAGGTGCAACTATAATGTCAAATTCCATGCCTAAATTTCTGATTCTATTCTCTTCATGTATCCTTCATGCTATTCTACAAAGTGTGTTCTCAAGGAAAATTTTACAATGGATTACCAGCAAAAATGTACTTTATTTCAAAAATAGGTAATAGCTTTCATTGGAAATTACTTGTACATTGGATCTCTGTACTGTTTGGAGTCACAATTCATAACCTTTCCTTCATCATATCATTTGTATGTAAACATCATATATGACTCACAAATTTCACTCATGCTTGTTTCCTTTTCATTATTGTCATTTCTCTCACAATTTCTTTCTTGAATCTGTCCTTCTTTCTTTCCAGTGACTCCCCTGTTTTCCCTTTTTCCGTTCTCTGCATGCCTGCTATGGCAAGGAAGAGAGTATTCCCATTTTATGGTAATCAACTGTGTTTGATAACTAACATACTAAGTATTACAGGACAGGTCAAGCAGAGTGAATTACGTGGTGATAATGTGCGCCAATGGGGTCATGGAGTTGGTGTCATACTGCACAGCACTCACGGCCCTGTTTCCCATAGAATATCGCGCCTTGGACAGGTTGAAGAATCCCTGCATGACGAGAATAAAATATGAGCTGGTGTAAATTTCTAATGCAGCATATATCACATTACTCTAAAGATAAAAAGAAACAAACATGGAGGAAACTCCTGGCATGAGAACAAACAGACTAAAATTCTAGCTGTATGCTCAGTCATTTAACATTACATGACACAAACAAATAAACAGTAGTTAAATCATCAGAACTTTGTTTTTGTTTATACATTGCAGTTGTTTAATAAGGTGGCAGACATTTGTATTGGGCACAAAGGGACAGGAATTTGTAACTATAACAATGGAAATGTTCTGAAAAGCAAGACATGTTTGATATTCTGTGGAAAAAGAACAAGAATGAAATATTGCTTGAACATTTTCTATTTAGAGAATTCAACTGTAAGAAAGGTGTGTACATATAGTACAAATGTGCGAATAATTTTATGTGTCTGACTGTCATTTATGCTGAATATTTTGGAAAACAAGAAGCTACCTCACCTCTCTCACAAATTTCTCAAATCTTCTCCTCTGTTCAGACAGATCCTCCAAGATCTGGAAATAATTCACAGCCAGTTCATCCAGCTCCTCACACAATGCAGCAAGATCCATACTGGCTGTTGATGGTGGAGTTTTCGAGTGCGGTGTCAACTACTGTAACTATATGTAGCTTGGGTTGCTGTCTGTCAGCTTCAATTCCCCTCTTTGTATCCTTCAATACAGCTTTAGATTGTTACGGAAGGGAATAAAAATGTTTTTTGGCTTCTAATCCACAGCTGTTAAAAAAGAGGGTTTTATCAAACTGCCACATATCCAAATCAGGGGAGGATCCAGGAATTCCATAAAGGGGAGGCGCCTTTACAAAAGTAAATGGGGAGGGGGGGCGCAAGCACCCTCCCCCATTTTTTCTTTTTATTTCTGTTTTAACAAAAAATAAAGAGGGGGCACATGGATCCGCCACTGCTAATGACAAATTTCACATTTTACTGTGGGAGCCAGTTGTCAACAATTGAACTTCTACATCTGTACGTATTCAAATGGAAGCAAATTCAAGTATTTAAGTTGGATTTCATGCGTGATACTACCCCGTATGAGACCAAAAATCCTAGTGAGATAGTATCCGTAGCCAGAATGCGATGTGTTCGGGCTGGTCGCAGTTGATTAATTAAATTACCTGCTCCCCAAATTTCTATCTATGAGACTATGGCCCTCAACTCAACTTCACAGTTCTGCTGGAACAAACTGTGTCAAGAATGCAAAACAAACTTGAATGCTTGGATTAAAGAATACTCAAGTAGGCCCTATACTTGTATAAAGCCTAGGTACACAGTGTACTGACCACCTGACTTATATTATCTTAACCTTTAGGCCTATTACTTGTCTTAATCCTTTGATATACATTATGTTTGTATTCACATTTAAATAGTACAAGTTATTTACACTGATCGCAGAAACAAGTCAATGACAATGTGTAGATTCTACATTTCCCAGTCAGTAACTGCCCTGGTCAAAGCTGGTTAGACCGTTGCCGGCGTTGGCGTTAGCTAGATAGAAAGACTAGACAGTTCTAATAACCATGTCTGACTCACAAAAGTGGTGACAATAGTACAGGTATTATCATTCTTATGAAATGCACAAATCAACTCACCGAATATACAAGCTGCAGATGATCCTTATTTCTTTAGGGCCTATCTCTGATTTTGAGGTTTTCTGCTGACGCTAGCTACGCTGTCAGTAGTGGAAGTGGTACATGGTCATGGTGTACTTGATTTATCTGCGACGGATGCTTCGCGCGATCGCGCGCGCACACGCGGTCGTACAAGCGCACGTAAAACTGCATTCAGATAGATCCTTGGACCGGACTGGAGCGGCTCACCGAGCCAGACATACTCACGTAGGCCAGAGCTCTCCCGCATCTCTGGCCGCAGCTAGCTAGTCTGCTCCTTGCTCTTCCACCTTACACGGCTGTTCCTGCTGAGTATTGCGTATCTTACCGCGCGGAGTGCGATAAGATACGACTCGAGTGTACTGCACGATGCGATGATTGCGCGACAGTAGAATGTTATGTAAGTCCTAGCCAGAATGTTTTACAGTAGGAAGCTTCAGAACTTCTTAAAAAAGTGGCCTGGCAGACGAACTTTTGGCATCTATCGGTTTCTCCCCGTATTCTTCGTAACTGGAGCCTGCTTGGAGTGGGTAATGATCAATGCTAGAATTGCACCGGGAAGAGAAACATTTTGTAAGTCCGTGTGACGTGTGTGGTGGTTTATTTAAGCGTAGTCCCACTATATTATATTTTATGTAGTTTTTCAATTGATTTTTTTTTTAATGTTCTGAAAGAAATTTTCACACCTTGTTAGACTTATAGATCTAGAACTATATCATGTATAGAGTCTATATATTATAGATATTTATATACGGTGCTAGTGTACTTTCGCACCTGTTTTGTCAAATGATCTCCAAACATGCCCATGCACAAACTCACCCTTCATACCCTGGCCTTGCCTTGCCTTCATGTTGTTCAGTGAATTTAACCTACAGTTTTAAACTTGCATCTTGTAAATTGTTAACAAGTCTCCAAAAAGTCGAATAGAAGTTAAGTTTAAACACTCTTTAGTATTTACAAGTGTCAGAAAATCATTGGAAAATCTTGATCGCTTGAAATGCTGCTCTGTGCACAAGCACAGTACGATTAAATGCATGTTTTTACTACGAATGCGTTCAGCACATGCACTGTAAATGTAAATGGTCGATCATTTGATTTGGTGTGAATGTATGTAGATACACAGCGGCTTTGTATATAGTATCGTTGAAAAGCTAATATTTGTTTTTCTCTTTTCCTCCGCCAAGTCTTGCATTAGCGGTTGTAGCTTCAAAGCAGTTGAGTGAGTGTGTGCTGCCACTTCTATTTTTCTCTTTCTTTTCTATATTTTCTTTCATTTTCAGGTAGAATCTACACCTAAATTTCCCTTTTCTTCCTTTCAATCATTTGTTAGTGGTTTTCCTCTTGTCTAACTTTCTCAATTTCCTATTTAACTGTACTTTCTGCCCAATTGTTGTTTGTTTCCTCCATGGGTTTTTCCCTCCAACTACAGGGTCTTTCTGAATAGCTTTCCTTTCTATCCAAGCTCTCCAATATCTTTTTTTCTTATGTGTCGTTCTAATGAATCATTTTCTTTATTTCCTTTTGAACCTGTATAATTCTTTCTTTCCTTCCTATTCATCTTTGCTTTCACCCAGTTTTGAATCATCTCTCATTCTATTATTCCACCTTGTGCTTTCAAGCATATACATCTCTCCTTTGCTTTCTTTTATAATGCAAGTTTCTGTTCTTTCTTTCCTTCCATTATCTTGTAGTGTACTCTCTCTTTTGTAAATCTTTTGTTTCATTTTTTCTAGGTTTTTTGTATATATATTTTCTTTCATTTCTTTCCCCCTTTTCCTAGCCTTATAGGCTTTTATTAATTTATACTCTTTCACACTTGTCTTATAACCACATTTTTCACAATCTTCTTTCATTCACACACATACCACACACACACACACACACACACACACACACACACATACAAACAACCCCAATCCTCAGTCGCTACCGCGACTCGGTACAAGCTGAGAGAAAGGCAGAAAAAGTATTATCTTTTCAAAGATACCATAGAAGACCTTGCTCTGATCGCAATGAGAAAGCCATATTCAGATCAATCATGGCGCTCGTTGCTGTGAACATGTTTTGTATACATTGTACCATGCTGCGCTGCGCTGTCTGCTCCTCATGTGCATCATAGTTATCGCAGAGCGAACTAGCTGCGATCGACATATTTCGACAAGTGTAAAAGTGTCAAAACAGTGAAAATTCCTTTTCTACTGGCCTTGAATCTCGCTCAGATGCAACTACATGTATTCAAGGCTGTTGGATATTCAGAGTGAGTTTGTGCATGCTTGGAGATCATTTGACAAACAGGTGCAAAAGTACACTGCCACCATATATACCTATTATGTATATACAGCGTAACTGTATTAGACAACTGTATATAGATCTGTATATGTAGTGACATCAGTTTCAAAGGGCTAAACCTGAACATGGTAGTGCAGGGACACTTTTAGATATATTGCCAACAAAACTTGCACAGGAGACGTAGCTGCACGGAATTCGTCACAATTCTATTGCTGCTGAGTGCAACACACACACACACACACACACACACACACACTCATATGGTAGCTAGCCAGAAAACATACAGCTATGACAGTTGGAATAGCTCAACCAGATGCCATGCGAAGCGACACTTGTGTAGGTACTTCAACAGGGCTGTGTATAGGTAACAGTTGGAGTAGAACCATCATCTTAAACATTATTTTGTGTTTTCTCAGTAGAACATTCACAGGTTTGCTTGTTCGTCATTCCATTAGAGTCTACTTATTTGTGGTAAAACCTGCATAGTATGTGTATGGTTGGGTGTCTGATATCAACACCATAGTGCTTTTCTATCAATAATAGAAACTTAAATTATTGCAATTTGCCTGAAATTTTACTCACAAGTAAAGAAAATACTCTGAATTCACGAGTGCATATAGTAAAAATGTGATTGTAGGTACATGTTCTGAAATAACTGCTTTTAACGCATGGGGTGTTATTTTGATGCATTCAGATGCACTGTACTTTATTAAAAACTGACACCCCTACCCTCTATTGATATTGCCAAACGCCAATACGTGTGAAGTGCATGTAATGCTTTTCCTACATGCATTTATAATCTACAGTATCAAGGTATTATTGTTTTGCTGTTGCTACTGTTTATTATTTTTTTTGGTAATATTTGTAATATTTAAATCCCCAGTGGAGAGGAAAAAACCACTGTGCATAGTCTAATGCGTGCACTTTTATTCTTTACACACAATGCTATAAATAGAGGGGTGTCAGTTTCAGTGTACAGTGTCGATATGTTGGACACCTACCATACAAGTTGTTTGTCAACCCCCCTTTGTGTTTGGTTTAGTCTTGTTTTGTTTTTGTCGTTTGTGTTTTGCTCTTTCCCAACATTCTAAAAGAGTGTGATACTTTTAATGAGGGTCGAGTCAAAATAGGGTATGGTATTTATCTGGGCAGCATTATAAAAGAAATACCTGTATTAGATACAAATGCATTAACCCAAACCCTTGGAATTCACATTAATTTGGCATACCCTAGCATGCATAAGACTCTGTAATCCAGCATAGAAACCTTTTGTTCCAATTTTCTCACTCTAATAGGGCCTAGGCAGTGTACACTGTTGGAATATTATTATTATTATTATTATTATTATTACTATTATTTATAGTGCGCTTTTCCCACAAGGCCCAAAGCGCTTATTTCCAACTACTTTATATGCTGTTATTTTATATGCTGTTATATGCTGTTGACAAACAATATGCTGTTATATGTTGTTATATGCTGTTATTTTCGTGTACAGATATTTATGCGAATGAGGAGGTCATGAATTGAGAGATGTTTTCGCGTGCTGTTAAATTTGCAATCCAACTGTGATTCACGAAGTTTGTGAAAATTAAACCCTCACGAAAGTAACGGCTTTTACAGTATGCAAGATATAAGGGTATTAGTATTAAGACAAAAAGGATCACACTTTAAAATATTATATAATTTCTTAAACCAACATAATTTCTTGAGTTTTAACCGCCCCCCCCCCCCATTTAAAAGATCTTTTAAATTACCAGTTTGATTTAATCATTCTTTCTGTGATGCAGATGACGTGTACAGAAGAAAGGAATCTGAGCGCCAATATGCAAAGAAACTAGAGCAGGAGCTGGCAAACGAAAGTTAGCAACAAAACATCATCAAGTCGGTTGGACTATTAAAACCAACTGAAGGTGTAGACTTAGCCCGCTTTCTCTGCCAAGGAAGAAGAGCCGAGCATCTGTGAAGCACTGTGCAGAAACATCCACCAGACCATGCCTGCTGGAGTGGACTGGTTACCATACCTCAAGTTTATGACAGCCAGTATGCTGTCCATGTTCCTTGGAGCACAGCTGGTTCATTCCTACTACAAACCAGAGCTGGTGAGTTGTCTGTTGTATACTGTCAACATGCCTACTTTTAGCAACTCTCACCTTTCTTATTCTCCCTCTGTTTTTCCAGATATACTCTGTAATTCAAAGGCTAACCTAGCCTTACAATGAGTACAGTGCACTCCCGTTATAACGAAATGCTCGGGACCGGCAGTTTTCTTTCGTTATAAGGAAATTTCGTTATAACCAAACAAATACAATATATAACGAAAACAAGGAAACCACGTATGTAATATTCTGTTTTGCTGAATACTCATCATACACTGGAAAGCTATGTGAAATGTGATGGGATAACTGTATTACAATAATAAACGCAAGTTCCCCTCAGAAACTGTGCGTGACACAAGGAGCGAACTTAACACACAATGGTATGAAGCGTTCACCCATGCAGAGACGCTATAAATGCTTGTTCCGCAACATATTTTCGAAAGCAATTCGCATTTCATTATAAGGGAGCACATTTCTTTTGTTTTTCTTTGTCTGTGGCGCTCGGAAAAGACTTCGTTATAACAGAAATTTCGCTATAACCGTGTTCGTTATAAGCGAATTTTGTACCATAGACTTTAATGGTGATAATTTTGGGACCAGAAGACTTACTTCGTTATAACGAAATTTCGTTATAACCGTGTTCGTTGTAACAGGAGTGCACTGTACATGCCATTATTGACTATGATGATGGCACTGGCAGTGGTAGTGATGATGATGTTGAAGATCAACAAGTCAACATTGCATGAAATGAAAATCTGGTTGGCACCAAAGTTAATTCATTGAGGATGGTTTGATTTTGCTGCAGCACACAATTCCCATAGACACCTATCCTAATATATTCTCGACTCGTCCTCAGCGGGTTAAGTAAGATTCCCAATAGTGCATTTTATTCAACAGCAGGCTTATGGGTAGTTCAGATATCACACAACATGAAGCTTTTTTTTTCAAGTTCAATGTGGCTCAACTTGTGTAACAGTGTAAATGCTCTGGCTTTCTTTGTTCTTTTAATCAAGAAAACTTGCAATTGATATTATAATATTACTACACATGTACTCCTTCTACAGGGGATTCCCGAGGTGCCACCAAAACTGGGCGAGCTTGGAAGGATGCGGGACGAGGCCAAGAGGAGAAGACAGGAGCAAGCAAGGAAAGATTCTGAAAACTCATGACGAACATGGGGCAGGAGTCATGTGCCTGTATTTCTTCTATCTAAGTCAGATTCAGTCCTGGAAGACACCAAGTGCTTGTTACGTCTAACGTATATATCATATTTGGCCATTATTAGAGATTAACTGTCGGGTTGGTATGTGTTGCGGTGACCACCATCTGTAATGTTTAAGATGGAGTTCAGCTCCGTGCCAAGATTGCTAGACAGCTCACTCCTTCTCACAATTGCAGCCTTGGTGTGGTGATTATTGTCACAATTTGCAGTGGTGAACTTGTTCAAGGTACTGCTGTATTTCTCTAAGTTTTGCTCTCTAACCTGTGGAGTGATGTACAGGTAGAGAGAGGAACAAAGTGTACCATGTATTCACCAAAGTACTTTGGTTTTAATGATCACACGCCAATTGCAAACCAACATTAGATGCTCTTTTAGACTCTAATACATGTACTAAATAGTAAATAATTTCTTTAAAAAGCAAAACAAAACACACACACACAATTTTTTCAATCTTGAAAACCATTGTTACAGTGTGTTGTGTGTACATCTGAATGGGCATGTTTACACAATGTTTAAATTACAATGGGCAAGTTTTGTAATTTATTTCTACTCTTTTCTGTGTCAGAAAATCATTTGTTGCCATTTAATATTGATAGAAGTCTCACATTTGCCCTGGAATACTCCTGCAAATTATTATTGCAAGAGAAAAAAAAGAAGTTTATACTGGATACAGGTTGTACCGGCATATGTATTTGTTAGTCTGCAGTGCCACTTACAGTATATACAGTATACAGATATCACAAGTTCTACTTCAGTGCTGGATGGCTTTGAGTCCTTATGCTTTGAAAGACTACAAATTATTTGTTGTATTAAAGGTAGTCACAATGAGGTCATAAAAAATTCATATACCCGAGTATACTTCTGATTTAATATTTGTGTGTGTGTGTGTGTGTGTGTGTAACGTAAAATGCACACAAAAGGCTTTCACTGTGTAACATAGTGGATGTGCTCTCATGGCTTTATGCAGAGCATATATCTATACAGATGCAATATGTGCTTTATTATTTGCTTATAAGTTAGTACAAGTATAATTATTATTGCCTAAAAGTAGTCTGACTTGTAAGGTTGGAGTGCGGCAGAAGTTATGTGTCTGTATCAGTTTGTGAAATATGTCATCTGCAAGAAATGTGCTTGTATGGAAACATGCATCACATACTTGTGCTAAATCATGGCTTGTATTCCTGTGACACTACTTTTGAAAAAAAAAAAAAAAGTTGTGATAATCTTCCACTTGAATTGCAGAGCATGAATTAAAATACTGAGAATTGAAAATTGATACTCTATATGTGCCAGTTTTGTGTGGATTTGCTTGTACATGTTTAATTTCTGTGTATCCATCTGTCTATACACATGTACATACAATGTATATTTTTATATATATATATATATATATATATATATATATATATATATATATATATATATATATATATATATATAATATATCATATATATGAGAAATTAGACTTGAGGCGGACATCCGCCTTGAGTCCTTTCACTATATGCTACCCACAATGAGGCACCACGTACGTTTGGGAAAGGAACAATCTCTCGCACTATATATACATGTATAATCTAAATATCCATTCCTCAATATGAAAATCAACAACCAAGAAATGAAACTCCAAATAAGAATCTTTTATTTACACACCGGTACAGTATACTGCAATACATACACCAAATATGACATCTATACAACTACAATGTACTGAATTGTATGTACATACATTCTGTACACGTTATTTACAGTACTAAATAAAAGACCATTGTAGAAAAAAATTGAGAGTATTTTCTAATCTTTTAAAGCCTTTTGATGCCAGATATGACCAGGGCCCTGTTTCATAAAGCTGTTCATAAAGTTGCGAATGACTTGAGAATGTCCGGTGATCACTTCTGATGTGCTATATTTATCAGAATTTCAATAATTCAGCACAAAAACTGATCACCAGTCGTTCTTAAGTAGTTCATAACTTTACAAACAGCTTTATGAAACACCCCTCTGGACTGCAAAATGCCACAATGTGACATTTATCACTTGCAGCAGAAATCTATAATGAATGCAGCCCTTTCCGAAAGCATTTACATCCTTGACCTTTCTTTCCTTTATGCATGTATTGGCCTGATTAGCTTTCTAATTTTTTCTGTAACCCATAATTTCTTCCAGCTTTTTCAATTCGCTTTCTTCAATTGGAAAATCATGAAGACTGGAGATTCCTTCTGCTTTATAGTGAAAAATGTGCTTAGCAGGCATACTGTACATACAGTATAATGCTCCAAATGCTGCAATTTTGTTGAAGGTCATTAGGTGTCAACTTGGTAGGAGCAAATACATGTATGAAGATCTACAGATCTGTGTGTGGGGCCATTTGAAGCAGAAATGCATTCCTAGTGATTTGGAGAATATTGTGATTTCATATCACAATGCACTTGAGAGTAATGCTTATGTCTTTTTCCACTTGAAGTACAATGCCTATGACTGGCAGACAAGGCATTTTGAGGCAATTTCAGATTAAATACTGAGGCTTTGAATTGAGTCTGTCCACTTTTGGAAGTTTCTGCTCACAGAAGTTTAGTGAAACACCAAAGTGACAAAAGAAAATGTGCAGATGAATCTCGGAATGTTTCAAACTTGTACTAGAAAAGTGTCTGTGATATTTACAACATACTTGGAATACTGACAAAATAAAAAGACATGCAGTACCTTCTGGGGGGTGTTTCATCAACGTTTGTCGGCGCTGACAACTTGAATCACCATAGTAACAGTCAGTGACCAGAGCATCTCAGCCAATCAAAACCAAGGATTTTGCTGAAATTGGTCAGCGCCGACAGTTGTCGGCGCTGACAAGCGTTGATGAAACAATTCTTACTCACATTTTCACACATTGAATGTTTCAGTGCCACTGAAAGACCTTGACTCTATGGCAATGTTTGAAAATTCCTGATAACGTTTACCTATGCCCAGCATGTAGACAGACACCAAGTACTTTTAACTGGCATCGCTTCACTGCCTCGTGTTCATGAACTGTATGACTGTAATTATTTATCCCTCATGATAAATGAATCTGATCTAGTTTGCAAAGTGTTGGTCTCATTGAAAACTTGAGTTGACCTCAGCTGATTTTGCCAAAGTCAGAAAGCTGTTGACAATAACATCTGATCCTAGTCCCCTCATCCACTTTTGAAGTGCTGAAAACATAAAAACTTCACGTATAACCAGCTTAATCTGTTATTTCCAAATGGATCTGACTGACAGATTTCAGCATTGTGGACAGTTTACCTCCCCTTTTTTTCCCCAGAAGTGAAGAGGGAACAGGATGATCAAGTTTGCCTCATGACAGAGTTGACTGCAACCTATCCTGACACCGAACTCGGTGAGAGACCAAAACCAGTTCATGTCCTTGCTTCACAGAAGTTCCAAGAATTTCTTTGCCCCGGAAGATGACAGAAAAAAATGTAGACTACTGCAGCCCAAAACTTCGATTCAACCTTGCACCACGTTGACTGCTGATGGTCCATACATTCATAGCATTTTTTTTTCTTTTTCTTTTTTCTTTTCTTTTTTTGGCCATCAAAGATGGAGAGGAACCAATCGAATGCGGTTTGGATCTTGCGGATGTCGTGATGCTATTCCACACCGCAGTAAGAGTTCAACATATGGGGGCCAAAAGACCTCACTGACTGGTATATAGGGGTCCAAGTCTCCACCCATCCCAGTGTTCATCAGGAGCTGGAGAGGAAATGAGAAAAAATAACCAAAGTGTGATTTGGCGTGATGATAATAAATACTGATAAATACATCAAATGCATTGAAAAATGCTATGTTAAGGCAATGATTGACAGTTCTGTTGTTCCACTGTTCTGTTTCAGAATTGCAGAATTGTATGGATTGTAGGGATATCATGTGATTTGAGACTGTCACAATAATGTACATTCAACATTGTGTGAGGCATCATGCACAATCTTCATGCATGCCACATTGAATTTAGACTGGACAATTGAGAAATAGATACATGAAACTTACTTACCTCTATCATATCCAGGAGCGGTGTAAACTTGCAAAGTTCTCCCTGACATATGGTGGAAAAAAAAAAGAGAAGTTCAAAACAGAAAGTGTATACTCTTATATGTGTATGAGGGCAGTAGACTGATATGATATGAGTGTGACGAGCAGTAATCTCTTGCCTTTAAGCTGTAACATTTCAGCACAGAATTTATACATAACACAGACTGATCTTAGAGCCAACAGGGTAACAGTAATGGGGCCAATGTATCTGAATCATAGAACTTTGTGTATCTGTATTTTATGCCCTGTATTAAATATGAGCAGGGGGGGGGGGGGGGCTTGTAGAAGAAACTGTCAACTACAAAGTACATGTCCAGAATGATTATACAGGGCATCACCTCAAATAAATGTTCTACTCCAAGTAGTACAATTATCTTGAATCTTGGTCAAAATAATCCTGTCACATCACTTTTTTTTTTGATGTGACATCTTCTCACAGCTGTAGGCACATAAGGGGAAGAAGCTGCCTAACATCACCACACCTAATTTATGCAACATTCATTTCAAGTATTCAAAAACAACTACTGTAAACACAGACTTTTTTGCGGTTCATTAATTTTTGCATACTTCGCACTATTTTTGGCTAGTGCAAATCCTACAACCCATAAAAATATCTTCACAAGTTTCTCTGCACATTTTGAATGGGTGCAAAATTGCATAGCATGAATTCAAGAACCCGCAAATATATTTTGGAGCCGCTCAGCACAAAAAATAAAAAAATATTGACGTTTACAGAAGTACATAGAGGAGAATAGAATGACTTGTAACTACATCCTCAGAGGAAAAATATCCATAGATTTGAAGACATTATTGAGCCTGCCTTATGAGGAACTGACCTTTGAATTTCGTGTGGTATCCTGACTGGGAAGAGGGAAATGTTTGCCGATGAAATCAGCGATCTGTTTCAGTAGTCTGTTCTGGATCTCCCTGGCCTTTTTCTGCTTTCTCTGCAGCAACTTGACTTGACTGAAAAGTCCAAGGTAAAAAGACAGAACCTATTTAAAACATCCTCTGCACTGACATCTCTCAGTGAATACACGTGCAGGGATGCCAGCCTTTAGAAAGGTATTGCAGTATTCTGAGGCCTGAAAAGGCATATTTTTGGTGGAAAACAGTACTTTTACCTTTTTCCCGCAAGAGACATTGTGTAGGCAAACACTTTGGGAAAAAAGTATTTTTCATTGAAGTCTGTAGTTTTTGGCAAAGAGGAATAATAAATACTGCAATCTCTGGTATACTGGCATCTCTGCACATGTTAACGGCAGACAATATTAGAAGACCCATACTCTCTGTAGCCTAGATAAAACCGTTCCAGGAAATGATTACGATAGTTGGAGGTATACTTGGTTTCCTTTCATAAAGCAGGGAGGTGTTACAGAGATGGAGTGGCAACTCTTCGTAATTCATGCAAACACATGTTTGGGTTCAAGGCATTACAATGGGATGTCTAGCATTCCATTACGCTTTGAAGTCATGCTCGGCACCGCTCTGGTTTGCAAGACGAAGTTCGGAGACGAAGAACGCATTTCACCTTTTGTTGAATTACAAGTTTTATTTCACCATAAAATTTTAAATGAAATACTCGAATTGATTTAGAATAGTTTAGGAAAGAATTCAATATTATAAACATGTATTTCTAGTTTCTTCGTAATGCGCAAATCAAAATGAAATGAAAATTTGGTCCTCTTAAAATAATAATATTTTTCTATAATGCGCATATTTGTGAATGTTAGTTTTTTAATCTTTTAATCTGGGATATTTTGATCTTTCAAATACAGTACTCCACTAAAGCGTATTCCAGCGTGCTTTTAAACTATTTGCTGTTAAAATTGTTAGTTTTACACTGCATTTTGGTTCGCTGCTCCAATTCAAGTTACACAAATTCATTGTTGCCATCACATTGAAAGAGAGAGCGAATTGCAGTAGGGGCAAGTATTTCTAGATGTGAGAGCGCTAGTCCCGATTATTGATGCTCTCTTTTGTCAAAGCACATGGGTAACACCTGTAGTTGAACGCATAACTTCTCGGCGGCGCCACGCATGACTTCAAAGGAGAGCAGTAGTTGTCTCTCCTTCTCTAGCACCTCCCTGCATAAAGCAAGAAAGCACATTGCTCACCAGTACCCTCATACAGTGGACTCCCATTATAACAAAGTCCTTGGGACCTGCAGTTCTCTTTCGTTGTATCAAAATTTTGTTATAACCAAACAAATAAACAATTTGAATTTTGTATATATTGTTATGTTCGCGTTTCTTGTTTCCTACGTGCGGTTCTACTCCGACGAGTGCACGTCGAAAACGTTCAGTAGTATAAATAAACAATTGAAAACATACAGCCAAAAATGTGGCAGCCTGAAATGTTACTTCGTAGTAGCCGGAATTTTGTCATAACCGTATGCGTTATTTATAACAAGAGTGCACTGTATCACAATAAACCAGTTAGTTTACGTTCCCTGGAGGGTACAAAGAGAAAAGATAAGACCCTCTACCCACAGTCAACAATACTGATTCTCCTGGAGTGCCTGGTGTTACAGGCATTTATTCCAAGCCTAACCCTACCTGTCTTCAGTGGGCCTGCCTTTCCGGCCTCCTTGTTGTGCCTCCTCCAGTCTAAGTTCCAGAGCTGAAGCCATCTCTCGATGTTGGGAGAGCAGTTCCTCTTGTCTACAAGATACCACGATAATGAAAAATACAAAAGAATTTGGCCTATCTTGCGTACTGTAAAAGTGGATATTTTCGCGCGACTAATTTTTGCGCTTTGCCAGGTAAGAAGTGTTTCACATATTTTTAATTCCGCGGAATGAAGTGGAACATATGGCAAGCAAAAATACTCCCATGCTTTTATTTTCACGCTAGTTTCTGGTTGTGCAAAATGCATGAAAATTCCACCTTTACAATATATCTATGAAACACCTGATGAAAAACCATTATGCGTATCCCTTACAAGCATAACGGGATGTTGGGTCCTTTCATAATTCAGTCTGCAAAAGTCATGTTGGCATAATTAACTTTTGGAAATTATCTGGCTTTGCAATTATTGTCATCTCTCTGCCATTTTCATTGATGTATCAAATGTTATTTTCATTGTCACTGCCTCTAAGTCTTGACTTACTCACCAGTACAAAACCATCAGTATCATTAATTATCTTCACATTCACTGTCATTAAATACCCATTAATGATACATATCTCAGTAGGTTGTTTGGGAAGAATATTTAAGTTTATTTTTGTGTCTGGTTCCCCGCTGAGCAGTTGAACAAAACAATAATCGTTTAGCAGAATAATGATGATTATGGTACTGATGTAAGGCACTTGTTTTATGCTATCAATTATATAGAATCGTTTTAAGGCACATAAAAATTCATAATAAAGATAACAACAATAAATAACACTTATATAGCGCTTAATACTGATGTTTCTAAGCGCATTAATACGGAAAAATATTAAATCAAACTACAGCATTATGTACATATAACATAACAACAAAAAAACTAGGAATGAGTAAATAGATAAGTTTTCAACAATGATTTAAACTTATCAACATTTTAGGATTTTGAATATAAAGAGGGAGTTTGTTCAAAAGAGATGATAAAAATTAATGTTTCAAATACCCTTGTTACTTACTCTGACAGAGAGCATATACAATTCAAATATGGTGGCTCTAAGCTGCATTTACATTCATGGTAGCAAATGTGTTACAATATTTTCAAGGTTCAAGCCCACTTTTTAGTCAAACTGATATAACTTTCCATGACCATGACAAGCCGTCCTTCCTTTTGTATATGTTTTGCCTTTGGAACCTTCTGAATGGGTCTTCGTGGTCTCTATAAAAAAAAAAAAAAAAAAAAAAAAAAAAAAAACAAGGGGAAAAAAAACACTGATGAACGAATGCATACAAAATAAAGAAGCTGGAATCTGATAACTGCAATGGATAAACAGGAGAATGATTTTGCCATGGCTGTAATTTTCTCATTTGGCACCACCTCCATGGAAAACAAAAGTTTCAACAAGTATTGTCAGGCTCCAAGAACAAAAGCTATTTGACGTGGTTCCCTGAGATAAGAGAGTGATGACACTTTGCCTCACCTTTCTAGGTCGTCCTCCAGCTCCTTACGTCTGCCCTCCACCACAGCCAGGCACTCCTCTAGCTGGGACACCGCCCTCTCCAGCTGACTCCTCAGCAGGGTCTCAAGAATCACCGGGTGGTTGGGAAGAACTGGAAGGGGAGGACAGCACTCTCAAGTGATTCAGCACTCTGAAACCCAAGGTACCTTCCTACGCCGGGTTAAGGCATTATGCACTGCCATCTTGTGCTCGTAAGATGCACAGTACCCTTACACATTGCTATTATAGCATCCAGATTTTAGCACACTGTGATAACGATTCCAATTCAAAATCAACACGGTTATGACATGTTCACCGTAAATACAATAACAATGATACCTTTTTTTTTTTTAATCACTGAAGGAAAATTAGGAAAAAGGTTAGGCCAGCTCATTTGATCTACATTTCATAATGAACAAAATTGATTGGAGACCCAATACCGATAATTTAAAAGAATTCATAGTTTTAGTTTATTATATTTTTTTTCTTATTTTAGCGCCACAAAATATTGCATAAAGTAGTAAAACTTAACAAAATGACAGATTTATATTTGGTATCCTAAGATGCCAAAAACTGCATCAAGTATATGAATGTATATATTCCATTTTTATGCACACCTATTTCACTGATTTCACAAGGGTTCCTTTAAACAACCAGAAAGCTTGCTCAGGGCTTGTACAGAGCGAGATCTCACACATGCAAAGTGGTTTCAAGGAACTGAAATGTATTTGATAGGAACAGGTGAGTTGAATAGTTCCTTCTCGGCTTGTCAGGGCAAAATATACCTGTGTCAGCATATCTGAATGAACTATTACAAAGACATAATAGCAGGGTAGCTTGTAGTCAAGGCTATCCTTGATGAATCAAAAGCTGACTACAGGTAAACTAAAAAAACAACCTTCAAGCTTCGGCTTACTAACTGCTATTGGTAGTTAAATAGGAGAGTTGCCAAACATTGTACATGGTTGAATGATATTAGTCAAATAAAAGACAAGGACCCAAAGAAGGAAGTAAGGCAGAGCCTACTGACAGCTTCTCTTCATCCGAGCAAAACATATACAGGAAACTATTTTAAATGCTTTCTTTTTCTGCTATTTGTTTGTTTTGCATTGATTCTGTTAATTTTGGTGGGGGATTGTACAGGCACACACAGCTCATTCATGATTCATACACCCTTATACAACATACTTCTCAAAGATTTAAGATATCCTAAAAGAACTAACTGTAAAAGTGGAAATTTTCACGGTGTTGAAATTTTCGCGCATTTCGCGCAACCAGAAACTAGCGCAAAAATAAAAGCACGCAAATATTTTTGCTTCCCATAAGTTCCTGTGCGTGATGTCTTGATTCCGCAGAATTAAAAACATATGTGAAACTCTTCTTACCCGGCCAAGTGCGAAAAATTAGTTGTGCGAAAAAAATCTGCTTCTACAGTATTATACATAATATGACCATATAATGCATGTATTTTTTAAAATGTGCTTACATCATCAATGCAGAATAGATTAGGAAGAATCATACTACAATTCGAGCAACATTTCGTCGGTTGAGAATGATAAGGGTGTTAAGTTGTCACAAAACCCATAGTGTTCGAGACCACTTAACGCCCTTTTCATTCTCAACAGACGATTTGTCTGCTTGTCTGTTTGTTCCTCTACTCCTCCCAGGTCCTTGGTTCGATATCCATCAAACTTAGTGGGTGGATGCAGGTTCACCGCGAAATTGCCCTTGAGGGCTTCATTTTTGGAAAGGTCAAGGTCACTGGGGTCAAAGGTCAAATAACTTCTAATCTTCGTCAGCTGCAATAATCAGACACCTGATAGAGGGCGCTATATTGATTTCTAACTTTTCCTACCTTGGCTGCATTGGTAGATGCGGTGGCACCTCGGTATGACATATTTCCCCCAGAAATATCCTCAATGCGGATTACCCAGTGACCTTGACCATTTCTGGGGAATCCCCATAGCGGATTTCTTGCACTCCACAGGTACATTGACGAGTATAACAAAATAGGCTTTCTGGCTTGCCATGAGATGATCATACCTTGGATCTCTTTTTCTTTTACTGCATTGATTTCTCCTTGTAGACACTTAACTCTGACTTCTGATATTGCTGCCATCTACAGAAAGAAAAAAGGGAAAGTGCATCAATGATAATTAAACATAAATATTTCCATTATGCAGCAAAAAAAAAAAAATATTTATATCACAGCTGTAATTACTCAATTAATATTCTAGCAATATTTAGAAGAGGTGAATTATCGAACAAATAGATGCCTGTGAAGTTCTTTTGCACAGCTCATTGATATTGACAGCATTTGCAAAGTAACTGTGGTGATCATAGCATGTTATTATTTTTGGCTCCTAATCTGTATCAAAAGGTATTACAATCAACATGCATTATTTCATCAATGAAGCTCCTCCTTCAAATCTTCTCAGTATGAACGTAATAATTCTTGCTTTCACACGTCTCAATGATACACCAATTGCATCGAGTGATATATAGTTAAAGAGCATCAATCAGGCAGAAGACTGCTTGATTGTTGTCCAACTGTGAAGTTGGCAGGATTTTTTTTTTTTTAATGAAAACTGTCGTGATAATAGCATATGTTTGAGTGGTGTAACTGTGATATAGAAAAAACATAACAAAGCAAATGAACAAAATCCTTGCCCCGCAGTAGCCTTTAAAAACAATGTTTTAAAGACTACCAGGTCAAAACCAGCATTAGTACATGTCAACTCAATTTGCATTTTATAAATTGGATCTGCTATTAACATTCATATTAAATTTTGATCACATGACTGTTCCAACTTGAAAGCCTCTGATATTTATGTTCTCATCTCCTAAAGGCCATACATGCATATTCTTAGTAAAAAATGTCTGTTAAAATTACAGGAGTGTCGTAGATGCAGGGATACAAACTGTGCTCTTAAAAATAAAAGAAAAATGTAATCAAATATAGCAAAATGACTGAATCAAATTAAGCTTTGCCTCCACTCCAATTAAGAAAAAAAAAAGAAGTGAAAAGTAAAGTAAACATTTTTTTCTTCACTCCTCTGTTAAACTCATGACTGTGTGAAAACATCTGTTGCACTTTGTTCATTTATATACTTTGATTTGAAGAAAAAGACAGAAATTTTAACTGCCCAAATGGGTCAAAAGGGGCCAAAGTGATAAGATTTTGTTACATTTCAATGTTCATATCATTCCTACTGACAGTGGATCTGTGAAATGGCAGCACCCTGTTGGTAGACGTGGAGCAAACTCCAGCAACTTACCACATTTTCAGTGTCCTCTCTAAAATCAGATCCAGAATGTGACTTTAAGACAGCTTGATTCTGGAAGCGACAAAGACATTTATGAACTAAGTGTATGACAAGCAATCTACTGGTAAAATTTATGCATGGGAGTGGAAAGATAGAAACAGTTGTCAGATACTCTATGCAGCAATCACATAGTACCCTGTGTTTTTAGAATTTTTGAGGTTTGCTTTCTTTTTCAAATGACTTCAAGACAAGCAGAAGTACCGGTAAGTGGAGTTATTGAGTGCCTATCTTTACTGGGCATTAACAATCAAATCTAAAAGAAAAAAGTTCTGATTTCCAAGTATTGTTGGGAATCTTGAAATGGAAATTGGTTTTAGCATCACCTAAAATGATTTCCTGGCAAGACTATATTCATTACATATTTTGAATGGCAGATGTGACAAGTCACAGAAAAGAAAACAAGTGCTGATAATTATGCAGGTTCGAAAACACAAACATAGCTAGGCATTCTTTTCAATGATTTCAGCTCAAATCTTAATACCTTGGTACTACAAAGTCGACAAACTTTGTAAAAGATCAGATTAGAAGTTCTCATAATATCAGATCAAATAGAGTTCAGAGGTAGACACCTTCCTAAGGTGAAAAATGACAAGCTGACCACATTGAGATACAATCAGAAAATTGGCTGAGCAATGACTTCAGTATACCCATTTGCATCTAGGAAAATGATGTTTTGTGACGAGATATTTAATTATCAATCATGAATTCAAAATTTCAACCATCGTGACAAAACTCTTCCTTGATACATAAGACTGGCATTCAATAAGATCTGGCTTTCTCTATAATTTTCTACATCCACATGGCAAATTTCCTGTCATTCTCTTTACAAAGAATTGTACCATACTGCATTTAATTCATTAAACACGGGCCTGAAAGTCACAGATCTCCAGCCACTACCTTGTTGACATCTTTCCACAGACTTTCACACTTTTCCTTCATCATTGCTTCCACATCCTGGCGGGCTCCTTGGGATGCCATGTTGGCAGCACCAAGTGCAGGGGAGAGAGAGAGAGAGAGGGAGGTGTTTTGTAGTTGCTACAGCTTTGCAGATCTAGGCCAGAAAACTGGGGATATTGATACAAAGAATAAAGTCGTTAAAGACACATTGTCAATGTATGAATTACTTGTTTATCAAAATCATATGGTGCAAGCTTCAGTGCAAGACAAAATTGTGACATTTCTATCGATATAAATCTTGTTCTGAAAGCATAGGCCTACTACTGATAAAAAATATCTAATATAAACACAAACAAGAAACAGACACACATGTATGTTTTCACATCTAATCTAGTTTCTTATGCAGTACATGTACATTGTACATGTAAATGAGAATAAATGCAGTATACTGCAAATGTTTACAACTGGAGAAAGTATGTAGAAATAACATCATTTTAACTGAAGACCAAGCAGGCTAAAAACTACTGCAAAGATAGAGGCATGTGGGGTGGGACTATATAGTACAGTACCATGAATGCTTGCAATTTCATTTTCAGGAAGGCAAACAGTCTGGAAAAAAAAAATCCATCATCAAAAAAAAAATTCATAGTGAAACCATTTCTCTTCAATGTGATGACATTAAGACAAAAAAAAAAAAAAAAAAAAAAAGAGCTCAGTTTTATTGTGGTGTTGTATCAACATAATGAAGTGGGATTAGATTAATTGCGACCAGCCCCAACGCTACAAGGAGCGCCCCAGGGTTAGGATTAGATCTACATACACATTATATGTGCACTGTACATAACGGTTTATAGTGACCTCGTCTACAGCCACTCTGTCTATTTTCCAATTGGTCTACTGGCAAATCGTCTATTACCGATTCTTCTAATACCCATTTGGTCTACATTTTGTTTTGTCTAGTACACATATTGTCTAATAGTCACTTTGCCCACTACCCGTACTGTCTAATAACCAACTCGTCTAAGGAGCATTTCGTCTACTGAGCAATTGATCTAATAGCCAAGTCATCTATACTCACAATGTCTACTTGTCATGTCGCCTAATATCCATTTCGCTTACTGCCACTTTGTCTACTCCCACCTCGTCTACACGTCATCTCGTCTACATTCACTTTGTCTAGTTATCATATTGTCCAACCCTTAGTTCGTCTATACCCAACATGGTCTATACCCATCTGGTCTACACCCAACTGGTCTACTCCCATCTGGTCTACTCCCAACTTGTCTACTCCCAACTCGTCTATACCCAATATTGGTCTACTCCCAACTGGTATATACTCTCAACAATGTACCCAAACTGATCATTCCCATCTGGTCATGCTAATAATGAATATACCACTTTGTCTAGGGTCCAAGAAATAAAATTGTCATAATTAGAACAAAAAATTTAAACCAAATGGGGCACCAAGAGTGTTCAACCTATTTCAATGGGAAAGGAAACTGGATGAAGTAGACTTAAAGGTGCATGGACCCGGTGTTTTAGTCAAATGTGTACGCTGGTGCACGGCGCAAGTTTCCTAGAGAGACCTACGCCATCGACTCCTAGAACTTTAGCGCTTACGCTTTGGCCCACTTCCCCGAGTCCGAAGAAGTCCGATCCACTGAAGTCAGTGGTCCGATCACAGTTCGGCTCATGATTCGGCTGAGGGGGATGACAGCTTTAGCAAACTTCTTTTGTGATGTCATAATAACAAGCACATATGCACGCATCGTGGCATTACTACAGACTGCGCGATGCGCAGAGAAGACAACGAAGGCAACGTTACTTAGCAACACCTACGCACTTTACTCTTGATGACAGCTCAACTTCGGTAATCTTCGTATCAATGCTAATGGTGATCGGCAGTATCATCAACAGCGCCCTCTACACTACCGGGTCTATGCCCCTTTTGGAGTAGACAAAAAACAACAACAACTATATAACAAGTAGACCAGTTGGGAGTAGATCAGTTGGGAGTAGACCAGTTGGGAGTAGACCAGTTGGGAGTAGACCAGTTGGGAGTAGACCAGTTGGGAGTAGACCAGTTGGGTGTAGACCAGTTGGGAGTAGACTAACTGGTTATTAGACTAATTGAGTATTAATAGACAAGGTGGATGTAGACCAATTGGCTATTAGACAAAATGAGCTGTAGACTATTTCATTCATATACCTAATGATTAATAGACGAAATGGTCAATAGACATAAATGGGTATTAGACGAAATGTGACCTCCATGTAGACAAATTAGAGATTAGATAAAATGGTTAGTAGACGAAATGGCAATTAGACTAATTGGCATTTAGACAAAATGGTTGGTAGACGAGTTGGTAGTACAAGTAGACGAAGCGAGTTTAGATGAGATGGCATTAGACTAGGTGAACAGTGGACAGTGTGGTTGTAGACGAGGTGCCAGTTGCAGTTTACCTACATAACATACACACACACACACATACACAAACACACACAAAATGTTTTTATTTTTGCGCTAGTTTAAAAATCATT
The DNA here is from genome assembly GCA_033980235.1 of Diadema setosum. Classification (NCBI taxonomy): domain Eukaryota; kingdom Metazoa; phylum Echinodermata; class Echinoidea; order Diadematoida; family Diadematidae; genus Diadema; species Diadema setosum. The sequence goes on from CM067060.1 coordinate 24,000,533, forward strand.
TGCAAAAATGAGCAAAAATTTCCAATTTAACAACACTGTCGACAGTCTGGTAAGATTTCTAGTGGTATTTCATCTCGAGCAACATGTACAAAAACACAATTCAGGGGCTGCACGCACAGCTTCCCTCCCTCTTTTGACTTTTAAAAAACATCAACAATAAATAATTACAAACTGAAAATGGCAACACCCATGCATGACTTCCAAAGTCCCAAGCCAAGGGTTCCGAGGGTTAGAAAATTGAGCCTTGAAATTTAATGACCAACAAACAAAAAAAAATCTGCAAACCCAAATTGGAGGTTGAAAGAAGTCCCCGGCTATGACGAAATGAATGGCAGTGAATGGAGTGGGGACCTACATGCCAATAGGCAATACCACCAAATTAGTAACCGAAAATTACAGGAAATACACTATACTAAAAAATCTTAATATACTTATGTCCAATGGCAATCACTCATCTGATCATGTAAATTGGAATCTACACTGGTAGTCACTGCACTGCACAATATACATTGCATGTACTTTAGTTTTCTATAAATTTACATCCTTGTCAAGTCACCTTGAAAGAACTAATGGCATGATGTACGATTGTCAATAGGGTTTTATATTTGTGCAGAAAAAGCTTTAAATTTACAGTACACCACCACTTGATCACTTGATCATTACTAAGACATTAAACTTATTGACCACGCTCAATACGCCACTTCTTACCATCCATCATGCATGGCGCTAGATAATTAGATTCACACAGCCCAGTTGCTGTATAAAAAATCTTCGCACAGCATCTGGTCGGGCTAATGTTAGGCGCTAAGAGTTAACTGTCAGTGTTTAAATAGATAGATAGATTCAAAACCACTGACTCACTGTCTGTAACAACAACAGGTTTGAAGTTTGAAGTTTGAAGTTTATTTGAACAATTTCTAACGACCCCTTTCGGAGTATGAGAAATCTACAATGTCTTTGTAACAGTAAAATACAACAAACATGATGTTAACATATATTCATACATGTATGAACAAATATAATAATCATAAAGTACATTGAAAACACGATGCAAAGGGATGCCTGACACAAAAAGGACATCCAAGGTACCCATGCCATGTATGGTTGAGGGGTCTAGATATCGCGCACGAAAATTTGAAATGCTCTTATAATAGAAGTTATTCCATAATCGTACCTGAATTTCTCAATGAATATCACGAAAATGCAGAAAAATCACCTCCCAGAATCTCCTGATGATACGATGACGGAGTAGTGCGCTGTCGCCGTTTGTATGTCGGACTTTTTTTTATGCGTTCACCTTCTCGGGGTATGTAAAGATCGCGCAGCTGCCCTATGTAGTTTCATGCGTGAAAGTGTCTGCCCCTCTCTGCGGCTGTAGCGTGCTTCGGCTTTCGTAGAATATTATCAACGATCGATCGAAGAAATTACGAATTCTATCGGCTACGATCATACGAACGAGACAAGCGAGACGACACGTCTAGGCTACAACATCCTTAAAAAAAAGATTTTAAGCTAAGGTAGGTAAATATTTATAACGTAAAAAATTGGAAATTTAGTGAAAAATTTGTTCCAAAAAATTGGAAATTTAGTGAAAAATTTGTTTGAAATCTAAATTTCTTACCTGCTTCCTTCTCATTTTTAGCGGTTGTCAGGTATGTTTATTCCATGGGCGTATCGGCAAATTTTGCGCTTAGTCTTACGCGTATTAATGCTTGCTATATGCAGTTACGCTATGCGCGATCATTACGTCCCTGCGCGAGACCTAGTACCCTTACTATACACCCATACAGTTGTATATATGTGTGTATATACTTTAGCATAAGTTTACATAAAACATGTCACATGTTAAAAACGTTATTCATATAATTATGAATGTACACACATACAACAAAATTCGCAGGTCCAGAAGACCTCGCTGTAACAAGCTACCACTGTAGTTCTGTAGTGTACCATATTTTTAAACAGTCGTGTAAAAAGAATAGGTGGTGAGTTCTAGGGTTGAACGTGCCCATGCAATGCTCACCTTGCAAGACCGACCGTGAAGACCATTGAAGACGATACGGATTAGTTAACTTTTAAGTAAGGGTCTAACGTTACTAATTATTGGGGCAAGCTCCCTGCCCAACCTACAGAGAAAGCTGCCAAGAAAGCACACAGGTATATGAAATAAAATACGTACCAGGATATCACGGATACATCAGTTCGGTAATCAGTTTGGTATATTACTACAGTATTGAATAATTACGAACGTTCAAATAAGGCACCACAACGTGCACGTACACGAGTGGGACTAGTCGACTTTGTATACGCAGCTGACAATACAGCCAAAGAGCCTAAACGTTGCGCAATCTCTCCCTTCCATGGACTCGCCCGTGAACATTGATCGAACTCGACCTGCCGATAAATAACTCTTGCGGGATTTTGTGCCATCACTTACAGAAAAACGTCACGGATAAATTAAATTTTACTAGGGCCTATTTCAATCTATTTTCAGTAAAATAATATCTTTTTGTAAAGAATACAATGCTCAAACGAATATGTACCACAATAGCTCAGAAATTCTAGTAAAATAAGATTTTCAAAGGCAGTTTGTATCGTTGCATTTTAAATGTTACAGGGCCGTCGACTAATTAAAAAAACAAAACAAAACAAAACAAAAAACGTAAGAGATGACAGCCCTCCCCTCTTGACAGAAAGACTAGATAACTGGGGGGGGGGGGGGGGGGGGAATGGGAATCACGAATGGCCTGGTTTGATTTAGAAAGAAATATGCTGTATATAGGCCCTATAGGCCCTATTTTGTGATCTGTAACGGTAACCTTATGCTGAAATGGAAAGATTAACATACTCAGTTCTGCGTTTGTGTTGTAGTTGTCAAATAATTTCAATATATTCTTATAAATAATCATTCATTTAAAGAACACATCTATCATCATCAACTTTAATTTTCTTAGGATGGGAATCAGTGCTTCAGCTGATGATTAGGGATAGCATTTCGTATCAGATCCGATAGCGGATTTGTATGTGTCAGTAGCAGTGGCCCATCCAGAGGGGTGCACGCCACCTCTTGATTTTGTTGTTGTTGTTGTTGTAAAAACAAAATAAATATTGAGGGAAAAAATAAATGAAACCCGCCTTAAAGGGATGGTACAGTATTGGTAGAGATGCCGAGAATTGGGCTTTTAACTTTTTGCAAGCAATACCAAGAAAACACTTATAATATAGTACAGAGCATACCAGTTTAAGAGGAATACAATGTTTATTTGATGAAAATCGGGTTTTGAATGACTGAAACATCAAAAAACAAAGTAAAACAAAGCGATCGTAATAAAGTGTGGGTCCCACACTTTATTAGAATCACTCTTTTTTGGATGATTATCTCAGCCATTTCAAAACCAATTTTCATCAGATAAACGTTGAATTCCTCATAGAATTACATGCTCTTTCATATTTCATAAGAGGTTTCTCATTATCTCACCAAAAATGTTAGAAATTTGAAATTACGTCTCAACCAAAACTATACGACCCCTTTAAGTATAGCACTAGAAATACCCCCCCCCCCCCAATTCCTGACTCTGAATGGGGTCAGAAATGACAAGGAATGGGGTCAGATATGACCCCATTCAGAGTCATGAATTTGGTCAGGGTGACCCCATTCCGGGTCTTCATGACCAAGTTCCAAATCATTTTGACCCGGAACGGTGTGTGACCCATTGCAACGGACCCAGTTCCGGGTCAGTTTGTTCTGACCCGATTTTTTTAGAGTGTACAAGGAAATACAAAGAGAGATTATGACCGAAAATCAGACCATGGTATATAGGTCTACAAGATTTGCATTATGCAAGAGATTGCTATGACTATACTCGTGATTAAGAAAACTTTCCGACACTAAACAAAATTGAGTTTGTTATACGAGAATGAGAATTTGAAAGTCAGGTGCATTTATCACGACATGTAGTACGACTGCAGTCTATTTACAAAAATGTAATTTGATCCCCCCCCCCCCCCGAAAAATGTTCAACGACCCCTGATATCAACAGCCTATCCTGTAATATGAGAATTGCTCTCAATTTCCAAACATTCCTAATCTTTAACCAATTTTGATAAAATTTCGCTGTTGTATGTAGGCCTACTTGTATAAGAGTTCATCCATTCTTTTCAGACTAACTATAGACCTAACTGGACTGGAGTTTCTTAATTTTCTTTTAAAAAAGGGAAAAGGTCAACTATTATGTTATGCAGCAGGGCCCTGTTAGAAAAAAAAAATGACAGCTAACAAACTTTTTGCCCTGTTATCACGCCGCGAGAACATGCACCAATCTATAGGGAAATTATTGACTTCGTGTGGCGCTTCGATGCGTCATAAGTCGCACGGGGAGTTTTCCCGTAATGAGCCGAAAATGAAGGGGAAGCACTACTCGGGTCGCTGGTTGAATTCGCTATCCAGTTGTTCAGTGTTAGGCCTATATTTTACATTATTTATAGGCCTATTGAGTGTAATGTGTTTTTGATATATATATATATATATAAAGTTCTGCGTCGGTGTGTAGTAAATAGATATCAAGAGTAAAATCAGTCGTATAAACACCGCAGGAGCCAAAACATTTTTTGGCTCCTGCGGTGTTTATACGACTGATTTTACTCTTGATATGTGTGTGTGTGCATGTATGTGTGCATATAATACATGCGCCCATGTTACCACATAATTTCTAATGAGAGATGGTTAAGTGAAAATAATTAGTAGGCCCTATAACTTACTTTTCTTTATAGATTCCATGTTCCGTAGTGAGTAATAACTGTCCATTATACCACTGAGTCCAATCCATTTAGTTTTATAAATGCCGTATGTCCCAGCTCCAACAAACAACTTACTTTCTGCAACAATAACTTTGAAGTTAGCTCAATCAAAATGTAATTTCAGGGCATCAGATTATATAGGATAATGCTTGGTAAGATTTTAACATTCCTAACATACAAAGAGCAATCTTATACAAGAAATTATGAAGATATAGAATAATTATTTATCATAATTATACAGAGGCCGCGGAACGTTTTTCCGTGTAGGGACCCCCCCCCCCCTTCCATAGACGGGAAGAATCTCATGATCTCATGAAATTCCCGGGTGTTGTGATTTTATTCCCAGATTTTTTTTTATTTTTTTTTTCATTTTTACCTTTTTATTCATTGACGAGCCAAAAGTGTCCGGGGAGGGGGTTGCAGACGGGAGACCTCCCGCCAAACGGAAAGCCCGTTTTCGCAAAATCTCCCGTTCTCCTGCTTGAGATTTGATTTCTCCCGCCCTGGCTCTGTGTCTCCCGCTTAACCCGTTCTATACTGAATTCTGAAATCCCCATAGACTTAGGCCTAATACATATAAATGGGTGGTCTTGTGAAAGTTTAAAAGTAATGTCAGTTTGAGTTGCTCTTATATACAATATGTGCCAAATTTTAAATATGGCATGATGTTACATCAAATAAAAACCTTGATTTTAGCATATTCTCCTATTCTTCATAACTATTGCGGCGAATAGCACCTTCACCGAGTGATCCAGAGTGAGAAAGTGCAAGTGTATATAGGGTCACCGTCATGTCGAGTTTGAGTTGCTCTATACCTGTACAAATATGACGTTGATACATCAAATAATAGAAGTCTTATAAAAGAAAACCTTTATCTGCTAATACATCGTGTACATTTAGTATATAAAAATATCTTCAGGCATTGCATAAGATATCTGGGGAAATTGTGAACTTTTGAGAACTAGTCCCTGACATTTGACCTTTGACCTTGAGCATGTGTGCATATATTCCAAGTTTTAGGATTTTGTACCTCAATAATTTCTTACACTGTTCACAAAATTGATAACGGATGGACAGACGGACGAAAGGACGGACGGAAGGACATATATAGCCGAAAACACAATCCCTCCGGTGATGCTTTTAGTAAGGCATAAAAAAGGCGTAACTACTCAGCGACATAATCACACATACAAGGAAGTGGCAATATTAAAAAGTAAATGAAAAAAAAAACAACAACAACAACACACACACTAAAACTGAAGAGTTTATAGTGGATGATAAAATGGTTACAGTTCGTTATTCCGAAGGTTCTATAGTCCGCAACTGGTTCTATAGTCCGAAGGTTCGTTATTCCGAAGATTCCTTATTCCGGAGGTTCCTTATTCCGGAGGTTCGTTAATCCGAAAATGTGATAAGGTTTGTTATTCCAAAGGTTCATTAATCCGAAAATAAAATAAGGTTCGTTGTTCCGAAGGTTCGTTACGGACCCTATTTCATTTTGGATCAACGAACCTTCAGAATAGCAAACCCTTATTCGGATTAACGAACCTTCGGAATAACGAACCCTATTTCATTTTCGGATAAACGAGCCTTCGGAATAGCGAACCCTATTTCATTTTCCGATTAATATAACGATCCTTCGGAATAACGAACCTTCGGAATAACGCCATGAATGTTCGGATTAACGAATCCTTTTTCATTTTCGGATTAACGAACCTATATATAGGTGTAGGGAATTTGTGTGTTTCGGATTAATGAACCTTCGGAATAACGAACAGCACCCGATAAAATATATGTTGCTATTGTAAAGTATATTTTTTCATGTGTAGGCATCCTAATACAAGCAAAAGATGCTTTGAAGGCTGCCTGGCTCTCATTGTAAACGTCACTATATTATGATTTTTGTTTTTTATTTTGCCGAATAAATGGCCTAAATTGGCCTCAATTAATCAATCAAAATAAAAACTTTGATCTTATGTCTCAGTCGAGAATGAAGGAATCCTCATAATTTACACATTAATGAATATTCATTTCTGATTTTTTTTCGCAGAATGTATAAACATATTTGTATGAAAAATGCCTCACTTTGTAATGACTACTGACAAATGTTATTCTTTGCTATCTATGTATTATTCCTTCAAATGCATGTCGAATTTATACTTTTTGTACATTCTGTTGAAAGAAGTGAAAATAAAACCTTTGAATTGAATTTTGAATTGAATTAATCAAAAATTGGAAATGAGGCACTGCTTCTCAATACTGATGATTTGTGTGGCATCAGTAAACACCTACACTACTATGAGTAGAATACACCTCCATGGTAATCCTATACAAAACATGTTGCTTGATATCGCGCACATTGCGCGCGCCACGCCTCACTGAGGAAGCACCCCGCCCACCTATTGATCATCGCATCTGAAAAGTGCATAAGTGCGGTGCCATTTGCCGCCACACGTACACATGCACAGTAGTAGTGGGGTTAATTGGATCAAAAGTTTTATGATCGCAACTGGCAACTGCCCGCTTGTGCAACCGGAAGCCGACCCTCGGAAAGTTGTCGCTATCAGTATTTTGATCGATTACATGTTCTGTTTAGTGGTGAGCGCGTGATCAGAGCTGGTAATGTCATGGGAGCAAGCAATCGAATTAGAAATGGTTGAGGGTTCACAGCGGCCACTACTGATCAACGATAGCTTGAATCAGCCGACACCACTCTGCAGCGACAACTCGGGCGACGTGGACGCCATGGCCTCCGGTAGCTCCGGCTACAGTGGGGACAGTGGCGGCTGTTCTTCAAACATGGAGCCGCGCGATCTGTGCGATGTCACCACAAGCACTCAACCACTCTCCCCATTCGTGAAAGTCCTGGCAGGCTTCGCGGCCATCAGTGGCTTTCTGTTTGGCTACGACACCGGAGTAGTATCTGGAGCCATGATTCTCCTGAAAGAAGAGTTCAACTTGAGCACCATATGGCAAGAAATGATCGTCAGTGTAACTATTGCAGCCGCCGCTCTGTCGGCGCTCTGCGGAGGATTCTTGAACGACATACTGGGAAGGCGCGGCGTGATTCTTGTTGCCAGTACAGTGTTCACAGCTGGTGCTCTCTGCATGGCTCTGGCAACTGGAAAAGAAATGTTACTTGTTGGCAGACTAATTGTAGGCATTGGAGTAGGTAATTGACCTCTCACATGTTTGCATGAATTGATGTAGTTTGGATGCAGTGACCAATAATATTAGTTTTGCCGGCCTTAAGCATAGATCTAGTCATTGCCAAGTTCATAAAAAAAGAGTTTAATTCTATCTATTCTCAGTATCTGTAACTATACACAGCCCAGTCGCTGTACGTATGTAGCGCGACACAGCGTATTAACAGCGTCTGGTCGGGCTACAGTATCTGTAGGCCCTAGTGTATAAATGTATATTCTAAGAACAAGAACTATTTCATTCTTCAGTCAACAATTTCAAGTTCGGTGCTGTTTAGTGCGACTGCTAGCTAGCTCCCATATTAAAACTGCCTTAAATCTAGACAGAAAGATCCGTCTGTCCAGAGGAGTCTTTTATTTTTTTTTTTTGACGTTATCGCTCTCCTCGATCCGTATAGACAGAGGGGATCTGTGAAGCCAGACGCAGTTTCCGCGGAACATTTCCCCGACGACCAGATACAGACCGATCTTTCGGTCAACCTAAACCGAGCTCCAACACCGGCGGTCAGATTAACGGAGCGATAACGATCAAAATTATTGGTCACAACACTATTGACTAGGAAGTCTGCGGGAATTGTGCGACAAAAAAAAAAATATTGTGAGTGATTACAGTCAAATATTGAAAGATGCAGCCATGACTGCATCTTTTAGACTCATAATGATAAAAACAAATTAAAATGCCACAAATTTCATCCCTTCTTTAAAAAGCACAACTAACTTAATCTTGTTTCCAGGCTCAAATTTATGTATCCATGTCTAGAGTGTTCGTGTACGTTATGTGGGCGACCATTATATTAGCATAGGCTTTGCTCGTAAAATGTGCATCTACTATGGAAGTGAATGCGGGTCTCGCACAGCAGCGCTTACACCAGCACCGAACTTGAAATGACGAAAATGATAATCCCTAGGGGCTATAGTGTTAGTCAAATGGGAAAAAGCATGTAATTCGCTAACACAAACGGTGGAGCTTGGTTCAGCAGACGACATTCAACGCCGAGCCCATCACCAACTACCAGAAATACTTCATAATTTTGAGGTCAGCTCCCAACACCGACGTCATTTCAAGTTTGGTTTTATCGCCGGTGCTTATAGTGCTGAGATAGCACTTGCACTAGCACTAGCACCGAACTTGAAATCACCCAATGCAATCGTGTCACTTGTCACAGCTAGCCATTCATCAGTTAATCACTCGTGCAACCACTATCATCATTCTTTGGCTATGATCAGTTTCCATTAGGCTAGTAAAAAGACAAACAAACAAACAAAAACACCTTTTTTTTTTTTTATTTAGAAATGTAATGTACATATTCCAAGGCTGCATATTGATTGTAAGAATTGAGTCGGTGAGAAAAAAAAAAAAAGCCAAAACATAGATTGCTATTTCGTCTCTTCCCTTTTAGCTGGTGTCGTGTTTATCTTTTCTATATTTATCTATCTATCTCCAATACAAAATTGAATGAGTGTAAGAGTGTACATGCACTGTAAGCATCCAGAATGGAAGCACAATTGACATTAAAACTGGATATGATAATACAAGACAATACTGTGTTGTACAGTATTATGGACACGACATTAAATGTACCGGTACCACATTTTCTGGCCCAGGTGAGATAGCTACAGTCTATGTACATACTACATTGTCTACCATATAATTGGTGGGATGTTGATAAGAGAAGATATGATCCACCTCCCCGATATGATGTTTTGCATTTTTTCCAACATTGTTTTAACAGGCTTGGCATCAATGACAGTGCCCATGTACATAGCAGAGATAGCTCCAGCGTACATTAGGGGTCGCCTGGTTACAATCAACAACCTGTTTATCACAGGAGGGCAGTTTGCAGCTTCTGTTGTAGATGGTGCATTCTCCTACTGGCCCTGGGGATGGAGGTGATGTATCTCGATCAGATTTGTGGAAAAATAAGCTACCGTAATGAATCTATAATGTAAAGGCATGCTGACTCCTGTTGAATCATGATACCCTCAACATCACTTATGTGACCAAGTAAATGTCAAATTATGTGCTATATTTTATGCTGATATTTGTGCTATTTTTCTACAGATTACAGAGATACACCCACAAACAAAAATTTTTCAAATCAAGATTCTGCCAGTGACATCATCTGTCAATCGTTACCAGAGTATGATATATGATTAACAAAACACATTGGAATGCGTCTTCCCTGAGACTGAGCTTAACTTGCATAGATTCCATGTTACTAATCTGATTAAAAAAAAGACATCGTAGGAAAATCGCAAGTTATGTCAAATGTCACATATTTACGGTATAAAGAGGTAATTGGTCTGCATTACATTCTACAGGACTAGCAAATGTGAAGAAAACTACAGATAAGGAAAAAAAAAAACAATGGCAAAGAATTTGTGTTCGTATTTTTGCACTAGTTTTATGTCACAAGAAATGTGCAGAAATTTCCACACCGTGAAAATTTCCACTTTTCCAGCACTGGCTAATTGAGACTTTTCATGAAAAACAAAAGTGAGCCCCTTCCCCCACCTCAACTCTCACATCTCGCTCTCTATTGTCCAATGACTCATCATGATGAATGTTCTTTTTTTTTTTTTTTTTAGGCCGATGCTGGGGTTGGCTGCTGTGCCTTCCCTCATCCAGCTGATAGGCTTTCTCTTCCTCCCCGAGTCGCCGCGATGGCTGATCGATCACAATCGCTTGGACAAGGCCAAGCAGGTTCTGCAGAGGACCTGCCAGGGGGAAAATTATGAGGAGCAGTTCAGAATCATTCACCAAGATGTCTTGAATTCAAAGAGACGGCAAGAGGAACAAGCTGGTGAGTTTTTCAATGATATCCACTTTCCAATTTCCAGTTAAAATAAAATGTGACCATGCGTCACAAAACTATGACAGCCATGGATTTTTGTTTTAAAGGTAGGTTCTGAAAGAGGCGACTCTGTCATGCTTAAAAATTACATATAACTCAATACAAATTGCTTTATGATGTAAAAAATATTTCTGGTGCCACTTCGGGGTGTAATCAGCTGGCAGGTAAAAAAAAAGGGGGGGGGGGCTTCAGCGCAATTTTCTCGTGGCACTATGATCGAAAATTAAAGGGGGGTGCAGGCGCCCCCTCTCATTTTTCTTTTTATTTCTTTGATGTTAAGAAAAATAAACGGGGTGCATACGCCCTGGCGGCCCAGTGTCACATCCCCCTGGATCCGCCATTGCTGATTAAAGTCTGGATTTGTTTAATTGTGGATACTGCATTGAATGAAAATTTACATTGGGCCTGTAGTTGAAAGCATTTGCCTGCGAAGGGTTAAAGAAATATGCCTGATTTTCTTCTACAAGCCATGACAATGAATAGAGTTTGGGGAGACACACAAGTTTTTCTGAATTCTTTCAGTGGAAATATGAAATAATAGGGCCCCGACATAATTGTTATCATTTTTTGTTATTGCTATTATTGTCATTATTGTTATGATCTTGCCTTTTGTTTTGTGCATTCAGCAAAATGATCCGGGGGGGGGGGGGGGGGGGGTGCACCCCTCTTTATTTTTGGTTAAAACAAAAGAAATAAAAAGAAAAGTGTGGTGGAGGGGTGTGTGCGCCCCCCTTTGATTTTGCATAGGCACCTCCCCTTTACTGAATTCCTGGATCTGCCCAACGCTGTAGAGAATGAAGAAAACAGGTTAAGTAGGCCTATCTGTATCAATTCAAAATCACACGGCTTGTTAAATCAACATCAGTCAAGTACATTGTATGTTTTCATCACTCTCAATATGAAGTATTTCCTTTGATTAGTTTAGGCCCATATGTTGACTTTTATTGAAAAGGTGCAGGTAAATCTGGCAGTGAAGTTTTCACTATAACCTCCTCAGTAGTTCAAACACCACAGTCCCTCATACTCATACAGTTTCTTTCTCTCTCTTTCTCTCTCTCTCATACACACACACACACACGAATGTGGATGCATATGTCCACACAGACACACACACACGCACACACACATCCCGTCACAGTTACACACGTACAGACATTATGCACTGGATGTGTATTATTATACACGATCGATCTTGCATAAGCACCTTTTGCCCTGATTAGGATGGCGGATGGCTCTTTCTTAATTATCACAAAATTGGTTTTGTGATGCACAGTAACAAATGGACAAATGAGAGATGAATGCCATTAGGTTGTCATTCATCAAGCAATAGTTTATAGCTATAATGGTCAGTACTTTGCCAAAAATGCGGTTGAAAATGACCTGACCTCCACATCCATATAGATCAGGTGTCTTTAAAAAAAATAGTAATGCTGCAAAAAAAAAACAACAACAACAAAACAATAACTACACACAATGTATAGAAAAATATGATTTGAAAACTCACTTTATAGACTGTGGCATACATTGTACATGACATCTTCATACATGTGACAGTGATGAAACAAAACTACAGCCACTATGGCAGGGCAATTTATAATCAAAGCAGTTTCTGTCACCAGAAATAATGATGAGTGTAATATGAAAAGTAAAAGAAGTAAACTAAATTGCCTCACTAGTGTTGGTTATTATAGCAGATGACATATTTCCATCTCTATGAATACCATACTTTCATGATTTTGATTTATTAATAGTAAAGTTTCAGTTTCAGTTAGCCCTGATTGATTGAAGGATTTGGAATTAGCAGCCATTATTTTTGTTGCAACATTGACAGGAAATTCAGTGGTTTCACTCCCATTTTTATGAAGAATGAAAAATAAAAATGATAATGAACATCTAAATGAATGAGTTGGCAAGGTCTCCCAGAAAGGGGGAAAAATGGGTTGATTACATAATTATAATCATTCCAGTTCAAGGAACATATCCAAATTTTATGCACCCCTTTTGTTAAGCTTTGTCTTTCTGGCAACCAGAAATCCTACCCAAGGCCTCCACAACACAGCAACAACCAATTAAAAAAGATGAAAAGAAAAGATTTTATAAGCATTGATATGCAGTGAGTACTGTTACTGGTATGAACAGGTCAAGTGGAATAGTGTGTAACTGATCCCCAGAGGAAAAATATTCTCAAATTTGAATACAACCTTGTAGATTAGTAAACTTTTGCCTTCACAAACAGCTTTTAAGCAAAGGATACACTTTTAATGGTGACACAACATTTGCTCCTGCAACAGTTGCTCTGGTCTTATTTCCTCCAAGGACTTAGGGTTAGGGTTATAATAGGGTTTGGGGTTTAGTTTGATGTGAGGATTAGGATTAGTGTTAGGGTTATATTTGTGGGTAGAATTTATTATTGGCTCTGTGTGCTGATATTTCAGTGGAGCAGTTGTTGCAGGAGCAAATGTCATGGCCCTTTTAATAGTTCCCCAATTATCCTGATGGTGCATCTTTGATTTCTTTAGTCCAGGGTGTCATTTAGATACCAGAGAAAAAGTTCCTTGTTAGAAATAAGTCAGTTCAGAGTTAGCTCATATGCACACGAGTACAAATGACCTTTCTTTTGACTCAGTTGGTTAGGAACTCTGCTTGTTTTTAAAGTGACAATTCACATATCAGCTTGCCCCTCGTAACAATTTACAGAATTAATCAGTCATGTTCAAACAAAGGATGGACTTGCATAGACCAGGTGACAAAAATTATCCATCAAATAATACTGGGGAAAGCAGCCATTTCATTATTTTGCACTGAATGTATTTGAATAATCGTAGTATGATATGCTTAATCAGTGATTTTAACAACCAACATGCCGTTTTGGTACAAATTACTTTTTTCTGCTCATGCACAAAGTGAAATTCTGAAATGGCTTTAACAGTAATAGGATCTGAATTGTTAAATGAAGCAAGCTTTGGATTTAAAAACAGAAAACCGTAAAACAGGGGGGAAAAAAATGTCCTGATAGAAGGAAATGTAAGGGTTTTAATACCCAACATAAAATTAATATGATGGTTTAATTACAGAGCACCTTTAAATGCAAGATTTTGACAATCACAAACCCGGTAGAGATTGATGACCGAGCTGCTGGTTGTAAACTTGTTTTATTCTGCAGGTTCTGAGGTAGTGCTTGTGAGGATATTCAAGTCACCACCTGTGTTAAGAGCTCTCATTGTTGGCTGTGGCATGCAGATGTTTCAACAGCTTGCGGGAATCAATACCATCATGTAGGTGTTGTCCGAGCCGATCTCGTTTTTTTTTGTTGTAACATTTTGTATTTTGCCTGTAGTTTTTAGTTTGCTTTTTTACCTCTGCCAAGGATGTTATGGATTTGTCAGCATTTGTTTTGTTTGTTTGTGCAAAATAGCTCAAAAAGGATTGTCAGTGGATTTTGATGGAACTTGCTGGAAAAGTTGCTCAATTTCTGACCTCTTTGAATCTTGGCCATTGTTTAAATTGGGACAAAAGGCTTACTCCCAAGTTGTCCTTATTACAATACAAAGTGAGAATGACTGTATTCACATCAGTACCAACAGCTATCAATTATTCATGTTGATATGTGTCGTGATGTGTAGATAGACCATTTGTGGGGATTTCTGTCCCATTTTTCTAATGATGAGCTATTAACTGCACCTGTTACTTGCGATGCTGTATAAATGTCAGGTAGGCCAGTGGCATACTAAGGATGGGTAGTTGGGTAATGTCAAGAGTAATGGTTCAGATAGAAATTATGCTGAAAAGTTGGATGTATGTTGAAAGCAGCCTATCATGTTGCAATTAAATCTCCAGGTACTACAGCGCCACCATCATCAGGATGTCCGGTGTTCGGGACACATCCACTGTCATCTGGCTGTCGGCCGCAGTGGCGAGCGTCAATTTCGTCTTCACCATAGTTGGGGTGTACCTGGTCGAGAGGGCTGGGAGAAGAATTCTGACACTAGGGAGCTTCACAGGTGAGAACAGAGCATAGTACCAGATCACATGACCCAGTGTCTGATAGACACCGCTAGTTGGTCGCAACTACAGAAAGTACAAAAAATGGTATTTTGATTTGCTCCTGTTTCAAAATTAGCCTTGTGCAAGGCAGTGACTTCATTGTTTAGTTTGCATGTCTGTTTCCATGAGTTCTTATACTGACAATTGTGGATTACATTAAAGGGATGGGATATAGTTTTGGTTGAGATGAGGTTTAGGTTTGATTTTTTTTTTTTGAGATAATTAGAAACTCCCTGTATGAAATATTAAAGAGCATACAGTTCAGCCTCCAATTGTAAGAAGAATTCAAAGTTTATTTGACGAAAATCGGTATTGAAATGGCCGAGATATCCAAAAAGAAAAGTGAAACAAAGAGGTTGTAATAAAAGATGGGTCCCACCTTGAATTTGGACATCTTTGTGTGAGGATGTCTCAGCCATTTCAATACTGATTTTTTTTTTATCAAATTAAGTTGGGATTCCTCTTAGAAGTTTGTATGCTCTTTAATATTTCATGTAAGTGATTTCAAATTATCTTGCAAAAAGTTGAAAGCTGAATCCCCATCTCAACCAAAACTCTACCATCCCTTTAAGCAATAGTGCATGCATGGCTTGCAATCGTGGTGGCTGAAAATGACAGTGTGACAGACAGATTAAACTTTAAAATGCATGCTATTATGTTTTCCAAAAGATGCATGACTGATCATATCTTGCCATTCCAGAACTATTCATGCCATGCAAAATCAGATGCAATGGGATAATGTAAAAACTTCATTACAAATTTGAGAAACTTGACGTATCATTGTAATAATCTTCAAGAATTTCCAATTTTTCGTAAAATGTGAACTAAAAAGAATACAACTTAAATCTAGCTGAGCATTTCATCTTTTTTCTTTTTCTTTTTTCTTTTTCCTTTCTCTTTTTTCCCTTCCCAATTATTTTAATTTCATGTCAGTTGACATTGGTTTGTTTTATTTTGTTTTATGTTGCTGTTTTTGTGTATTTTCTGAGGGTCCCATGTTGTACAAGCTTTGCTTCTTAGTGAGACCCTCCATTTCCATCCCCATCCTTAGTCAACTTGTATTATATGCTTTATATATATATTAAAGAAGATATAATTGTGTTTTGTTTTTTTCATCTGTTACTCATTTTCGATATGTACTTTCAATTGTTAAATCACATTCTGCAATTATTACAAATATCCTGTGCATATACATTGTATGTAATTTCTTTGTTTATTTGATGGAAGTGAAAATAAATTTGAATCTTTGAATCTTTGAATCTCCAGTAGTGTAGAATTATATATTCCAAAATGAGCATTTGAATCATGATGCACATACTTTCTGTTGCTTCATGAAATACCTTAATTGGTTGCTACAAAACACAACATTTTTTATTTTTTTTTTGCTCTTAAGGATGATAACAACCATATTAACAATGTGTGCTTTGAATAGTGTATTCACAATACTTCCTACCAGCAGAAATGTCCAAACCAATTGTAGGACAATGAATTGTCATACTTAACATGGAGATCTTCGTCGATAAATGGTTGAAACTATCTGAGGATGCCATTTGTGTTTGTGTGTGTACAGTATGTGTGTCACTGTGTGTGTGTGTGTGTGTGCATGTGTATGATATGTTTTTTTCATGTATGTGAGTACCATGCTCTCCTTTTTGGACGATTAGTGAAGATTATTGTGATACTGAGTACAGCATTTATTGACTAAAACCTGTTCCCTGTTGCATAAAAGATGAGATCAAACATACCTTGTGTAAGTCAGAAAATCCAACAAAGTCTCTGAATACTTAACCTGTTCCATGCGGGAACCTTGTGGCCTGTGTTTTAAGTCTATGGAGATTTCAGAATTCAGTATGGAACGGGTCAAATACTCAATTTTGGTTCACTGGTGTTCATTCTGACCTCTGTTTGATTGCATCTTTTTATGCAACAGGGCCCTGGAGATGTAGAAATAAGCATGTCAAATCTGTTACCTGCTTTCCATGTACACACTTGATTATACACATGTATGTTTTAAATGAGATGTATTATGCATTTCTTCATTCATTTTCTTCAGGAAAAAACAAAAACAAAAAACATCTATTTTGTTGTAAGCATTGTTACGGTGATCTTTCCCCCCCCCCCCCCCCTTAAGTTTGATCACATGCTTTGGTGTTGCTGGTACCACATTCAGTTTTCTTTCTTTGTTTTGTGTCAGTTAGTTTTGTGCTTTCTCAAGATAAAATCTCACTTAAACTTCTCCAGGATGTATCAAGGCTATCATAGTCTTTCACATTTACTCCACAAAGAGGAATTTGATGCCTGTAAAATTCTTTGTCACAAAATATATAAGATATAAGTTTACACTTACACCTACATGTGAAATACTCATGTACATGATGCATACATATACATAGTATACATTGTATATAATAGATGCATGCATGCGCTCATACACATGTATACATTATATATATGAATAAACAGTGCAGATCTATAGACAAATCAATACATGGGTAAAGAAAGGTAAAAAAAGTTCTTCTTGTTTGTCATGTGATTGTGATGGCTTTTTAAAGGTGCCCTCTAGAGTGTATATTTATAGCCGATGTAATTCACTCACTTTCAGATCAATTTTCTTTCACATTATGTAATTATTTTACTGGTTTAAAAACAAAAGAAAAGAAAAAAGCAGTCTACTCCTTGAAATTACCATCGAGTCATGTTTAGAAAGTGATACTGTACGAGCTGAAATTTTCGCGTACAGATATTTTCGCGAATTGCTACTTGGAGGACATTTTCGCGTGTTGTTGATTTTGAGGTTGCGAGGGTCTAACTGAGCTTACTTATTTGTGCGTTGTTATTTTCGCGTGTTGTTATTTTCGTGGTTCAAAGGCGATTCGCGAAATTCGCGAAAATTTCAGCTCGTACAGTGACTCATGTTTACCACTGGTGTTAGAGTGATGGTTGTAATGCTTGTTTTATGTGTTTCCCCTTAATAGGTGTGGCTGCATCCATTTTGTTCCTTGCTGTGTCGTTTTACCTGATAGCAAAGACCTCTCCTGAGTCGGACATTATCACTCAAGGCCAGTGTGGAAGTGTCAGGTTAGATCTCTGCCATTTCATTGCTGCTATTTACTTGAACTTGAAAGAAGCATTTATGAAGATGACTGGGGTGGGAGGAAGTACATAATAATATACTGCATTGCTTTTGAAGGATTTCTATGCTATGATTGGCTAGTCGGTAGCCGTTTTTGCAGTGTCACCAACACACGCACAGCGAGCAAGTGTGTAGGAGAGCTGTACCCTATGCACCTAAAATCCTGGTTAAAAACACACACACACACACGTACACACACAAAAGAAATCGGCCGATATCTGCAATAATCTTTAGGACTGAATATGGCAGATTGCCCAAAAGAAGAAGAAGAAGCTATGCAATACTGCTGGCATCTGCATGTCTTAGCACCTTTTGGAAACCCAGATTGGATGTTCTAATTTTATTGCTTCTTTTATATGCCATTCATTTATACAACATTGACAATGTTCTCCCACTGGGGAACATTACAAATGTGACCCTGCACCTCAAAACGCACACAAAGTCGCCAGACATGAATTTTTAGTTAAGACCATATTCTGAAAGAGCAGACTTTAAGCTTTCAAATGATGTATAACTCAAATCAAATGGACTCTCCTAACCTATCTAAATATTGGAAAGAAAGCACAAACTCAGGAAAAGTGTGAACTGAGAAAAGAGGCTCTGAAGTAGTGTCTATTCAAGCGCTTAATCTTTACCAAACCGTGCTGGCTATGCGATGAATGGGACAAAAAAACAGGAAGTAAGCCACCAGAGTTACAACAATGAAGGGATTATCAGATTAAACTGAAATTAAGCATGCCTCATTAACACATTCTGTCCATAATTGAGGCCAACTTTCAAAGCAGTAGCACTATCCTTTCAAAAGTTATTAGAGTGAAAGTGAAGAGTGTGGACAAGGTTTTTCAGAAATGAAAAAGGGATTCTAAAGACACACCTAATCACACTATTCTACCAAAAATGTTCGAGATAAACTGCTAACAAAACACACTTTCCTGCCCGTTTTATGATACCAAATTTTAGCATAATGTAAAAGAAGACCCGCTCTTTCAGAAAATATGAAAAAGTCAAGTTCGGCTGGGTTGACCCATTTCAGTTATTTTCAGGCCTCACGCAAAATCAGTGTGTGCGACTTTATGTTCATTTTGAGGTGCACGGTCACAAATGGTCTGCTCTTGCTTGATTATGTTTGTCCAATAGCTGGCTGGTGTTTGACTAACCCATATAATATAATCACTTCGTTTGTACAGATGTCATGTAGCTCAACTCGTCAACACATTCCACATGTCATGGACTGACGTATGTACATGCAGGTTTAATTTGCTGAATTCAGCTTAAGTATGACTTGAAACCACCATGCTTAGCAGTGTACATGTAGCAATATAAGAAAAAAAAATGGAAATAAAAGAGGGAACCCTCTCATATCCAACTTTACTGTATAAAACAGTCAACTTAAATAAAACAAGTGTTGTATGATGAGACACATACACACAAAAAAAACAAAAACAAATAAAGTGAAGTTGCACAATACAAAATTTCACTAATATTTCCTTGAAATAGTAATGACAGTGGCAGTGATATATTATGCAAATTAGTTGAGGCAATAATGCCATCTTTGGTAATTTCCTGTTAGCCTGCTTACGGAAATGTGTCCTTTTTTTTTTTTTTTTTTTAAATAAGCTCATTAAAATCAATTGATAGCAAGAAATCATATCCTTTCCACATAAAACCATTTTAGAGTTGGAATGATTTAGGTTGATGACTTTTTGATAAGGGGAGTTATAGTTGGTGCATCTTCAAATGAAATATTAAATGTTTTTATAATGTCTTTGCATACCAAGCAGTTGGAGAGTTGTGAGATCATTTCATCTTTACATCATCAGACATCATCAGACTGTTTCAGTAAGCACTAAAATCAGTCCTAATGTTTATACAACTGATGTAAGGGACAATTTTGGAATCAAGCACTCCTCAGAAATTAGGAACTATTTCACTATAAAGCCATTTGGGAACAAAAGTGAAACAAAAACAAAAAAATAGCAAGTGCCACGTTGATTTGCCTTTTGAATCTCTACTTCAATTGAATACTCATTGCAAGCAAAAGTAATGAGGATAGCAAACAGTGGAAGGTTTTGTTTCCTTCTTAATATGTGGTGGTGGTTTTCTGCAACTGATCTTTGAATAAGTCTGTTTAAAAGCCTGCAGTGATGCCATTTATCAATGGCCAATATTGTAAAAAAGTAGGCAGAAGAGTTCTGTGCTATTGTCAGGTAGTACCAATGCCTTTCACTGTTAGTTAAAACCCCCCCCCCCAAAAAAAAAAAAAAAAATGTATTAAATGCAATGAGAAAGCAGTCAACCCCTAAAAAGCTCTATCTCAAGTGTTTGAGTAAGAGGAGGTTTTGTCTTCTGCAGGTATCAGTATATGATTAAACTAAAGGGACAAGTGATTTACCACTCATTTACCACTCATTAGGACTGTTAGATTCTCTACTTGGACAGCACACCAAATGAATGTGTTTAAGTC
Organism: Diadema setosum; assembly: GCA_033980235.1. NCBI lineage: Eukaryota > Metazoa > Echinodermata > Echinoidea > Diadematoida > Diadematidae > Diadema > Diadema setosum. Next base: position 24,021,029 of record CM067060.1, read on the forward strand.
AGTGCAAAATTTTATGTCACTCATACTCAATATAAGGCAAAAATTATCTGCACAGACCATGGACATTTGACTCAAGATGAAATTGCAGATTCAATTTATTATGATTTCTCAGCACCAGTGATATGCACATATGGGATTGTAACATCTAGTTATTATTGTGTACCCGCATTTAAAGGTCCAGTTTACCTTTGGGAACAGTGATTTCAAAAATTTTCAAGATATCATATTTGATGCATATGTGTAGGTCTGTTGTATCATAAAACATCCTACCATATGAAATATTTGCAATAAAACCTAAAATATAAGGAGATATCAGGGTTTTTCTCAATAAACCGTAACTGTATACGGTTTAGTCTGGAAATTTTTTTATTATAACTATTGTTCACATTTTGTGTATTTAACAACACTTAACATCGATCATACGGATTCAAAATTTTGACAGTGGTTGTTTCTATCCCTAACTCACATTTTAGAACTATTTTATAGCACTAATGCTTTCATCTGCAAATGGTAAATTATGCCTTTAAGTGTACAGTTCTGGTCGGGGTGAGGATTTAGCTTTTAACGTTTTGCGAGATATTCAGAAACCACTCTATGAGATGTCAAAGAGCATGCAATTCTAAGGGGTATCAAAAGTTTATTTGATGAAAATCGGTTTTGAAATGGCCGAGATATCCAAAAACAAGGTGAAACAAAGAGATCCTAATAAAGGTGGGGCATGTCGCCTTTTATTATTATCACTTTTGGGGATATCTCGGCCATTTGAAAACCAATTTTCATCAAATAAACGTTGAATCCTTCTTAAAATCACATGCTCTTTCATATTTCATAAGAGGTTTCTCATTATCTCACTTAGAAATGTTCAAAACATGAATCCCCACCTCAACCAGTACTGTACAGTCCCTTTAAGATGTTGTATAAGTGGCAATCTTATAATCCCTGTGAAAATGGAGTTAAAAAGGTACGTCCTATTTGACTAATCTTTAGCAATGTGAAGATACTTGATTGTAAACTATGCATCATTCATTGTTTTGAGGATTTTTTTTTAAATATTATTATTATTCAAGGGGAGAGGGAGGTATTCTTATTTCATCCACTTCATTTGGTTTCTGGGAGGGATTTCTCAACATACACTAATAATGTAATTGATCATTTACAGTACATGTCATGAAGGTTCTTATGCTAGATATGTCACTTGACCTGGTAAGCATGTAAATGGTCTCTTGCTCTTTTGCAAACATTATTGCTCCTTTGTTCATTTGATGCTTCAACATCTAACACCAGTAATGTAGCAGTAGTGTCATATGTTTGTAGTGAGTCTATCAATCATATGCAATAACACCAGATATATGTCATGTATGTTTTTATATAACTTTTCACACAGTATCTGAGATGTGTATGATATTTTTGTTTTTGCTTCTTTTTTTTTTGGGGGGGGGGCTGGATAAAGGCTTTGGGAATGGAAAACCTTGATAAAAGCAAGAGAATATTAAGCAGAGGGGTGGAGTTGAGTTGAAAGTTAAGGGGAGACAGACTGAAGAAAATTAACAGAAAATTAACAAATCAATCAGATTTGGTAGCTCAATTCACTCACAAGGAATCAGGGTTAAATTCTTAGTCACTGTGATGTAAAATACTGTGATATGAAATACTGCTTTGTCCAGCAATTAGGACAGGTGTATGAAAGTTACTTGCAAATTATTTAAATAGAGATTATCTTATGCCCCAAATCTCTTACTATGGTCTTCCTGTTGGAATTAGATACAATGCTACACCTGAGTGGGCTAGCTGACTTACAGTTAGGTCAAACTATATAGAGAAATTGTTTGGATGTTGAATGAAAGAGCATGGCAAGTTATGGCCATGTGCCAGAGCCAGTAAAGGGATGATTAAACCCAAGGGCAATTGGAAGATACATGTACTTTGGATTCCAAGGCACATATTAATGTATTGAAGAGACATTAGAAGAACATTTAGTTTCATGAGGCTGCCATTAAATTTATTACTTCTGACACCACAGGCCATCTCCAGCTGAATACATTAGGGATAACAAATGTGGGTTGCTAGTGTCAACAGGGTCTTACTGTTGTATGATGCACAGTATACAAACACCACTCTGTATGTCACATGTTTACAATCGATGCATCTTTTTCCCCCTATGCAGTACATGCGATGCCTGTGTGCGGGAAGACGCCTGTGGATTCTGCTTCCAGACATACAACCATTCCATTCTCAACAGCTCCTGTTTGGCAGTGGATGGATACCTCACCAACCAGTCTGCTAATGGTCTCTGCACCAAGGCCGAGCTCTTGCACCATGAAAGCACCTGGGCCTACGACTACTGTCCTTCGCCCTATGCTTTCATGTCATTCATCGGCCTCATCATGTATCTTGTCTTCTTTGCACCAGGTATGTGGATGTACATCACTGTTCACCTATAACGATACCAGTTTGAGTAGTAGAGTAATTTTGGAATATACATGCCTAATGGCCACATATGTTAGTGTAACTTTATTGGCAGTTTGGGCACTGTGAGGCTGTGGGCAATTGTTGAAATTTATGCGCCCGATTTCAACCAATCATAATTGTGGATTCATCTATGAGGTATATATTCAAGACTATTATTGACCCCCTGTATCTTTAGACCCGTATCAGGACAACTCCCCCGGAGGACTAGTCCCCCGGGGACTACTCCCACCTGACAGCTCCCCCGGAGGACCACTCCCCCGGAGGACGTCTCCCCCGGAGGACTACTCCCCCGGAGGACGTCTCCCCCGGAGGACTACTCCCCCGGAGGACGTCTCCCCCGGGGGACAGCTCCCCCGGGGGACTACTCCCCCGAAGGACAACTCCCCCGGGGGACAACTCCCCCGGAGGACAACTCCCCCGGAGGACCACTCCCCCGGGGGGCAACTCCCCCGGGGGACAACTCCCCCGGGGGACAACTCCCCCGGAGGACAACTCCCACCTGACAACTGCCCCGGGGACGTCTCCTGGGGGACAATCCCATAACTGATCAGAGATGTTTCTTATTCGTGTCCTAGAAATTAAAATTGAATTCATCTGTGTAAAAACAGTATTCTTTTTATACAGAATTTAAATTAAATTTAACGTTACCTAAGACCTAATATGTTGTTAGAAATACCCTTTTAATGGGGTTATGATTTTCATCTATGTCTTAGATTCTTATGATAGTTACTATCCTATAATGTCACTGTCAGTAATACTTTATTGTGCAATTTTAGTTTGTTATGTTGACTGTGAATTTATCTGAACATCATTACAATTCTTAATGTCGGAGAATAATAATTGACAGAAAAAAATATGAATATTCTGTGCCTGAAAAGACTTGAACGTGTAAAAAGGTAATATCTTCAAACAGCCCTGGGAAAGCACACCCGCACGACCAACACAAATCTCTCAACCAAAAATATGGGATGATTCGAGTTTCAATTAATTGAAAATTGAGTTTTGTTTCACACAGTTTTATTTGATAACGTTTGAACATGGAAAACAAAAACTAAAAAAAAAAAATGTCTAGCGTAAGAGTAATTGAAGTTAGTATGCAAACAACACTTTTGCACGTAATGGTATACCGGAGATTGTGGTATCAGATAATGATACACAGTTTACAAGTGGCCAGTTCAAAGAGTTTGCTTGTCAGTACCAATTCAAGCATGTCACGTCTTCATCACTTTCTACATAGCAATGGGAAAGTTGAAAAGACAGTACAAATCGCAATGTCTAATGAAAAAGGCAATGAGAGATGGAACAGATTCAGGTTTGGCATTTCTTGACTATCGGAATACACCGATCGATGGGCTATAGATGCTAGTCCTGCACAATTGTTGATGTAGAGGACGACAAGGACCACCCTGCCAGCAGCTAGTCAGCTGCTGAAACCAAAATTAATAAAGAATGTGCAAACAAAGCTGACCAAGAAACAAAAGTGCAGTAAAATTACTTTGATCGAAGCGAAAAGCGTTGTTGTTTCAAAGACAAAGTTTCCAAGAAGTTGCATAGTGGAATGTGAAGGAAAAATGCTCCTGTCAAAACAGAATTGACATCAGAAGAGGTACAGCGGAAAACAATCCTTAATGCAACAAAGCTAGATGACTCAACATAATATCGTATCACAAGATCAGGTCAAAAATATGGACCAGTGTAAAAACTTATCTATTTTGTAGGATAGATACCGGAATTTGACGGGAAATGAAATGTCAATGATCACGGGATTGTGATAATGTTTAGATGTTGAACTATTCATCTGGAGAGTAGAGTTGGTCACATTTTAAGTGCAATAAAAGTGTTTCATCTAACTTATCAAAAGTAACAGCTTTGTCGATTATTATAAGAGAAACAATGATAAACGTTTCTTCAAAGACAAAAATAACACATTTCTAAAAGTGAACAGAAGTACAGTTTACAAAACAATCACAAGTATTTCTCCAAGTGTGAAGAGCGAGCGATTTGAACCTACGTCGTTATAAGAGTGCGTTGTAATGTGTCATACAAAGCCGTGATATCTCAATATTGAAGTGAAGTGTTACTCACTTTACAAGTATCAGTAATGTTTGTGTTTATAAGATGTGTTGCTATGATTACACATGTAGTAAAGTTGAATGTAAGATATAAGATATGGCAAGTCAAACACACCCATACAAGACGTATTTCCATTATTGTCCCCGCCGAACGAGTTCGAGCAGGGGACTATGAAACGGGCTCCGTACGTGTGTGTGTCCGTGTGTCCGTCCGTCCGTCCGTCCGTCCGTCCGTCCGTGTGTCCGTCCGTCCGTCCGTGTGTCCGTGTGTGCGTCCGTGTGTGATCAAAATCTTCAATTTGCTACTTCTCTGTCATTTATGAGCCAATTTTGATTCTGTTTGCTTTATATGATAGCACTACATGGGAGCTTTGAAACTTCTACACAGAATTTCAGTCGTGACCTTTGACCTTGACCTTTGACCTATATTGTACATTTTGCTACAAAATGCTACTCCTTCGCCATTTCTTACCCGATTTCGATTCCGTTTGCTTTATGTGATGGCACTAGGTGAGGGCTTCAAAACTTCTACACAGAATTTTGACCTTTGACTTCTTTGACCTTTGACCTTGATTTTTTGACCTATATTGTACATTTTGCTACAAAATGCTACTCCTTCGCCATTTCTAACCCGATTTCGATTCCGTTTGCTTTATGTGATGGCACTAGGTGAGGGCTTCAAAACTTCTACGCAGAATTTTGACCTTTGACTTCTTTGACCTTTGACCTTGATTTTTGACCTATATTGTACATTTTGCTACGAAATGCTACTCCTTCGCCATTTTCAACCCGATTTCAATTCCGTTTGCTTTATGTGATGGCAGTAGTTGAGGGCTTCAAAACTTCTACACAGAATTTTGACCTTTGACTTCTTTGACCTTTGACCTTGATTTTTGACCTATATTGTGCATTTTGCTACAGAATGCTACTCCTTCGCCATTTCTAACCCGATTTCGATTCCGTTTGCTTTATGTGATAGCACTAGGTGAGGGCTTCAAAACTTCTACACAGAATTTTGACCTTTGTCTTCTTTGACCTTTGACCTTGATTTTTGACCTATATTGTACATTGGCTACAAAATGCTACTCCTTCGCCATTTCTAACCCAATTTCGATTCCATTTGCTTTATGTGATGGCACTAGGTGAGGGCTTCAAAACTTCTACACAGAATTTTGACCTTTGACTTCTTTGACCTTTGACCTTGATTTTTTACCTATATTGCACATTTTGTTACAAAATGCTACTTCCGGCGGGGACATATGTTACGCACCGCGTAATTTCTACTTTTCCTTGTTACTCAAATAGGACAAGTATATTGTGTGAACAACGTATCAAATAATTGCCATGATAATCCTAAAAAGACAATGGCTTATTAATTAAGTTTCAGTGGTAGTTGATAAATGAAAAAATCTGTGTGAAAAAGAGAAACTATACTTTTCTAAAAAAAAAGGGAGATGCCAAATGTTTGAAATTACTAACAGTTTGAACGCAGAGACTATAGTGCCTAGCTATGCAGCACCAAATTACTACTAATCCCCACAGAGATGATGCTGTTGCTATGCTCTATAGTTACCCCTCTCGAGAAACCCCGGAGGTAGATGTACTACCTCAGCAAACTTCCTTACTTGCACCCAAGACCTAGAAGAATAAAAACATATCAACCTATCACCTGCGTGTTAACAAAATGTGCACATATACTTTTTGACCAGTGTCCGTTTCTTCCCTTGGGCATCCGATGCAATCGATATCGCTAAAGCATTTGCATTGTTCAAACTCGTCATGATTGTAATACAACAAATTACTGCCAAGATCGTGTGCTTATTCTGACTGATTAAAGAAACAACTAAGGAACTCTCTAAATAACAGGCTAAATATTACAGTCGTCATCCCTTGATATCTCATAGAGATGGGCTAAAGAGGATGACATTTTCAGAACATGCTCATCACACCTTAGTTTGATGACTTTGTGCCTACTGACACCATTTTTGAAAAAAAAAGAACGAAAAATGCGAAATCCAGGGTTGCCCCGGCCGAAAAGCTGGTCGCCGTTTCGGCTTTAAAAAGACATTTCTGGTTATAACTCGGCTATTTTTTGGTCAATTGTGATGGTTTTGGTGTCTAACCCCATGTTTTTGGGGTCAAGGAAATGGATAATTTTAGTGTAAAACCTAATCTTCCACATGATACTAACCTTTTGCCCATATTTAGGCATGAAATTTCCTTGCCCTTTACCCCTACCCCAACTGCCATTTTTTGCATTTTTTTTCTGTATTTTTCAAGTAGTATTGACTACCATACTCTTAATAACAAGTTCTAGCTATCAATCTGGTGTTTTCTACCAACAATAGTACAGCAAGGGTTATGTTATACGTGTGTCATGCAGATACCGGTATGTGGCTGGTGCATTCAGGATGCGGTAACTGTGCAACCAGTGCTATACCTGTTTCTGCATTATAGTGCCTAATGCCGGTTGGAAGATATTACCTTTTTACACGTTCAAGTCTTTTCAGGAACAGAATATTCATATTTTTTTTTCTGTCAATTATTTCTCCGACATTAAGAATTGTAATGATGTTCAGATAAATTCACAGTCAACATAACAAACGAAAATTGCACAATGAAATTACTGACAGTGACATACAGGATAGTAACTTTCATAAGAATCTAAGATAAAAATCATAACCCCATTAAAAGGGTATTTCTAACAACATATTCCTTTGTAGAGGGAGACAAACTGAAGAAACTTAAAAACTTGAGCCTTCACCCCTCTGAATGATATCTTTCTTTTATTTATCATATTCCTTATCATAATCATGAATTGCAAAAAGAAAAAGAAAATCATCAAAGAATGGACTTCTTAAAATATTATAAAATAATGAAGAATAACAGGTACATGCTAAGGAATGAACTCTCCCCTCAAAAGCGTGTATCCGTCAATGTGTTTATCTCTTGACCAATTTTCAGTGATAAAATGGACCTGCGTTTCTACTTTTTTCGACATTACATGTATAGCGTGTACAAAAGTAAAAACTTTGTCCTGAGATTTCAAAAACTTTGTTATAAAGATGGACGTGTCTTAGGTAACGCTAACTTTAATTTAAATTTTATTTAAAAAGAATACTGTTTTTACACAGATGAATTGAATTCTAATTTCTAGGACACACACACAAACACACACACAAAAAAAACTCATTGTTCAGTATGGGATTGTCCCCCAGAAGACGTCCCCGGGGCAGTGGTCCTCCGGGGGAGTGGTCCTCCGGGGGAGTGGTCCTCCGGGGGAGTTGTCCCCCGGGGGAGTTGTCCCCCGGGGCAGTTGTCCCCCGGGGCAGTTGTCCCCCGGGGCAGTTGTCCCCCGGGGCAGTTGTCCCCCGGGGGCGTCGTCCCCCGGGGGAGTCGTCCCCCGGGGGAGACGTCCTCCGGGGGAGTAGTCCTCCGGGGGAGACGTCCTCCGGGGGAGACGTCCTCCGGGGGAGACGTCCTCCGGGGGAGTTGTCAGGTGGGAGTAGTCCCCGGGGGAGTTGTCCTGCGGGGGACAAGTCCTAGACCCCTTTAGACCAATTAGTAGCAGGGCTCTCTTTGGCTGTTCTGTGGCCGCGGAGGGTTGAATCAACCCCAAAATTAATGACAGAACCAATTTTAAGCATAATTATGCTTAAATAAATTGACTTCAGCCAATGAACGTGAAAATAATAATATTTTTTTGAATTAGGTGAGAAAACTCCACTTGCATAAACTTTGTACACAAAAATCATGTTTTTGAGCCATTTTCGGTCCGAGATGCATGTATGAAAGGTCATGTAGTGTCGTAATGGTATGCCCAATTTTTTTGAAAATGGTGTCATAATATGTGCGAGACTCAAAAGTAAAAAGTCAGCGAGCGGTGCCGTGAAATGATTTTGTGTTGTGGAATAGTTGTGGAAAATGTCGGCGGGGGGGGGGGGGGTTCAGGGTTCCCACAGTCATGGAAAATCCTGGAAAAATTTGTGGTCATGGAAAGTCAGGGAAAAGTCAGGGAATTTGGAAAATTTGTGAAAAGTCATGGAAAAGTCATGGAATTGCATTTACCTCTTGGCTATGGCAGCTTTCCAGTTTGTCGTGTCTCGCAACTCTCATACTCTGTGATCATACTCTGCTATTATAACTGGTGTTCATGATTTCCATTTTTCCAAGTTTTGTGACATCCCAAATTCTACATAACTCCCGGGACATATACTAATGATGATAGATGTACATGTCATGAGTAAGATAGTGGGTGGAACGGATGGCTGTGAGGGGAGGTGGAGGCCATCATAACGTGTCTGATTTTGGAAACCGTGCCAGAAAGGAAGTCATGGAAAGCAGCAATTTAGTCACGGAAAAGTCATGGAAAAGTCATGGAATTCTGTTTTCAAATTTCTGTGGGAACCCTGGGGTTGATTACCCCCCCCCCCCCCAGCCATTTTAGGGTTAAAGTGTGTGTGTCCCATTTGCAACCCTGAAAATGTGATTCCTTTCATAAGCTGGTGTATTGTAGAGGTAAGTAATTCAGACTTTTCTTCATAAAAGCTTGAAACTTTTTATGCCTCCGCAACGAAGTGGCCGGAGGCATTATGTTTTCGGGTCGTCCGTCCGTCCGTCCGTCCGTCCCGTTTTGTTTTTGTCGATATCTCAAGAACCGTGTGGTGGTTTTACATCAAACTTGGTATGAGGGTATATCCTTGGGGGATAATACTTTGTGTGAATTTTAGGGTCACAGGGTCAAAGGTCAAAGGTCACAGGTTATTTTGTGGAAAAAAAAATTGAAATTTCATGTTTTTCTCCATATCTCGCAAATGGTTCAAGGTATCTTCATGGAACTTAGTATATATGCTTGTACCGACGGGCAGTGATTATCTAGGGAAGTTGGGGGTCATGGGTCAAAGGTCAAGGGGGTCAAAGGTCAAGGTCAACTCCTCAAAATAGCACTACTTTCTTTAAAATGCAATATGCCTGAAGGGTTGTTTTTTTTAAACTTGATGTATGGCATGTATTACCCAATATATATTTTTGGGGAATTGCCAAAAGGTCAAAGGTCAAAAGGTAAAAGGTCAAGTGAAAGTGCTAAATTGCACTTTTTCCTCCATATCTCGAAAGTAACTCAAGGTATCATCATGAAACTTACATATTTATGCATGTTCTACCTTACAGTGATTCTCTATGGAACTGTGAGGTCAAAGGTCAAATGAAAGGTTTAGATAATGCTATTTTCCCATTTGATACTGAAATTATACTTTTTCTCAATACCTTGAAAATTACTCAATGCATAAACTTATAAAAGGGTCAAAAGTCAAGTAAAAATCATCAGTTCCCCAAATACCTGCTCTCTGACATTTTAATCATTCATCCAATTGAACCTACAACTGTAGTTCTAGGAAAGTGAACATTCAGCACATTTGTGTCAAACCTGTCATTTCAATATTTTGCCAATTGTGTGAAACTGTCATCACACATTGTCAAGACATTGTCAAGACATTGTACTATACTATATTAGGAGAACCATGCATTATGGCGGAGGCATATCAGTCGCCGTAGCGATATATCTAGTTTTATGATAGAGGAGGAAATAAAACTACGGTATAGATACTGTACAGTGAATTTATTTGCACCCATACATGCATGTTGGGAGACAATTTCCTTCAATAAAATGCAAAATTTTGTGATGATTTCAAAAGGATAACACAACCTTGAATGGTTTGTGTTTGAATTCCTGCAGGGATGGGTCCCATGCCGTGGACGGTGAACTCTGAGATCTACCCACAGTGGGCCAGGAGTGCAGGTAACGCCATGGCAGCCACAGTCAACTGGTCATTCAATTTACTCATTGCAATGACCTTCCTCAGCCTCACGGAGGCCATCACACGTCAAGGTAGATCTTTATTTTTTCCTCTTTTTTATTGTTTTATTATGTCGATAGCTTCCTTTTGCAGTTAAAATCACTTAAAAACTGTCCCTGGCAGTGACATCACATCGCACTTTATACCCATTGCCATTTAATTACATCATAATTCTCCTTGAACAATAGCAGTGCTTTTGTTTTTATGCCTCCGCCACGAAGTGGTGCCGGAGGCATTATGTTTTCGGGTTGTCCGTCCGTCCGTCCGTCCGTCCGTCCGTCCGTCCGTCCGTCCTTCCGTCCGTCCGTCCTTCCGTCCGTCCTTCTGTCCGTCCGTAATGAATTTTGTGGACAGGGTAACTACCAAAACCTTTTGAGGTATCCTAATGAAACTTGGCATGTATGTGTATTAGGGGGTGAAGTTGTGCCTATCAACTTTTGGGTGCACATGCTCAAGGTCAAAGGTCAAAAGGTCAAGGTCAAATACATAAAATTTCACTTTTTCCACCATATCTATTGAATGCCTGAAGATATTTTCTTGAAACTTAGTGTATACATGTATTACCCAATTAAGAATCGCTGGTGAAAGTTTGGATCATGAGGTCAAAGGTCAAAAGGTCAAGTAAAAATATCAAAACTTCTTTTTTTTCTCCGTGCCTTGGAAAATTGTTCAAGGTATCTTCATGGAACATAACATGTACTGACTGGAAGTGATTATCTAGAGAATGTAGGGTTCATGGGGTCAAAGGTCAGGGGTCAAAGGTCAAGTGCAACACTTCAAAATTTTACTATTTCCCTCATATTTATGCAATGCCAGCAGGGTTATTATTTTTTTACACTTGGTGTATGCATGTGTAACCTAATAGAAATTCTCTGGAAAGTTTTTTTTTTCTTCTTTTTTTGCCTCAAAGGTCAAAAGGTCAAAGATCAAGTGAAAGTGCTGAACTAACTTTTTCCTCCATATCACGAAGTGGCTCAAGTTATCTTGAAACTTAGTACATATTATGCATGTTCTACCTGAAAGTGATTATCTTATGAATTTTAGGGTCAAGGGCCAGATGAAAATGGTAACAATTTACTATTCAATTCAGAAATTGCACTTTTTCTCCACACCTGTACCTTGAAAATTACTCAATGCCTAAATGTATGAATGGGTCAAAGTCAGGTTAAAGTTCTTAAATCCCTAGATACATGCTTTCCTATTCATCCAATTAAACCTAGGTCAAGGAAGGTGAACATTCAACACGTTTGTGACAAACTTGTCATTTCAATATTTTGCCAATTTTGTGAAAATGTAATCACACATTGTCCACATGTACTATCTAGACCTATTGGGAAAATCATGCATTATGGCGGAGGCATACCAGTCGCCAAAGCGACATTTCTAGTTCTACTGGATATAATGACAGCCATTTAATTACATCATAATTCTCCTTGAACAATAGCAGTGCTTTTGTTTTTCTACTGGATATAATGACAGCCATTTAATTACATCAAAATTTTCCTTGAACAATAGCAGTGCTTTTGTTTTTCTTATGAAAATAATGACAGCAACGAGAAATCAATGTTTGTCAAAAACTTTGCCCTGTATCACAGGACTTTCAGAATACTCAGAATTTTGCATCAAGTATTAAGTTTCATAATCTTTATCATGCTTTTAAAAGCAGAAATTTTTGGATGGAAGGACAGTTATGTACCCGCTGTTTATGTGTGTATTAAACTGATGAAGCAGTTTGGAAACTGAGGTGTTGTAATGGTAGGGATGGGGTTGAAGAAAGCTTACGATGAGGTGATATCCGGGAAAGCTGATAGTATCAATCAGTTATACGCTTATTGTCTAAACTCTCTTATGAGATGTTCTGTATTTGTTATTTGTTTTTCTTTGTTCTTCTCTGATTTCTTTTCCATTTTCTCCTTCATGACATTCCCAGCGAACAAATATTCAGAATTGATTTCTACATCGTAGTTTGTCTATCATGACTTGTGAAGATATGACACTTATTGTTTTATTATGGCCAATAGGCACTTACTGTTAATATCAGAAACTACAGTGTAGGTGCATACAGTAAACATCAAATGTATTCGTGTCTCCCTTCGTCTCTCTCCTTCTCTCCTGATCCCCAAATAACCTATAAAAATTCATATTGATAGTTTGAATTATGCACGTGAATATATCTCGTATGAAAATTATATTTTTTTGAATATCAAGGGAGCTCACTAACTCAAATGCAGTCTGTTGTTAAATCCAAGCTGACATCATTGCTTATGCCTCGTTTTGTATTGGCAGAGCAGACACAGGCCACGGACGTGCGTGCCCAATTTGATATCATCGGCTATGTCTTGTCTGCGTCCTTGTTGTTTCTCGTGTCTTGTGTGTGTCTCATGTCTATGCTTCATGTGTGTGTTTCTTGTATGTGTTTCATGTTTGTGTATATGCGTTTCTCTTTCTTTTCTTCCAGGTCTGTACATTCCCACGTAACTACAATTTCCAGGTCTAGGTCTAAGTGGAACTTTTGTCGATTCCGGTGTGATTCTCTTTATACTTATGGCTAATCCAACATTTGTTTTCAACTCTGTGAACGATGATGAATTTCATGATACAGTTGGGCGCTCTTTTACGTCCGCGCAGGAAAACAAAACTTCCACCTTATATGAAGCATACATATCGAACAAACTTAATGCTTCAGCACAAGAATTTGAATATAATTTTGATCCTGAAGATCCTGTGCAAAGTTCATCATGCGCTTATCTGACTGTAAATCAGTATAAACAATATGTTATGAATAGTGATGATGACAATTTTTTGTTAGCTCATTTGAATATACGAAGCATAAGTAGAAATTTTGATAAGTTGCGATTATTTTTAGAAAACTCTGGTAATAACAGTTCTGTTATAGGTTTGACCGAAACATGGTTGACTCCCAATATAAGTCATTTATTTTCTATATCCGGCTTTGATTTCGTGTACAGAAATAGAAAAGAAAGAATGGGTGGTGGCGTGGGTTTATACATCCCCAACAAATTTGAATATTCTATCCACGAAGAATTGAATGTCATGACTGATGTAGTTGAATCTCTTTTTGTTGAAATGGTAAACCCGAATGGGAAAAACATACTGATTGGAGTTGTTTACAGACCCCCTGGATCGAATCCGAATGATTTTTTGTTGTATATACAAAATTTAATGCAGAACTCTATCTTTACAAATAAACACGTATATTTAATGGGTGATTTCAATATTGATCTTATGAAATGTAATTCCCAACATATTTCGCAAGAATTTGTAGAAACCTTAATGTCTGTTTCCTTATTACCGTTAATTTCTAAGCCGACCCGTGTTACTGACCGATCTGCCACTTTGATTGATAATATTTTTTGTAATATTCTCCCAATTCCCGAGTCTGGTATTGTTTTATCTGACATCTCTGATCATTATCCAATCTTCACACAAGTGCCAATTAAGTTATCTACTAGGCAAAATAATTATCAGAGACGTCGTAAGATTACGGCCAATAATCTTATTAATTTGCAAAATAGTTTAAAAGATATTGATTGGTTTTATGTATACAACAATACCGATCTTGATTTGTGTTATGATTATTTTATGAAAACTATCACTTCTAAAATTGATGAACATATTCCGTTTTGCACAAGGAAAAGTTCTTATAAAAGAACTCCAAGACTCCCGTGGATAACCCAATCACTTTTAAGATCGATTAATAGAAAAAATAATTTGTTTTATAAATACAGGAGTAACCCTACGAATAAAAACAGACAAAAATATGTGACTTATAAAAACACGCTTACTAATTTATTGCGTTTACAAAAGAGAAAATTTTATGTCAACCAGATAATGAAATATAAAAATGATATTAAGAATACTTGGAAAACAATAAAAGAGGTTATGAATACATCTAATGATGTATCTAGTATTTCAGAAGTACGATGGGGTAATACCTCAAGCAATGTACCTGCTGGTATGGCCGAAATTTTTAATGATTTTTTTGCATCGATTGGGAAAAATTTATCACAAAGTATCCCTTCATCTAATAAAGTGTTTTATGATTTTTTAGATATACCTAATCCTAAAACTATATTTTTGGACCCTACGTATAATGAAGAAGTTATTGATATTATTCATAATTTGAAAGAAGGGAAAAGCCCAGGTTGTGATGGAATCGATAATTATTTGTTGAAAAATATAATTCTTCAAATAATAGATCCTTTAGTATATATTATTAATTTATCACTTAGTACTGGGCTTGTACCAAGTCAAATGAAGACTGCCAAAGTTATACCTATATATAAGAAAGGGGAGAAAAATGATGTCAATAATTACAGACCAATATCGTTATTAACCTCAATTTCTAAAATTTTGGAAAGAATAGTATATATCCGAACTGTAAAATTTTTCAATATGAGTAATATATTTACGAATTTTCAATTTGGATTCAGAGAAAATCACAACACCACCCACGCTTTACTTACCTTTGTGGAAAAGATTACACATGCACTTGATACATTTTCGCATACAATAGGCATCTTCCTGGACTTTTCAAAGGCTTTTGATACGATTAATCATGGTATACTTCTTTCTAAGTTATCCCATTATGGTATTCGCGGAAAAGCCTTGCAATGGTTTACGAGTTATTTATCTGACAGATTTCAATATGTACATGTCAACAGTTTTGATTCTTCTATGAAGAAAATAGAATGTGGTGTTCCGCAAGGAAGTTTGTTAGGCCCACTGTTATTTATAGTTTACATTAATGATTTTTATAGATCTTCAGATAAACTCTCTTTCATATTATTCGCGGATGATTCCAATCTTTTTTATTCCCACCCTGACCCTAATACTTTGATTAGTACAGTGAATGATGAATTGAAGAATGTCTCACAATGGATATATGCAAATAAATTGTCACTGAATATTGAGAAGACAAAGTATATGATTTTCAGTAATTCTTTAGATAGATTACCAGGTAATGTTATATTTGACACTACTCCTCTTGAAGAGGTTTCGTCTATTAAATTCTTAGGTGTTTGTGTTGATAATAAGTTATCATGGAAGTGTCACATAAACAATATTTGTAAAGTAATTGCACGTAA
This sequence comes from Diadema setosum, assembly GCA_033980235.1. Lineage (NCBI taxonomy): Eukaryota > Metazoa > Echinodermata > Echinoidea > Diadematoida > Diadematidae > Diadema > Diadema setosum. The sequence continues at coordinate 24,036,533 of CM067060.1, forward strand.
CATAGGCATAATGAATAGATTGAAATATTATCTTCCTTCTTCGGCTTTGATTACGCTTTATTCAAGTTTGGTATTGCCGTACTTGAATTACGGAATTCTTGCTTGGGGGAATACATATTCGACATTGTTAGATAAACTATTTCTTCTGCAAAAGATGGCGCTCAGAATCGTTTTTAACCTTCATATCCGAGCACATACTGACAAGCTTTTCCTTGAGCACAAAATTCTGAAAATAAATGAGTTATATTTGTTACAACTTGGTCAATTTATGTTTAATTACAACTGCAATCATCTACCCAAAATATTTTATTCTTTATTTCACCGTAACAGCCACGTACATAATTATCCCACTAGACAATCTAAAGAATTTCATCTTCCCTTAGTTAGAACTGTACACACTCAAAATACATTTGTTTATACCGGACCCAGATTTTGGAATAGCTTAGATAATGATCTAAAAGAATCTGTGAAGTTAATTACATTTAAGTATAAACTCAAAAAACATTTGTTTTCTAAATACACCAGTTAATTCTGTTCAATGAAAAAACCCGTCATGTTTCACTTTTCCTTGAGATTTTGTAGTGTGTCCACAGACCTTTTCCATCCCTCTCCTTTTCCTTCTCTATTCTTCCCTGCTACTTTTTCCTTGTTCTTCGTTGTCCAGTATCTGTCTGAGTGCATTTCCTCAAATTTTGTTATTTCTGTGTATTGTGTTATGGTTGTTGTCGTCGTTATGTTTTTTGTGGCCGATTGCATATCTTTTTCCATTCAATTTTCCTGGCACACCTGGCCCCATAGTGTCTGTGCCACAAATGTGATTTGTTATATAGTTTATACGATTGCATCCTAAAATCCTAGTAAGTATTGTTCATAGTATCAACATCATTATATCAATTAGTAAAATGTACAATAGTATGTAGAAGAATTTAAATGAATATGTCTATTTGGTATAACAAATTGGTGCTGTTGTTGTTTTGTTCCAGTGTTCCACGTTTTACAAGCGTGGCTTTTTTAGTGGAACACTGTTTTCCATCATTGTGATTATTTACTATTTTTGTTGCAATGACAAAGTGCATTGTTTCTTTTTTACGACATCATTCGTGTATAATATACTTTATATTGTATTGAAAAAATCCTTTATCGGACGAGTGTAAGAGAAATGAAAAAAAAAATGTATCACTTTGGATTATGTCAACTTTTTCTTTTCTTTTCTTTGTGATGATGGAAATAAATAAACTATTGAATTGAATTGAAACTGATGGTAGGGTGATATGATATCTCTATCATTGTCCTGTATGAGATTGTGCTTCCCAAATTACCATATTCATATAAGGTTGCTTGCATTTTTGCAGTGTTTTTTAATTTAGATCATGACATGGGTAACTGTAAGAACTTGCAGAATACCAGCCTTACTCAGTTACATGTACATATTGTGTATAAACTGATAATCATACAAATTTAATAAACTAAAGCTTGATTTGCAGCCATACCACTAGATACATACTTTTAGAGATATTCAATACAAGTAAGTTCCATGTAGTGATTTTCTTTTGTTCTTTATGATATCAGTATTCCTCTTTTGTTATCATAGTGTATATTATGTCATGTGGTCTATTAAACCTGAGGTTAAAATGCAGGATTGTGCATTCTTGTGGATTAAGGATGAGGTCTTTAACAGAAAGAATAATATAGCATACAAAACCAAGATGTCCATTCATGATTTAATCAATGTTAGCCTGCTTTTTGAGAGCATTTTGTGGCATACTCAGATGCCCTAATGTGTTGCCTAGAATTTTTTTAAAGGTTTTTCTCATTGCCATCGTTGCCAACATGACCTTCAGTGTGCATCCTCTTGTTTCCTCCAGGTACGTTCTTCCTTTACTTCTGCATCTGCATCGTGGGCATCATTTTTATATTCGTCCTCCTCCCGGAAACCAAGGGAACCAACCTAGAGAACGTCCAGGAGCTCTTTGAGCAGCCCATCTGCTCCTGTTCCTCACAGCCCAGCTACGCTCGGATAGGGGATGACAAGCAACAGACAAGTAAGAATACAGAGTAACCCATCAAGCGTGTCTATCTCTGCCATGTCTTACTGTAAAGCCAGAAATTTTCAGATGCATGGAACTTTTGTGAATTTCATTAGGAGCCATGATTTGAAAAAAAAAAAAAAAGTGCATACAGATTTTTTTTCCCCTACAGAATCCAGTACATGGTACATGTAGTAAACATATGATTTTTTCATGGTCGGCAATTTGCATAAGTTTCATGCTGCAAATGTTTCGGGTTTTACACTATAAATGATAATCAGAAGGAAAAAAAAGTATATCTGTGTGCACATATATATTTATATATCGATATCTATACATTGATTATGTTCATCTTGGAATTTTCCACTTGTTGGACTTCAAATGTTATCATAAGAAGAAGAAGGAGTCTCAATTACACCATTTGTAGTTCCAACAAAGTTTTTATCAACAAAATTTTGGCCCGCCTCTGGCCTTCGTCAGTGTATACAATGATAAGTCTTTGCATTGTATACATTGATGAATGCCCGAGGTGAAAATTTGTAAGTAAAAGCCTTGTTGAAACTACAAATGGCGTATTCTAGACTCCTTCTTCTTCTTATATTATATATTGTATGAATATATATGACCTTGCATCACAAAGCCAACTAACCAAAGAAGTGCCATATATGTCAATATTAATTTGTCAATATATGATGTTACATGTGCAGAAAACAAGGAGAGCACAGTCATTTGAGTTGCATGTCATGCTCAGTGTGAAACAAGTTTGTGTAGTGACATAAAAAGGAAGACTCAACTACTTTGACTCAGGCAGTTGAATTCTGCTTTACTTTAAGAGAATGGGACTGGATTTTTCCTTCAACGTATCTGGTACTCCACTCTGTAACTTTGGTTCTGCCACATTTATTTTGTACGGTACATGAATGCACAGGGAGATATCAGGGATTTTATTGGCTTCCACTTTATAGTATGTGATTTTTGGCTCATGCAACTTTAACCCCTGCAAATTTTACTGTATTCTAGTGTCATATTTAGAGTTAGCCATATGAAAATATACAAGCTGTGTGATTAAAAACAAGCTGGTGTGTGTCATGCTTATAAGACATATTGGCCCGTATTTGCGAAGATGTTTTAAATTTAGTCCATGGACTAAGATAAGCATGAAAATAGGCGTATCTTTCACATGCGCATTGATCAAGATGCGGTTATTATTATTAATGTAGGCAATCTGTCACACACATTTATCCAGAAATTTGCATAATCCATTGATTAAATTAAAACCACTTTCGTGAATATGGGCTGCAGTATCAATATTTATCCAAGACACTTCTGTTGAAATGGAGAAATGTGCTGCAAAGCAATTTTACTAACTCAAAGTTTTCAACAGCCTTATTTCTCTACTTGTGACTGCGTGGATATAGCATGTTCATTTGCTGTATGTATGCTTTTGTCTTATATAGTCATCTAAATGCTCTCACTTTTCTTTTCTTTTTTTTTCACTTTTCTAATGCTTTTGTTTTGTTAGCTCACCTGAGCCAAAGGCTCAAGTGAGCTATTGCGATCACCCTTCGTCCGGCGTTCGTCGTGTGTCGTGCGTCATGCGTCGTCCGTCGTCCGTCGTGTGTCGCGCGTCATGCGTCGTGCGTAAACTTTTTACATTTTCATCTTCTTCTTGAAAACCCCCAAGACCGATTTTCATCAAACTTGGCAGGTAGCATCCCTAGGGAGTTAGGAACTCAATTTGTTAAAATGGGCACCATGCCCCACCCAGGGGGCCCCCAGGGGGGCCCAAACCCCACAAAATTAAGGAATCTTTAAAAATCTTCTCCTCTAGAACCAGAAGGGATAGAGCTAAGTTGATACTATGAGTTAGTACATTGATTACTGTAGTTTCAAGTTTGTTCATGGCAGAATCAGGGGTGCCCCCCTTGGGACCCAGGGGAGGGGGGTGGGGAGGAGTCCTAATGGGGCCTAAATTGTACATTTTCATCTTCTTCTTGAGAACCCCTTGACCCATTTACACCAAACTTGGCAGGTAGCATCCCTAGGGGGTTAGGATCTCAATTTGTTTAAATTGGCACCATGCACCACCCAGGGGGCCCTCAGGGGTGCCCAAACCCCCAAAATGAAGGAATCTTTAAAAATCTTCTCTAGAATCAGAAGTTATAAAGCTAAGATAATACTATGAGTGAGTACATTAATGATTGTAGTTTCAAATTTGTTCATAGCAGATCCAGGGGTGCCCCTCTTGGGGATGGGGGTGGGGGGGTGGGGTGGGAAGGTCCAAATGGGGGCCTGAATTGTACATTTTCATCTTCTTCCTGAAAACCTCATGATGGATTTTTGTCAAACTTGGCAGGTAGCATCCCTAGGGGGTCAGGATCTCAATTTATCAAAATGGGCACCATGCCACACCCAGAGGGCCCCGGGGGCCCAAATCCCCCCAAATTAAGGAATCTTAAAAAATTTTGGCCCTTATTGTATATTTTCATCTTCTACTTGAGAATGCCTGGTCAAATTTTAGTAGAGCTGTAAATAATTTAGATTAGTGACTGCGTGAAAGGTGAACTTGCGATACTCAGGTGAGCGCTAGACCCGAGGGTCTCTTGTTAAGTCATAGAATACTTTTGTCTTTATATTCACTTGTCTAATTTTTGTTTGTTTTTATGTTCATGTGTCTATTAACATTCTTTGTCTACTTCACATGTGCTTTTGAGGCAAAGACAGCTTATCACAGCCATCAACCCAAATAACATCCACTAACACCGCCAATACAGCCTCCTATGGAGCATTACGTTAGATGCCTTAATGCTTGCTGCTTGCATGGACACGTATGTATCTCTGCTGCCCATTCTTTTTTCCAGTCTATGTGTGCATGATTTTGTCATATTTAAGTGACTGGCCTGTGTTGGACACATCAGATACACTTTATAATTGATTCAAGAAAGTGCAAAAAAAAAAGAAAAGTATTGCTTGTGTAAATGTTTAATAATTTCCATGCCATGTGTCTGCACAGCACTGGCAGTTTTTCAAACAAGCAAATCTTTGTATGTACTCGTCCAAGAAGTACTCATTTGCGAAGTCTATGTTGTAATGTCGTACTCCTCTTCTTGAAAGAAATGCACATAGACCCTTCTGATATTCAGTTAATATCACTCACAGAATACTCCTTAGCAATTCACTTTTTCATTTAAAGGTAAGAAAATGTCTGGAAAGTTTGCATATTGGGTAGGGAGTACTTAGGCTCCCATGACATTTGAATTGATTTCCTCATACCACATCATAAAGTTCAACAATATTGATTATACAGACTCATGACAAACTTACAAATGTTAGTGGAGGATCCACAAAAAGCGCATAAAAAGAGGCTTGTTGATAGTGATCCTATTGATACAAGTATTAGAGAAACGTTTGATTTACAAAGTAGCATCATCATTCAATTAATTCATGTTTTTGCTGTCTTTTTTCCCCCAAGCAATATTGTGCCATATATGCACATCAAGTCCCAAGTCCTGTGCCCAGTTTTGTCATGAGTTTAAGCATATCTAGCATGAATTTGCTTTTAATGAGATTTGCAAATTCTTGCTCAGCAGAATAGAAAGTTGTTTAACTTCACGATTGCCCTTCCTCCACCTCTCCCCCTCCCCATATCAATAATTATGTTCATCATTAGAATCTGTAGTTTTGTTTTTGTTGTTGTTTTGTTTTTTAGTATGTTTTATTGCATGAAAGCATTCATATTTTATAAACTTCTTATCATTTTTCTATTAAGATGCAACAGAGCCACTGCTACATGCAGAACAAGCATGACACACCCGGGTCTGCCAGAGCTAATATTCAGCCGCGTTGTCATGGAAACATAATGCAAAACCTGCGGGTGTTTACTCATCCCTCTCAGCAAGAATGCTTTCAGCAGTACTTCTCCGACAAAGAAGCACCACTATGACCAGTGTACATTGTTCATGCGATTTTTCCTGTGCTAGGAAGATGGTGAAAATTGAGATATACAGTGCGCTCCTGTTATAACACACACGGTTATAACGAAATTCTCGTTACAAAGAAATAAAAATTCTGGTCCCAAAATTATCATCTATAGATCTTTTTACATTTTACTCTTCAGTTATAACAAAATTTCAGTAAAGCGAAAGAAAACCACCAGCCCTGACAACTTTGTTACAATGGGAGTGCACTGTATCACAAAACAAATTTCACAGCTTCTGGTTGGAGTCAGCCATGACATGATTTTGTACTCTGATGTAGAGTTCTAGTTATCAAATGACACTGAAATATTGTGAAAAGCAGGTAAATGATGATGAGTCATGCCAACAATTTCAGTTTTGTTTGAAATTCAAACGACACATTTTGGTCGAGTGTTTGATTGCAAACGAGCATGTTTATCATACACAGATTATACTTTAAAGGGGAAGGCTAGTAACTGATCAGTGGGAATCAGTGGAAATGCTGGGAGATGATTGTTCCAATCCTTATGGGATTCATTCAAGAGTTTATTGTATATCTATTGTTGTGTGAAAATGATTTGCTTCAGAACGGTCTCATATTCAAGTAATGTGCAGATTAGTGCTCCGTCACTGACCAGGGACGCTAACCTGGAAACATTAAACTGCACATTACTTGAATATGACACCATTCTGAAGCAAATCATTTTCACACAACAATAGATATACAATGAACTCTTGAATGAATCCCATAAGGATTGGAACAATCATCTCCCAGCATTTCCACTGATTCCCACTGATCAGTTACTAGCCTTCCCCTTTAAGTTTGTTAGTTTGTATTTGTCACAAGCAAAAGAGAAAATTGTTACATCTTGCTTGCAAAGGATGTATTTCTGGTATGTAAAGTTATTTTGTGTGAATCTATGTAAGTGGTGAATACATATTCAGGCAAACATTGTGAAAAGGCCAGGTTGCTTATTCGTTACAGTTTGTTATTCTGAAGGTTCGTTAATCTTAAAAAGAAATGGGGTTCTTTTTTCTGAAGGTTCGTTTAAACTCAGAAAATGAAATATGGTGGATTATTCCAAAGACTCATTAGTATGAATTCACCTTTCATTGTCATATTAAAGCCACTGTTTACCATTGGAAGCAGTGATTTAAAAAAATGTTTGAGTTACATTTGATGCGTATGTGTACGTCAGTTGTACTACAAAAATCCTACCATATAAAGATTTTGCAATAAAGCCCAAAATATAAGGAGGTATCACTATTTTTCTCAATAAACCATAATTGTAGATATCAATTAAAGAAACAATTGCAATACAACTTGAACGGCACACTTCTTGTAGATTTAACAGTACTTGACATTGATTATGCTGATTCACGTTTTTATGCCTCCGCCACGAAGTGGTGCCGGAGGCACTATGTTTTCGGGTTGTCCGTCCGTCCGTAATCAATTTTGTGGACAGTGTAACTAAAAAACTGTTTGAGGAATCTTAATGAAACTTGGCATGTATATGTATGGGTGGGCGAAGTTGTGCCTATCAACTTTTAGGTGCACATGCTCAAGGTCAAAGGTCAAAAGGTCAAGGTCAAATGCTCAAAATTTCACTATTTCCCCCATATCCATGCAATGCCTGAAGGTATTTTCTTGAAACTTTGTTTATGTATGAACTACCAAATAAAGATTCTCCAGAGATATTCTTGGGTCATGACGTCAAAGGTCAAGGGTCAAAGGTCAAGTCAAAAGGTTGAAATTTCACATTTTTCTCCATATCTTGCAAATGGTTCAAGCTATCTTTGTGGAACTTAGTATATATGCATGTACTGATGGGCAGTGATTATCTAGGGAAGTTGGGGGTATTGAGTCAAAGGTCAGAGGTCAAAGGTCAAGGTCAACCCGTCAAAGTGTCACTACTTCGCTCATATTTATGCAATGCCTGCAGGATTTTTTCTTGAAACTTGATATATGCATGTATTACCCAATAGATATTCTGTGGGAAGTTTCTTGCCAAAAGGTCAAAAGGTCAAAGGTCAAGTGAAAGTGCTATACTTCACTTCTTCCATATCGTGAGGTATCATCATGAAACATATTTATGCATGTTCTACCTAACAGTGATTCTCTTTTGAAATTTGAGGTCAAAGGTCAGGTTTGAATGCTAATGTTTTACCATTTAATACTGAAATTACACTTTTCCCCATACCTTGAAGATTACTAAATGCATAAACTTATAAAAGGGTCAAAAGCCAAGTAAAAATTCTCAAATCCCCAAATACCTGCACTCTGACAATTTAGTCATTCATCCAATTGAACCTAGTTCAAAGAAAGTGAACATTCAGCACATTTGTGACAAACCTGTCATTTTAATATTTTGCCATTTATGTGAAACTGTCATCACACATTGTCAAGACATTGTACTATAGACCTATTAGAAGAACAATGTATTATGGTGGAGGCATACCAGTCGCCGTAGCGACATTTCTATTTCATTGCATGTTTCTATCCCTGACTCACATTTTAGAATTATTTTGAAGCACTAAAGGTGGTTTTTATTTCATCTGCAAATGGTAAACAGTACCTTTTAACCTGCAGGATAACAAACACCATCCATTTATTCACACATACATGTTGCCCTTTACCATCTGGTTTCGAATTATTCATGAGAACATCATCAGAGGCAAAGTAGCACACCAATAAGCCAGTTCGGAGTTCCACTTTGCGCATGAGCAGAAACAAGGTCATTTGAACCAACAGGCATGTTGGTTTTTAATTTCACTGGGATAAGCATCTGTAATGTAATGATCATTCATGAAATACTTATAAATGCTGCTTGCCAGCACATCCACCTGTCAGCAAAAGTGGTATTTGGCAATATCAATAGAAAGAGATCGTCAATACATTCAGTGCAAAATAACGAAATGGATGCTTTCCCAAGTGTTAATTCACGGATCATTCTGGTCATCTGGTCGACGCAAGTTCATTCTTTGTTTGAACAAGATCAATGAATTCCATAAATTGTTATGTAAAGCTTATGCATTATGGCGCTCTAAAACGATTGAAATGCCCCTTACTGACTGAGAAAAAGGAAAGGTCATTGGGACCAATGTGCCCATGAGCTAACTCCGAACTGGCTTATTGAACAGCTGTGTTCAAGATGTATGCAGGACCCCCCCCCCCCCCCCCCCCCACACACACACACACCATTTCACCCAGTACATGTACTGTGTTTAGAGATGAATGACTTCATTTATTTTTTAATCAGTGGGCAAAGACATTAATTTATTTAAATGGATTAAAAATGGATAAGTAAATGCACCTTTTGATAAATGAGTGAGTAGATCAAAACATAGGTAGATGGTCCATAGCCTCTTCTGTGCTCTCCCACTGGGGAGGGTTGAACTCAAGACCATTTTTAATAGACCTGTGGTATGATACAGATTGGAGAGGCAAATGTGCGATGTGGGCTCAGCTATTCTTGGTTCTCATATCATGTTGGCAAACATTGCCAGCAATTTCTTAAGCAAATTCCAGGCCTCATGCACAACGTCTTTCAGCATTCATGCAAATTGTATATTTTACTGTTGAAATTCTGTGTCTGTCAAAAGTATGGAAGCGGAAATACATTGTGAATCTTACAAATTTTCCAGCATCTTAAAGAAGCTGGGAAATACAATATGCATTATAGGGTTGTGTTATGTTTTGTTAACGACATGAAAATGGGATCATGTCTAGGGAAACCATTAGTAGCAGGGGGGGGGGGGGGGAGGTCGGGTAAAACGTTTTCTTCAATTACATGCATCTGGCAAAACAACTCTGTGCAATGTTATAGCAGGAAACAAGAGCAAAAGAAAACATAGCGTAACAATTTGTGAACAGGAAGAATGGTGTAAAGCAACTTGTGCTTACTGTGTTGAATATCAGTCAGAAATTATGTGATTATGGCTGTTACTTATACTACATTCATTATATCATTGCTGTAAGGTAAGGTATTTTCATGGCAGTGCGAATTGGAGCCGACGGCATTTTTCGCAATATGAAATTTTCATGTATTGCCACTGGCATCCAATGCATCGTAGTGTAGACAAGAACTTTTATGTCTATTTTCATTTTGCGAATAACATGGCTCTCATGAAATTTAAATGCAAGCAGACATTTCTGGTATTGTATTACAGTACTTTTGCTTACAAGTTTTACCATACCTGTTCACTGCTCCTCCTCCTCCCGTCTAGGGAGGGGGTTTGGAAATTTTGTAAGAAGATACCTAGAAATTCATAGAAATTTGCAACAATTCATATTCTATTTGTAGCAAGAGAGCTACTAATGTCTGTAAGCAGAAAGAGGGAAAAAAATGGCAAACTTTCTAAATCTCAACTCGTCTTTGCCACTGCTGGTCATCTCAGAGATACCGTACCCTATGTGAAAATAACAACAAAGTGATGTGTGTGTCTTTTCAAGTCGGAATACCATGTCCTTGAAATATTCTATACTGTGACACATGTGCAATGTCTTATTCACCGTACAGTAGGAAGAGTGTTTTTCAAATTTTTTATGGAAGAGATTAGAATATTATGAGATATCTATAGAATTGATAAATATTCTCCTAATGGAATTAGACATTATGAGGTAATTATAAGCGTCTTTTCTGTTGTCAGTGATCAAGGATGTAGATCAGAGAGGCAAAGGCAAAACAAATTAAGGGTTTCATGTGCCTTGTGTGTGTATACTCAATGCAGTCTTGTGAAATCATGTCCTGTGCAGCAATTCCTCTGCACGGTATAAAAGTCAATAGATTCATGTGTTATATCAGGGAAGTGGTCTAGTTAATATTCTCAATGGAGCAATAATTTTGGCAGACCTGTGCTAGAATATCTTACTAAGACACTTTGACTGGTATTGGTACTCTGTTAATGACTTGTGCAGTGTTGTTAATACCAAAAACTTCCTTTTTGTTTTATTTTCTATAACATGTCTTTGATACACACACACACACACACACACACACACATATGAATTGTATTACTTCACATTCAGCAAGAAATAAGGAATTAAAACCCACATTTTCACAAATGTGATGTCTTCAGTGTAGTAAGGTGCCTAATGAATGTGTGAATAAGTTATATTCATAATGCAACTATAGATATTTATCTGAATGAAGCAAGTATATGTATATAATGAATCCAGAGTTTCTATACTTCACTGCTCCAATTTCTATTAGTGTTTTGTCAGCCTATTACTATGTCAACGACTTGTCTTCTACATGGGCATAAATGGTACTACACAGGTGTATACCCTTTTTTCTTCTTTCCTTGTACACCATATTATTTGTGTGTCTATCCAGGGAATGCTGAACTTGATTGCTCAGAGTGTGCATTACATTTCTTACAAATCTGTTTATTTTTATACATACACACTACCATGTGTACTATATCAATGTGATTCTAAGAATGCTTTCTAGATGCAATTTTGTGTCTATGTATGTACTTAATATCAAAAGGTTTTGGTCACCTATACGAAAGAAAAATAAAGGTCAGGAAATATCTTGTATTTATGCAGTTGTGTGTTTTTGAATTTATTAATTCTTAAAAAAAAAAAGTCAATGCAACTTGGAACTGGGGGAAAAATACAATCACACAAAATTTATTGGTTATTCAGATTGGTGCTACTGTACATACTGGTGATGTCAAAAGCTGTGGGCTTCCATACTTTCAAACTGAAATGCTACATATACTACCCAGTGTACTCTGTGCAAGGTACATGTAGTTGCATCTCAGTGTCTATTGCCAAAAGAGGGCGCTTAACCCATTGTCAACTTGAGCATGATGGGCCATGTGCAAAATCTACAAGGATTTCAAAATCTTGTAGGTACGTGGTAGGTATCTGGTTTACAGAGTACAGTGCACTCCCGTTGTAATGAACACAGTTAACGAAATTCTGGTTGCAACAAAGTAAAAATTTAGGCCGCAACATTATCCACTCTATGTTTTTTTTTGTTCATTTGTTCGATTAGAATTTTTAGAATACAGTTAAATTCGCCTAAGTCGACATCGCATATGTCGAATAATCGCGTAAGGCGATGATTTTAAAAAGTCCTGATTTTTCCCCATTGACTTACGTGTATTAATTCACTCACAAGTCGAATTTTGTAAGTCGAATACTCGCCTATGTCGATGAAATTCCAAGAACGCTTTCACGGAAAAACCATTGAATTCACTGTGCCTATGTTGAATAAGATTTTATTGTGTAGTAAATCACTGTCATTATTCATTATTTATTACTCATTATTATTTTGTTTGTCAGATGAGTTTGAGGTGACAAAAAATTGATCTAAAGTATCAAAATTCAAAGCGATCGCATGAACTCGTCGAACTCTTTTCGTGTTTGGAGGTCCGCTGGTACAGCCCTGTCAGATGTCGCGCTACGTACGTACAGCGACTGGGCTGTGTATTGCTCCACTCGCAGTAAGGCGTTCGTACAGTACACATGCGTTCATTTACATGTACAGTATTGAGCTTGCAGTGTAGTTTGGGCATTTGCAGTGTCGTGCAGTGGAGTGGTATGGACGAAGCTGCTGAGTTTTCAAAGCGGAAAGTAGGGGGAAAGTTACGGGCATGGGTAAATCAGAATTGCACCTCTACACGCATTTCAAGCCACGGTATGGTAAACTGGAATCAATCACTGCTCAAATATTGTTCATATTCACTTCCCCAAGGTTTAACAAGGGTGTTAAGTAATCGGACCTGTGCCAATACTAACGCACTGTCCATGCAAAGTTAGCCGCGGCCCTGCCGGGCGACCCGTGCTGCTGCACACCGCTCCAGCTCTCAGCTCCAGAGTAGACAACATACATGTACATATATGTACGTGTGGTGTAACTGTAAGTCGATTTTTTTTCGACTTACGCACAAGTCGAAAATCGCCTAAGTCGATGTGTTTTGCTCAGTCCCGAGAAGATCGACTTATGCGAGTTTAACTGTATTTCAATATAACGAAAGAAAACTGCTGTTCCCGAGGACTTCTTTAGAATGGGAGTCCTCTGTACCGTAGTGTGATGTCGTAGCCATTCATCGTCATCACTGAAACTGGTTCTAAACTCACATTGCCAACAAATCTCAGGGGTGTGAGAGTACTTGAACAAAAAAGTCTTCAAAAAATTTGTCACTTGTGGGGAAACAAGGAAAAGTAGAAATTATGCGGTGCGTAATATATGTCCCCGCTGGAAGTAGCATTTTGTAGCAAAATGTACAATATAGGTCAAAAATCAAGGTCAAAGGTCAAAGAAGTCAAAGGTCAAAATTCTGTGTAGAAGTTTTGAAGCGCTCACCTAGTGCCATCACATAAAGCAAACAGAATCGAAATCGGGTTAGAAATGGCGAAGGAGTAGCACTTTGTAGCAAAATGTACAACAAAATGTAGGTCAAAAATCAAGGTCAAAGGTCAAAGAAGTCAAAGGTCAAAATTCTGTGTAGAAGTTTTGAAACGCTCACCTAGTGCCATCACATAAAGCAAACGGAATCGAAATCGGGTTAGAAATGGCGAAGGAGTAGCACTTTGTAGTAAAATGTACAACGAAATGTAGGTCAAAAATTAAGGTCAAAGGTCAAAATTCTGTGTAGAAGTTTTGAAGCCCTCACGTTGTGCCATCACATGAATGGAAATCGGGTAAGAAATGGCAAAGGAGTAGCATTTTGTAGCAAAATGTACGATACAGGTCAAAAATCAAGGTCAAAGGTCAAAGAAGTCAAAGGTCAAAATTCTGTGTAGAAGTTTTGAAGCCCTCACCTAGTGCCATCACATAAAGCAAACAGAATCGAAATCGGGTTAGAAATGGCGAAGGAGTAGCATTTTGTAGCCAATGTACAATATGGGTCAAAAATCAAGGTCAAAGGTCAAAATTCTGTGTAGAAGTTTTGAAGCCCTCACCTAGTGCCATCACATAAAGCAAACGGAATCAAAATCGGGTTAGAAATGGCGAAGGAGTAGCATTTTGTAGCAAAATGTACAATATAGGTCAAAGGTCAAAGGTCACGACTGAAATTCTGTGTAGAAGTTTCAAAGCTCCCATGTAGTGCTATCATATAAAGCAAACAGAATCAAAATTGGCTCATAAATGACAGAGAAGTAGCAAATTGAAGATTTTGATCACACACGGACGGACACACACACGTACGGAGCCCGTTTCATAGTCCCCTGCTCGAACTCGTTCGGCGGGGACAAAAAGTGCTGTAACTCACTACATTTCAAGGCATTTGAAATGCAAAAAGTGTGAAAAAGTAGGTTTTGGGCAGAGTAAATAAATCTGAAATCAGATTAAATACTAAACTCTCACGTGTCTTATTTTTCTCTTCTTAAACAAGGCAATCGCCGAATTGTGTCTCGCCCATTCGCGTACAAGGAATTAATATTTTTTATAACTTCCACAAGTTAATTGACCTGCTTATGACCTTTGACCTTGTGGTGACCTTCAACACCCTAAGGGACATTCACCATCCAAGTTTGGTCACAAACGGACAAAGGGATCAAAAGTAATGAGCCATAATCGAAACGCGTCATAAAAACTTAACATTGGGCCCTAAAAATTTGTTGACCCCTTTCTGTGACCTTTGACCTTGTGACGACCTTCACCTCCCCAAGGGACATCTTCCATTCAAGTTTGGTCACAAACGGACAAAGGGATCAAAAGTTATGAGCCATAAACGAAATGCGCCCTAAAAACTTAACATTGGGCCCAAAAAGTTCGTTGACCCCTGTCTGTAACCTTTGACCTTGTGGTTACCTTCAACTTCCCAAGAGACATCTACCATCACCCAAGTTTGATTGCCATTGTAGCAACATGTGCTGAGTTACGTGTGATAAGAGAGTCTTGCAAGTAAACTTTAACGTATGACCTCAAATGACCTTTGACCTTATCATGTGACCTCTTACGGCACCATAACATGAAGGTACCCACAGTGCATCCATCACCCAAGTTTGATTGCCATTGTAGCAACATGTGTCGAGTTACGTGTGATAAGAGAGTCTTGCAAGTAAACTTTAACGTATGACCTCAAATGACCTTTGACCTTATCCTGTGACCTCCAACGGCACCATAACATGAAGGTCCCCCTAGTGCATCTATGACCCAAGTTAGGTTGTAATCCAAGCAAATTATGTGAAGTTATTTGTCAAAAGAGAGTCTTGCAGGTAAACTTTAACATAGAAAAGAGAGTCTTGCACATAATCTTTAATATATGACCTCAAATGACCTTTGACATCATCACATGACCTCTGACAACACCATAACATGAAGATACCCCTAGTGCTTCTATCACCCAAGTGTGGCTGCCATTGCTGTAACAGATACCAAGTTATGCATCATAAGAGAGTCTTGCAGGTAAACTTTAACATTTGTGACGGACGACGGACGGACGACGGACGGACGACGGACGGACGACGGACGGACGCCATTTGGATCCCTTAGTCTCGCCTTCACCTCCGGTGGGCGAGACAAAAATTACATGATCAATTTGGTCTGAAATGTTACTCAACATTCATTTTAATGTGTAGTTTGGATGGATTGGAATCAGTAAACAACATGTGCAAAGCAATCTCATATAGGTTGTCAGAACAGTCAGTGTGTTGAGCCAAAACATAATCACTCAATTTGAAAGGACATTTCCATTGTTCATCAAAAAGACGGACAGCAAGGACTAACACTATTCCAATGTTTGTTTTTAGCTATGTACAACACCCCACTGCCCTTCATTCTTGCAGAATTACACACACTACACCTGCAGATAGGCATCACTGTATTTTCATTGTTGACTGCACAACATTAATTCACCAATCTTTTGTCTGACTCACACTACATGAATGCCTCTGAAGGACAGTGTTCAAAGATTTTGTCTTTATTCTCCATCCTGAACCGTAACACAATGAGGAGAAAACACTTGTAAATACTGAACAACTGAAGGCTAGGCAGCTGTCTGATTTGTATCCTGTGGTAAAAGACAACTGTGAGTTACCTATTTAGTACATTTGATGATTCTTTTTGTCTGTAGTTTAATATCTCTCACAGACATAAATAATTCTGCTGAAAAACCATGACTGGTATGTATCGTAAGCAGTCATTTTCTAAAATACTTTATAATACACAATTTTGATTGAATGCACTGCACATATCGTATGAAAATCTTTATTTATGGTGTGGCAATATAGTTACAGTATGCATAGTGGGCAAATCCATTATAAGGTGCATTTTACACATCATCCTTGGCTTATTATATTATCTCTATAGTAATTATGTATCGTATTATACATCACACATTTTATGTACATTCTGACTAGTTATGAAGGTAACACAATTTTCCAATGCATTTTGAACAGGAACGGTTGCCTTGTAACATGGCAAAAATAGCAGCATTACTTGCCAATATGTCTAAATGTGCCTTGAAAGAACTGTTAGGAATGTTTTTGATAGCCTATACTTCAGAGAAAACCCATTTATTACACATACGTACAAATGAGTTTCAGGCACTTACATGACCATTAACAATCATGCTATTTTGCAATTAGAAGACAAGTGCAGGCTTAGCTGTGATATAGGACAAAAGTCACAAATATGAAACTAGAGGTTTACCAAACAACCAGCAGCCTATCGAGACAAATTTGAGGAAAACATTTCTTTATTACTCATGGAGTAGGTGTAAACAATTCTTTTGTGAAATGCAAGCATTACAGATGATAAAAAAGATTTTGTGTATGCAAATGTGTGTCGGCACATTATGTAAAACTATGCAGGGCCGGCGCAGCCATGGGGGCCGTGGGGGCTCGGGCCCCCACACTTTTTGTGCAGCATACAAAGGAATATATAAGGTGTCATCACTTTGGGCCCCCACACTTTTTTTCAACCTGGAAGTACGTAAGTGGCACTAAAATAGAAAGAGATAGAGATCTTGATATGGCGGTGGTTACTGGTAAGCTTAGGTGTTTTCTCTGAAGACCTTTTTTTTTTTATAACACCCGGAAATGGGAGGGGAGAGAATGAGCTGAGGCCCTTTTTTTTTCTTTTTTTTTTTTTTTTGCTTGTCAGCTGAAGAAATCCGGAAGTGGACGGGGAGAGATGAGCTGAGGACCTTTTTTTTTTTTTTGCTTGTCAGCTGAAGAAACCTGGAAGTGGATGGGGAGAGATGAGATGAGGACCTTTTTTTTTTTTTTTTGCTTATTTTTTTTTTTTGCTTGTTAGCTCATGAAACCCGGAAGTGGGCCCCCACACTTTTGAAAACACTGTGCCGGCCCTGCTATGGATGTCAAGGAGCTATGGTTTTACAGGTGGTGTCCCATTCATTTACTCTATATCACCTCATAGAAGATACTTGAATACCCTTGTGGAGAAATACTGTACTGCATGACCCAATCAATTGGCAATGTGGCAATGTTGGTCTCTTACGCCTTATTAAGTTGATTGGCAGGAATTGTATTCTTCAGTGTCCTGAGACGATGCCATATCCTGTGCTGATGAACTGAGTGGATCAGTCGCACAGGACGTCGTCGAGAAGACACTGGTTTCGCATCCTTCCCCGATGATAGGAGAACCTATCAGTGTGCAATGAACTGCGACATCAGAAACAAACTTTCCATCAGCTCGGTGGATGAGATCATCAGATGTAGAGGTAGATGTTGGTACGGATGGAGAGAGGAAGCTCTCCCCTTGCCTTCCAGCCACAGGACTACCACTGGACGACATAGCACCCTCCGTTTGTGTGCTGCCCTCCTTCAGTTTGACATTGTTTGTCTGTGTGCAGGCATTGCAGTGTTCGGCTTTGCCTGATGGGAGGGTACAACTATCCCAAAGGCCGTCACCTGTTTGGGTGCAGCTATGCATGCGGCTGTAGTTGCAGCTGCTAGTCTCGGTCTGAGTACCACTCTCTGCTTGTCTGGGGGTCTGTGTAGTCATGCTGTCATTGGTCTGGGCAGAATTCTCTTGGAATGATATGCCTCTGTCAGCTTGGATGTGGCAGACTTTGCCTGCATCCCACAGCTCTGCTGTTTGAGTGCAGCGAGATGCCTTCATTTCTTCCCGCCCAATGTCGCCCGCACAGCAGGCCTTTCCACCACTGACCGCATCCTTGTCGGGAGTGGCAGCTGTGAACACACAACCTTTATCTTGCAAGCCAGGTTGAATAGGTATTGCTTGTTCTGTGCCAGAGCCAACGAAGGGTTCCCTGGGCATGTGATCATCAGCATGATGCTCCTTGCTTCTCATGACCTCCGATGTGGCTTCATCCGTTTCATCATGACAGATGTCAACTCTTACAGAAGATTTGTTAGGTCTACTTTTGCCCTTCTCTGTTTCACGCTCCATCTCCTCACTTGAATATGAACAGTGCCTTCTAGCATTCGGCTTGGCAGTGCCATCGTTTCTGCCACCTTGTGGAGTGCCATTACCTGACATTTTTTCAACCCCGATGTCAGTACTGTCGGTAATTTGAAGAGGTGCCGTACTGTCTCTTTCTGTTAAAAAAAAAGAAAAAAAGTTTCAATTCACAATTACTGATCACATACTTTGTTTCTTTTGTGAATGCCTTTCACACAAGTTCAATCTAAAAAAGTCCCTAAGTATGCATATTATGTAATACAAGAAAAATGTACCCCAGATGACCGTTATGAATATTGGAAAGGAAATGTAACTATTCCACCAGACTTAAATTGGGAAGTGGTCCATAATGTGAATTTCAAGTGTTCAATCGATACTCGTTTACGCTCTTTTCATTTCAAAATTTTTCATAAAGCTATTGCTTTAAATGATTTTTTGTTTAAGATAAAGAGCAAAGATTCGCCTAACTGTACCTTTTGTGGAATATTACCTGAAACAATTGTTCACTTGTTTTGCGAGTGTAATGTAGTAATGCCTTTATGGAATGATTTGTTGCAAATAATTTTAAAACATGATAGAGATTTTAGTTTGGATAATTTCAAGAAAACGTTTGGAGTTTCTTCAGATAAATTCTTATCTTTCTTGTTTTTGTCGTTAAAATATTTCATTTATATATGTAAAATTAAAAACATTAGATCCATTTTTGAATTTTTTAAGTTACACTTGAAAATTAAGAAAGAAACAGAGTATTATGTGACTAAGAAACGAGGTAAACTTCATCTTCACTTTAAGAAATGGAAATTTGAGTTGTAAAACCCAGTAGATGTTTAACATACACTGTACCTTCAAGATGTTATACTGGTGACTGCCACAATAATTTGTGTATTGATCAAAATGATACTGTGTTTTTATGTCTTATTGATGATCTTATTTTCATTCTTATTTTTCTTTTCCATATGTTCATAATTATTGTGTAATTTGTATTGTTTGTAATCAAGAAAATCAATAAAACATACAAATACAAAAAAAAAAAGTTAAACTGAGAATGAATGAGTTACTATCTGGATATATGCTACGGTAGATAAGGATGTTGTTTTTAATAGCTATTGTTGTTTTATCTATTCCACTGATCATGCTTGGCTGTGCCTCAAACATATGCATTGATCACTGCACTAATTCTCTCATATATATAGATGAGATGACATAAAAGCATGTGAAACTAACATCCAGTAAATCATGTTGGCAGAGCACGTAGGAGGGTTTGGTAAATGATGTGTTAGAGGATTTTACATTATGAATGAATACTGGTACAAAGACATCATGTCAGATTCACATGTTAAAATCAGCATATGAGCCCACCTTTGCTCTTCTGAAGTTCTCTGTCAAGTGCCAGTATCTGATGGATTGCAAAAAGGCAACAGGATATGAAACTAAGTAACAGTAAGCATGTGACAGAGAGTATTAGAACTTCACTAATCTTTGATATTGATGTACCACACACACTGGTCTGGATTATGATACATGCCACAAAGTTTATGAATATAATCATAGTCAACCTAACTTAAATCAGCCTCGCACAAGTCAAAAAATGGGTGTATTAAAGATAATATAAAGTTTTGCTACCTCAAAAGTTCCCCGAATTTCCTTGTCTTAGTTTGTGTTTCAGGTTAAAGTACCTTTCATATAAGTAACACTGTGAGACTTACTCGCCCCAAAGTGCTCTCATGTCTTAGTAATCATGCAATAATGGTTTCGTACCAGAGCCGCCGCCGTACAGCGGCGAGGTAGTACACGTATTGTACGAAACCATTATTGCATGATAACTGCGACCAGCAGCGTGCAGCCCCATGCTCATAGCTAACTGCGACCAGTAGCCCCATACGCACAGCTAAATGGGGCTTCGCATTGTAGCATCCAGAATCATGACAGATTTAGTATCGCGGGTAAATATCAACTTAAAATCCCAAAATTTCTTCAATTTGAAGACTTACCAGTTAAGTTGAAGTATTGAAAACAGGCTTCGGGCAACGTTTGGTTTTGCCAATAGTCCCTTTCTATTCGAATTGATGACTGAATGTGACTCGGTCGAGAGGACCTTGGGAGAGCTACACTGAATTGACGGCCAGCGCATGCGCACACAAACATCTTATCCGTTCATGGATTTGAATTTTATGCGCATGTGATGTGTGCGCATGCGCTGGCCGTAGTTTTCAGTGTATGTAGCTCTCCCAAGGTCCTCTCGACCAAGTCACATTCAGTCATCAATTCGAACAGAAAGGGACTATTGGCAGAATCAAACATTGCCCGAAGCCTGTTTTCAATACTTCAACTTAATTGGTAAGTCTTCAAATTGAAGAAATTTTTGGATTTTAAGTTGATATTTATCCGCAATACTAAATCTGTCATGATCCTGAATGCTACAATGTGAAGCCCTATTACGCTATGCGTACGGGGCTGCTGGTCACAGTTAGCTATGCGCATGGGGCTGCAGGCTGCTGGTCGCAGTTATCATGCAATAATGGTTTCGTACAATACGTGTACTTTAACCTGAAACACAAACTAAGACAAGGAAATTCAGGGGAACTTTTGAGTTACCAAAACTTCATATTATCTTTAAAAGAAAAATACTCCCTCCGAATGGTTATAAACATGTTAGATCTATCATGCAAGGGTCAAAATTCATGCAAGTCACAGGATTTCATCTGGTCTCTTTGGATTCAACTTAGCAAGGTTAACTGTACAGACATTTTGGGCCATTGACTTTACATGAAGCAGGGTGAATCATAGGTAGGAAAAAGAATCTGCATAAAATGATACAAACAATTTTGATTTTTGCACATGTAACGTAGTGGAAGAAATTGATACAGAAAGAACTTGTTACCTTGCCCAACATTTGTTTTGCAGATGAAGCAGCAACCTTTGCACTCTGTCTGCCAGGCTGCAATCTGCAGGAAATGAAAAAAAAAAAAAAATGCACCGTAAATCTAGCACCCACCTTTCAAGCAGTAGCTATCAAGGATATCAAAATCACTTGTTAAAGACTGATTCAAAGATTTGATAGAATGCTGGCAGGCTACGGCTAGGTTCTACTGATTTTCTTTTGAATCAAGGACAACTGAAAGGAAAGTTTCCTCAAATGTCCATTTGGATTGAGTGAATGCAGCAATGTTAGTAGAACATCTCAATGAAGTTCAATGAGGAAAATCGGGCAATATATTCAAAAGTTACAAATCTTTAATTTTTCAGTACTGCTGTCGCTGGATGAGAAGACTACAATGTTTATGATGTCACAGTGGAAGAACAGTAGGCCCTATAAAGAAAATATAAATAGATTTCTGCAAAGTGTTATACAACTGTATTGTACTTTGTAGCATAATGAAAAAGCCATTGACTTACCTCTTTCAGAAATCAGGGGAATGAAGGAAAGCATGTTTTTCATTCAGAAATTACATTTTGTGGAATTCTCTTTATATTTTCTCTACAATCATTCTGCAGCAATGTCACTAAGTGTAGTAGTCTTCTCAGTCAGTGATGGCAGCATCAAAACTTTAAAAAATTGATAACTTTTGAACGGATTTTCTGATTTTCCTCACACTTCACAGATGCACAATCTCTACCATCGGTATTAATTGCTGCATTCTCTCAATTATACACATGTATATGTATATTTGCATACATGTATATTTGGGGAAACTTCACCTTTAACTTCCTTGTGATACTTCTGTCAACCTTCATCACCTAATGCCATCAATACAGCTTAGTGCATGTGTCTGAGAGTGTTTGCAGAGGTATTTGTCACAATTTTGCTACTGTTTAAAACGAATGTTACGAACACTGATTTTGGGGATCCACCGAAAGAGTAGACTTTGCCCGTCATCATTTATATGTTCTGCAGAATTTGCTAATACATTAGAATTGGTCAAGAAATTGTCATTTATACAGTTTAAGGATTCCATGTGCCAAATTTTTAAATGCATTAATGGAATTGTGCCTAAGATAAAGGGACAGATTTCTTTGTGATTACATTGCAATTTCCTTGCCTTGTATAGGACCTACTTTGCCAATCCAGTACCTCCATAGTTTGCCTAGGATACATTGGGCTGGATATTAATTGATAAGTTCCCTAGATACTCACTCTGTGGCTGACCGACTGCACAAAGTTGTTGTCATATGCTGTCCTTGTTTAGGAGTATGTGAACCTGGATTGTGATAAGTATATTAGAGAGAACATTGTATGATCCATTAGATCAAAGGGCCATACACCAGCAGACTATGAAATTAATGCAAATTTCTACAACTTCACTTTTATTCAGACACAAAATTGATTTCAAATTTTTGATCTGTTCAGCTAGGTCTGATTTCCCTCACTGTGTACATCTTATGCAAGACTAACACAAAGTGCTCACAAATTTGCCATTAATCCTTTTCCTGTACACATATAAATCTCTCTGCGAGGAAAGAAACAAGCTAGCAATATAGATGTGTCACATGTGTAGCTTTTTAAGTGCATTCTAATATCAATTTTCTATGTAAATGGCTGAGGTGTTACCCACAAGACTTTTCTAGGTTACCATTGTGTGCAATAATCAAAACTTTGAAATATCAGCCCCACTACATGACAGATTATTCATCATCTGAAGATGCACTTGTCTATACATACAAGGGTAAAAAATTACTGTCATGACAAGTCAACTACAGCATTGGCTAATTGCAGTTTCAAGAGCATTTATGTGAATATGACATGAAGGTGATATTACATGTATTGACGCACCTCGCACAAATGCGAGCCAATTTTTTCCACTGCCGTCATCTGAAAGATGTGAATCTGTGTCTTCGTCAGATGATATTGCCTCTGAGCTTGTGCAATCAGAACTCCGACAAGAGTCCACATCTTCTTCGGACGGAAGATTTTCACAGCAGCCAGCTCTTTCCAGCTCAACTATGTCTCTTCTGCTGAGGCCTTGAAGTCGTCCCGTCTCTGTGGATGCTGCGTGAGGGCAGGCAGAGCTGGTTTGAGCAACACACAGCTCCAAGACTTTCACAGGCTTTGGTGGGTTCCGTTGACAGTCCATCTGCTGATGATACGGAGGCTTGGAGTGCTCTGGGGGATGTTGCGTCTGAATGACATCTTCCAGATGAGGATGCTGCCAAGAACGTGGCCAGGAGTGTGTCCTCTTGTACAACAACTTGTCCTTGTCATCACTTTGACGCTGCTGCTGCTCTGGTCCGGAAGTCTGCATGACATATTTCTTTAATAGACAGATACTTACGAGTGCATGGATAATCACTTCTCTTTAATCTTGTAGAACCGTAATGTAGTAAATTTGGTTCTTACTAAACTTCAAATATGAAAAGGAAATTCAGCTGTGATATTAACCCGTTGAAGACGAGTCCCAAGTATACTCAGACAGGCGTCTATAGGAAATGCGTGTTGTAGCAAAATCAGCCCATCCTCAACGGGTTAAAAGCAAAATAAAGCCCAGAACAATCTACACCATTGTGATATCATGGCATCTATTAACCTGTTGAGGACGAGTCCCGAGTATACTCGGGCCAGTGTCTATGGGAAATGCATGTTGTAGCAAATTCAGTCCGTCCTCAACGGGTTAATCTCTTAAAGAATACTGTCAACTTCAGGGCATTAGAATGAACCAAGTGAATAGCCCCAACAAAACAAGTGATTTTAAACGTACAGACCAAATTCAAACTGATGATCCTAAAATTATGACTATCTCTGTTAACATTTTCTCAACAATTTAGCATACTCTCCAGATGCCCATTACACATCTCAAGGGATACAGAGACCGGTATTTTCCACTTATTGCTCCTCGCCTATGGAACTCACTCCCATCTCTTCCCCCGTGAAATTGACAAACTTGATCACTTCAAAGCCTCACTCAAAACTCACATTTTTCACCAGGCATTCAATTCCTAACTGTCTTGGAGGAGTCTGCACCTTTGAATGTGTCTATAACAGATATATGGTGCTTGCACCAGGCATTTAATTCCAAACTGTCTTGGAGGAGTCTGCACCTTTGAATGTGTCTATAACAGATATATGGTGCTTGCACCAGGCATTTAATTCCAAACTGTCTTGGAGGAGTCTGCACCTTTGAATGTGTCTATAACAGATATATGGTGCTTGCACCAGGCATTTAATTCCAAACTGTCTGGGAGAAGTCTGCACCTTTGAATGTGTCTATAACAGATATATGGTGCTTGCACCAGGCATTTAATTCCTAACTGTCTTGGAGGAGTCTGCACCTTTGAATGTGTCTATAACAGATATATGGTGCTTGCACCAGGCATTTAATTCCTAACTGTCTTGGAGGAGTCTGCACCTTTGAATGTGTCTATAACAGATATATGGTGCTTGCACCAGGCATTTAATTCCTAACTGTCTTGGAGGAGTCTGCACCTTTGAATGTTTCTATAACAGATATATGGTGCTTGCACCAGGCATTTAATTCCTAACTGTCTTGGAGGAGTCTGCACCTTTGAATGTTTCTATAACAGATATATGGTGCTTGCACCAGGCATTTAATTCCTAACTGTCTTGGAGGAGTCTGCACCTTTGAATGTGTCTATAACAGATATATGGTGCTTGCACCAGGCATTTAATTCCTAACTGTCTTGGAGGAGTCTGCACCTTTGAATGTGTCTATAACAGATATATGGTGCTTGCACCAGGCATTTAATTCCAAACTGTCTTGGAGGAGTCTGCACCTTTGAATGTGTCTATAACAGATATATGGTGCTTGCACCAGGCATTTAATTCCAAACTGTCTTGGAGGAGTCTGCACCTTTGAATGTTTCTATAACAGATATATGGTGCTTGCACCAGGCATTTAATTCCAAACTGTCTTGGAGGAGTCTGCACCTTTGAATGTTTCTATAACAGATATATGGTGCTTTCACCAGGCATTTAATTCCAAACTGTCTTGGAGGAGTCTGCACCTTTGAATGTGTCTATAACAGATATATGGTGCTATACAAATGCTGTGGATCATCATCATTATCATACACAAAGTGCTTGTGCCCTGAATATTTGTCAAATAATTAATGTTTTTCACTTGTAATGCCATCAGATAAGAAATGTCATTGCCGGAAGGGTGCATTCATTTACATGATCTGTTAACTAATACAAGAGCATGTACCTCAGAGAGTCTGTCATCCACTGCTACACTAGAGGGGTGTCTCCTGGGGCTATCTTCTGGAGATGTGAACCTAGCGCTCTCGCTGCAGGTGAGATCCACTGGTTGCTGGCCTGCTGTCACACCAGACTGCCAATGAGGAAGTCCACCGGTGGGTCTGCGAGCTGGCTCTTGATCACCGGCAAGGCTGATCCTGTGGTAGTCCTTGAAAGAGCTGAAGCTGGAATCAGCTGGGGGCGACATGCTTTTACAGCCCGATTCTGCCGAACAGATGCTAGACTGTACCTCCGCGCCAAGAGGGTGGGCTGGGGATGGGCTCTGGTTGAGGCAACAAGGGAAAGCACAGGATTTACACATAGAACTCCTCAAAAGGTGATTGAAGCCCCCTCTGTGACGAAGCCTTCAAAGTTCAAATTAGTTAAATATGATTAGGAAGAGGTGGATAGCATTAGTAAAGTAGCATGCACCAAATTTTCTTATGTTTTTTTTATCATTGTAGTTGTTTAATAAAAGTTTATAATAGATCTTGAATATGAATTCATTCACCTTTCTAAGCTACAACTAAGGTATCTCCGTTGTTCTCATAATGTGCAGAAAAAGGGGACAAAAATGAAAACAGCAAAGGAAAGAAAGGCATTAAGACATACCGGTAGTCTAATAAAGCATTCTTTATTCATATCCACACCTCAGCAACCTTATCCCATCAAGAGACACATGTGGTCAAAGTTTGATGAACTCAGCTGGTTTAACTCTTTTTAAATGATTATACTCATATCCATACATCGGTGCCTGCCTGAGAGAAGGGCCATACGGCTTGCATGCTCTAAAGCTTGCTATATAGGGCCATTTTGCTGTGCGGGCGACAACATTTAGTTGACAGTATGTACCTTTTCTTTCCATGCACATCCAGAGACAGAATCCCAGGCAAAGCTGTTAACAGATGGCACAGTAGCTTCATCTGCAGTGACTTCATGTGTGTATGATACATGGCTGATGGAGGAGCTGCAGAAGGCAACAACACAGTAAAACAACATTAATATTATATAAAGAGAAAATCTTAACAAGTGACATGGCCTCATTAACAGTTTGTAACTTAAAAAGCAAAGTCTTATACATGTAGGTCACAGGACTTGTAGGATGACGACATTCAGCTAAAATTAAGCCTGCAAAACATTCTCTAATTTTCACATGCACAAAACAGAGATATGTGTACAAGCTGCTTTTTACATGCATTTCCTTAACACAATCTATTGCACAAGATTGTTCAACTGGATATTGTGAAACCTGAAATATTTCTGTGCATTAAACTTGAGCAAAGATTTGTGAATTAAGATGCACACTAGAGTGTTAGTCTACATGATACACTGAGTGCCAGTAGCAATTTGCAAAAGTTTCGTGCCACAGATGTTTCTGGTTTTACAGTATTCTATGGAGATACAGAGCAGTAGAAATCACACCCAAGGCTTAACTCACAATTCACTTGTTCCACTCCCTGGGGTCATTGGAGAGGTATGCGGTAAAAACTCCTCTTTTGTTGCTGTTTTTGTCCCTTTGGCACAGTTGAAGGACAGGACGTCCTCTGATGTACAACGCGATGAACATGGTGGCTCTCCATCACTGGCAGTGATTTGTCTGCTTGAAGTTATCTGACGCCTCCCAAACTCCTTGCTGGGGACACTACCACAAAGACCAAGTGTGCCAGTGTGCCATGGCGTGATTGGACTCTGCGTCCAGTTTCTGAGGCTGTGCAGAGACCTCGACTGCACATAAAAGTGGCAAACAACAACAGCAAACAGAGACCCCAAAATCATACAAGCAATCAATGTATTGATGGTAGTTTAATACTTCCTGTCCATGTTCTTTGAACCTATTTCCTCAACACGGGAATTGATTTTCCTAGATGCTGTGTGAAATCTCATCTTTATAATTCATGAATTGCCTCTTGATACATAACTAAATTCCAATCGAGGCTTACATAAAGATTTTGAGTTAGTGGTGTGTTTTTTTTCATTCTGGTTGAGTAATACAACAATCAATACATGGAGACAAGGACATACATCTCTGCAATATTAGGGCATTTCACAAGTCTTTGATAATTGCCACTGTGACAGAAAGTCTTATGTCTTCAAGAATAAGATACTGCATGATTGTGACATAATGGAATAATGCCTGGGTCTAGAAGATAAAGTGCACACATATGCATGTGCAAAAAAAAATACAGTTAAAAAAAAAATCATCCATTGCTCAGTTCTGATCATGCATGTATATCATCTCCAATGTTTTCCCGTCCCTATTATACATATACCCGCTACATGTACTCATAAAATGTCTATGATATGAAAGCTAAGTTCGTAGATGCAAGAAATGATACACTTTGAATATGACAGTAAATATATGAATGTTGCATGAATAATAGCTAGTCCTTATTGACTATGCTGATCAAATATATTTCTGTCTTCACACAGTGAACATATGCATTTATCCTGGGCATCCTCATTTAATGATAATCACAAAGTTTACCGTAGCACAGCTTGATAGATGTGACCCTTTTTTTGAGCACTTTGTAAGAATACATGAATAACAAGACTTTGTAAGAATACTTGAATAACAAGTAGCCAACAGTTTTAAACAATCAACTTACACTTCCAATTGATGTGTTGAAGTCATTCACAACACTGCAGCCGGCATTCTCCTGGGATTCTGGTATTGCAGACAGTGGATGCCTGCTATGGGGAGGTGAGGGTTTACCCTGCACACTCACACCAGCTGTTGGACTGGTTACAAGTGAACAGAGTAGAGCAAAAGAGAACCAGTATTAAGAAGTTATATCTCTTCAATAAAAAGTATTACTTCGACTGACAGATGGCATAAATTCCAACAAAACAATATGTTTTTCCTCATCTTTCTTTGTCCCTAAAGATTTATGATGCCCTCTAGAACTATGACTGACGGGCAATCGGTGAATGCACACAATAACATTAATAATTCAATGCAATTCGGAGATCTAGCATTACACATTATGGCATTTTATTTTATATTTGTGTGAGCAACATATCCCACATAAGGATTTCTTTAATCTCTGTAACAAAGAGAATCATAGTGGAACAGAATGGCTATTAACTCATCAAAAGTAACACAACCAACAACTCTATGGTTGTCACCTTTCATTAGATTTTTGTTGTTGTGTTTTATCAAAAGAGTTCCATTTCATATGTTTTATAAGGTGAAAAGTAACCACATAAGTATTTTTCTATCCATGCCTCGCACAATCAGCGGCTTTCATTCCCACTTCGTAACTTGTTGCATTTTGTAGTTCAACAAAATAACAACCTGAGAAAAATCTTGGTACATCTCAGTTACTTACAATCTCACGATGATCCGAAAATAGACTTAACATGTAAACTCACTAAATATTAATTATGCACTTTGGAAACGGAGTGTCATCACTAGTTCTAAGAGTGTACGTCATTCATACTGCAGATCAAACAGGGAAAACAAGAAAGAGGCAATTATAAGTAATGAACTTCCTCACCTTGGTCTGCAAAGAGCTAAGTTGGATGGCTTCCCCTCCGGAGATGCGTCAGGGAGGTCAACAAACTTCTGTCCAAACATGCCTCTGGATTTATCCAAATTTACATGGTTGACTCTGGTGCTTTTCTTGGCATTGCCTTTGAGAAATTAAAGTGGAGTTTTACATTAATTGCATTGTATATCAGTCAAAATCACCAATGTACAAATTACATAGCCAAAACACATACAGAAGCATGGAGCTAATGCTATGTTCATGACAATTTGTGTTGAGTTCTAACAGTATTGCGACAACACTATCAATCTTGTAGTAAGTATATAAATGTTTATGTATGCACATTATTGTCAAAATGTGTACTACATGTATCTCATATCTTTCACCATTATTGAGTACTTTGATATTGACATCGACACCATTTACAAATCATGCAGACAACACTAGCTTTATCCTGTAGTTGTGTGAAGAGCACAGGATGTACATTCAGTATGAATGAATTAGATAGGGCCTACCGATGATCTATGGAAAGGGATACAAGTTCTGTTTTGTGCACAAATTATTTCCCCTTTGTCTACCTCTCTCTTTATTCATTTATTTATTTTTTTTTTGCATCCAAAGACTTGTAAATCCACCAATATTTTCAAAGGTCATTTTTACATCTTCTTGATGTTTTAAATCAGTCAACCTCACAAGCCTTCATATTGAACTTCTAAGACTACGAATATGAACAAGCTGTAGGTAACATCAAATTGTGACTTGGAAACCTTTACACATCTCAATTACCTTATCATCCCTCAACCCCATCCCTCCAAAAGTGAAAGGTGAAGGTCAATAAAAAAAAATTACATTTGAAAATGATCAAGGCAGTCTCTGTAAAATCAGTGATCAGAAAATATCACAATAAAAGATGCATTGTCTCTCTCTCTGATAAAATGGAGAAGTTTAATATCTACTGAAGATGTAGCAATACTGACGACATTACTTGTTCTCTGAAATTTTGCCGCACTGAGGTTTGCCGCTTGAAGAGAAATGATGTCCAGACTGACCGCCTGCTTCTTTTTAGATGGACTGCCAGCATCTTCCATTCTTTTCACTTTGCTTGAATACCTCTGTCTCTCAAAGAATTCCTGTCCATGAGCACAGACATGTAGAATTTAACAGCAGCAGGTGCATGCATGATAACCTGTCAATGACATTTCTACAGGTTTGTATTGGTCATTAACCCCCTCCTCCCCCTAAAAAGAACAAACAAACAAAATCAGGCAATTAAACAACTTGTTTTGAAAAGATAAGATCATTAAACGTTCAAAAAGATGGAGGAAAGCCTTATCTAAATACCTATGAAATTGAATAGGTCCTACACGCTTTAAGCCTCTGTATTCAGTTCCAGATTCTGTTGACATTTTGGAGTTGGTTGTATTTATGGGCAAGTAATCTGTGATGAAAATATGGCTGTCACATCTATTACCATGCAAATTAGGTTAGGAAACATGCATAGTTTATGCTGCATACCGCTAATCTTTAACTGTAACAACGCAATCCATATGTATGATTTAAAGAGGCACAAGAGGGGAAGGGTGGGTTTCATCCCCCACTCTTCTATAATAAGCATCATTCAACTTCAATTTTTTACTGCTTACAATCTATATACCCAAATAGACCTACTTTACCTTTTTTTTTTCAAATTTGGAGTTTGGTATCTAGATTTTAAGAGTTTGAATGTCTAACATTATTCATCTCATGCAAATAGGTGTGGCAATAGGTAAACATGTGTTTTATTGAAGCTACCGTACTGTAGTTTATGAAAATACAACTGCTGAACATTTACAACTGCTGAACATTTACAATTAATCACTGCAAACATGAACTGAATTGTACCTTCTGACGTCTTTTGTCATTCTTCATTTTCAGTCTATTCCTGCAGAACAAAAATTGATACAAAAAAACACACACAAAACAATGAGAGTGTAGGTCTGAGTGTCAACTACATTATGTTTAGAATTAGGCCAAGTCTAGATAGTTCTACTCAGATAGAGTTTCTGATTGAAAAAGAACAAAGAACATTTGACTATGTATCTTCAGGAAGATCATTCCAAAATTGAAGTTCAGTGAAAACAATTTTTCTTCTTTTACTTTTTTTGAAGCTAAACTAAAATGTTGACCGAAAGATCGATATGTACCGGGTATCTTGTTGTTGGGGATAATCAATAGACTATTTCATAGTAGTAAAAGTACCCAGGTAGTAGTAGTACTTGTAAGTTGTAGTAACAGGTATGTTCCAAGGAGACTACGTCTGGCTTCACAGAATCCCCCGAGCCTGAGGAAGGACGTTAAAGTCAAAAAATGATTAAAAAACTCCTCTGGACAGATAACCATGGGTGCTCCTTCACAAAGTTAAGACTAGGTTTTCTATACTGTGGGAGCCCGAAACGGAATTCTTCGCGTTCAGGCTTGTCGCAGTTACTGGACAAACAGATTTTTCCGTGTAACATTATTCCTAACCAAAAGTTAGATCTGAGTAAAATACCCTGTTTGTGGCAGGCTTTGGTAGAAGTCTAATTGTACAGCGTCTAGGGTACCATGGCAGGGGCCATTTCATTCAGTGATGAAAAGGCCCAGTGATGAAAAGGCCCATTGATGAAAAGGCCCACTGATGAAAAGGCCCATTGATGAAAAGGCCCACTGATGAAAAGGCCCAATCAGGTATCACTTCCCATAGCACTTCTTCTTGAAGTTCTTCTTCTTCTTCTTATGTAGGTCCTAAATCTGCCTCCCTCAAAATGCTGAAGATTCTTGCAGACTATGCTATTTACATTATAATACAGTTTATTTACAAGCACATAACAAATTTAAAGAAAACAACTAGCCACTGTGATCAACCGTTAACTGTTAGTCGGTTACGGAATGATCCCACATATGGCGCTGAAACAATTTCTGATGACAGGGAATTCCAGCTCCTTACATTATAGGCAAGCATGGTGTCACCGGACACCATGGTATTACCGGACGCGTACATATCTGCGCATATTGCATATTTCTCTATGTTCAAATGACATATTAATACATTTCTCTGTATTTTGAGACGTTATACACCGATTCACGAAAGAAAAAGTTTTAAAAAGTTTGAACGGAAAAATACACTTCGTTGTAGATCTAGAAGTCTAAAATTGTGCTTTTTATGTCTCATAAATTGGATTTCTAAGGAAAAACAGAGAAAAATGGAGATGTGTTTCTCAAAATGATGACAAACTTTATGCGACATGACTGATTGCTTGCATGTTTGTGTGCAAGTTTGTTGTTTATTTATTTCGTTCAATGATTGTTGGTGTGATTACGTGAATTTGTGATTCAATGTGAATGAAGTCTTGACTAGATCTAGTGGATGATGGAGATGAAAGATACGAATAATTATAATAAAAATAACTTCTTGGAAGAAAAAAAGAAACAAACACTGTATTATGAACGACCATACAAAACCAAAATCAACTTATAAAACATTTCTGAATCATTATCACGAGACAGTAGGCTCTATAGTTTTAAAAAGTATTCATAGGGCTTCCATAAGTTCGTCAGGTCAGCTTGAGTTGAAAACTCTTTTCAATGAAAATAAACAGCCTGACTTCATTTTAACACTATACAAAAAGTACAAACAGGAGATTCCTGGAATTAATGTTGAAATAAACACTAAATGTTACATTCTTAAGACACATAATTACTTTCTTCAAAAAAGCGTTAAAACGTAATATTTACACTGTCTTTTCCGATAGAGAGCGCGCGTCCGGTAATACAATGCGATTTAGCACCGCGCAAAAGGACAACATTTTTAGAGGGGTAGGTGATGTTTGAAGCATATTTTCTTAAAAATGGAACAAAAAATTGACACAGGTTGACTGAATCCGTAATTTACAGGAGTCTGAGAATAAGTGGTGTTATTTTAGCCGAAATTTCAGGGTCTAATGTTAGGGCAATTACCCCCTGGGCAATTACCCCGCACCCTTTCCCTGGCGCTAATCCTTATCCTAATCCTGAACCTAACCCTAACCCTATTCCAAGCTCCTAACCCTAAACCTAATCTTTACTCTAACCTTACCACTAACCAGTATTTGGCCGGGGGGTAATTGCCCTCTGGGGGTAATTGCCCGGATACGAGTAGTAGGGCCTAGAATCTAACTGTTAACGTTACAGGCAAATCTTTATCGTAATGTACAAATGTACATTTGTATTACTAACGTTAAGTGTTAGTTCGGTGGATGGCATGTGAGCGACAAAAATTAATAAACATGTTGACCTAACAAAATAGGTCTCGAATTCCTACCTTGCTCCGCCGACCCAATTCATGTTCAAGCTACTAGTAGTCTATTACACCGCACGTGTACCGATCTACACAAAAGATCACGAGATGGAATTTACGGAGAACAAATGGTGGATACGTAGGATTTTTCTCCTTTTCAATGCTTCGCATTCGTGATGAATGATATGCATTTTGATCGATCAACGATCGCTACACACCAAAGATCCTATGTGTGTAGGATATATGCGCGCACAGGTTTTTTTTTATGTGTGTGTGTTTGTGTGTGTGTGTGTGTGTGTGTGTGTGTGTGTGTGTGTGTGTGTGTGTGTGTGTGTGTGTGTGTGTGCGTGTGTGTGTGTGTGTGTGTGTGTATACAGTGTGTGTTTGATTTTGTTTTTGTTTTTGTTTTCTGCTTCTTCTTTTTTGCGACGACCACGCGCACTCGTACCTACCACCGACGCATTCAGCGGCATGCCACCGCACATCCGAAATGTCTCTATCCAAAAACAAAGTAGAATGAAGGAATTCTAATAAAGGGTGAGTTTTACCTTTAAATAGGATCCCTTCGTTTTGGATATCTCAGCCATTTCAAAACCAGCTTTCATCAAATAAACTTTATTATTCCTCTTAGAATCACACGCTTATTTTAGACCATGGTAGACACTGTACCATGCTATATGGTCTAAGTTTAAACCACCTTCGTGAATTCGGGCCCATTATCTCACAAGAAAGTTGAAAACCTGAAGCCCTAACTCAACCAAACCTATGCTTATCCCTTTAATGTTGCTTCTTCCCTAAAATCATTCAAATTCGGATATAACAAACTCTCCATTATTTTTTTAGCCTTTCTTCATCTTTGGGGGCTACAAAGACATTATAGAGTTCATAGCTTTATTTCTTCTTGTTGTTTTTTGCAAACTAATTCATGTTCTTCATTGTGTTAAATTTGTCTTTTGTTTTTATTGTTATATGGAAAATCACATCCACATGAATGACAACTGGTTCATATTTTTGTTTTTTCATTTTTTTTTTACTTTTGTGCGTTGAAAGGAAAAATGAATGTGTTCACTCCTGCATAAAGTTTCCCTATTGACCTGCAGGTTGATAGCCCTTTAGATTGCCTTTAATGTGGTTTATAAAACATTAATATTTAGCCAAATATTCTATGAGAAATATGAACCTGAAGAAGTGTTTAGGCCTACATTCTTTTTTTTTCTTATACAGTAGTTTTAATCAGGTCATCTTATCAGGTCATTCCATGAGCGTCATTTGGGTATATGGGTTGGGTAGAGGGATGGAGATGTATTGGCCATTATGCCCTTTATTCTCATAAGATGGGAAGGATGGTCAAACGGGGGGGGGGGGGGGGGGGGGCACCCACACAACACACGTGCCCCTTCCCTTCCTGCTTGCCGGGGTCCAATAAAGGTCGTGATATGCTATGTAGGCCCAGTCCCTACTATAATACTGTAATTGACTTTAGTTAAATGAGTTGACTTATATAATTTGGCCTATATGTACTACAGGTGATGCCTTATCAAAAAATGTGGATATTGCATTAACATGACACAAAATATTATTTTTCTATGAGCCTTATAGGTTATCTTTACAAGTTAAAGGTCCGATACAATGTAGTTGTCCGATTTATATAACTTCACATAAAACATCAACACACACACACACACACACAATAAATACATAGAGAAAGGGCAACTTACACGTGTATATTTTATGTATACACAGTACATTATTTTCTTCGGTTACATTGTTTACACTGCTAGCATATTGTTTTGATAAGGGAAGAAAATTGAAAGTTCCGTCTTCCTGCATGGTTACAATTCTTCTTCTTCTTCTAGCTCCTCCTCCATTGAAGAACATCCCTCTATAATAATTGCGAGAGACGATCTGAGACAACTAATATGTCCTACACATGGCCGGGGGAACGGGGGGGGGGGGGGGAGGGGTCGCCCCCCACTTTTTTTGCACCAAACAAAGGAATACATAAGGTGTCATCACTTTGGCCCCCACTTTTTTTTTTTTTTTTAACCCGGAAGTACGTATATAAATAAGTGGCACTAAAAAGAAATACATGTAGATAGAGATCTTGAGGTGTGACCGTGGTGAGGTTATGTTTTTGCGCTGAAGACCGAAGACCCCGTTTTTGTTCTTGTCAGCTAAAGAAACCCGGAAGTGGAAGGGGAGAGATGAGCTGAAGACCTCCCCCCCCCCCCCCCCTTTTTTTTTTTTTTTTTTTGCTTGTCAGCTGAAGAAACCCGGAAGTGAGTGGAAGGGAAGAGATGAGCTGATTTTTTTTTTTTTTTTTTTTTTTGCTTGTTAGCTCACAAAATCCGGAAGTGCCCCCCCCCCCCCCCCCCCACACACACACACACACTTTTCAAAACGCTCCGCCGGCCCTGCTACAGTCGGCACACTATTGCACCCAGCAGGGATGTTTCACGAAAAATTTAAGTCGAAATTAAAGCTTAAGTTGGACTTAAAATGGTATGCCGTTGGTTTCTCTTTTCATAGTTTTATCTAATGTTTTCAGAATCCACTTCAAATTGTTATCAAAATTTACGAAAAAAATCCTTTGTCACTTACTTTATTCATACGCGTGTATCACATGAAAAAGTCTCCAAAATTTTCATTCTTTTATGAAAGTTAGAATATTATTGGAGTCACACACAGCCTATCATAATTTTAAAATCTGAAAATTTAAGATCGACTTCAATTCTTAAACGCCCCCCTCCCCCCATACTTACTACGAGGCACCTACCACTTGTAATCTGAACCCCTTTAATTCTAATAGGTCGTGTAAGTATACTCAGAAGTACTTTAGTATACTTGAAGACGGCGTCTTGAGCTAGAGGTAGTGCACTGTCTTGAGTCACGAGTTTAGAGGGTAGGCACGGTTGTGTATACCGAGCTTGATTGGTCTGGAAACCGCTGACGTTGTGATGCCTGTATGTTGTACACCATCTGCACAGTACACACAACACACGACGTACGACACATGCATACAGGATAGGACAGCGTCCATTTGCATTGTGTGAACGTTGCCGGTAGCCTTGCACGGACCCGACAGTGAATGTGAACCGGCGTTTTGGAAATTCTGACTGTTCCATGCCGTAAAATCACAGGTTGCTTGTTCATGCATTCCTGAACGAGGTGCATAAATCATGTCTCGATTACTAAAAGCATCAATCCACAGGAACTGGAAGAATCCCAAAGTTATTGGTGGAGTGGCGGTTGCTCTCATCGTAGCCTATCGTGCAAAGAAGGACTGCGCTGGTCTGCTCAATCGGGCAGGTTTGGGCGGCTTGATCGGGCAGGTACCGCTCGAGAAAGCCCGTACCTGTGACGGTGTCAGTGGTGCATCATCATCAGCCAATAAGCAGACCAAGACCAAGGAAAATGACACGAAAACTACTGACTCTGCAACACAGAATAGCGGAGATACTCCTAGTCCAGAGCATGGGCCAAAGGCGAAAACATCAACAGCCGTTGGGAAAGACTTTTACATACGTATCCGACGTCTACTGCGAATTATTTTACCGGGAGTGTGGTCCAAAGAGTTTGGACTTCTGACTCTACATACAGCGTCTCTAGTGACAAGGACGTTTTTGTCGATATATGTCGCCCACTTGGAGGGAGGGATGGTTAAAACTATAGTCGATACGAACTTCCCAGGTTTCCTCCTCCAGATAGTGCGATGGCTTCTAATTGCTCTCCCGGCAACATTTATCAACAGTGCAATACGTTTCCTAGAATCAAACCTGGCTCTAGCCTTCCGTACACGACTTGTTGAGCACTCTTACAGACTCTACTTCAAGAATCAGACCTACTACCGCGTCGGAAATTTGGACAGTCGGTTAGCAAATGCAGACCAGAACTTGACAGATGATGTGACCACATTCTGTGAGTCTGTTGCACATCTGTACTCCCATCTCACCAAGCCCGTACTAGATGTTGTCATGATGACATTCGCATTGGTTCGTCTGGCCAAAGAAGGAAATGCCGGTAAAAAAAAAAAAAAATAGAGTAGTTTATAATTATTCTATATTTTAATACAGAATTATACAACTGTATATTCTTAATGTTAACATTGTACTATTAAGGAGACAGATGTAAACTAGGCTGGGACGTTGACCAAGAGATCGGTCTGTATCTGATTGTCTGGGATATGTTTCGCGGAGACTGTCTGGCTTCACAGAATCCCCTCTTGTACCTAAAATTAAAACAGAAGAACAGCTGTAATGTCAAAAAATGATAAAAAAAACTCCTGGACAGACAGATTTTTCAGTCTAGCTGGGATGATGAATGCTGGTGCTTCAGGACTCGGGAGTTCTTTCTTCTAACTATAGAGCCCGTGTGAATTTGCTTTGCTACTTGAGAAGCTTCTACGTAAAAACATGTTCATAACTTCAACATTTCTCAATGTAGGGCCTATTATTTCTTTTACATTTACGGGGGCGGATCTAGGAATTCTGTGAAGAGGGGGCGCCTTTACAAGATTAAGGGGGCGCACGCCCCCCCCCCCATTTTTTTTCTCTTAATTTCTTTTGTCTTGAAAAATAAAAAATGAAGGGGCGCACGACCAGTGTGCTCTCCCCAGGATCCACATGCATTTAAGTCTGATGATCTTTTCAGGGGAATTCATATCACTACCCGTGATGAACTATACAGTTTTGTGTTTGAAGCTCTTTTAATGTATAATACTGCTTAGTGTACATGTACTGTAATGTATGATCTACAAAAGCAGATCTATGCTTACTGTTTCATTTCATTGCCAAACTTCATGTTTACTAAAAATAAACTTATAATGGATTCCATTACTGACAAACATTGATGTAGAGAAAAGGGCCTGCATGTTGCCTACAATACCTATAGATGAAGACTGTAGGGGCCTACAAAGTGCTGGCATTTTATGGCTATGTGCTGTAACCAGATTTTGTTTCCTCTTCAGAATGGCTGCCAGATGATGCCCTGACTAGTAGTAGTATAGGGGGTTCTTTAAATTAGCTGGAATTAATTTACAGTGTATCAGCAACCATTAGCAATCATCCAAACATCCAATTTTTAGGGCACATTGTACAGGAAATAAGAATTCATGGACAAACAAGTTTTGCATAGAACAGTGTAATTGTATGATTGCAAGTCA
Organism: Diadema setosum; assembly: GCA_033980235.1. Classification (NCBI taxonomy): domain Eukaryota; kingdom Metazoa; phylum Echinodermata; class Echinoidea; order Diadematoida; family Diadematidae; genus Diadema; species Diadema setosum. The sequence goes on from CM067060.1 coordinate 24,074,998, forward strand.
TTGACCATACATTTCATGTTTAAGGGTGATATTGTCACAAATTTGCCTTAATTCGGCATTGTTCTTATTAAAGGTGCATAGTCCCGGTAGTGTAGAGGGCGCTGTTGATGACACTGCCGATCACCATTAGCATTGATACAAAGATTACCGAAGTTGAGCTGTCATCAAGAGTAAAGTGCGTAGGTGACTAAGGTGTTGCGAAGTAACGTTTCCTTCGTTGTCTTCTCTGTGCATCGCGCAATCTGTAGTAATGCCAGGGTGCGTGCATATGTGCTTCTTATTATGACATCACAAAAGAAGTTTGCTAAAGCTGTCATCCCCCTCAGCCGAATCATGAGCCAAACTGTGATCGGCCCACTGACTACAGTGGATCGGACTCCTTCGGACTCCGGGAAGTGGGCCACAGCGTATGCCCCAAAGAGGAGTCGATGGCATATATGTCTCTATAGGAAACTTGCGCTGTGCGCCCGCGTACGCATTTGACTAAAACACTGGGACCATGCACCTTTAAATCAATAAGTATACGTATGATGTACTGTGTATTTTTTAGGCCCTACAGCATTGATCATTTTCACTCTCGGGAGATCAGATGTACATCGTACAGTTTGTATGTCATGAAGAACTTTTTTAACATTGATGGTAACTTGTGACTCGCATTGTAAAGTTGTGGTACATATTCAGCTCTGTATGTCATATTATGGAGGGATCAGAACTTGTTTATGCGCCCTTTGATCCCTTTGATGTATCTTCTATAGGTGCAATGATGTCAAAAGTCACATGACCTGTCAAGTATTCTTGGCATGCATAACCAAATCTCTCTCATATTTCTTTCAAGCCAGCAATACCAGCAACAACCTTAACATACAATGTTGTTCTTGAATACCAGCATCACTCTTCCGGGCTGTGCTGTGCATGCTGTGCATAACACCAATGTTTACTCTGGAACAACATTACAAGGACACCATGTCTTACTTTACAGTGCAGTGATTGTACTGACTACATGAACTGTATACGCTGTTATTTTCGCCAGGGTTTAATTTTCGTGAATTTCGCGAATCACAGTTGGATTGCCAATTTAACAACACGCAAAAATGTCTCCATGCGCCCTGTTAATAGTGCGTTAATGTAAGCGTCGGCGTCAATTTGCGAGAACAACATCTCGCAAAAATGTCTATGGCCTCGTCATTCGCGAAAATATCTGTACGCAAAAATAACAGCGTATACAGTATTTTATGCATACCTTGTTTGTTTTGTTTGGGGATGGGGGATGGGTATCAAGGTTACATGTGTTTGTGCTCTTTATAACATAATATTTCTATGAATTAGAACTTGTGAGACAACTTTGCAAATGGTCAAATTTGTGATTGAGGACCACATCGAGGAAATGAAAAGTATCACTATTTGATACAGGAGAAAAGTTAGAGTTTCCCACCTTGTAGAGGATAGGAACAAGAATCTTTTACATCCATTTTAGTTATGGGAAGCAATAGGCCTACAATAGTACTTAAAAGAGCTGTCGATTATGCAATTTCTATTAAATGAAAAATGTCAAGTTCAGTTGATAACTCACCAAACATCTCACAAAGTATGTAAAGTACTGGTGTTTATAGTATAACTTGGGTATTTGATCCTGAATCAAGGGCTAATGCTGATGGGAAACAGCCTTGCATAATTAGACATGGCTCTGAGTTGGGGGACAGTCTGGGAAAGGCATTATCTTTTGCTCAGCTGAAACCAGTTCACATGTCATTCTGTTCCCCATTGGAGCATTGGATGAGGGGCTTACATATTCTTGTGAGGGGCTCAGCCATTATTTGCCCTCACCATGCCCTCTTGAGGGAGCCTTCTGAAATTTTGTACAGATTCTCTGATCAAGAAAGGGTACCGGTACAGAGAAGGTGAGGCATTAATGCTACCTGTTCTTCTGCTGCAATATTTCCCTGTAGGTACTCACTTGCCAGGATTCATCGCAGGCGGAATGCTCATCCTTACAGCCAAGATACTGCGGATGGCATCGCCAAAGTTTGGCCGCCTTGTTGCCGAGGAAGCACATCGCAAGGGCCAGCTGCGCTTTGTTCACTCCAGGGTCATCACAAACTCAGAAGAAATCGCCTTCTACTGTGGTCATTCGGTAAAGAAGAATTTTCACAAGAAAGTTTCATTGATCAATGGTCATACATACGTGGACTCACAGTGGGATGCTGCTTAAGTATTCGTATGTACCATGAAGTTCATTTCGTCAAATAAATCTCTCCTTATTCATCAGTAGAAAAAAAACAACAACTCACATTCTGACACACACAGGTTGTTAAATTTGTATGAATTGATTAACAGAAAGATGGCCATGCACTAATGACATACAGCACAGGTGTACATGTATGTGTAGTATGATACAGTGAGCGCACAAAATACATGTAGATCAATATGGCATTTTGGTTTGTACATTACACAAAAATTACGTCTTTGTTATTGTGCGATCCAACACTATAAAATGAAAATGCCAACTACAGTATCAATGGTCTTTTCTGTGTTGGTAATGACCTTCAAGAGTTTTCTGGCATATATTGTACATATTAGCCCACCCAAGATGAACGGCTTAAGGAAGCTACATGTTGATGTACAATGTGTATTGCAATCATTCACCATGCAGAATCCATTATGTGTTGTGCAACGTGCATTGTGTACACATAAACTTTTTCACATCTTCATCTTCTTGCATACTGGTGGCTACATTTTGACCAAACTTGGCAGGAATTTCGAGTTGGGGAGGAGGGGTTGTAGTTTGTCCAAATTGTGATGGTGCCCTGTGGGGGTTGCATGTGGTAAGACATCAAAATTGTAAACTCATGTAGCCAGATGACACTTTGACTGTCTGATTCGTACAGATTGAGCACACAAACCTGCTGCAAAAGTTCCATTCCCTCAAACGCCAGATGATCCTCATCTTCCGTAAGCGTCTCTGGTACGTGATGCTGGAGCAATTCCTCATGAAGTACATGTGGTCTGCCACGGGGATGATCATGGTGGCGATTCCCATCATGACAGCAGCTGGACCAACCCTGGCAGGTTCGTGCAAATGTGATGGACAACTGACTATGTACCGTATTCATTATGTGTAGGGATACGTCCATTACAGTTGTAGGTCCATAAACTTTGTAAAAGGTATTTGCCGGTATGTCATTTAGATTTTAAAATTTTGTCTAGTCTACGCACCCTAAATTAAAAAATCTTATTTGTCGAAATAATGATTGATGATGAATTCTGAATTAGGCAAGTTTGCACAGGTGCCAATTTTTAGACATGTGTTTACTTTGTACATGCAGTGCCTGAAACCAACAATCGAGAGCAGATTCAAAAACATTCGTGCCACAAGTGCTCTCATTATGTATGTGTGCAAGATCTATTTGGAACTAGCGTGGCAATTAATGCCTTTTCACATCACATGTAAATACAATAAGTGCCCCTCTTCATTGACAAGGATGTACAGTAGTTGTTTAATTGCATTTTAATTTCGCGAACGCCAAGATTCGCGAAATTAAAATGCGCGAAAGTTCTTGTCTACACTATATACACTGACTGCCAGTGGCAGTTCGCGAAAATTTCATGCCGCGAATATATCATGTTTTACAGTAGTGCGGATGGGTGATGTCTTCATCCTTCAAACATTTTTTTTTTTTTTTTTTGCTGCTTGCATTGAATTTTATCCATGCATAACAGATTCATCGTAACTCTGAAGACCAATTTACTGAAGTTTTAAATTATCAATATATAATCTTAATTCACCCCTGAAACATTTTTTGCACTTCACATCCACAGACGGCGAAGAGCTGACGGAAAGTGAAGAGGTCAGTTTGAGGACGCAGAATTTCACCACGGCAAGAGGACTGCTGACGTCTGCTGCCGACGCTATCGAGAGGATCATGTCCTCGTATAAAGAGGTGAGAAGAACAAGGTGATGATAATGTTGATGGTGATGATGGTGATGATGATGATGATGATGATGATGGTAATGATGGTGATGATGATGATGATGATAATGATGATGTGGTTAATCATGATGATGATGGTGATGGTGATGATGACCTTCAATAACGAGACATGAAACTCGTCACGCTGACGAGTTAGGTGATACGCCTGGGGTCATCAGATGTCGGTCATCTGTGATCGACAAAGAAAAGAATGTGATATAGGCACCTTGAAGTTATATTGAGCGTGCATGCAAAACGGGACATCCACGGAAACGGTAAGGCCGAAAAAAAAAAATGTATAGATATTACAGGGGGAAAAAGTCAATGCCCACTCAACAATCGTGGCCGCGTGAACATGTATTGCATTGCTAGAAGGAAATGCGGCCTTGTAACGACTGAGGTCGCTGTGCCATTTCTGGCAATTTCGGAAAAATACGTCCCGCAGACATAAAACCTATAATCGGCTGATTTTGATACCTTGCCTTTAATCACAATTTTCAGTGTGATGACGTCATCAAAGTACAAAACAATGACATGGACTTGAAAGACAATTGCTCAAAGTACAACACCTCCGTTGTCGTCATTACATACTATTTGACAGAGTCAGGATGCAACATTCTGCAGCAGTCGAAGCAATGTGGTCTCCAACACAAAACAGAGGGATATTGTGTGTGTGTGTGTGTGTGTGTGTGTGTATAGGTGCGTTTATATACGAACTTAATTTCTACATGGACGAATGTGTAATACACCATTGAAGAAAAAAAAAAGTAAAATAGCTAGGTATTTTGTTTCGTGATCTTGTGGGGTTCGAACCCGCACGAGTGCAACCTCACGTCTCTGAGACGGCGCCTTTAACCACTCGGCCATACGTCTCGACGAGAAAATATGAGGAACGTAAACTTATGTATGTGAAAGATGAATCAGGAATCGATTCGTCCACATTCCATTCTCATTTTCAGTTTTAAACTGCAAAATTGTCAACCTCTTCAGAAGATTTCAAAACACAAAATGCATGATTACTGCAGCTTATTGTCTCAGCTACAACATACTGAAATTTCAGAGGAAATGAAGCAAAATCAGCTGAGATAAAGGTGCTTAAACGTTGTCAAGTCAATGGATGGTTTTAAAAAAAATCACCTCCCATAGACATAACACGTAAACTTGTCCGATTTTGCATCTTTACTTTTAATCACAATTTCTAGTATGATGACGTCCTCATATTTCAAAACCATTACATGGACTTGAAAGGCAAATGTTCAAAGTGCAACATATCTGAATTTGGGGTAATATTGAGCTTAAACAACAGAGATACGAGCAAATGAATGTCAGAAACAGTACCTCAAAAAAATCAATTCCACTTTTTTGATTTAAAATGACGATATGATGACGTCATCGCGTTTGCTTGGCAATACTGATACTTGGAATGTTATTTACAATTCATATACTTTTGTAATATGCAATATAACTATAGGGTCAACGGACGATTTAAAGAGCTATGGCGAAATAAACAAAGACATGTTTTTTCACTATATTTGCAGAAAGACGCGCACTCGGAATTTCAACTTTGACGCCAGTGCATTCCTTTGTTATAGGTCGAAATCGATCGGAAATCAATGGATATTATTACTCAAAGTATCAGGAATCCAAATCAGTCAAAAAAATTGCATTTTCATGTTGCTTACGGGCTCTGCGCGCGAAATTGCGCGGACGGACGCGCACGCGAGAAAATGTTTGAAACGCTTAAAATTGTCTGAAACTTCGAGATTTCCCATTGGGAAGTCGTTTTGAGCCTTTTAAAATTTTGACGCGCGCTTACGCGCGCGTAATGATGACCTGTGTAACTAGCGTTAAAAAGTAAGATAGAGCGTGACCTGAACTTCATGTCCACCGAAAATGATACAGAAATGACATCTAGTTATGAAGTTATGATCGATCATGTGACAAGGTCCGAAAATCACAAAATGGCGCCTAGATGACGTCATAGATATGTTACTGTCATGAAAACCTTATTGTGGCTAGATTTTGTCATGAGACATGTCGACTGAAAATGTCATGTTATTTCGTAATGTCATTCTTGAGATATTGACGACACAAAATTGTCCAGAAAGAAAGAAGAATAAAAAAAAATAAAGAGAGATTTTGACAATCACAATAGGTGATACGCTGATAGCGTATCACCTAATTATTAGCAGTTTAACGACAGATCAACCAAAAAGGAAAAGCAAGCTTTTATTGTGTTTGGAATTTTTTCAACCTTGCTTCAGGAAATAAGTCCTACTACCCTGGCTCTAATGACATAATTTGTATGCAGGAGCACAAATTTTTTTGCTTGTTTATATTTTGTAAGTTATGCTACATTACCCAGATATGCTACATTACCCAGATATGCTCATAAATCACATACAATATTAGGGAGGTAATTTCTATTTCTGTATGAAGCTCTTGTGTACATTTACAATACTTACAATTTTCTTGTATATGAGAAATTATATATGAAGGCATTATGATGAAGAACCTTACACACATACCACATAGACAGTGTTATATTTATTTCCTCTTCTTTTTTTTGAGGTGAGTCTCTTTAAATGAAGGTGTAGCTAAAATATGCAGAGAAAAATGAAAGCCTCAAAGAATGTTGACTTTGTCATATTGTAATACAGATACATGTATGGAAAAAAATTGTAGATTGCTATTAAATGCGGTGACAGAGCTTACATAAGGTGTAACTTTGAATTTGAGTAACATAGCATAGTATCCAGCATATAAGATGGATTTTTTTTTTTACCCTTGAAATTTCTGCTAAATGGGATCATCAGTAGTACCAAGGTAATATTAGATTTGACCTCACTATTCAAGATCACAAACTCTGAGAATTGAGTGTGTCATCCCATACCTTTACAGAAAATTTCGAAAACGTAGAACATGATAAAAGTTCGTTACGAGCTGAACAAACTTTGCAGTGCACACTGTTTGTACAATATAAAGTGCATTCACCTCCTCAATCACAAACAACTCAAAAGTTTGTCATATCGATCACAAACAATGAATGTGTAGATAATGTGTACTTTAGTGAATAGGTTTTGGATGTCAAGTCTGAAGATAAACAGCATCAGTTACTAAATCTTAGATGATAATATGATGTCTGAGATAGTACGGAAGATTGCATGAAGAAGAAAGAACATATTGTAGTAATATTAGATTTGACCTCACTATTCAAAATCACAAACTCTGGGAATTGAGTGTGTCATAACATCGGAAAGAGCAGCATTTGATGCAGTACCGGTATGTAACAAGATACATAAATGTAAGCGCGACATATTATGTGTAATAGTCAATTAATCTATAGCATGCAAAGAGCAAATGAACATTCAAATGATATTCAGTAAATTTTCCATTGTGGCATAGTAGTGGAACCCTTCATGTGATTTGTATTGAGACGATTTCTATGATTGTGTTATCATATCACAATATTTGGTTACTATCCCATCATTGATGTACAGTCTGTACAACATAAAATCACATGAGAGACATGAGTGTGTGTCTGGGAACAGGTGAGGTGCATTTGATGACGGACTTCAAACTGAATTTCATACTCTTATATATTGATCATTTGCAGCTTGTAGCTCTTGCAACAATTTTAAAAGCAGTGGGATGTGGCCCTGGTTGGCAAGACCATTACTCACAAGAAAGATTTGAAATATTCAGGTCCTAATAATATCTTGTTTAAAAATCACTGATCACTTGGCCTGCGTTTCCCGCAAGAACATCGCTGTATGTGCAGGGATGCCTGGAAACTCTTGCAAGGGCACATTTTATTCCCCTGCCTATCTTGTACCAAAAGGTATCCGAGCATGCACACGAAGTTTGCTCCAATTCCTCGTCCACATTGAGAACAGAGATGTCCATTCGATGCTAACCCTGAAATATTGAAGGTGTCATCAATGACAATGAAGTTGCTTCATGTTCAGTTTCAGATTGAAAAAAATAGATGGATTTTTGTGTCGACTTCGAGTACATGTAACTGCGCAGATTGCAGGATACAAAGCCTTAGTGTGCATTTAAGACACCATTGTGGACATTCGATATCACACCGTCGTCGTATCACGGAGGTGGAATCCACCTCCCCGGTCGTATCACACTGTTGTAATAAATACGTCCGTCCACATCATTGTGGACATACAATGTATCACACTGTGCTGATTGTGACATGACTCAACTACTCAAGATTGTATTCAGTGCAGTGTTTATGTACATCACAGGTATTTTTATTTCTTTCTTTATTTATTTACACTGTATTTTTTGCCGAGTTCTTAAGCTCAATATTGCAACATCAGCAGACACAGATTTTTCCCATTGAAACCACCAACCCACTGTCTGTAAATCATAGACCCATGTACTGTAACATGTGGTACTCCTGGAAGTTGCTCATATTATTTGCATTACTGTCAGTTTAGAGCTTATCATTGTTGGTAAATATTTGCTGAGATTTTGACTTTTGCCTTACTGGGTGTTTGTCCTCTTGTTTTTGTTTAAATGAAATCATGGTAAGTAAAATTATTTACCCCAAAAAAATATTTCTTTTCATATTTTGACTCCTCAATGAACTCTAGATGTCTGCTACCATCTTTGCAGATGGAATGTTGAGACAATAAAAGTCTAAAATGAGTAATATACAATGATTAATTAATTATACCACTAAATGTTAACATAAATGAAAATCCCTTATTTGCAGTCACCATGTTGATTTCATAGTATCAAATATCAAAAGAAACTAAAGCTCAAGTATAAATGTGGATTGAGTGAAAGCAGCAATGTTAGAACAACAAATCAGACAATTGATTCAAAAGTCATGAATTTTCAAATGTCCACCTCAATATACCCACTGTGCATGTACTGTACAGATCTGTATGCCATTGAGAAATATGACGTAACATTATAATTTTGATTTCTACCTGGTTTCCTTGAGGGCCTTTAAGATGAGTGGCTGTACACTGCACTTCCATTATAATGAACAGGGTTATATAACGAAATTCCTGTTAACAACAAAATAAAAATTCAGGCTGCAACATTATCGGCTTTACAGCTGTACAATTTGTATGTTCTTATTGTTTACTTGTTCGGTTGTTGCGAAATTTTGATATATTGGAAGAAAATTGCCGGTCCTGAGGACTTCATTATAATGGGAGCCCGCTGTACTTGCAAAAGGTTTGAAATAATTTGGCAGCATAATTTGGTGTGTCTATCTCCTAAATATTTTGCGCTTATAATAGGCAACCTTGGACCTACTGTACAACACACTTAAATGGTAAATTCGCCCTGAAAGTTAGTTTAAGTGTGAAATGAAGCGCAAAAAAAAATAAATAAATAAATAAGATAAAAATGAAAAGGCCAGGACAGTGAAAGTTTGATCTAATTTCTATCAAAACTATTCTAAAAAGTTATTACTTTTGAAGTTGCAATTAATCAAGCACAAATTGGCAACTCCATGATATATGTAGCATGCGAGCTCCCCTTCCATTTTCTCTGTGCATAAAATTTCATAAAATCTCTCTATTGTCATTATTGATGATGACAGAGCATAATTTTGCATGCTAGCTTTGTATAGAAAAAAAAAAGTTATGATGATTGTATTATAGTATTGTGCATTTATAATACAATTCAATTTGAAATATCCTTGATGGGAAAATGATAATTTTAGGGGGTAAGCTCGCATGTGACAATTTAAGTTTGATTGATTGCAACTTAAAAAACTCATAACTTGCTCAGTTTTCATCAGAATTTGCTCAAACTTTCGCTGTCCTGTTCTTCTAATTGTTTTCATTCCTCTTACACAGACTAATTTTCAGGGTGGATTTCCCCTTTAAAGGGGAAGGCTAGTAACTGATCAGTGGGAATCAGTGGAAATGCTGGGAGATGATTGTTCCAATCCTTATGGGATTCATTCAAGAGTTCATTGTATATCTATTGTTGTGTGAAAATGATTTGCTTCAGAACGGTCTCATATTCAAGTAATGTGCAGTTTAATGCTTCCAGGTTAGCGTCCCTGGTCAGTGACGGCGCATTAATCTGCACATTACTTGAATATGAGACCGTTCTGAAGCAAATCATTTTCACACAACAATAGATGTACAATGAACTCTTGAATGAATCCCATAAGGATTGGAACAATCATCTCCCAGCATTTCCACTGATTCCCACTGATCAGTTACTAGCCTTCCCCTTTAAGTGTATTTACAGAGATCCCAGTAGGATACTGACCAGATTAGAGCCACCCCCTTTGAATTGTTACAAGTAGAAGGGATTGTATTCAGTCTACAAACTAGTGCATTCCAAAGTCTAAATGGGCTGTCACTGTACATACTTCTGTGAATGACAGTTTAAAGAGGTGTTTTTTCAAAGTGAATCACCATTGCTGGATTGAAACGTTGGTGCCACATGATCAGTTGTTTGGTTTTGCATGGTTATCACTGACTTTGCACACTGATTAACTACTTGTGTTAGGGGGATGGGACATAGGTCTCTTTCAAGATAACCTTGGCTACAAAGTGTAGTACAATTTTATTTATCTTGTATCATGAGCGCAGGGAGCAATGAAACCCAGGAGTAGCCCACTGGGGATGTGAGCACAAATCACATATACTTACAGTGTACAATGTATAATGCTGATGTGAGCTTTAAATGCTACAACTGCACATGTGGCTGTTTTGAAATACAACTGTTTTTTCTTTGCTTTTCTTTTATTTGTGTTTTTTTTTTATGTTCTGTACGCCATGGTATAACCTTACATGAGCACTGTGTAAAAAAAGTCAAGGATTCTGTTTTGATAGTAATCTTTTTTATGTATGTACCCTAAATGGCACTTGGGGCATTACATAAATTGCATGTTTTTACATTGTCCGTCTTTTCCACATCCCATTATCGTGACTGAAAAAAAAAAAAAATGCTCAATGTATTTTTGTGGTACCTGTCCCAATTGTGCTACAGATGTAAAGGAGGTTCAGAGGTTCAAAGGTCATTGAACTTGGCTTAAATGATATTTTTAGCTGTATCTTCATCTACTTATAGGATTGTCTAGTGATTATATGATTTGGCAGGAAGGGTAAATATAAGAAGACAATTGTTGTACATAAATTGATTGTAGGGATAGGTATAAAACAAAATCAAAGCCAAAAGTCACCAAAATTTAGCTGAAATGTCCTTATCTGGCCTTGAATTCCTTGACATTTAAGTAAAAATCCAATATATGTTATCCGGTGTAAAGGCTAGAGATGAGAAAAAAAAATATATTTTGTGCCGAGAGAATTAAATGTGTATCCTTGGTAAGCGTTCAAGATCAATGAGTATCAACAAAATATACAGTAAGTGAAGAGCCGAGTTCTTTTGGCAGATATAAAAGTACACAATGTACTTTGAAAGTGGATATTTTCGTGCGAGTAATTTTTTCAAATTCAAATTCATAAAATGAACAAACTTTTTGCTCTGGGCTGGGTAAGATGAATTTTGTGTGTTTTTAATTCCTCAGAATCAAGACATGCGATAGTAGTACATATTGCAAGCAAAAATATTCACACATTTTTATTTTCGCGCCAGATTCTGGTTTTGCAAAATGCGCAAAAATGTCAAACCCACGAAAATGTCCAATTTTACAGTTGTAATTTTATGAGAAGCAGAGGCATTCTAGTCAACTTTGTGTAACAGACAATTTGCACCAAAAGTTTTCTGTGGCTTATTTTTTTTTTGATATTATTATTATTTTGTTTGTTTGTTTTTTTGTTTTTTGCTCTATAGAGTTTAATAATGATGACTTGTCGTGGGAACAACCTTTATTGATAGAATCCATTCAGACATTAGGAATGTGGTACCGTACTTAGACAGCAAAGATAGGCCTACATGAAGGAAAGGGGATTGACTTGTTTAGACTGGTATGTATTTTAGCAACCAGTATAAGATGCAATAATAACACAATTTTACAAATTTATGCACAGTGATCTGTATGGAAAACTGTAGTTTTGAACTATGCAGCTAAAAATTGTTTGCATTTCAAGGTGCAACATGACCAAGTACATTTTTGTGATACATGTAGTTCTTAATGTCGTGACAAAGCAGTGATTTTTTTTTTTTTTTTGAAAGGAAAGTTATAGAATAATGTGTTTCACATTTGTATTTTTACCGAAGCAAATGAGCATGAAGTCATGGCTTTTCAACTTCCCTATAGGATGTACATTATGTATGTACCATTACAGCTGTATGCATTAAACATTCTGCTTGGTGTACACGTATGATTTAGCAACTACAACTCCCCCTTAAAAGTTGTTACCACCAACTTTAGACCATGCAGCAGTGATGATTTAGTCTTTTTGACCTCACCCATGTCAAATTAGGAACTTGAGTGAAGGTTTGTGAGACAGTGATATCATCACTTCACCTTCACCAATATTACTGTTCCCAATAAACTACGAAAACACATATTCTGTGAAACTTCAAAATTCTGTTCAAATGTAATGACCTTTGCATTGAGGTGTTTTTGTTGCAATTGATTGACAAATTGCCTTTGATTGACTTGAATGAACACCACATTTCGGTTGAATGATAGCTATGATAAAAATCATGGGCACACATACGTGGGTGTGATTTGAGTCCACAACCTCCTGATTGATAGACGGGTGTCGTGTCTACTATAGACTACCAAGCTTTCACCTGCTAGACAAGGATGCCTCCAATTCACTTAAAGGCAGTGGGTACAGTACTGCATTTTCGTTATAAATTATCGTTTCTTGCATCGAGTTGGGTTATTCACTATTGCAATTGATTTACAAAGAAAGAATCAGAACCTTCACTGGCTATTTGGTTGAAGCTCAATAACAGGCAGGAGGCCCTTAATTGGTTCCAGGCCACCCTTTGAGTACATACCCATGATGTGTATCATGGGTATTACTCAAAATCACTGAATAATTAATGTTTATTTCTACGTTGATGAAGGGCAATTTGTCTGTCAATTGCAATTCGTAATTCTATACATTGTACCTTTGTTCAGAGGCTGAAGATCACATTATACAACAGTGACAGTATTATGCCATACAATGCAAATCAACATAAAGAGTCTGTGTGTGTATATATATATTTGGAAACCTGTTGAGGACCGGCTGGTTTTGCTGGGTTCTATAACATGCATTTCCCATAGACACCTGCCTGAGTATACTCAGGACTAGTCTTCAGTGGGACTAGGCCTAGTCTTCACCTGCAGTACGATTACATGATTAGTCTTTTCTGTTGTATTGAGCGTGTGAGGGGGAAAAAAATCACTGTTTTAATGACTTTCACAGTCTTATACTGTATGATTATCAGTGTACCCAAACACGGAAGATGAGAGATTATATCGATCAGTGATGCCTGAAATAAGGAAGGAAGAGGACAAATGTTTGGATTGGTTACAAGAAGAAGAGAGCATCCTCACGAGGAAGATGCTTCTAGTTGTTGTTCAGCATTCTTTATTATATCAATAAACAATTTAACATGAAAGTATGAATGTAACATCTCATTTGTGCAATTTCACGAAGGTACATACTACATGTAAATGTGAAGCAGAGTCCATGATGTTATACAATGTACCTTCAGCCAATTAAATTCCACCAAGTAGGTAAACGGTGCTCAGCATCACACGTTGATGCCATGTTTTCTAGAAAGTAAAACACAGCATTCATTTCCATAGATAAATCATAGGACCTAGCTACAGTTGTACCATATAATGTGTGACAGTGTGTACACAATATTTGTAGATAAAGGACTGCATTATTTCCCATGCACTAATGCAAAGCAGTTGGTAATATACAATAAATTACATCTGGAAATGAGTGTGACAGTATGGAAATGAGATTTGCCCATCTGGTCTCAAGGATCTTAAGTCGAAGGCAGCTTGGCTCATAAGCCGCCTTTAATACGAGGCCAGCACAATTGCCCAATTTTTACTAGTATATTACATTCACCAGGCATGAACAATTTTGTTGAATCATGAATACTGTGGAGCACAGTGTGCAGAGCATAGTCTGCAGTTGATGTTGAATTCAGACCCTGAGATTAGAACATCCATGCATACAGACTTCTGTCACACATCACCGTTGTACAGTTAGAAGAGGATTTGTGTCAAAAAGTCAGCATAGATGTTATGACTTATTCATTGTCTGATATATCATTGGGAACATCTCACTCCCCTTCTCCCTGTTCTGCAGGATGGTACTCTGTGAAATAAACACAACATCTCTGATACATTTTAATGTGATAAAACCTAATCTACCTAGCACTAATGAGAAAAGCTGCATATTGTGCCCCAACAATAACCTTTCTGCGGAAGTGCATGAATTAACATGGATGACACGACTTCAGTCATTTCTATCGAGCAGACTTAAAAGGCGAGAGCTTACAATGAAGGCCAAACATAAGTGTTCTAGTGTGTTACACTCTTTGTTCCTACACTCATATCAAAATGACATGGAATATCATAAAGCATTTGTGACTGCTGAAAGCAAATGGTCCATAGTTCTCCCAAAGTGTTGTACGATAACCAAGACTGTACTGATGCTCCAATTACTGTATCTCACTACTTTCAAAAATGTTTAGTGTGCCAGTATCAAATTGAGTTTTGTTGGTTTGTTTGCTTTGCTTGTTTGTTTTTTGAAACACTGTTCGTGCCATTCTCTTTTTTAAGATACCGTACTTGGAGGCATAACATCTGTACAGTCAAACTTTTTCGCTGTTGTTTTCAGTTGTGATTGCCTTCGTCTCTTGCATTTGGAACTGGAATTCTCTGTAACTCCAATGAATTCCACTTGTCATAAAAATGTGTTTGTCATAAAAATGTGTATGTTTGTATTCAAGTCATAGTTACTTGTACAAATTTGTTTTCTTGTACCTCCTCTTCTACGCAAATTCCTCTTCATCTTGACCTTTATTCTATTACACGATTATTGTCATCATTCCTTTAGTAAATGCAAAAACAACAACAACAAATAATAATAATAACAAATAAATAACCCTGTTAAAGTGCCAAGCCTGATATCTACAAAAGATCTGCCGTAGTCTTGTAAACCAGTGTAAGGAAATGTAGAGTGGCACTAAAGAAAAGAGAAAAAAACCAAAAACTGTTATCAGCATTTCTTATGCATAGATCGTTCTGCAATAAGTGCAGGTGTTCATACTTCTCTATCCAATCTCTCTCCCTCTGTCTTCTATCCCAGGTGACCGAGCTAGCTGGTTACAGTGCCAGGGTGTCAGATATGCTGACAGTCTTTGAAGATGTCAGCAAGGGACACTACATTCGCAACAAGGTGACCACCAATGGAAAGGTCAAAGGTCAACTGGCACTCAAGGAGGGAGCCTCGTCAGCCGACCTCAGGGGTGAGATGAGTGAATACACTGTATTCTCATTCAGCAGTTGCAGGCAACCCTAAACCTACAGTTTGTATGGCTTCATATTGTTATTGTCTTCAAGTAAAGAAGTGGCTGCAGGCATAGTTACTGAAAAATCATATGCAGTTAAGATATGCCATGAGCTCAATAGCGTCACAATATTTTCTGTCATATCAACAAGTGTTATTTTCTGTGTATGACTGTTTATATCCCTTCAACTTGCAAAATGATAGCGATGAGTGAGAATAAGATTATAAGCATTACAACCACTTCTACTTACTTTTTGCAAGTATAATGAATGTTTAAGTTCGTGTCTACTGTCTTTAAGGTTTATGTCACAGATATTATGACTGCCTTCATCATTATCAGCTCATGTCATTATGAGGATAATGTTTTGCAAAAGCTGAAATGCAGCTTATTTGTCACAAAGTAAATACTGGATAAGCTTTATTTTCACATATCGGTATATTTTCGCAATTGAAGGGGTCACAGATATTTTCGCGAGATGTTTTCGCGATTTTGACACCGAGGCTACCATGAGTGCTTTAACGCCTATCAGTTCTACATTTTTTCATATGTTGTTAAATTCACACTCCAACAGTGATTTGCAAAATTCGCGAAATTAAACCCTCGCGAAAATAACAGCGTACACAGTAGCAGGGGTGTTTTGCTGTCTGTGATAGTATGTATTACACAAATGTTTCCATGAAAGTTATCAGCATTGATCACCTGAGTAAATTGATATCCCTCTATTTCTTGCTTCTCTGTGCATGCTGCAGTTTAGGAGAAATGATGAATTTCTCTCACATGTTTGTTTCATTTCTTTCTTTCTTTCTTTTTTTCTTTTGTCAAAATTAGGTGAAGTGACAACCACAGACTCTGCCCTGATCATAGCTGAGAATGTGCCCATCATTACTCCCAACCAGGATGAAGTCATTTCCAGCCTATCACTTCAGGTATTAGCGTCTCTACTCAGCAGCACGCAGCTGCGGTAAACCGTGACAAGGCAAACACATCTCACACATTCAGGATGTAGGAGTATGAAAGGGGGGAGGGTGGGAGGGATGGGGGGGGGGACATTATTGCCCCCTCTTTCACCTTTCTGTCTAATAATTTACAATTCCTCTCCCAATCCCCATCCCCGCCCCTTTGATGATTAACTCTGGCATTGTTCTGTGTACACAGAAGTGACACATTAGTTAGCACTGTTAAAAGATCTTTCGTCTCAAATGTTGCAGTCAAATAGATCATAGTGGGATTGCTCAGAGCCTCTATATTTGATTGGAACCAATTGTTAGTGTTGGGGGGGGGGGGATGTGGGGAGCTTCTACAGAGAATTACAAAACCCACAAAAGTCGCCAACATGGATTCTGAGGGCAGACTCTGAAAGAGCAGACTTTAAGCTTGAAAACAATGTATAACTCAATACATATATGAACTCCCTTAACCTATCCAGATATTGGAAAGAAAGCACACACTCTGGAAAAGTGTACCGAGAAAAGAGGCTCTGAAGTAGAGGGTCTTTTTAAGCGCTTAATTTTCCCAAGCCTTGTTAGCTGTGCAATGAATGGGACAAAAAACAGGATGTTATGTAAACTACCATAGTGACAACAGTGAATGTATTGTCAGATTAAACTAAAATTGAGCATGCTTTATTAACACATTCTATCCATGACTAATACCAACTTCAAAGCAGTAGCATCATCCTTTCAAAAGTAATCAGAATTGAAAGTGAAGAGTGTGAAAAGGATTTTTGAGAAATGAAAAGGGGCCTTTAAAGGGACTGTACAGTACTGGTTGAGGTAGGAAATCATGTTTTGAACATTCCTAAGTGAGATAATGAAAAGCCTCTTGTGAAATATGCAAGAGCATGTAATTTTAAGAAGGATTCAACGTTTATTTGATGAAAATTGGTTTTCAAATGGCTGAGATATCCAAAAAAGTGCTTATAATAAAAGGCGACATGCCCCAACTTTATTAGTATCTCTTTGTTTCACTTTGTTTTTGGATATCTCAGCCATTTCAAAACCGATTTTCATCGAATAAACTTTTGATACCCCTTAGAACGGCATGCTCTTTGACATCTCATTGAGTGGTTTCTGAATATCTCACAAAACGTTAAAAGCTAAATCTTTACCTCGACCAGAACTGTACACACCCTTTAATAAGCCATGCCTAATCTTATGTAAAAAAAAAGTGTTCTAGAAAAACTGCTAAAATCACAATTTCCCATTAGTTTTATGGATAATGTAGAAGGATTGCTCTTTCAGAAAAAACATGAACAACTCAAGATTGACTAGGTTGACCCGTTTCACCTATTTTGTGTCCTCACGTAACATCAGGGTATGCAACGTATTGTTGGTTTTGTGATGCACGGTCACATGCAAATATCTCCAGATGATATGTTGGTCATCAAAATCATTACTTCCACATTTAACCAGGTGTACAGAAGTTGATTTTGGTACAACCCACATTTTCCTTTCACAGGCGTTAATCCCTGTGTGCATAAATATGAAACATTCCTCTACATGTTATAAACGTTTGCATAATGAGGAGCCCACTTCATGGAAAGGTTTAAGCAATTCTTACAATTACTGCTGTTTCTGGAGGTTCATCTTTCATGCCGACAGTAAGTTGTTGCCTAGCTGCTACCATAGAGAGTGCAAACTTGTAATGGCTGTAAAGTACTTTATGAGACAGGACCAGGTAAGAAGCCGTTGTCTTCATTAACCATTATGTCATATGTGAAACCAATTGAGACTTATTTCTATCCAAAAGATAATGGCTAAAGTGTCTCCATATCTTGATTTCAGGTGTCCCCTGGCATGCACCTGCTCATCACCGGACCCAACGGCTGTGGAAAGAGCTCTCTCTTCAGGATCCTGTCTGGACTTTGGCCAGTCTACCGGGGCAAGCTGGTCAAGCCTGACCCCCACAACATGGTCTTCATTCCTCAGAGGTACCTCCATCCCCCCCACACACCTTCCTTTGTGGTCTTTTTTTGGCAAGCCACTCAAAGGATAAAGTTCTTAATCGTCAGTGCAGTGAAATCGACACACATTGTTTCATTCAAGGCACACTGTTGCTTGTGCACATCATGTGTGTTGCAAGGGCAGGCATTAAACCCCCATACAAATGTTGTAAAAAAGGCAGCAATAGCAGTAATGCATTGCAGTGATTATGAATAAGACTTGTTTTAGCAATCAGTCCTGGTTACAGGATAATCTGATCAGTTCTTTATAGCAGTTGCTATGGTTTTAAATCCCTTCTTTGTCCCACATACAGTTTGATATAGGTCAGCACACTTCAATACACCCTTAATTTGTAAGTCCTTTTCTTCTTAAAGGACATGTTCACCTTCATTAACATAAGGACTGAGAGAATGCAGCAATGTTTAATAGTAGAACACATCAGTGAAAGTTTGAGGAAAATTGGACAATCGCTGCAAAAGTTATGAATTTTTAACATTTTTGTGTTAGAACCGCTGGATGAGGAGACTACTAAGGCTTGTGATGTCATATGAGTATAAAGAAAATGTAAAGAAAATTCATCATATTTTCACGTTTTTCGCATAATAAAAGAGCACTTGACTTGCCTCTTTCTAAAGGCAATGGGAATAATATTACCCATAACATATGTCAGTAACAAGTCAAGGGAATGCGTACTTTTTTCAAAAGATGAAATTTTGTGAAATTCTCTTTATATTTTCCTTATATTGTTGTACGCATGTGACATCATACACTGCAGTAGTCTTCTCATCCAGCGGTGACTGCACAAAAACTTCAAAAATTCATAACTTTTGAACGGATTGTCCGATTTTCCTCAAACTTTCAATGATGTGTTCTACTAATATTGCTACATTCTCTCAATCCTTTATGTTAATGAAGGTGAACTTGTCCTTTAAGCAGCTTTCAAGGAGTTTCATTTTGTTTTTATTTCAGTGCGTCAGGAACAAAGTTGAGGATATAATTTTAGAGCTGATAATCTCTTCTTTTTCATATTTTACTCAAACAAGGACATTTTGCCGGGCAACTTTTTTGTTGTTTTATAGTGCAAGATCACATCAGTATTCTTCTTCTGACCAGCCTACAATTTGTGTCTGGGAAGTTGACCTATCGGCATTGTGCACAGCCACTACACTGAGTTCATATTGCACAAACTGACAATGCTTACACATACACATGATCGAAATATTCATTGATTATTGGCTACATTCTTCAGTCTGCACTGGAAGGAAGAGATGTTAGGCCTGGGTGTCTGCAGTCAACATGTGATGCAGTATTTGATAACCATGTGGCACCAGCTAATTTTAGTACTGTGCCCTGGGTTACCGAAAAATTAGTAAATGTAATAATCTAATGCTTTATGCAAGAAGGTTTTGTTGTGTTAGTAATCTTAACGCAACAATAAGGGAATGCCAATACATCAAATGAATCCCATAATTTAATTACTTTAATTACTCCTCTCTCTCTCTCTCTCTCTCTCTCTCTCTCTCTCTGAGTACCAGATAGTGTAATGCTAATGCCTGCTGCTATGGTAGCAGTATAGGCAGTGCATTCATTTGCAGCTGAGCAGCAGCAGCACCAGACCACACTGCATTTTCAGTCTACAGAAAAAAATGAGTAATTTAAAGCCAAGTTTGTGGATTAGAATTAATAGTCTTTTTCTGAATTACTGTCCAATAATATAGTTTATTTATATTCTTTTAAATATTAGAAGAATTATTGATGTTACACAATGCAATCACTTTAATAGGGTATGACAGTACCCCAGGATAGGGCATGCTGATTCATGTATCAAATTTTAGCCAACAGCCCCTGCAGTCGTCAGGTAGCAAGCTACTGAAGTTCATAACAGTGTTTTCCTCTCAGAATCTCTTGAACCGGCATTATTGAAAGGTGCATATAATATGTACATAGAAACCAGTGAAACTTACAATACCAGGAAGTATCCATAGAATTTCATTCAGCAGTACCTCTTGTACAAAGAAGAGTATTTCTCTGCCTTGCAACTCCCATCACCCCATCAACTTGCAGAGCTAATATTTTGTGACTTGCAAGTGGAATGTTATACCGCAAGGATGGAAATTTTGCTGTGTTAAAATTTTCACACACTTCATGCAACATGAAACTGTGCAGAAATAAAAGTGTGTGAGTATTTTTGCTTGTTATATGTAATGATATTTTATCTCGTTGTTTCTTGGAATAAAAAATACATGAAATTTGCTAAACCCGGCTTAGCAAGAAAAATTACTCATGTGAAAAAGTTTTCACTTTTACAGTACCCTGGTAACAGTAGCATCAACCCATGGATTAGCAATTCTTTCTCCTTTTCTCTATGTTGTGCAAAGACCCTATATGTCTCTTGGCTCGCTGAGGGACCAGGTGATCTACCCTGACACCCCCAAAGAGATGGCTGGAAAAGGGATGACGGACGCAGACCTGGAGAACATCCTTGGCATCGTCCACCTCCAGCACATTGTCACCAGAGAGGGCGGTATGCATTTTTTTAAATACTGAAAGGAGTGGATGTTGTAATAATTTCAAAAGAGATGTATTAGTAAATACAATTTTAATGCCTGATTGTGGTTGCAAATCAGTATGCAGAGAGATACTCACCTCTGAAAATAAAGATGATGTGAAAAAGTATGCAGAAATGGTGCATTATTTAATCAGCGTTGATATACGTGGGAAAATTTTTAGCAACACCTGCATACATAAAGCTTGGAAGGGGTGGTTAGATTCCCAGTTACTCGTTAATCGGGACTTAGCGCTTGCTTTTTTTCTCTCATTGCCCAGTCAGGCCATTCGTATCTTTAAATTTCAAGTTTGGTGGCCCAAAATAGAAGGAAACGTAACAATCCATTTTTAATCTTAGTTGCCCAATTGGGTCACCAAAAGATAACCTTTCGGAAATTTGGTGACCCAACATCAATTTTTAGTGGCCCTGGACCACTGGGCCACGGCTGATGTTGAGCCCTGTCAATGTGCCTCAAAGCCATGCTCATTCCATCGCTTCATGGGTCTCGTCATGTCCGTCTCAGGTTGGGATGCAGTGAATGACTGGAAGGATGTGTTCTCTGGAGGAGAAAAGCAGAGGATGGGAATGGCAAGACTCTTTTACCACAAGTAAGTCAGAGAGACGAGGGGCGTGTCTCCATCTCATGTGGCACAAGGATTAGAATTCCATCATTTTCTGTCTAGTGGTCTTGAAAGATAGTTTATCATTGAACAGGAAAAAAAGATAGAAATAATATAAAGCATCTGTATGTATGAAGAATGATTTTTTTTTTCTTCTGTATTAGCAATGTCTTTTCTATCCTTGGTCCTATCTCTGTCTGTCTGTCTGTCTCTGTTACTCATTCCCTTTCTGTCTTTCACTCTCTGACATTATTTAGTTATTGATACTCTTGAAGTAGTTGCAAGCATGGTTATAAATTCTGTAGTTGTCAGTGCTTCATTTGTTGCTAGTGTATTGGCTTGTGCATTCATCAGTGTTTCTTTCTGTGTGACTTTTACCATGTGTGTTTAGACATGACGATGCACAACAAATGTGTGTATAACCTTCCTTATGACCACAAAATACTGAATAAATCAACGTAAAAAACACTGTAAAGTTCATGGAAGAACCATCTAAACACCACAGCATGGTGGAAAGTACACTCCAATCCAAGGCACCTTGAAATGATTTGAAGTACTATAAAGTGCAGTATCCAATCACACATATTAAACATTGCACAGCTCACTTGTCTACTATAAGTACCTGTACATACAGTGTGAAGTAGGTGGTGACTGGTATCTGCAGTACTCCATGAGGTCAACACGTTTCCCAGCTCTCTAGGATGGACAGCAGGGCAGTCAAAACTGACCAGATTATTTTTGATGGTATTTCAGACCCAAGTTTGCCCTCCTGGATGAGTGCACCAGCGCTGTGAGCATCGACGTCGAGGGGAAGATTTTCCAGGCGGCCAAGGATGCCGGGATCATCATGCTGACGATCACCCACAGACCATCCCTCTGGTCAGTGACATCTCTTTTCTGTCTCTGGTCATTCATAAGCTTTATAGTCAGTGGTCAATTGACATTCAGTGCCGGACTTTAAATATAAAAAATTTTTTAAAAATTTTGATTTGAGTGAATCACATCTGTACGTGAGTTGGCAAGAATCATCTGACTGTGACAACATTCTGAAAAAGACTAGCAGTAGAAGTTACTTTGCACTCGGAAATAAGTAGATGTGAATACTTTTCAAATGAAAACAAATTGACACCTTCTTAATGCTTGATTGCGGATGAGATCTGCATGCTTTTGCAAATAATTAAGTCATTTTGAAGTTGGTCTGTTTCTCGTGAAATAAAGTACCAAAGTGTGATGTCATAGCCACTCATCACCATGGAAGCTAGTTCTAAACAACCTCACATAGCTCAAATTTCCGGTGAATACAATGGTTGCAGCAGTGCTAGCTCCCATTTCCAGTCCACTCCCAGATATATTAATCTCACAGATCTTGTGAAAAGATAAATGTAGCGGTAAGGTCTGTTGTGTACAGTGTAAAAAAGAAGCACTATTAAAGCAAGGGGAATCATATCGATGTTGCTATGAAGATCAGTTTATAGGATATCAGTTTAACTTGTTGGCTACATTATACTAAAATCTCCACAGACATTGTACAGAGGGCTCCAGAACCCCAAGGCCAATGATTCAAGTGACATATGAAGTTGAAAAAACCTATCTCCCTCATTTGTATAATTTATTTAAGTCTCTGGATTACACCCTATATCCTTCTTGTATATGATTTTCTTCGATACAAATCAGCTTTTCCTTTGTGGCGCATTCATACAATGGAAAAATATCATCATGACAAAAGTCAACTTCATATTTTAAGCTCATATCGTGGATCGACTACTAGCATAAATAAGATGAGACATCTCCTCTTTGTTAGTTTAATTCATGAGAAATATATACTCATATGGTGTTTACCAGGAGTAATCATATTATCATTAGCAGTGACAATGATAATGTTAACAGCTCTTTAAAGATAATAAAAAGTTTTGGTACCTCAAAAGTTTCCCTGAATTTCCGGGTTTCAGGTTAAAGTACCTTTCAAATAACTAACTCTGTGAGACTTACTCGCCCCAAAGTGCTCTCATTTCTTAGTAATCATGCAATTAACTGCGACCAGCAGCCCCATACGCATAGCGACCAGCAGCCCCATACGCATAGCGTAATGGGGCTTCACATTGTAGCATTCAGGATCATGACAGATTTAGTATCGCGGGTAAATATCAACTTAAAATCCTTAAAATTCTTCAATTTGAAGACTTACCAATTAAGTTGAAGTCTTGAAAACAGGCTTCGGGCAACGTTTGGTTCTGCCAATAGTCCCTTTCTGTTCAAATTGATGACTGAATGTGACTCTGTCGGGAGGACCTTGGGAGAGCTACATACACTGATTACTACGGCCAGCGCATACGCAACACATCACATGCGAACAAATTTCAAATCCATGAACGGATAAGATGTTTGTGTGCGCATGCGCTGGCCGTCAATTCAGTGTAGCTCTCCCAAGGTCCTCTCGACCGAGTCACATTCAGTCATCAATTCGAACAGAAAGGGACTATTGGCAGAAGCAAATGTTGCTCGAAGCCTGTTTTCAAGACTTCAACTTAATTGGTAAGTCTTCAAATTGAAGAATTTTTTGGATTTTAAGTTGATATTTACCCGCGATACTAAATCTATCATGATCCTGTAAGCTACAATGCGAAGCCCCATTTAGCTATGCGTATGAGGCTGCTGGTCGCAGTTAGCTACTCAGTATGCGTATGGGGCTGCACGCTGCTGGTCGCAGTTATCATGCAATAATGGTTTCGTACAATACGTGTGCTACCTCGCCGCCGTACGGCGGCGGCTCTGGTACGAAACCATTATTGCATGATTACTAAGACATGAGAGCACTTTGGGGCGAGTAAGTCTCACAGTGTTAGTTATATGAAAGGTACTTTAACCTGAAACACAAACTAAGATAAGGAAATTTAGGGAAACTTTTGAGGTAATACCAAAACTTTATATTATCTTTAATGGAGTCACCAGAAGAACATAGTCCTTTTGACAATTGTTTTGTATTCTTGTCATGGCAGGAAGTACCACACCCATCTGCTGCAGTTTGACGGCACGGGCAACTGGCGTCTGGAGGAGCTGAACACGGCGACGCGTCTGAGCCTCAACGAGGAGAAGCAGCGCCTGGAGGCCCAGCTGGCTGGCATGCCTCGCATGCAGGAACGCCTCAACGAGCTCTGCGAGCTGCTCGGCGAGGACTCTGTGCTCCGCACTGTCTCCTCTGCTAAGGACGCCGGAGGTCGGAAGAAGGAGACAACAGCCGGCCCGGTGGGGGCCAAGGAAGAGAATGGCAACAGGGTGGAGGAGATGGGCAGCGGTGCATCATCTGGCGGGGCCAGACTGGTGGAAGTTGCCGAGAGCGATCAGTAGAGCCACACCGTGGAGGAGATGAATACTGACTTTAAAATAGGAGGAGCAGAAGGGAAAATTCCTCCTGTGACTGGAGGTTTCAAAGGTCTTGAAGTCAAGAAGGGTGAAGGCATTTTAGTTATTGGTCAGAGGAGAGTGCCACGTATACTCCAGAAGTACAACAGGTTATTGTTGCATAATTTATGTAGTCTGTTAAGTAGACTGATGAGTCCAGTCATGAGTTGATGTAATTTTGAGGTTGTGGCCACTAATGGAGAAGTGCTGAGGAAAAATGCTTTTGGTGATGCAGAGTGGTATGAATGCAGAGAGATATGAATGCAGAGAGATGGGAATGCAGAGAAATGTGAATGCAGATAGATATGAATTCAGAGAGATATGAATGCAGAGAGATGGGAATGCAGATAGATATGAATTCAGAGAGATATGAATGCAGAGATATATGAATGCAGAGAGATATGAATTCAGAGAGATGGGAATGCAGAGAGATGGGAATGCAGAGAGATATGAATTCAGAGAGATATGAATTCAGAGAGATAGGAATGCAGAGAGATGGGAATGCAGAGAGATGGGAATGCAGAGAGATATGAATTCAGAGAGATATGAATGCAGAGAGATGGGAATGCAGAGAGATATGAATGCAGAGAGATGGGAATGCAGAGAGATATGAATGCAGAGAGATATGAATGCAGAGAGATATGAATGCAGAGAGATATGAATGCAGAATGATGTGAATGCAGAGATATGAATAAAGAGGCACAATGGTTGATGTAAATAGATGGAAGTGGGAAGAAGGGAAAGATAGAAAGAGATGGACAGACAGACAGACAGACAGGCAGACAGTGGGAGAGAAAGAAAGAGAAAGAGAAAGCAGGAAGATATTGTTGAATTTGTGTTTTGCCATATTGTCTTTTCCTTTGGGTGTTCCCTCATCAAACAACAAAGTTGATTTGCCGAGTGTGAGTTATATTAAGAGAGGGGAGCTTGTAGAAGTCATGATGGAGAAAGAGCAAGTAATCAAATTCTAGTTGTGCAGCCTGTGGGTGTGGCAGAGACACTGGAAGTATTCCTGAAATATCTTTCCCTTTCCTTTGAAGGCTAAAGGCATCCTGTTGGCATTATTACATTATATTATGTAGAAGGATCTTTAATACTCCATTTCAAAATCATTTATCTACTGATAGCAGTTTTGTAGATATTTTATTGTGGAGAGGAACTGAATATTGGATTAACTGCACTTCTATTAAGTGAATTATCCTAAATTTCAACAATTCCATGTCTATTCTGAGGACCTTCCACAAGTCACCATCTGTAGAATGGATGGAGGGTGCCCGAAGGACTGAGAAAGGTTATCTAGATTCGTGGATCACTTATTTTTCTCTCACCAACCGTGGAGGCAGTGTGATGAAGAATTCAGCTCATGTTTTGCTGTCAGCAATCGTACACCAGAAAGAATTTTGTCAGATCCGTTGGAATACAGAACCAACAACACAGCACTTTAACCTGTGTGTTTCTGTGTCTTTATGTGAGGGTGGTGGTGCATGTGTTTGTGTGTGTGTGTATGTCTTGTGTGTGTGTACATTTGTGTACATGGTGCTCATGCATATTGCCACACATTGTGTACATGCTGCCTCCGTGTGTGAGATATGAACATGTAACATGATAATGCAGTGATATGGATGAAACAGATTTAGGGGACACATGGTTAAGGGATTATCTAAAAAAAAAACATGAAGCATATTTAAAGAAATTGAGAGCAGGATAGTCGTGTATTGCAATAAAACTAGTTGGTTGAAGAGCAGACAAACAAAACACAAACAAACGAAACAAAGGTGAATACAATTAAGTGGGATGCCAGAGAGTAAAGGGATAGATTTGTGAAATAATTGTGTAGAAGAGTGCAATTATTTACAGAGTATCTAGAATAGGTTCCACCAAGCAGCTTTGAATTGTTGGCAACTGATAATCACTTTGTAAATAGCATGTCTGAAATAACACTCTGCAAGCTGTAAATATTAATAATGGGAGGCTTATTCAACTTCCTATATATTGCTTTAATTGATTCCAATTCTATGAATATGATTCTTCAGTATTTAGTCCTTATGGCATTGATAAAGTTGATGCTAGCGTAATGTATGTTGTACTTTCATCGTACTGTAATATTTTGATAATGTGTGGTCAAATACATGTACCAAGGTATTGCTCTATCAACTTTGTTAGGAGAATACCACAAAGATTATAATATTGATGACAATATTGCATTGAATGTCATTTATTAGGCCATCAAATAAGATGTTGGGAGATAAAGGCTTAATTTATTTGAGTTCCAGTGTGCATATTATATAAGACAGTGGCAGAGTAAGGGCCAAATATCTGTCCAAACAATTTGCCACAAAAGAGAATGGTTGTTCAGAAACGTGTATAGTGCAAAAGTATGACAATCATTGACATCTCATGTTCACTAACTTATAAATTGCTGTGGTTACTACAAATCTGATATCAATTTGCTGTGACATTGAGACTACTTATAGGTGAAATAGTCTTGATTCCAGGCATGCCAAAGACAGACTGATTGCACCTTCACCTATTCCATGTATTGAGACTTGGTGAGCAAATGCAGAATTGTCAGAGGCATAGAATGGACAGAACAAATTGTAGGATTCAGTGATGTGTGCTCTTAATAGTGAGCTGTCTTTTAAGTACTTCTGTGTTTATGCAGAATCATCAGTTAAAAAGAAAGAGAATTCTGAAAGAGAAAAGGAAAGGGAATTCATTGCTTGTCTATGAGAAGATTGACCTTATATGCTACTCCTGTCGAGTTTTTGAGCAAGTCAGTATTGGCCAGAACTTGCCAAGATATATTGTGGGACGTTGTGTGGAAGGCAGTAGGAAGACATTTCCTGTCCTTTTGGGTGCATTTCATGTGTACATTCCTAGAGATTTTGAATGCTTTTCATGAGGAAATGAAGAACATGTTAGGAAGCATTTACCGATCGAAGCCAGTTATTTCTCTGTCTCGACTTTATTGTGTGTGTTAGTTTGTAGCTTTCCTTTTGGAGCAGGCCAGGGTCCTGTTGCATAAAACTTTTTTGAACTCAAACGTAAGTCCATATCAAACATAGTAATCAAACCTAACTTGGGATCCAACATAGAACTAGATAAAATTCAAGTTAGGATTGATTTTCGGTCAATGACTATGCGTGGATGAGCCTGGGTGCGATTATCACCTCCCCTATCCTTGATTCTGATGGGCTGAAAGCAAGTTATGTTTGATTTTATGTTCAATATTAAACATAGCAATTTTTATGTATTTTGATGCTGAGGAGTTGATGAAAAACAATTCGTTTGATTTTAGGCACTCAAATTTGATTCAAAGCCCTTGTGTTTGATTTTCATCTGTCAGTATGCATAAATTTAGGTTTGATTCATGGTACTTATGTTTGAAATCAAACCTAACTCTTTCTGCAACACAGAATTAACAAACATAGCTTTATGTTTAAAATTTCAGACTTATTATATTTTTGACGTAAGTTTGATCTGAAAGTTTTATGCGAACAGGGCCCTGTTCTGCCTATTCTTTCCCATGCAAACAAACAGTGTAGCTCACGGATACCACAGAGTATAGACAATACCCATTCTATATGGAAAGCCACATGAAATCAGGGTTGTTCCTATTTTTGGTGTACTTGCAACTTGGTGTCATATCAGCCTCTGTAGCAGTGTCTGTTGGAAATGCTTGAATTGCTTTAGGTGATGAGATATAAATTTCAATAAACTGCAAGTTTTATTAGGCAAAGGTCTCAAAAGCAAAAACTCCAGAAGCCCATGTGTATTTGTTGTACACAGTGAAAAAGCGAAAGGATAACTGCAGTGCAACAAAGCATTGATACAGTGTATATGACCAAATGTAAACTCAACAGTGAACAATCGAATATTGTATATAGCGGGTATATATTTTTGTGTTTGTTCTTAAGTCCAAGGTAAGACATTATCATATTGCAAAGTTTCAGTGTCTTTTGCAAATTGCAGTTTCTCACAATTATTCAATGTCATCACACAATGAGTTAAGCTTCAATTTAATTTATGATAGAGTCATTTGTGATCTGGAAGAATAGTGATCTCATTTCAACACAGGTTATTTTCTATACATCAGACATTTACAGTTAAGACTGTAGGGAGGATTTTTTTTTTTTTTTTTTTTTTTGGTGCCTAGATCAAACTCTCATTTGCTGTTTGCAGTTAAGTGATGACAATTCTTTTGAATTAATGAAGTTTTTGCATCAATTGTTGTTAAACTTGAAGTGCAACTGTAACATAAAGTGATGAGTTGCCAGATGTAGGTAAGATAACTGGCCTGTTGAGATGTACTACGATAAAAATATAACACCTAGCACTTGCCTAGAGACACAAAAAAATCTTTCAAGTCTTTTCTTTTCTGCTTTTTTTTTTTGGGGGGGGGTGGTGGGGGCCGAGTCCAAGAAACTTACGTTACATCAAAGCTCAATAAAATAATGATATTTTGTGTGTTTTTTTTTTTTTATTGAGTGGAACTGGTCGATTGTTTATAAAGAGAGGAAAATGGTAATTTGTATTTGCCAGCTCACTGAAATCTAAAAATTCATTGAAACATCTAGAGCAGACAAAAGAGAATAGGGAAACTAATGTAACGCTTTTTGAGAATTTATTGGTGAAAAATTGAGCAAAGAAAATGGGATTCCATCAGGATTAGAACCAGAGACCTGTGGATTGCTAGCCCGGTGTCTCTCTTACCACACTGCAATAGCTTCTGAACACACAGGCATTGAGAATTAAGGGCTTCTGGGATGAACACTGTACTAGGGCTTTTTTATAGTTCAGTCAATAGAGCACTGTGCTAGCAGTCTGGAGGTCTCGGGTTTGAATCCCAATGGAATCCCATTTTCTTTGCTCAATTTTTCACTAATAAATTATATTCATTTCTGGTCAGTTTCCCTTGGTTTGTGTTTATTACTTTTTAAGAATGATTGAAAGGATATATGACTTTTAACACTTCAATATTTCAAAATTTGTGATTTTTTTTTTTTTTTTAGTCAGAGTGGATTTGTGCTAACCAGTGAATGGCTTATAGTAGTAGCTTGTGTAAAAATGCAATTTATGAGTTGCCTGCACACGATATATGATTATAGATGAGTAGCGAACACTTCTGTGCCGAGCATGCCTTAAGCGTGGGGCTGTGTGTGTTTGTGTGAGAGTGTATGTGCATCGAAGTTAAAGCAGTATTATAAAAGCTTTGCCAGCAGGTTTGTGTTTGCTGAATGTTGTCACATTTGTGGAGACCACATTTTGGTTCCATCACTGAAATTGAGTCCAAGTCGGTAAGTTGTAAGAGTGTGTGCAGTTTCACCCTTTGGACAGATTTGAGCACTAGTATATCTTCACACACAAAAATGGGGCACAACTAAACTGATGCATTTATGTATGTATTTACAGATAGATTCTGTCTCCCGAAATGTTTAATATGTATGGTTGGCATATTTCTTTTTCTCTTTTTTTTTTCAACTTCTGTTTAATTTTTAAGGGTTACAGTCAAACTTTTCATACCAGGGTCATTTGAAAGTGCTATGAAATATGTTTGTTAACTACACAGAGGGAATTTTCTCTATCAGACTCCCACTATAGTATTGCCAAACCATCAGAAATGTGTAATTAGTGTATGAAATAGAATGCAGTATGAAAGAAAGAGAATTACAGACAGCATCTGAAATGATAGTGAATTTTGAGAGCATGAAGACGAATGAAATGAATGCTTGCTTCGTTTAATGTTTTCCATGGAACTGTCAGAAAGAATAATGATAGCTTTATAAATGTTAACAGCCACAAACAGGAGATTTTTTTTTTATTATTTCAACACCCTCTTGATCATGGGACCACTTTGTAGTTTACTGTTGCATGTAACATAAAACTGTTGCAGTGTTATGTTACATGGAGCCTGCATGTTTCATGATTCACACAAGAGACTCGAGTAGAATCAATCTAGTCTGTCAAACCAAATCACATATGTTTAGATTTTACAAGGAAGAGATGGGAAATGCAAATCAGATTACGTATCAGCAACATTTCATATGTTGTGCGGTTCTGTATGTCTCCTCAGCATATGATTAGTGATATTTTATATACAGATTTAGCACGTATTGTTGTTTTGTTGTAGGAGGATATGTAGAGTCTCCAGATGTATGTATTCCGTCCTGTGAGGGTCGAACTAGGTGTCAAACCAACCCTTTATCAAGGACAACACATGATGTCTCGTACCATATTCTTCTTTTGTGAAGATTATAAAAATGAAAATGAATTGACTTTTCAATACAGTGTGATAAGTCTGTAAACATGTCGGCGGTGTCGAAGTCCCCTGTATTCCAAACTCTGGGACCTTTTTTGCTTTGGTCAGCACAAACATAGACCATATGATGCACGACAAAAAATGTGGCACGCTGTACATAGCAGTGAGCATAACATTCAGTAGTATTGCCAGCCGAGTGGACTCGTGTCTAATCATATTCCCATTGGCTGCATGTGTACAACAGTGAATGTATGTTTAATGACAGTGGCAATGATCCATCTATCATGCTCTGCACATATTTTCTCCTCAGTTTATAGAATAAGAAGACACCAACATGTCAATGTCATTAGATTTGTGTGGACATCGAAACACTTGAAGCTAGTGCAAGTGTAATTATAAAGCCTCAATATGTTGAAAGGCAATTTCAAAGTCTGTAATATAAGGAGAAGCTACTGTATTCTACCTATGTTTTGAATGGTTCATCATACAAATTCCCAAGCATTCATGATCATATGCAGCAGCATTAAATTACTTCATGAAAGTTCACAAGTCTTGGCTAGAACTTATTGCATCATGCGTCTCCGACACCAATATATATAGGTGTGTGGGAATGTGCACGGATATTTAGGCATTCTGTTTGTAATCACTTATTTATTTTCGGTTTTAAAAGTAAGTCATGTGAAGTAGTTTGATTTAACAAATATCACCGTGTAGAAGCAATCCTATTCAAGTGAAGCTTTTTATTATCATGGTATAAAATCTGGCCGATGTTTCGAACTAGAGTGAAAAGGCTACTAAGGAAGTATGGATGAATGTACTGAGACTACAAATGAAAAGGTGATACATGTTCAGTGTGGCTGGAAATTAACATACCGAACAAGAGAAATAACTTCTGAGTGGATATTTCATATCATCGACCATAGAGTCATATATGAAATAATTCTTTATTATCTTTTTTAGTAATGCTTGTTTTTATAGGAAGTTTATGTTTGTGACAGCTAAGTTTTTTTTAATCATTTCGAAATGAATTATAGAAACCCTCTACACATAAAATTTTTATGACATGCGTTTGTAGTTGTTTTATGTTCTCATTGTATCCAGTAGTTATGTATGCACTATTTTGTTTAAAAAGAAAAAAAGTTTTTATTCTGTTGCATACCCTATTTTTATCCATATTTCTCCCTCAAATGATATATCCATGGTGCATGTACCATCACAATCAGAGTTGCGCAGTTGTTTCATGAACACAAAATATTTCATATCCTTAGTGCAGAAGCTATTATAACATGAGATGATGTCCAGCTTGAATCTTGTGAAAGTTACGGTGAAATGATGGAAATTTGTGTGGAAGCCTGGAAGGGACATTGCATTTTGGTCAACTTGTACAAAGTATGCCTAGATATCACAAATGATTCACAAAATTATATCAAATTTACATAAAATTTTGAAGCATATTTTGTGATAAGACTCCAAATTTGCATCGATCTGCTTCATGATTAATATGTGGCCATGTCATGGCAACCCTGTAATTTATTTAGATATATTCAAGGAAATTATATATATATATATATATATATATATATATATATATATATATTATATAATTTAAAATTGGCTGAAAGAGAAAGTTTTTATTTCATCATGTCTCGGTAGCTATTTCGTCATTGATATCTAAACAATTTTGTGCAAATGGAGAGCTGTCAAAATGTTTAATGCAGTCTAAGACCTACTGGTACCACATCTCCCCTACTCTGCAGGAGGCTGCTTGAAATATTAACTATTTCTTCACATCTCAATCAATGAATATAAAATCTTGCGTGATTGTGGACATACTATTGCTTATTTAGGTGCATATGACATTTAAGTATCTTCCTAACACCACTCTGGAGCCTCCCAGATTTTGCTATGTGAGTGTGGGCAGTCCTGCATTCTCTAGACAGAAGATTTTCTCTTAATATACAATCTTGTCTGAAATTTGTCGTTTTAATTTTGATGTGAGGAAATGCATGTTTTACCTGCTGCTTGGAAATGAATGCTCTTAGGATGAATAATTTGGTAATACATGGAGTTTGCTGATATAAAATGTCATGAGGTTGGTTAGCAAGTAAAGGAGTGAGAGTACTAAATTGAAATCAGTGTATTCATGCACATTTTCACTTCTTTAAAACCAGGACTTTATTAATATTGTTGTTAGGTTTCTTTTGTCATCACCAGAAAAAGGAACACACATGATTCACTTTCTCTTTCGTGATCATAAATGACCTTATTAAAAAAAAAAAAAAAAAAGAAAGGTTAACTCTTTGTGTCCTTGAAAAGTACAAATTGGCACAGAAAACTGCATAAGATTATACATAATAATTTGTCCAAAGTCTGTGACACGCAGAAATACATGTAGTGCTGTTAGATTTGAGCAAGAAAGTTTAAGCAAGAAAATAGCATGAAGACCAAAATTGATGCCATCAAGTCAGTGGAATCACATATATTATGAAAAACACACTTTGCATCTATTTCTGATCTCATACCATGCTACACATATGTTCTCTTGTGTGTGTGTGTGTGTGTGGGGGGGGGGGGGGGGGGCAGGGGGGTTGCTAATTTATTTGTGAGGGGTCAGCATATTTTGCCATTGTTGAATTTGCTGATAAAAACATGATAGAAAGTATACACTAGAAATACATTCAGAACAAACCTTCTTTTTTTTTTTTTCAATTTTACTTGAAGTAGCCTCATTACCAGATCTGAAATAAAGTGGTGTGTTACGTAGTATACAATAAATCCCCTTTCCCCAATAAATTCTTGCAACTTAAACATTTCTAAAAGAAGACACTGCATTCACCCAGGTCCAGATTTGTTCATTTGTTCTTCTTGTTGTGCCCAGGATGAAAATTTGTAATCTGTGAAGTCACACCAGATTGCATTGATAAGTCAATGTAATTTTCCTTGAAATTCAACTGAGAAAAAGTTTATTTCTTCTCCAGCCTACACCACATACATACATGTATTTATTTTCATCAATTTTGCTTGCCTAATTTATGTGCATACGGTACTGTGTGAGATTATTTTTGTCTAGGTACAAGCATCTGTCGGTTTGCCAAGGTTATCACCCGTTTTTGAGTGTTTATGATTTAAAAGTTTAAAGAAAAACAAATATGACTATTCTTGCTAATTAGTAACTGTACTTATTCTGTCATTTGGTTCAAGAATTCTTCTGAGTACAACTTTTGGCGTTATTGATTAGATATATCTATTATAAATGATATTTCTCCAGAGTTTTGTAAGCACTGCAACATAGAATATGTAGTCCTGCGTCGATAAAACGGGGGACCTATGTACATTGTACTTGTACAATGTATCACAGATTAAAGTTGTAATGGAGGAATATGTGACGAGTTGCACATGACTGTATTGAGACAAAATAAATGGCCTTATGTATCGCCGCACATTACAAAATACTGAATATTCAGGTGTATGTGTGTGTGTTTGGAAGCAAGTAATTGGTGTTTTTTCTTGTAATTTGTGTTCTACAGTGGACTCCCGTTATAACAATGTCCTCGGGACCGGCAGTTTTCTTTCGTTTCATCAAAATTTTGTTATAACCCAATGGAAATATATAGATTGGATAATGTTGTAGCCTGAATTTTTACTTTGTAACCGGAATTTCGTTATAACGTTCATTATAACGGGAGTGCACTGTATTGTAAATGTGGGGAATATGTCCACATCTTTTGTTATTACCTCCGCCAAGGGAGGAGGTTATGTTTTCGTTACCGTTTGTTTGTTTGTTTGTTAGTTAGTTAGTAAGTTTGTCTGTGTGCAAAATAACTAAAAAAGTAGTTAACGGATTTGGATGAAACTTGCAGGAAATGTTTAGAATGATACAAGTAACAGATGATTAAATTTTGGTAATGATCCAAGAATTTTGGGGGAATTTATGAAGGATTTTTGATATTTTGGCAGGTAGGGTCAATGAACTTGGGGGTTCAGGCTGCACGTATTCGAGGTTTGCATGCGCGTACTAAAGTGCATGCTCTAGTTTCTGCTGGGCGAGACGCGTCGTGCAGCTGAGGGTTAATGACGTAACAAAGGCTTCTATATTGGGAAATCGGCGAATTCTAGCACACAATGCTATAAGTACGTATGGGTGGAAATCACTGATATCTCTATGGAAGAACAAGATCAGTGGTGGAAATGGGCTGCATGCTTGGCGGAGGTCTGTGCACTCAGAGTGCTTCTCTAGTTTTTTTTTGTTTTGTTTTTCAGCCCATTGGCACAGATACCTGGAAAGCAACTGCCAATTACCAGGAGATCACCTAGTAAATCACCCTTGCTACATTGTATCTATTGTGTCATCAAGGTCTTTATGTTGGACTGAGGCATGCTGCTACATTTGTGTGGGCTTCCTAACATTACAGCTTGGTCAAAAACTTGCTTTTACATCTAATAATATCAAGCCAAAATTCTACTTGACAAGTACACATTTGCTGTACTACTTCATACAGACAAACACACATACATATATATGCCATTAATTGCATGTCCCAGATTTAATCACAACACACATTCACATAGTACACAAGAAATGTATATAGATATAATTTGACACCACTGATTTCTGTTCAAACAAATAATAACCCTCTCACTTCAAAGACAGTGTTTCTATGCATACCTGTATCTCCCACATGTAGGTTTATCTGTAATACCTGTGAACATGATTACGTAATGATTACTGTCTCAGGTACAATGTAGCTGTCCAGCTCACCATATCCTGTAATAATATCCCCAAATCTATCCAACAATGCGTATACTATTTACTGTACTGGTGATATATATGTAGGCATCTAATCATCGACAGGAAGTTTACTTCCTGAACAGAGGATGACTGAGCCATTATGAAACTAAATTATGACTACAAGGGGTTTACTTTACAGATATACGAATGTACTTGTACAATTTATGAAAGGTCACGATACCAGTTCGCACTACATCCTGTTTATCAAAGGCGATGATAGCTAATACACTGGTCTAATACAGAGCTACTTTTTAGACGACAGCGATGCAATCCACAGCTTTGAATGAGACATTGGTTTCTATCCAACAGGAAACAACATATCCTGCTCGTACAATCATATCTATACAATATGAATCATCAGCAAGTTAGCAACAGCTGATGAAAGAGCTAAAGCTCTCTGCTGATATGATCAGACTTTCACACTTTGCGCGACTGTTTCCTGCATGTTTCACCGATCCAAAGCACCGAGATAGCCCCGGCGCTCAACATAATTACATTGCGGTGAAGAGCACTGATTCTCCCACATCCACTTCCATTAACATTGAGAGGAATGACCCACCTTGTGTGTTCTACCACATATAAAACTGTATCCACAAATATTGCATGATCAATGGAAAATTTCCCATTCTAGTATCTTATTCATATTCTGCATAACTGCACTCACATAAAGATAGATAGATGGACAGAAAGAGCTAGAGAGAGAATGAACAGAAACACTGAAGGAACAAAAGCAACAGAAAAACAGACAAACAGACAGACGGGTAGAAAAGATGGGAAGATGGAGAGAAGAATTGTTCTGACAGTAGGTATACTGAATATATATTTTTATATCATTCTGCTACATTGATGACCAGGGGCTTTCCCTTGGGGTCGTCAAACTTGTCCATGACTTTGACGCTGGCCATCATCGTGACGGCGAAGCCGACGATGAGGACGACCATGAGAGTGGTGAGGATACCCATCCAGATGCCGGGGGTGAAGTACCCTATGCAGTCGTTGGCCGATGAGAACTTGTTATTTGTTATACCGATCGGTTGCAGCTGGGGTTTGAGAAAGGGATGGACATGTTAACACACAAATATGAAAAAAAAAAACACAAAATATTTTCAAAATAACCACAGAAAAACACACAGAGATTTCCAATCACAGGTTCATTATTTTGAAGAATACCACAAAGTTTTGTTCTTACTGCAAACCTCCCAACCTTTGACTGAAAAACAGGGATGAACTGGCTGAGAATTAGAAAAGAAAGAGAAGTTCCCATATAGGAGTGTGCAGGAAAATTATCAAGAAAATAGGAAACTCCTACTTAAACAAGAGCTGGGAATGGTCAAAATTCATATTCTTTCCTCCAAATTCAGAATGGTTGGGAGGCCTGTTACTGACTTATTTTATACTGCCTTGCACGCTCTTGCTCATGAAAATTTGAGGAATAGAAAGAAAACCCAAAACCAACTGATATTCCTATGTTGGATGGTTACAATATTTCAGTTGAGAAAATTGATCGTGAACTGTCTGCAGTGAATGAAGTATTTTTTAATGAGAGTGCATTTTTGACTTATTAATCATATGGTTTCTCAAAGGGATGGTACAGTATTGGTGGAGGTGAGGACTAGGCTTGTAACTTTTTGTGAGATACCAAGAAACCACTTATGAAATAGTACAGAGCATACCATTCTAAGACGAATTCAAAATGTATTTGATGAAAATCGGTTTTGGAATGGCTGAGACATCAAAAAACAAAGTAAAATAAAGCAATCATAATAAAAAGGTGGGTCCCACCTTTTATTAGGATTGCTCAATTTTGTGTATCTTGGCCATTTCAAAACAAATTTTCATCGTATTACATGCTCTTTCATATTTTATAAGAGGTTTCTTATTATCTCACAAAAAAAAAAAAAAAAAAATGTTAGAAACCTGAAGTTAGGTCTCAACCCAAACTGTACGATCCCTTCAAGCATCTGTTTAAAAGAGACCTAGTAAAATTGCTGGAGAAGTCCTCTTGCAAATAAAAGAGACAACAGATGCTTGTACAATGGCTAAATCTAAAAAGGAGGACATAAAACAGGGACCTCAGCATACCTGAAAATTATTTAGCATGACATTGAGGAAGTAATTAACGTCAGTCTGGTTATCCTGGGCGAACGTCGTGTTCCCACAGTGGTAGGACCAGCCAATAGGGGTCATGAGGTCATCCGGTAAGGAGATGCTCTCGTTGTTGGTTCCTACCAAATCCTTCAGTTGGTACACGATGGTCGTCGAATCCACAAACCAGTAGTTGTTGGTCGTCTTGTTGAAATTCATCCTGCATGGAAGAGTCGTGGGAGAATGTTGTCATTTGGGAGTGAAAATATACTCGACACTCCAGTTGACTTCCAGAGAAAACACAAACAGGCAGAGGGGTTTGAAGGGGTTCTTTGGAAGTTGGATGTACCACGAGACAGCTTTCGGAATATTAGATTTTCACAGGTTGGTCACAAACATTAACACAAATTAGATCAGGCATTTACATCCTTAGGTCATTTGGGACAACAATACTAAGAAAATATTAGGAAAATTAAAAAAAAAACATTCATTTTTCATGAAAAGTACACATTCAACTGACTCACTACTGACATATGTTACGGGCAATATCATTCCCCCTGCTTTCTGAAAGAGGCAAGTCCCATGCTCTTTCATTATGCTAGATAAGTGAAAATATGTTATTTTTTTTCATATTGTTGTATCATACCATCACAAATTATAGCAGTCCTTCCTTACCAAGCGATGATGGCACGAAAACTTAAAAAATTCATAACTCTTTTAATAATCAACTGCCCGATTTTCCTCAAACTTTCAATGTGTGCAACTAATATTCCTGCTTTATCCACATTGATGTTTGGGCGTTGGTCTTCTTTAACTTTCTCGTTTCATGTCAGATTTTAAAGAGACTTCTATTCACCTTTCAGCTTGGTTTATTTTATACTCTTTATCTAATGGAATCAAATTGAATATGGAGTGGCTTTCAGCTTAACCCTTTGTGCGCTTTCGAGTCCCCATTGGCACCAAAAATCCCCCAGCATTCTACATGCTGGCCAAAGTCTCTGGCAAAGAATGGGTTAAGGACCATTGTCCAACGACATGTGACAATGGTGACCAGTGGATAAAAAGCACCAAATCCAACTCACGAAATGGAGACACTGGTGATCCACTCAGACCCATTCTCATTCCGGAGGTCAGAAACACTGAAAGTCAGCCTGTGTAAAGGTAAAATAAAAACAGATAAGCTGCCTTTGAATTCAAACATCAAGTACTGTAAAGCAAGACATTTTCACTTATTGCCACTGGCATTCAATGCATATAGTGTAAACAAGAACTTTTGCATGCATTTTGATTTTGCGAATCTTGGCTCTCATGGTATTTGCACACAAAACACAACATAAAGTGCACACAAACATTTTTGGTTTTATAGTATGCGGTAGATTATCTCACCTAATGATCAACCGTGCAATATTTCCACCAGAGTTGCTACAAATAATAATCATGATGATAAAGTAGCCTGTTACAAAAGATAACTTCATATCCTCGGATAGGGGATATCGGATACAATTACCTTGTTACTTTTACAATATCAATAAAAGATTCAAGGTTTGAGTCTTTGTAGTGAAATTATTTCATGATGTGTTTACTATGTTTACAATATTGCAAATTTCAATCTGTCATCTGCATTGTCGTTACATCCTAAACATCACTACAACTCTCATTACACAATAATAACCACAAGTGATAAATTCATAACTGTAATAGCATCACGATGGCTAAACGGAATTTCATGCCTGAAAAAGAAAAAGAAAAAAAGAACTAAAACAACCAAAACATCCTGAAGAAATGGTCTCTAAATGCTATCATGATTGGAAAGGTATTTGGGAATCATATGGGCAAAGTGCAGAAAGAGGATTTAACATACAAATTTTTGCGAAATTAGAGCCGATAACCTTTTTGCGGCATGACATTATCGTGAACTGCCACTGGAATTCAATGCATATAGTGTAGACGAGAACTTTGTGTGCATTTTAATTTTGCAAATCCTGACTCTCGCAAAAATTTGCAAAATCAAAATGCATGTAAACATTCCTTGTTTTACAGTATTCTTCAACTTACTGGTATGTGAAGTTGTTTTCACAGACACCCTCAATGTTCCATCTATCGTTGGGGAGCACAAGGCTTCTGTTGACCGCACCATTCACCATCAGCTCCACACTAATACTGTCAGCAAACAGATAGGCTATGCATCCGTCCTGAGTGAAGTTGATGAAGGTGAAGTTCTGGTTGTCAGCGGTCTCTGTGGCCTCCAAGAGACGACGCCCACTGGCGTGAGATGATTGCTGCTGGCGCCATTACCGTGGATGGAGAGGGACAGGGGAGAATGAAAAAGTAACCATAATAATCTTCATTTGATAGAATTTAGCATATGCTTCAATGAAATGTATGACAGCATAGCACTGACACTGCAGGCGAGAAATTTGAAAAAACAAAAAATAAGACCTTGTATTTCAAACGCAAGGAAACCGTTTGTGGAAAGACCTTTGATGTTGACAAAAGTGCATGAAACTGGCTAAACATTTAATACAAACTGCATCTCTCTCTTTTGCAGGTCCTACATGTAGCTCACCTTGGGCATGTATTTTAACTTCTGATAGGATGATGTACGTCATGTACACTATAAATATCTCCAAATGTTTTAAGTTTGATACAGGGAAGTCCATAATTTCTTTCCTCTTTTTATAGTTGCTTGATTCACTGTTTTTGTTATTTTTTTCCCCCACTTGATAAGCTGTCATTTGACATTTAACTGTTCTATGAAATTCTATTAAATATGGCTTCCCATCCGCTGCCAGAAAAACACATCTTCACAAACATGACATCAAGATACATGTTGTGTAAGTATGCTGGAATAAATTACTGCGGTAGCACCATCCTCCTTCCCATACCTGTACATGGACATGATGGCATAAACAAATGCACGAACATACACAAACACACACAAATTGATGTACTACCAAACCATATTATCAGATCAAGCTAAGATAACACTGGTAGCACTACTACCATTAAGTGGTGTTTAATTTGACCACTGAACATGTGATTACACACATCTCTGATTACCTTGGACATGTCATCGGCCGAGAAGATGATGGTGTAGGGGACATCATCTGATTTGCCTCCCAAACGGTGCATCGCTGTCTTGACCAGTCCATCTGCCGCCTGCAGCTGCTCTTCCATGGAATCGCTTTGATAGTTAAGATAGCCAGACACACACATCAGGAGAAAGACAGACAGACAGACAAAGAGGAAGAGAGAGAGAGAAAGAGTGAGAGTGAAAGAGCCCAAAACCATACAAAACTGGATCCACTTGCAGATACCATACCTGCCAACATTTCAAGATGAAATATCTTACTTGTGGATTGCAAAAATCTTATTTTAAAAGCAAAGTTAAAAATCTTACTTTCGGTCAAATCTTCAGAAAATACACATGAAAGGTATATCTAAATATTTTTTTAAAATCTGATTTCTCTGACAGAAAATCTGATTTTGCTATTTTTTACGTAAAAAATCTTACTGAATCTGATAAAATCTTACTAGTTGGGAAGTATGAGATACAATGTATTGAAAATAGTATCAGTCAAACTTATCAATCATCCAACTTCATGCACTGAATCTTGAGTCTCCCCAAGCAACCATTGGTAAGCGTGACCAACTACTTGGGTGACTAATAAGAGAACAGAAATATTACATTTGAGGATGCTTTCTCACCTGTATTATACACTTCAGTGTTGTGATGATAATGGGTCCTCATATTTGAATAATACCTCTCACTCTTTTTGTACCTGGTTGTAGTTGTGTTCAGCCAAACTGAATTCTTCAGCTCTTTGCTGCAACTTCTTGCAGACAGTAACCACACCTACAACATAACATATACCTCTACAAGAATTTAGCAGACCGACTTCAGATTGTCATGCCAGTCAGAGTCACTACATTACAAATCAAAGAGTTCCATCTACACTGGAACTTACATTGTACAACTAATGTGTAAATTCTTGAGGGTCAAAGTGATTTCAGGGAGATTAACTTTGACTCTGGTAGAGTCGGAAGCTTGTAATCTGACATGCACTACTAACCTTGGCGCAACTCTAACGATGACAAGGTTGGTTCTGCTGGGGCTGATGGCAACAGAACTGAGCTCCTCTGGGTCAGTGAGCTCTGTGACCTCTCCATTCTGACCCTTGACCTTGGAGATGAGGTCATCCACCAGGCTGGATGTATCAGTCTGGGGTAGCACTAAGCTAGATGCTGCACTTTCCATAGACGACTGGACACAGGAAAAATGAACAGGTATTCACCAGGTATTAGGGTGTGCATCCAGCCATTACAAATTGTACATGATTAGCCAAATACGAGCACAAAATACTCAATGAATATAGGCACATGATTATGGCACATTTGTTATGTTCACCCTGGGCGTAGCATTTGGTTGTGCTTTCTGATCAGAGACTGAATGGCAAATAATACCAGTTTAAACAGCAATTTCCATAGAACAAACAAATGAAAGAATTCTGATTTCTATGCAATAATAAAAGAGCAACATCAGATGATATAAATGGATACTTTCTGAATGCAAATGGAGCACACAGCCAAGTTGTTCTGGTGGAGATGTTGATGACAGCTACGATGTATCATATAAAAATTCCAGTTTGAAAGTATGTGTTCTAAAAGTACTTTGACTAACTCACTAAATGTATCTATGATGACCTTTGCCGTCAGGAATCTGCAGAATAATCCAAACTCAGGGTTTGCAATGCTGTAATTTGACACCTTTCAGATGGCTCGTTCCAACCAGTCCCTCCCTTGCTACTTATCTTTTACATGTTGATCTTTAGTAACATTCAGACGGTGAGGATAAGCTCGTAGGAAAGTATGGGGCGCCAAGTGTGGTATGGTCTCTTTCGTCATAATGAAATCAGTCATGTCGTCATGAAATGACAATTTCATCAATACAATTGTAATTTCTTTGATGAAATTGATATTCTGTGGAGGAAAGTGTCATTTCATTGACAAAATTGTTATTTTGTAGACGAAATAAGAATTTCATCTACTGAATGACAAGAGCACACATGTAAACCTCAATTATTTTCGTAATGAACGAGATCATGCGACACCTGGCGCCCCATACTTATCTACGAGCTTATCCTCAAAGTTAAGGATCACCATCTGAATGCAACTGTTACTGAATAGCCAAATACAAGCATGTCATGAATTTTATCTTTTGATATATTCCACTCCTTCCATATTGTTAGTCAGTTCTGCAATAAGATTTTGCTGAGACACTGACCTAACACAGCTTCTTCTCAATATATGTTATTCAGCATTAAACACATTTTGGGTAGAAAGAGGATGAACCATATCAAGGCTTAAAGTCAGAGACCGGATACATTAAATGAAAGATCTTTGGCCTGCGATGAGAAATCAACCAATCCTGGTACTTACCTTGATATTTGGAATGACACCACCCTGATTTGATGAATCGTAGGCGTTGCCATAGCGTGTCAGGTCCCCAAGAGAAAGCTACAAGAGTGATTAGAGTGAGAGAGAGAGATAGTAATAGAAATATGCCAAATTCATGAGGTGGAGTAAACTCTTCACTGACTGACCTCTCAATATAACATCACAAGAAGTCTTGTTCCTGTAACACTTTGTTATATATACAACCCCATCAAAGATGATAGCTGGCACTGGACATTTTCTGTTGGCATTTCATGCAACAATGGATGTAGAAAAATAATTATTCAAACCTAACTAAGAAAGGGGAAAAAAAAGAAGGAAAGTTCACCAATCCCCACCGCAAGCATCATTGCTGAAATGTGAAACAGCTAAATTATATGAAATAAATTATACAGTGTACATGCCATGGTTATGGCCCCTATTTTTTTCCTCATTTCCTTTCTTCTTTTAAAGCTTTTGATTTTTTTTTTTTCTTAAAGGGATCGTATGGTTTTGGTCGAGACTTAATTTCAGGTTTCTAACATTTTTTGGTGAGATGAGAAACCTCTTGAAATATGAAAGAACATGTAATTCTATGAG
The DNA here is from genome assembly GCA_033980235.1 of Diadema setosum. NCBI lineage: Eukaryota > Metazoa > Echinodermata > Echinoidea > Diadematoida > Diadematidae > Diadema > Diadema setosum. Next base: position 24,119,074 of record CM067060.1, read on the forward strand.
GGATTCAATGTTTATTTGATGAAAATTGTTTTTGAAATGGCTGAAATATCCAAAAAAGAGGGATTCTAATAAAGTGTGGGACCCACACTTTATTACGATCGCTTTGTTTTACTTTGTTTTTGGATGTTTCAGTCATTGCAAACCCGATTTTCATCAAATAAAATTTGAATTCCTCTTAAAATGGTATGTTCTGTACTACATCATAAGTGTTTTCTTGGTATCTCGCAAAAAGTTAAAAGCCCAATTCTCATCCTCACCAATACTGTACCACCCCTTTAATAAATCTAGAAATGGTCAACCCTACAATATTAATACATGTACATCTAACTGTACCTTGTCCAGCAGAATCAGGACGATGACCTTGACATCTTCCCGAAGGCCCTTGTCTAGGAAGTCTTGGCGGAGGGAGTCTTGGGAGATCTCCTCTCCAGCTGAGATTTGCCTTGTTAAGAACAGGTCACTGTGAAAATTTGAAGGAGCATGATGATAATTTGCAAGTAACAGCTCAGTGTACTGTACTGTATGATCAAATTAACATTTGGATATATATTGCCATCACACCGAGTTGTGGATATCATAAAGAAGAAAAACAATTTTAAACAAAATGGTATTCAATTTTCTTCAAAATGAAAAGTGAATGTAGAGTGAGTTACATATCATTGCACAAAAAAAGAAAAGAAAAGAAAGAAAGAAAGAGGGGTGAGATACAACTTTGATTTCATTATCAACCAGTCAATCAAACACTCATATATGCCCCAACTGGCAGTCATAGATTTTACTTCATCGGTCATGAAGAGCTCTGCATAATATACCGGTATAGAAGACAAATTAATACTTTTTAAAGAAGGGCCCCTGAGTCCAAATTTTGGCTATCACCCCTGGAGACCCCTATGAAAGAATGCATATAAAATATGACTATCATTAAAGTGACTGTTTTACATTTCAATTTATATTCATGACACTTCCGTAACTATAAAAAAAAAAAAAAAAAAAAAAAAATCAGAATATTTTTAGTTCATTGATTTTTCTTAAAATTCTCTTTAATGGGTTTGAGTCTTTCTGATATTCAGGTATTCGATTGCATGTGCTGTGCAATACATTCAACGTGTCCACATAGTGACTGGTTTCAAAAGTAGCTCACTGTTTTTACTTCCTGACATGTTTGCATCACTTCCTTTGCTTTTTTGTCACAAGCAAATTTGGGTTGTTGAGACCACAGACTAACTAAACAAGATTTCAACGAATTTGTGGCTCTAGTCTGTGATGAGCAATTTGGGGTTTTGCTATAAGTTAGAGGTTGATATCATTACTTTTTTGTTGCCCGGTCCAGCAATGAAAAGAGCCGACATATGGCTGAGATATCCAAAAAAGTGATAATAATAAAAGGCACCAGGCCACGCCTTTTATCAGAATCTCTTTGTTCCACCTTGTTTTTTGATATCTTAGCCATTTCAAAACCGATTTTCATCAAATAAACTTTGATACCGGTACCCCTAATAGAATTGCATGCTCTTTGACATCTCATGGAGTGGTTTCTGAATATCTCGTAAAACATTAAAAGCTAAATCCTCACCTCAACCAGAACTGTACAGTCCCTTTTAATTCTTTTTGACTTTCCTCATTTCTTTCCATCTTGTCAGAAATGTTCATCTATTTAAATTGTAAGTTTTCTCTCAAAAATCTCACTTCCATTCCAACTCAACAATTAATCAGGCGTGCCCCAGCACAACCCCTGCACACCGGCTGCCTTGCATACTACTTTACCCAGTAGTATGCGGCAGAGAATATGCACATGTTGTGATGTTGATGATATGTGCTCTGAGCGCGAGCGCAACGCCGATAATTAGTGGCTGCGATCACAACTACCCGTTCACATATCTTGCTCACTCGCATGCAACGTGAACTGAAGGCAAAGCTTTGATACAGCCCAACGATCCATCCTGATCCTGATAAATCATATTTAAAGGAGACCTCTGGATGATTTTCAGATTTTTACATTTCAACAATAATAGAACAGTAATACTGAGGACAGAGTTTCAGAATTTATGATAATTGGGATGAAAAATAAGAATATTTTCGAAATTTATGACAAATTGCAATGAACAAGGATGATGACATGGTAGGGTCACCATAAGAATGCACGAGTTGGGGCTCAAGGAAGCACAACAAAAGAAGAAGGCATGCATAGATCATACACGGGTGAACTCGCATGCAAACAGTGGTAATCTATTGTAATGGAATTACACTGCTACCTCAAATCTATACATGGAGATGTTTATTTATGGACTATACTACATGATGTGAAATTATGAAAATCATCTGGAATGCCCCTATATGCCCCTTTAAAGTCCCAAATCAAATGTAACTTTGCTATTGAATTTAAATTCATCTTATCGAATAAAGGATATGAGCATACATGTAGATTTTAACTAGAAATGTCGCTATGGCGACTGATGCCTCCGCCATAATGCATTATTCTCCCAATGGGTGTATAGTACAATGTCTTCACAATGTGTAATGACAGTTTCACATAACTGGCAGAAATATCTGGAATGTTCACTTTCCACGAACTGGGTTTGCTATAATTGTCTATTTAAGAGTGCAGGTATGCATATTTGGGGAATTGAAAATTTTTACTTGACTTCTGACCGATCTTATTATAAGTTTATGCATTGAGTATAATTTTCAAGGTATGAAGAAAGAGTGTAATTACAGTGCAAAATATATCTTCTTTTTTTTTTTGCATTTAAACCTGACCTTTGACCCTTAACATTTTACCTTTGACCTTCTGGCTAGAAATTTTCAAGAGAATCTCCATTAAAGAATACATGTACATTTATATTAAATTTTAAAACTAATAATGCAATCATTGCATATACTAGTATATGAGGAAAATAGTAACATTTTGAGGAGTTGAACTTGACCTTTGACCCCTGACTATTGACCCATGACCCCTAAATTCCCTAGATAATCCCTGCCAGTCAGTACATGCATATGTACCAAGTTCCATGAAGATACATTGAACTATTTGCGAGAAAAGTGATATTGCAACATTTTCACCTAACCTTTGACCTTTTGACCTTTGACGTTATGACATGAAACTCTCTCTGGATAATCTTTACGCAGTAGTACATGTCTACACAAAGTTTCAAGAAAATAACTGCGGGCATTGCACAGATATGGGGGAAATAGCAACATTTTTAGCATTTGACCTTGACCTTTTGACCTTTGACCTCTTGCCAATGTCACTAAAATCTACTCAACTAATTGTCCCATCATACATCATCCTTGGACCAAGTTTGGTGAAAGCTGCTTCATCCAGTTTTGAGTTATCACGTAAACAGATAAATTTTAGGATTTGACCTTGATCTTTGACCTTTGACCTCTGTCCGATTTCACTGAAAAACTAATCAAGTAATTGTCCCATCATACATCATCCTCCAAGAAAGTTTGGGGAAATTTGCTCCATCAAGTCTTGAGTTATCGCGTAAACGGATACAATTTCATGATTTGACCTTGACCTTTGACCTTTGACCTTTAGCCGATTTCACCCAAAATCTAATCAAATCATTGCCCCATCATACTTCATACTTGGACCAAGTTTGGTAAAATTCCATTAAATATTACTCAAGTTATCGCGTAAACGAAAGCGGACGGACGTACGTACGGACGTACGGACGGACGGACGGACAACCCGAAAACATAATGCCTCCGGCACCACTTCGTGGCGGAGGCATAAAAATGTACGAAAATAAAATAAAGTTGTTCAGATGGTGAAATAATATTAAATGAGGTTATTTACTTCATCGCTTTTAATACGATGGTACACTGCGCACATGCTTGTTGATGTGGTCACACACAGCGTGTTCCCTATAGGACCTATGCGATATCAAGCTTCTTCATGTGTGTGGATATGTACAGTACACACGAGTCTGGCTGTATCCCACGACTCTGGCCATGGCTACAACCACACTCATGTGGCTGGATGGCATTATTGGCAAAGACACACATGTAGTTGTAAATTATACACTGCCTTTTTTTACCAAAAATAGAAGCCCAATACATCACTGATCATTGCACTGCACCACAGCATGTGCTTTAGTGCGCATTTAAATGTAAAACTTTAGTACACCCAGCTTGAACTCCAAGTTCGTTGACTTCACATGCCAAAAGTTGAAAAATCCTTCCAAAAACTTGATAGTAAGGGTTTATACGAATTCCTGAATCACTACTAACTATACACAGCCAAGTCGCTGTATAAATTGTGACAGGGCTGTACCGGAACTAGGCACAACACAAAGAGAGCTCAGCGATCGCTTTGCGATCGCTTTGAGTTTTGATACTTGACATCGTTTTTTGTCACCTCAAAATCATTAAATGTAATCTTCATTAATGACACTACATAGCTGTGTTATCGATATTGACATACACACTTCACAACTTACCGAAAATGAACATTATATGCAGCATGTGCGAATGGTATGGTTGGACCTACTACTCATTGACCGCCTAATTTTTATTTGCTTGATAAGAATATTTAATACTGAAATTCAGGTAAAAACTTGACCTACGTTATTGAGAAAATCCAGCACTATCAAATGCTGTTGTTCCCTTTTCAATTCGAAGTTTCAGTGCAAAAATATCGCCGTTGAACTTGCGTGGCCTCTTTTCAGCTCCCCGTGGTGCCGCTCCTTTTTCAGATCAACAGCTGTTTTTTTGCATTGACAATGCACACAAACCAAGTTGTATTGAACACCGTGTTGTACGAAGCTTTTTAGAAAATGCATTGACATTACATTACGATTCGGTTAAAATATTCATTCGAAATTTTGTCCTTGATTAAAACCATTAATGAACAGTGAATTTTTGCGTTTTCCCACACATCCTCATCAACGGTCAAAGCCAATACATTTTTATGTGCTCTGCGCGCAGTGCAGTGCGTACTAAGCGTTCTGTGTGCCAAAACTACGCGGTCGGTTTTGAAAAGGGTGGTTGATGTGTAGTAGAGCTACCATACATCTGATAATCGGGAGTTCACGCGATCGGGAATGCACTTTTAAAGGTCATGCTGTCGACGGTGCTGCTACCAAAGAGCGCACATACGCAGTAGTAGATCGCTGCACTTCCAGCTACGCACGCGCACGCATAAATTTGCATTTAATTGATGAGTGGTCAACGCGCCATTTTGAATTCTGCAACGATGAACCCTGACGGTCAGGGATTGCACTAGAAAGTGCCATTTTTTTGTTCAATGGACTTATCGTGAGGGCTCTCTATGGACCTAGACCTTCTGTAATATGAGCATTTTACATGAGTAATGCACTTGTCAATGTAATGACGCACCCCACTACCCCCGGACATGGGTGCGTCATGGTCATTTGTGACCGGCGACAACGGTTTCAGGCAAAAGTCGGGCATTTTGAAAATTCATTTTTTCACTGAATCACATTGCCCATTTCCTAAGCTTTGCATTGATATAAAACACTTGTATTCTTCGGCACCATAAGTGGGCATGGAAAGCGAAATAAAATGCACTTTTTGAGTTGTTCGCCTGACAAAATTGCGAGAAAACGGGCTTTGAAGATTCACCTCTTTCTCAAGGACAATGTCCGAGCGGCGATGCGAGGGGAGAATCAACCATCCGTACGATGGTGCCAATCGATGTTAAGCTCCGCCTCTAGCAACCACATCGCCTTCTGATTGGCTCACTGAGAGAGTCAAATTTCCCGGGCACCCTTCCTAGGAGCTCAGCGTATAGAGCCGAAAAACAATGCGGTTCCCTCGGGTTTGTTTTACCAGTACGTCTTTCAAGATGGCGGATACGATAATTGCACGTATAGTGCACATGTGCATGGTACACGCATTACGCAATGGCATCCACATGCCATGACCATGTGCATGTAACAGGAGCGGGTGGTGAATCCACACATTTACAAATCGCGTTTTCATTGTTGTTGATTTGACTTTATCATTGGCGACCGTTTTGAAGGCAAAAAAATGCCAGTGCTGGCAAGGGTCACGCTTCATGTTTGTTTTGCTTTTACAAGCCGTGCATATGTTGCCTTGTTTGGTGGTGTTAAAAACAAACAAACAAACACAACTCGTTAGTTTGGTGCGACCTTGACGTGTAGTATTTGAAAATAACTTGTTACATGTGACCTCTCCTCCTCTCATCTACCTTCCCTTGAGTCAGTCTGCTGTCATAATTTTTACTACTGTACATGTACAAGTAGACTATTTTTATTCTTTTCACACGATTATGTCGTGCAACATGATTTTTGTTTCACTTTCGTCGAACATTGCGGTAGAACAGTTTGGATAGAAAGCCAAACGAAGAGCACGCACTACAAAGCGAGGGTATAAACCACTATATGCAAGAACATAATGGAGCATGTAATCATGCACGCGTGGACAAAGCATTCCCCAAACGCTGCAACTGGTGTCTTCGAAACTGAATTATGTAAATGTGTGCGACGCACCAGCCAATCGCATGCGAGACCCTGCGCCGTAGCAACGCTGGGGATATTGGCGCGACGTTCGAAAGAAGCTCGAAACTGGCGAGTGCGATCCAACATAGGGTGCTTAAAATTCCATTTTCAATAGGAAAAACGTAGTCTTATGCTTTGAAATTTAGTGTAGATGTAGAAAACATATCAAAGATTCGATTTCTGCAAAAAACCCAAATCGACAAAAATAATGGTAAAGATCTTTGTACCCCGCCTAGGAGGAAATTTGCTCTTGCGACTTTTGCCTGAAACCGTTGTCGCGGGTCACATTTTTTGACTGACCACACGGGGTTTTTGACGGACACCACAGTCACTTTTTTGACGGACAAAACGCTGCAAGTGACGAACACCACAGTCACTTTTTTGACGGACAACATGTTGAAAGTGACGAACACCACAGTCACTTTTTTGACGGACATCCTCGGTACATTTGACGCACCCCCGAAAATACTGAAACGATTTTTGCATACGTTTTATTCAAGCAATTTCATTTTCTTTTGGTTCGTAAACATAATTTGTCAAAGTTTCGGCAAGTTTTCCTTACCCTGGCCCTGTAAGCACCGTACCGTCATTCACCGTACATCACGCTGCTGCATGCTACGATACTAAGTATTCCGTACATTTGTAGTGTGTATTCTGTGCATGCAATCCATACATGACAATCACATGTGTGCAGATGCGCTGTGTGTGCGCGGCCATTGCTAGTCCGGTGGATGCATATGCAGCGCAGTGTCGCGCGTCTCGTCGGGCTAATCCCGCGAGCAGAAAATGGCATGCGGCAGGCAGTTTCTTCTGCTGCCGCTTCTTTTACTGTCAAAAATTCGCCTTTGTCACCACAGAACATTATTTAGAAAATGTGAGGAGAAAGGGTGGCTTTTAAATTATTTGTTTGCCAGATTCTGGCAAGCATTTTCCCCTCTTATTCCAAAACGCTTCCCGACTTCCACTTGCCGCGGGAAAACGCTCACTGTAATTTCACTCGCAGTACGTGTATATGGTACTGGTAGCGTGCAAAAATGCGTGCAGTTTTCCATAGCAAGTGACACACCCCTCGGTTCAGAATAATGCGTGTTATTTTCCATAGCCAAGTGACGTACCATGACGCACCCCTCGGTCAAAAATTTGACCGACAATGATGGGATTTTGACGCACCCCTCGGTCAAAAATTTGACGGACAAAGCTGGTAAAATGACAAACACCTGGGTCACAAATTTGACGGACCAAACGAGGAAATGACGCACCCATGTCCGGGGGTAGTGGGGTGAGTCATTACATTGACAAGTGCATAATGTACAAACAGATAAGTAATGTATAAATTGTTATAAGTTTTGTAGATTTTGTGTAGAGTGGTTCCCCACTTTGATGGCGAGGCCCCGTCTGTCTGACGCTGTGCTTCACACAGCGTCTGGCAATGTCTGGACTCTGGTCAGGCTAGATCACTAGAATAATTGTTTCAGTTTGCGGCCGTCTGGCGGTTTGCGGCCACTACAGCATATTTGGTAATATTATAACGCTGAACACAGCCACACACTTCAATACCACACTGGCACACATTCACTAACACTGCTAACACACTATCATTCTACAAAAACCAACCGATAACATGGACAAAAATAATATTTGCATACCCAACTATTTCAGTTACTTTGTTAACAAACAAACCAACGCCGATGATCCCTCCTTCCTGTGGCGGAGGTAAAAACACTCCAACACAACCAATAGGCAATGCCCATACCATGGGAATGCCAAGTCAAATGACAAATAGGACCGATCATTATACTTCTACTAGGCATAGACTCTAGTACACTCTACTGTCTCTACGTCATTGTACAGATGTCAATGCATTGTCAATGAGTCTGGCCACTGGCACTAGAAGAATAGTAATCATGATAATTACCGAGTACTCGACCACGCGATGACTGGAACACTGGTGGCGTTGCTCACAGAGAAAAAGCTGATTGCAATCAGCAACATGAAAACGGACGCCTTTCCCATTCTTTAGCTGGTGGTTTGATAGGTTCTTCGGATGAAATTTGCTGGACAGCACTGCTTTGCTAGCTGGTTATGCGACGTCTGAGACCGATCACGAGATCGAGACACGCCGGCCGGATCCTTTTACCAAAGAGCACATAGCGCGCGCACGGCACGTAGTGCGCGCGCTCCCGTGCGCGCTCAGAGGGACTACTCTCTCGATTTTGCATAGTACGCTCGTGGGCGGGCGGGCAGACAGGTGTGGGCGCCATTTTAGGAAGCAAAACGACCCAATGATGCTTCTAAATGAGCCTACTAGAAAAGTGGAAATTTTCGCGGTGTTGAAATTTTCGCGCATTTTGCGCAACCACAAAGTATATCGCGAAAATAAAAGCACGCGAATCGTTTTGCTTGCCATATGTTCCTGTGCGTGATGTATTGATTCCGCGGAATTATAAACACGCGAAACCCTTCATACCCGGCCAAGCGCGAAAAATTAGTCGCGCGAACCACGGAAATATCCACTTTTACAGAGTATATGGAGTGAACTCTGCCTACCTTTACTTTTCTTCATTATACAGACTAGAGGTGTAACTGTGTTTCAGACCAGACAGGGCCGGCGGAGCGTTTTCAAAAGTGGGTGGGGGGGGGGGGGAGGGGGGCACTTCCGGGTTTGATGAGCTAACAAGCAAAAAAAAGTGCAACTTCTGGTGCTTTCTTCTTTAGCGGACAAGCAAAAAACAAAAAACAAAAAACAAACAAACAAAACAAACAAACAAAAAAAAAAGGTCTTCAGCGCAAAAACATAATCTTACCACGCTCACACTTCAAGGTCTCTATTTCTTTTTAGTGCCACTTACGCACTTCAGGGGTTAAAAAAAAAAAAAAAAGTGGGGGGGGGGGCCCAAAGTGGTGACACCTTATGTATTCCTTATGTATCCCCCCCCCCCCTTCCGCCATGGGGGGGGGGGGGGACACTTCCGGGTCTCATGAGCTAATGACAAAAAAAAAAAAAGAAAGGGTCTTCAGCTCACCTTTCTCCTTCCTCTTGCGGGTTTCTTCAGTTGACAAGCAAAAAAAAAAAAAAATCTCTATCTATTTCTTTCTAACAGTGCCACTAAAAGTGCACCTTTGTATGGTGAAAAAAAAAAGTGTGTGTGGGGGGGGGGGGGGGGGGGGGGGCCTCCCCTCCGTTCTGCCGGCCATGAAAACAATGGTTTATAGAATAAACATGATTAGTTATGCCCTACGTATGGTAATTACTAGTTAACATATACCTGGTATTAAGTTAGCTCAAATTTTGTGGGACTGCAGATTGGAAAATTCTTCAATAATTGCATTTTTTTGGTCAGACAGGACAGACAGGAACATACTTCTGGACAAAACGAAGTCTCTCTATACATGATTGTCTTCCCCTGTATGCCCCCTAAAAAGGGAAAAAATAAAAGGGATTGTTGTTGTTCATGTTTATTGGCCCTTTTCAATCAGTCTGATTATCTGTACCACGTACGTCTTCTCCATATTAGGAGTCCATGAAAGAGTCCAAGCTCAGTTCGGTTGATCACGTCACGCTCACTCTATAGGTTTCGGCTTACGCAGGGCCGGCGGAGCGTTTTCAAAAGTGGGGAGGGGGGGGGGGGGGCGGTGGGGGCCCACTTTCGGGTTTCACCAGCTAACAAGCAAAAAAAAAAAAAAAAAAGGCCTTCAGTGCAACTTCTGGTGCCATTTCCGGGTTTCTTCAGGTGATAAATAAAAAAAAAACTAAAAAAAAAAAAGTTTCAGCTCATCTTTTTCCATCCAATTCCGGGTTAACTTATCTCTATAGACTGTGTGTTATATACGAGCATAACAATGAGCACACATTGTGCGTATTACTAAAAAATACTAACAATACCAATAATCAATCTTTATTGCATCAATAAATGCTTTGCGTTATTTTTTTAAAAATAAACACACAAAGCCCTAAAATTGTCTTCTCTGCTAGCCTTCATTATATTTTCAATATTCAATGCATCTGCAGGGCCGGCGGAGCGTTTTCAAAAGTGGGGGGGGGGGGGGGGGGGGGGGGGGGTAAAAAAAAAAAAAAAAAAAAGCTCTTCAGCGCAACGGTGCCACTTCCGGATTTCTTCAGCTGACAAGCAAAAAAAAAAAAAATAGTGGTTTCATTTTTGTTTTTATTGTAGTCCAAGTTAAGCTTGATTGTTATGTTATGTTTGAATCATCAAAATCAATAAAAACATACAAAAAAAGGGTCTTCGGCGCAAAACATAACCTTACCGCGCTCACACTTCAAGGTCTCTATCTCATTCTTTCTAGTGCCACCTACGCACTTCCGGGATTAAAAAAAACCAAAAACAAAACAAAACAAAACAAAACAAAACGCCTCCTGCTATGATCCAGTCATAGAGCTGTAGCAGCTCTATGGGTCCAGTCCACAGTGCTGTGGTCCAGTCCAGTGCAGTGCCGTATACGCCCTCTGTCGGTTTATTACCCAAATGGCGCCTGTATTTCGCCCTTGAGCGTACTGACTAGCCCGAGTTCGGTGGTTGGGCTCCATGGCGGACTACGCCCGTTTGCGTGCGAAATCGCGATCTCGGAGAGTACGCCCTCTTAGCGCTAGCTTCTATAGCTGTACTTCATTATATCCGAGCCCTTTGCCCGATGTTTACGTTTGGGTACCGACCGAGTGAGACCAGGCAAGGCGGCGCCGGGCTAATTTACTGTCAGACAAGAAACAAGGAATTTTCTGTGAAGAATCATGAGTAGATCTAAGAATATGTGCAGTGCATTAAACTGCACCAATACCTACACCAAACTATCAGCAGGTTCATCCTTATATCGATTCCCTAAAGATCCAGGAAGGTAAGAAACGTGTTTCAGCAATCACGTAATACTAGTAGGATTAACACTTAACAGGTTACAGGTGATACAGCCCAGTCGCCTTGCGTGCTGCTGAGTGCTGGCGCATGGAGGAGCTATGGGAGCTACCACCGGAGCTCAGACGCGACGCCGGCTGTTGCGTGCTCCGCTCCGCACGGCTTGTGGTCGGGCTAGATACAATCATAGCACAAAAACAAAACTGCAGCCGCCTCTTTTTGCCTTTGGATTTAACAAAACTATGCGTTGAGTAGCTAATCATCAATATTTTTTATCTTTGATATTGCACAATTGCTAACATTTGTGCTAAAACAAGAAAATGGGATTTTATTTGAAAATGACATTCTAACCACAGCAGTGCAGTCCAGTGATTGTAAAATGGATCTAACAGTTGAGCCCTTCTAGCTAGAATCACTTCGTTTATCCTGTCTGGATCCGGGCATCCAAAAACTGGGCAACATATCAACTAGTATCAGCCTCTACTGTATTTAGTATTAGGAATCAGGACGGTGGTTCAGGGTTCTCGCCAGGAATTTCCTCACGCTTGTCGGGGATCAATATTCATATCGGCACATATGCGCGCTATTCTGGGGGGTGGGTACAGGAGGGGGGGTCGCGCGAAGCGCAGAAGACTTTGCCAATGCTCGATACAACCCAGATAAATCGCCGTTAAAATGCCGCTAAATGATACATTTTCACGGAGATGTTATGAGAGTTGTGAGGGGCATATGCTCACAGAAACAATGCGGAAACTCCATACAAATGATACATTTTTACGGAGATGTTTAATGAGCGTTGTGAAGGGCATATTCTCACAGAAACAATGCGGAAACTCCATACCTTTAATGTATTTCTGTTCACTTTACTTTTGACTTTGCCGTCTGATTCTGCTCAACTTATAACATGTATAATGTGTTTAATTCAATTAAAATATATTGTCTTTCATTTATTACATGGTAAAGGTACAACTACAGTACAAGACAAGACTAAAAAAGAATGAGAAAATTTTCATGTCAAATTGTAAATTTTGAGCAACAAAGTTGTGCATTTGGAATTAGGACATGTTCAAAATAGACCAACATACATCATACATGTATGGTAAGTCTTAGTACTACTCATCGACCACCCTCGCGCAATGGCTTTCTTGTGTATAAAATCAAAAATATGTGTGGGACGTGGCGCAATACGCTGGAACATTTGAACATGAATGCAAATCAAGAAAAATTAGGGGGATACAAACCTGAGGAAACAGGAGGAAAAAGAATTGAAAATCCTCATTAGTAATACATGTAATTATTGTTAACACGTATTTGCCCATTCACTGGATTTACGTGCTTTTCAGTGGGAAAACGGGCAGTCAGTTTAAAAAAATGAGCTACTACGGGCGCACGAAAAAAACCTCCCGTGTGTTTATTGCCAAGATTTACGTGCGTAGGATACGGAGCGACAATCTGAGCATGGGGTAAGGATCTGCGGTATTTTCTCCCAAAGTGAAATGAAATTGAGGTAAATTTGTTGAATATTTTTTGGTAAAATAGTTTAGTGGTTACAAATAAAGGCGGTCGATGAGTAGTACATGTAGGTCCAACCATACAATGTTTCTACTGAACTGATGTGGCAGAGTGTCTTGTTTATAATGTTCTTGTAGATACTCTAGTCTCTACCTCTATCTTGACTTTTTTACAGTTATAAATTAAATTCTCAGACGGCAATACTGTATATCACCCTTACAAGTTAGATGTTTATGCTGTCTGGCCATGTATTGTACATATATACACTATCACTATCTTTAGAATAATATTTAAAGGGACTGTACTGTACAGTATTGGTTGAGGTGGGGATTCATGTTTTCAACATTCTTAAGTGAGATAATGAGAAACCTCTTATGAAATATGACAGAGCATGTAATTTTAAGAAGGATTCAACGTTTATTTGTTGAAAATTGGTTTTCAAATGGCTGAGATATCCAAAAATGTGATAATAATAAAAGGTAACAGGCCACGCCTTTTATTAGGATCTCTTTGTTTCACCTTGTTTTTGGATATCCCAGCCATTTCCAAACTGATTTTCGTCAAATAAACTTTTGATGCCCCTTAGAATTGCATGCGCTTTGACATCTCATAGAGTGGATTCTGAATATCTTGCAAAATGTTAAAAGCTAAATCCTCACATCAACCAGAACTATACACACCCTTTAAGTGTTGTGTGGAATACTGTAAAACGAGAAATGTTCGCGTGCATTTTAATTTCGCGAATTTCGCGAGCGCGAAGATCCGCGAAATTAAAATGTACGCGAAAGTTCTTTTCTACACTATATGCATTGAATACCAGTTCCAGTTCGCGAAAATTTCATGCCGCTAAAAAGGCTGTCGCCTACAATACGCGAAAAATTCATGCCGCGAATATATTACCCGTAAGCAATGTTAATATGACTGTAGAGTAAGACAGGCAGTCAACTTATTTATGTGGACAAGTAGCAGTGGACCTAGCCAAGGCTTGCCGAGGACTCGTCTAGGTCTAGGCTAGGTTTTACCTCTAGAGGCTAGACCTTACTTTTCGACCTTGATTATCCGGCCTCTTTTTATCCGGAATCTCTATTATCCGGACGCTTTCACGCAGTGAAGGACTTTTATTTCATCCTAAAATTGAGAAAAAACAGTGACTTTAAACTCCAAAATTTCTACAAAACTCACATGATTTGCCTACAATAATCCCGACAGAACTAACATGAATTCACACCACTTTATCATCGTAAAAGTAAGCAGTCATGATCTATAAATTCACCATAAGACATGGCCGGATAATCGAGGTCGAACTGTGCAAGTCTGTAACTTTGAGTCAATTAAGACTGCATTTATATTCATGTTATTTCTTTCTTCCCCTCCACAAGCCATGGCCTCTGGTGTCTGGATTCAGATAACGCACAGATTTTTGAAGGTACTCGAAAGCTAGGGACCACAGCTGCCAAGTTCATCGTGGGGGTGCTTTGCATTAATCTATATTGAAAATGAAGGATTTGGTGCACACTTTTGGTGAATTCTGTGTAGTTTTCGACATTTCTGGGGAGGGACAACTGCCCCCCCCCCCCCCCCCCCCCCCCACATAGGCTATGAGTGAAAGTGAAAAGATGTAGACCTATATACTTGTACTAAGTAAGTTATGGATGTGTGTATTAAGTTCCTTTTTTCAGCAGTCTTTTGTCTTTTTGTTTATGATGAATGACATGATGATTTTTTTCAACATTCCCCCCCCCCCCCCACAGATGTGCTAGATGGGTCCAAAATAGCAGGAGGAAAGACTTGTTGGGAAAGTCACCATTGTATCTCTACAACAATTGTAGACTCTGCTCGAAGCATTTTGAAGACAGCCAGATCCTGTCCACAGGCCGACTTGTATGGAATGCAGTACCGACTAAATTTGATGTACCCAATCCACCAAAGGCAATAACTCCAAAGAGAAAGCTACCAACAAGATGTAAAGGTGATGAACCCAAAGCAAAACGATGCAGAGGTAGGAGATCTTAAGTATTGAATTCAAAAAAATAAAAAAATAAGGGAGGGTGGAGGACAAGCTTGGAAAGAAAATCTTCTAAAATTATACTTCAATTTCACGTTCAAATTCAAGTGAAATATTATTTCCAATAACACATTTTTGTTATCAATTCAAATTTAAAGAAAACAAAACATACAGTGTATTACAACAATGTATGTGCATATACTTGAACTAATTTTTCAAACTAATTGCGTTATTGGAAAAGAGAGACCCACATAAAAGACAAGCTTGTAGAAATTTTAAGCCACTCATTACATTGAACTTATACAAGTGTAACAGAAAAAATGTAAAGGTACGCAAACACACACAGAGAGGCACAAGACGCTCACAGAAAACAAGAACATGGAACAAACAATGCGACAAAAGGAAGGAGGGAGGACTATTTTAGAGGAAGCAGGGGTCTGCAGCACATGCAGGGCTATTGGCAGACACTATTCATTGGCATGGGCATGGTACTGTATAAGTGGATATTTTCGAGCTACTCATATTTCGCACTTTCGTAAGAAGTGCTTTGCATGTTTTTAATTCCGCAGAATCAAGACATCTCCTACTGGAACATATGGCATGCAAAAATATTTGCGTGCTTTTATTTGCGCACTAACTTGGTAGCTTGAAATGCACGAAAATTTCCACTTTTACAGTAATTTACATAAAGGAAGTTATGCAAATTAAAGGGGAAAAAAGAATAAGGTGTAGTCCAACTTCTCAGTGAATGGAACCATTGCAACACTGCTCCTCGCCTTTCTGGCTACCGGCCTGTAAAATCATTCAAATTTCAGTTCCACCTGAAAAAAAAAGCAAATGTATTTTCCCTCTCACACTAGTCAAAATTCAGCTCCCACGCCCCCCCCCCCCCCCTAACTTCAACCCTCTTGACAAATTCTCACATTATGAATGGCCTCTAAACCAGCTTTAAACATTTTCTTTATAATCAGGAACCTCAGTGACTGCTTTATTTCATCAAGTTCAAGTAGACCAGGACCATCCTTGTAGGGCATCTACTGAGCCTGCAAGTACAGAGCAAGAAGCCTGCAACAACGGTGTCAGCCATGCGAGCGGTAAATACCTATTGTCAATATTTACCCCAAAGTTCTTCTTTTTGTTTGTTTTTAAGTCCCCAATTACTGCAATGTCTTGCAAGAAATGATAACTTTACAACTGGTCATGCTTCTTTTTTGTTCACTAAATAGCTCATGCCCATACCTTTCTTGACATGTGCACTTTGCACTCAGTTAATTTTTTTTTACCTTTTTTTTTTTTAAATTTCACCTAAATACAGTTTGATTTTTTTTTTCTTTCCTGGGGCAAAAATAAGTATGTTACACTGTGAATGAATCTGTCATACATAAGAAAATCAAATTCTGCATATCGGAAAAAGTTATACAATGTATTTTCTGCTATATCTTCCAAAATACATTGTATAATGAAAATTGAGGTGAATTTTTCTAGATCGTAATGAGAAATATATGGCCTTTCAGTTAAGCCCTGGAGAAAGTGAATGCAGTGGGACTACAGTGCTAGAAATTTATTGCAGGAACTTTATCACTGTAATTATACATTGTTTTCATTGAAAATGACTCGTAAAAATTACATACTGATAAATTTATGTTTGTTTCTTTGTTGGCGTCTTATCTGCAGGTAAACCAACGCCTTCATCAACTCTAGCTCCACCACCTCCACTGCCAACATCCCCACCCCCAACACCCCCACCTCCAACACCCCCACCTTCAACAGCCCCACCTCCAACACCCCCACCTCCAACACCCCCACCTCCAACAGCCCCCCCTCCAACAGCCCCACCTCCACGTAAGAAAACCCCAAACAAGAAATCAGAAAAGGAACCTACCACTTCGAGCAGGAATGAGCCTTCAACATCGCATTCAGTGCCAAGACATGCAAGAGTGAAGATTTGCAGGCTAAGAGCAAAAGTGAAAAAACTCGAAACTGCACTTAAAGGGGCAAACAAAAATGCAAACAGTATCGAACAAGCAATTGACATTGCCAAGAACTATCTGAACGAGATGTCCCTAAAATTCTTTGCTAGTCAGTTACGATTATCAAAATTCAGAACCAAAGGACATAAATATACACAGGATGACAAGGCCCTTGCTTTTGCACTCTACAACAATGGGCCCCAAGCCTATAAGTTCTTGCGTAAGCTTAAGATATTTACTCTGCCGAGTGTATCTTCTCTGAAACCTCTGAAAAAGATTGAGAAGAAACGTTGATTCTATGGCATCACCTTTGATGTATTGAAAAATCCATCCCCCGGAGAGATTGAATCTGTGTGTTAACTCTTGATGAAACACTGGCATAGCCAAGGGGGATCGATGGGGGCAGTCCCCCCCCCCCCCCCAGATTTGGACTGGGAATTTGGAAGGTGGGTAGAAAAAATTAAAAATTGCATGTATACTCTTTTACATGTACATGAAGCGGGTCTCCCTTTCAACCTTTTATCAAGTGAGATCATAATTTTTTCAGTATTTCGCTGAAAGTGTGCACCAGATCGTTAGATTTCAAATCTAAAATTGCAAAATCTCCCTTGCTTGGAAGGAGGATACCCCCTCCCAAACCCTCCCCCTGTGTGCCTCTTTCCCCAGCCTTAGTACACTTTTCAGATTGACAAAAATTTCTGAATTATTCTGAGTGCCTAAGACTTGAAATTGAAAAAAACTCAAAAGTTCCCTCATGCATGAGGGAAATATCCCCTTTAATCAACCCTTTCCTCACTCGGTTCCCCCATATCAGATCTAGTACAATTTTTTGACAATTTCCCAAATATGCCATCAAATATGCATATACGAGATATCTCAATTTCAACTTTAAAAAGAGCTCCCTAGTATGGAAAGGATGGGGATAGCACTCTCCCATGCCTTCTCCCTGCTCGCCCCCCCACCCCTGCATACTATTAGACTATGGCTACACTTTGAACATAGACAGTTTTCCAAATACTCACGTACTGTAAAAGTGGAAATTTTCGTGGTGTTGAAATTTTTGCTCATTACGTACAACCAGAAACTAGCGCGAAAATAGAAGCACATGGGATGAATATTTTTGCTTGCCATATGTTCCTGTTCGCAGTATCTCACCTCAGAAGCCATCAAATGATTAAATCTATACAGCAAATTGAAGAAGAAACTCTTCTCTAACTCGCAATGTTAGTTATTCTGGGTTTTATTGAGGATAAACCTGTGAAAATAACATCAAAACTTAGCTTCCAAAACAGAAAATTTTGGTCTCAAAACAAGTGCTATTTTTTCACGTTTTCCTTCATTGCCCAAAAATCAAACTTCGGTATATGATTTATGGTAGTACAAATGTATATCAGTGCTGTGTTTCAAATATCTTTTCTGTATCATTTGGCACACGGTTTATATGTCTGCAAAAAATCGAGATCACCGTCACTTGTGACTCGTGTAAAATCCATTGAGTAAGCAGTGCGCAGTCTGATGTATCGGTTTTCGTGCTGCATGAAACAGTTGAAGCACATTTCAGGGTTCCTCTCTTGCCTACTCACCACTCTGTGGACTGAAAACCAAACCCTAACGCAATGCGCCGAACCTGACACTGCTGATTGGCTAAGCATGCACTGACCAGTAGAGGACGCATGGGCAGGAGGATGATCTAGTTGTGCATGACCAGTATTTTCTCTTAAATTGGGTTGTATTTTTGCTCTTATTTTCACCTAACTACTAATTGCACAAACACGAAACTTAGGTAGTGAGTCTGGTGTATACAGACAAGCAATATGTTAATCAAATGCATATTCATGCAGAGGCAGACTTATGTCCAGAAAAAATTGTAACCCTTTCCCACGGTCGACTCAAACAGAAAAACACATATATTTCGGAAGATACATCAGCATTTTTGCCCAAAAATCGTATGAAGGATGATATATCCACATTAGAAATATGTGTGAAGTTTCAAGGGTGGTAAAATAAGGGAGATATGAGGACGTGAACTTTCGAGATTTTTTTTGTCCTTCCCTCCGCACAGTGCTCGATGACCGTTACAAATTCAAAAGCTTTGGCCTCTCAACAGTGAGTTAATTGCACTGTATCGCTGGGGCTGTTACAGTACGCCACAAAATGTGTGCACCAAAACACTTAACTGCAATCATAAAATACAGAATCTCTGTCATGTAGGAGGGAGAATAGGGTTATCCCCTCCCCACATCCTCCTCTGTCTCCTTTCACAGACTTGCTACACTTCTCTGATTGACAAATTTCCATATATTCCAACAAAAGTGTGTGCCAGATCGTTAATTTCAGTTCTAAAAGTGAAAAAGCTCCCTTGATTATTGGAGAGGTTTCTTACCGCCATCTCATTGCTTGGTCCCTTTTATAGACTTAGTACACTTTGGGGAATGGTGATTTCCAAATTTTCCACAAAAAGTGTGCTTCAGATTGCCTTATTTCAATTCTGAAAACACCAAAGCTCCGTTGAGTGGGAGGGGCATCCCCCCCCCCCCCCCACACACCCTCCCTTTACCTCATTAGACCTTGTTCAGTACATACACAGTGATGATGCATATGCGGAGTAAGAATTAAATTTTTACTCTTAGCTCTTTAGGGAGCTTACCTTCAGAGGCAGTGTACACTGCCCAGTTCATAGAAAGGGTTGATCAATTATTTGACTCGTGCAATTCAAGAACACTTAATAACAACAACAACAACAAAGAATACATGAGAGCAGCTAAACCTAGTTCTTCCCATATCCAGTTTTGGAAGGACTGCATTAGTTGGATTAAAGAATGGAAGATAAAGGATAGCTCAACTGCCAAAGTAGCATGTTTTGATTAACTGCGCATTTGTTCAGTTGTTTGATGATCTCACTGGAGAACATGATTTCAAGTTCATGCTTACCAATCGCTTGAATCAGGGCTGTCTTGAAAATCTGATTTCCATCATATAGGGTCGGGGAGGTCATTGGGATAATCCAACAGCAAATGAATTCCAAGTATGCCTTGAAAGGGGTCATGTGTAACAAGCTAATGGAACTGTTGGGTTTTCAAAATTGTGAAAAAGATGAGGATTCGCCTATCTGTTGGATTTTGTTGACAGTGCCAAACTTTCTACCACTAGCAGGCCCTTCTCACCCGAATCAAGCAAGACTCGAGGTGCACAACCCCAGGCTGCTTATGAACCACAAGATCAAGACCATGATAAGGCAGGTCAAAATGCTTTGGTCTATGTTGCTGGATATTTGGCAAAGGAGTCGTTGTCCAATCATACAAGACCAAAATGTAAGGGAGGCCTGCAAAATGCAAAGCATACTGTAAACGTGGAAATTTTCACAGTGTTGAAATTTTCGGCATTTCGCGCAACCGGAAACTAGCACGAAAATAAAAGCACGCAACTATATCCGCTTTTACAGTACTCCACTTCAGTCACATCAAATTTTGGATCTCTCACAGTTCCCTTTGATTGCTTAGTAGTATTCCTTACAATGTGTGAGAGGATGTTTGTCAAGCACCTCCATTGCTCTGGTATTTTGGGAGAAAATTACAGGCAGGATAGTTGCAGAGGCCAACCAATGAGGCATTCATCTTGATCTATGTGCAAAGAACAAAGAGGAAACATTTATTTCCTATTTTGTAGAATTCAATTTGTTCTCTGCTGTTAAATTCCAGAACAAATCTCTGCTTGAATGTACATGTGGTAAGAAAGAAAAGAGAAAGAACTGAAAACTTCCCATGTTCAGTTTAATCCTAATCTTTACTAGTCTAACAAATTGAACTCCCATGAGCTAGTGAGAAACAAGTGAAGTCAAGGCTTGAAATAAAATTCAAAAAAAAGAAAAGATTTACATACTGTTACCCCTGACTGGTAATGTGAGCCATTTTGTTAATATGCAGTGGTAAATTTTGATCATTTGTGAAAAAATGCCTAACCCTCATCTGCTTGGGGGAGTTGTTGCCACCCCATGTGAATTTGAATCTGACATCCGTAATATAGAATTTTTTATGCCTCCGCCACGAAGTGGTGCCGGAGGCATTATGTTTTCGGGTTGTCCGTCCGTCCGTCCGTCCGTCCGTCCGTCCTTCCGTCTGTCCGTCCGTCCTTCCGTCCGTCCGTAATGAATTTTGTGGACAAGGTAACTATCAAAACCTGTTGAGGTATCCTAATGAAACTTGGCATGTATGTGTATTAGGGGGTGAAGTTGTGCCTATCAACTTTTGGGTGCACATGCTCAAGGTCAAAGGTCAAAAGGTCAAGGTCAAATACATAAAATTTCACTATTTCCACCATATCTATTGAATGCCTGAAGATATTTTCTTGAAACCTAGTGTATACATGTATTACCCAATTAAGATTCTCTGGTGAAAGTTTGGGTCATGAGGTCAAAGGTCAAAGGTCAAAAGGTCAGGGTCAAATACATAAAATTTCACTATTTCCACCATATCTATGGAATGCCTGAAGATATTTTCTTGAAACTTAGTGTATACATGTATAACCAAATGAAGATTCTCTGGTGAAGGTTTGGGTCATGAGGTCAAAGGTCAAAAGGTCAGGGTCAAATACATAAAATATCACTATTTCCACCATATCTATTGAATGCCTGAAGATATTTTCTTGAAACTTAGTGTATACATGTATTACCCAATGAAGATTCTCTGGTGAAAGTTTAGGTCATGAGGTCAAAGGTCAAAGGTCAAAAGGTCAAGTAAAAATATTAAAACTTTTTTTTTCTCCGTACCTTGGAAAATTGTTCAAGGTATCTTCATGGAACATAGTATATACATGTACTGACTGGAATTGATTGTATATAGAGAATGTAGGGTTCATGGGGTCAAAGGTCAGGGGTCAAAGGTCAAGTGCAACACTTCAAAATTTTACTATTTTTCTCGTATTTGTGCAATGCCAGCAGGGTTATAATTTTTTTTTTTTTTGCACTTGGTGTATGCATGTGTAACCTAATAGAAATTCTCTGGAAAGTTTTTTTTTTCTTCTTTTTTTTTGCCTCAAAGGTCAAAAGGTCAAAGATCAAGTGAAAGTGCTGAACTAACTTTTTCCTCCATATCTCGGAAGTGGCTCAAGTTATCTTGAAACTTAGTACATATTATGCATGTTCTACCTGAAAGTGATTATCTTATGAATTTTAGGGTCAAGGGCCAGATGAAAATGGTAACAATTTACTATTCAATTCAGAAATTCACACCAATTCTCCACACCTGTACCTTGAAAAATTACTCAATGCCTAAATGTATGAATGGGTCAAAGTCAAGTTAAAGTCCTTAAATCCCTAGATACATGCTCTCCTATTCATCCAATTAAATCTAGGTCAAGGAAGGTGAACATTCAACACATTTGTGAGAAATTTGTTATTTCAATATTTTGCCAATTTTGTGAAAATGTAGTCACACATTGTCCACATGTACTATCTAGACCTATTGGGAAAATCATTTATTATGGCGGAGGCATACCAGTCGCCAAAGCGACATTTCTAGTTGTATTATGGTATAGCTTCATGTCAATCCCCTCCCCCCCCCCCCCCCCCCCCCCCCCCGAAGACAGGGGTTTGTCGGTGAAATTTCTCAAATGCCCAGTACATTTCAAAGATTATAAACTGGGGTAAATGTCTTGACAGACAATTTTTGCTATACATTTACTACACACAGCAGGGTTGAATTGGCTTCATGCGCTCACTTTTTGAAGCTCTGAAAAGTTTAAAATTGACTGATAACAAACATGTGGCAAATTTTGCTTTGTATGAGATTCATTCGTTTAACTACATGTACCAAGAGATTGCTTTTGCTACCCATCATTTGCTACCCATGTTTGCAGAACATCCCTGGAGGTTTAGTGTGTAGGGACTATGGGCTACCCTATTCCCTAGGTTTAATCGTTTACATTTTTGGGACATGCCAGATCCCAAAATTGTCACACAAACTGTACTACAAGTTAGGTTGTCTGCACTTGTACACGTATTCAGTTGAATAAAGAATGTCTGTATAACTCTGAATCAATATTGTGTATTGTCATAATTTTACTGTGATTGTTTCAATCATAAAATTCCAAATAAAGAGAAGTTCAGTTTATATGTAACCCGTCTCTATTCTGTAAATGCAATGTTTAGTTATAGGAGTTTGAACTGATGACAGCCTGTCAGAAGTCTTGTGATGACTGAAGTACAGACTTCAGTGCTTCTGACCCTTGTTCGATTATACACGCTCAACGCTAGAGGGCGGCAAACTCCATCTGCCAAAATACTGCTTCCGCTTCTGCTTCACCAGCAGCCGTGCAGTGTGTAGGATCTTGGTATCTTTGGTGTTAAGGCACTACAGTAGCCCTAAAATACCGACCACAAGCTGACATAATCATATCATGCAGGTTTTATAATACTGGTCTATGTGGAAGCTTGCGAACCCACCCCTCTAGCTATCACAATCAGAAAGTTTTCTTGGTATGTCCAAGGAGGTACTAGGCGAGCTCGCCTAGTACCTCCTTGGTATGTCACAATTGGCAAAATATCGCACTAAGGAAAAAGGGACGGAGCCCAGACGACAACTCTCCATAACTGCACGGCATGTAAATGTATTGATTATACGTCGATGTGCGAGGTTATGGGTAACATTTTCTGTGATACTACAAAAGTGTCTCTTTGGGTAATTTGGGACTTTTTTGCACTTTATTTACTGTTTGCCCAAGATTTTTCACATCTGACCTCTTAATCTTTCTGAAGCTTGCCTTCCACATTTCTACAAAATTGTTTTTACACACCTGTTGGTGTTATGTTCTTCTTACTCCGACCCTTTTATTTTGATACTGATGACATATGTACTTTTTGAGGGTCAAATTTCACACAATGCACTCAGTTTACTGTTTTGTCAGCTATACACTAAATTGTAAGAGCATCGTAGCAGATATTTCATTATGTACCACTTGAGTTCAGATTGTGTAGATTGCACTTATTGCAAGTACATGTACACTCATAGAATCATCAACTTCAAGAAATGTATGTCTTTACGTCACTCGTACACTTTTGATGTATCACAAACATGTAGGCCCTACCACTAATATATTGTAGCGAACAACGGGGCCTTGGCACTTACGCAGACCGAGCCGACCGTCCGTTTGATCGAAATATACGATCACTCTATGAAGAGGATAAAACCTTAAGTTTCCCACCACTTGTACGTCACCAGTCTACACCTAGCTTGCACTTCACACTATCTGATTCAATAGGCACATTCTCACTTCTCACATCTAATTCACCCAACACACTGACCAGTGAATTTTCACTCTCACTCCCGACGTCGTTTCTAGAGTACGTCGTCCTCCGACGTTCGCCCTGGAAGTACGTCGTTTGTACTTTTCATTTCCAAAGTACTGTACTTCGTTCTCCGACGTCAGTTCTGGAAGTACGTCGGACGTACTTGTTTCTTCCAAAGTACTGAACTTCGTTCTCCGACGTCTGTTCTGGAAGTACGTCGGACGCACTTGTTCCTTCCAAAGTTCTGAACTTCGTTCTCCGACGTCTGTTCTGGAAGTACGTCGGACGTACTTGTTCCTTCCAAAGTTCTGAACTTCGTTCTCCGACGTCCGTCCAGATACTCAGTTATCCCACGGTGCAGCAAAGCCCGCTCGAGAATGCTCGCAAAGGCTGCTGGACGAGTTGTCTTCTGCTCCAGAACCACCGGTTGCCATCCTAGTCCCACCAGCATTCATTCCAACCAGTACTTTAATGTTATGCTGAACACGAATGCATCACAACTTCAGAGGCGATGTGCCGGAACACCAACTTAGTTTATTATACAGGTGTAGTGTGTACATACATGTTCTCATTTGGAACATCTTATCGAGTACAACATACATGTACAGTCTCAATCCTCCTCTTTAGTCAGAGTGTATGAGCAGAGTATAGTGCAAGAATTGTTTCATGCACAACCCTTTCTGTACCGAAATGAGGTTGCTAATATTACCTGTGTGGAATTATTATAGGCATGGTTATCAATTTCCCCTAAAATTTCCTTTATTATTTCTTTATTTTTACACAGAGTTAAGCTATCCCTTTAAACTCTTCACAGTTTGATTGAAATCATTTAAATCAAACATCAACACCATATTCAGTCCCATAACTGATCATGTTTACTAATTAATCAACGTTAATTGTCTAAAATGTGTCATATGGCCAACCTGTATACACACGTATACACACACAATGCTAAATGTATGTATCAAACCTCTGTAACACAACTTTGAAATAACTGTAGGAATTATCGCTGCACTTATCATCCATACTTTTTATCACTATCTGAATCTCCACAAAAACCACTAATTGACAAATAATCATCAATACAGAAGGCTGACTTAAAGGAATAATTCAAACATTCTTTTAGAATGCATAGCTTGTTACATGTATTCAGCACAAAGTAACCACGACTACATTGTGTTACTGAATATCTATGAACAAATTTCGCTCTAATAATAGTTTCGCACAAATTCCGAAGGAAATGCACTACACTCTACACAAAATAAATATCATTTTGTTACAATATGCATATATATATATATATATATATATATATATATATATATATATATATGTATATATATATATATATATATATATAGCAATAATAAAGTCACAACATAGGAATGCAGGGAATGCATTAATAGCCACTCTTGATTTAATGAATAATCCGAATTTTCGAGGAACCTTCCTCTTCTTCAGGGATGACAGTGCGAATATTCACAATGATTATTAAGAGTGACTCTTAATAATCATTGTGAATATTCGCACTGTCATCCATGAAGAAGAGGAAGGTTCCTCGAAAATTCGGATTATTCATTAAATCAAGATTGGCTATTAATGCATTCCCTGCATTCCTATGTTGTGACTTTATTATTGCTATTTCTAGTACTGCCAATACGCGGAACAACTACAATATATATATATATATATATATATATATATATATATATATATATATATATATAATACATAATAATACAAAATGCTCAAGAGAAACACGACACAGCATGGGGGCTCTTAACAGATGGTTGATAAGGCGTAGCCAATGTTTATTTTTTTAATGTCCCATATAAATTACACATAGGCCCTACCTACGATGATACTACATTATTATTTGCAAATCATTTGCTTACATGCAAGACTCGATTGGCAACACTGCTTGAATGACTATTATTATCTACAGGAATATTGTTCTATATCATGTTTATTTTCCAGTCAAGAATATTATGTCTCTTATCTTGTATTCTGTAATAGATTACCATTCAAATAATATATCAACTGCGTACTCATTGTTTGCTGTTTGTCCTAAAGAGGGCATTTGGGTTTATACGTGGACCATTAGGGAAGAGACATTGGGGTTAAAGGGCGATGATAGGGGTCATTGGGGTTCATAGCACTGAATTTGCTGAAACGGTGGTTGGGGTTTCTTCTTTCTACCTGCTTGAAGAAATCTACGAGGTATAGACTGTTGAAGCTTGTTGAGCTGACTGACATAACTGGAAGGAGTAAGTAATCTTTGTGCGCTATTTTCTATCATCCGGTTGATGAAACCAAATCGGTGGACGCCGATCCACAAGATCTCAACTACACATTTTCTCTACGGTGCCGTGCATGGATGGTCGCCTCAGTCAGGTGGTCGCTACAATAGGATTGAGTATACTGTACACGGTGAACGTCGCAAACCTCGACATCAGATTGGTCAATCATGGGCCAGATGTTTGGAATTCTTTGCCCAAAATTTAAAAGCAGAGAACATCGTTTAATTTTGTAAGAGAAAATTAAAAACATCTTTATATTCCATTATTATTTTCTGACACATACCACTGATTCCCACTGATTCTAAGCAATGAGTTCAAGGCCATTGTATCGTATTAAAAAATACGTAAAACCAGAATGACATACATGGTATACGCATTCGGCAGGTCAAGTTCATCACAGCGTAGTAAACCCACCACGTCCTCACATCAGTGAGTATCCGTCTACCGTAACGGTCCTCAGTGCTGTTTACTTCAGTGCTGTTTACTCAGTGAGCGACAATTACGAAGATAATTTTCATTCTGTTATCAAAGTGTGTCCTCTGCTAACGTAGGCATACCTTCAGTCTTACATTGCATTATGTCTTCATATTATACGTTTTCCTACGACTGTATACCACTATAATGTTACATGTATATATAATTTGTATGATTTTGTATGACTTTGCTATTTCTTGCTATACTGTATTAAAAATGCAATGCAGAAATAACATTGGATTGAATTAAACTAATCATCACTTATCTCGAAGCAAAATAAAAGTAGGGCCTACAAATTTTTTCTTCATGTACTCCTCCTAAAACATATGCATGATGAGTCGAAACAATACTCATACAGTTAGATTATCTGGATGGGAAATCACCCTCTCATTTATCTTTAACTCATTGTTTGTTTGTTTGGTTTTCCACGTAACTCGAAGCTAATTCCAGCGTTGTACATATTCCCTGACCAACACTTACCGATACGCCAGGGCGTCAAAGGCAGCCTCACCAATTTTGTAAACACTCCGAGATCAGGGGGATGTTTCATCAACGCTTGTCAGCGCCGACAACTGTCGGCGCTGACCAATTTCAGCAAAATCCTTGGTTTTGATTCGCTGAGATGCTCTGGTCACTGACTGTTACTGTGGTGATTCAAGTTGTCAGCGCTGACAAACGTTGATGAAACACCCCCCAGAACGACCCTGCCTCCATCCAATTAGGAGGTTCAAGAGATGGAGTCATAGTAGTCAATGCTTTATGCCGCCGCTTAAAAAATATTTGAAGTATTAACTGAATCTTCCCTCAAGATAAGGAGACAGTAAAATTGATTCACGCCTCTTTTTGTAATGACTAACCACTCTCTAAGGAAGATAGCTTATGTCTTTAAGGTGGTTCTTTTCGCCAGCCCCGTTATAAGAGATGAGGAGTACATAACATTAGACACGGGATGGGCGAAAAAAATCGCAAATATTGCTGAAATGAAAAAAAAAAATCACTATACTGTGTCAGTTTCATTTTGTGGGAAATAATTGGTAAAGCCATCATGGCTTCTATAATGGAGGATACAATTTTAAACACTTTCACAACATACAGCTCAGATTTACACTTTTGCACATATTTTTGGACCTGATTGTTTTTGTTGTTGTTTGTTTGTTTGTTTGTGTGTTTGTTTGTTTGTTTGCTATTTGCTTTATCATTAGGTGAAGTTTCATTTCATTTGATAAACAACCAGCATATACCCAATATTATAGCGTTGAAAATGACACATTCAATTTGCTCAGAAAGATGGCGGCATCGAGCCCCGATCATCAAAGGCATAAATGCACCTATTGAATTCTTTTGTGCATCCATAGAAAATGGGCAACTGTTTGAATACAAGTACTCACAGCTGGAATGCCATCTCTTGAACCTCCTTCACAATGAGTGTGTCAACACCCACATCTATACGTATAACAATGTACACATGAGTACGCACAACACGCCTTACCCATTCAAATTTATGATTCTTGCGTCGAGTTGTACACGTCAATTGATTAAAAAAATTGCACTTCGTCGACGTAAACAAAGCACCGATTATTTGGTGTTTTAATCTATAGCCAGGATAAAAAAAAGATAGCAACAGAATACTCCTTGCCCATCATGTGTTTATGGCAGCACGGTGCTGTCATACTGAGCGTTGGAAGAGCTAGTGTTTACTCATCTCCGCATGACATGCACGTGTGAGCAAAATACAGGTCAGCACGCATACCCTGATGCAAATTTTACATTCTTCTGATTTTGTTGTTGTTGTTGGTTAGAAATTGACATCTTTCACAAGAAATATGAAATTGCACATTGCACAGGACTGACATTTTCATTCCATTTATTCGAATTTTAATTACACCTTTGACAAACAAGTAAACGTTCGGCATTACACACAGCAATTTAAACGCCGATTACAAAGTCCAACGTCGATAAGTCGAGGGAAATTTGACGTGTCATACGCGGAAGGCAAAAGTCACTCAAGTCGAATCATTTCGCAGCCGAAGTTCATAATTACAAATTATGTATGCCTGATGTGATGACAATGCATAAATTGTGCCATATTTAAGATGATGACAATGCATATATCGAGTGAATCTAATGTAATGACAATGCAAAAATTTTGGGTATAATATCATAATTACCAGGCCCGTAATGAGGGGAGGGGGTCGTTCAGGGAACGAGCGACCTCCCCCCCCCCCCCCTTGCGAGCGAGGTCTGCGTAGATAAAATATATGAATAAATAAATTTAGAAATAAAGAATAAAGGTGAAAACGTCCGTCTTCCCAAATTGCTCCAAATGCAACAGAAGATTTTTTTTTTTCAAATTCTATGAAAATCTAAATCAATACAGATAACTTCTATAGGTTGCCTCCCCCCCCCCCTTTCCCACTTCGTTGGCGTTTACTGTTTACTGAGTCTTGGCTGAATGATGGCTAAACGAGGTAAAATATCTCGAGAGCCAGTATGACCTGAACTCGACCATGGCCTTATACGCGACTGAGGGGAAAGGTTGGTTTGTTTATTTTTCCTATTTGCTAAGCACATATCTCGTTATCCTCTACTATTAGAGAGTACCAAACTGTAATGTTAAAGCCATGGGCATATTCATCACTTGGCTCTGAACAACCTCATCTGGCCCGAATATTCTGTGAACACGACACCTGGTTCCAACCCAAGCTAAAACAATAGACTGTGACATCATCACTTCCATACTCTATTGTGAGAATACATGTCATTGTATAGTGATATCTGTCACCACTCTTTTCACTGGCGTTCATTTCGTCACTGCTGTTGAGCGTTATATCCACGACCATAGGTTTAATGAAGACGCACAAGCTAAACAAGAGGTGAACGACATGTGCACAACGATTTCCCTATTTACATTTCCGTATCATACCGATCCGAGGTACGGTCTGGGAGCTGAGAGGCATTTAAATAAAACATTTTAGAATGAGTTAGTAAACTCCCCTGAACACCACGCCGCTTATAGTTACGGGCCTGACTGTTATTCGTATACATTGTACCCACAATATTTATCCACTCTCATCACTTTACTGGTATACCAACGATACACATCAATATTGTCATCGCATAAAATTATCACAATATGCATTGTCATCACACAAATACCCACGATTAATGCACTGTCATCTATACATTACCGGTAATTATCAGGGGCCACAGAACGTTTTTGTGGTGGTGCCGTGGTAGGGTGATGCTGGGGGGTTAGTGTTCATGGTTAGGTAGGTCAAGGGTCAATGTCCCTCCTCCAGCCGTCCCTCTTCCACTCCTTCTCCTCCTTCGTCAGCCTTGAACCTACGTAATCATGGTCGATCCCATTCTCGTTCAGTTTGTAATGTATTTACCTGCCAGCCCGGCTCGGAACGTTGACCGTTGACCGGGCTTCTCAGCAGGGCACTAGGCCAAGGTCGTTTCAACCCCTATCGGGGCAACCGAGATCTAGAGTACTAGTAATGTTAAAAGGACAAGTTCACTCAAATAGTATACCTATGCGTGGGTTAAGTGAATGTAACGATATCCACATTGATAGAACACATTAAAACGAATTTTGAGGGAAATCGGCCAGTTCGTTCGAAACTAAAGTTACATGATACACATATAATTATATAGATATGTATTCATATATATCTGAAGTGACGAATAATTGGTATTACGGCAGAAAAAAAAATGTCGGCCATCATACTAAAGAATGGTCACCCTGGGCCAGACAGACGGCAAATTTCGCATGCCCGCGTATTATTATGCAGTATATTAATCCGCGATCGAGCGGCAAACCTCACATACATAATATACATGTGATAATAATGTGTGACTCCTCTGAAGACCCTGGATCTAAGTTGTGTGGATAGTGTCCACAAGTCATGTAACATTATATTTTCAAAATATTGATAGGATCTGTACCTTTGGCAGTAAAGCAAAATTATTATGACAATATGAGAAACCGTTCTCAAGAAATGATCAAATTACCTTCAAAGACCTGAAAATCAATACCATACATATCATACTAACCTTATAGATCGTTATATGCATAATATTGAACATAAACGTAGGCCTACATATCTTTTGTCACCAAAAAAAGTTTGCTAAATAGTGAAAGAAATTATTGTCATGAAATAAAGTTTCCCCAAGCGTTTCTTAAACAGATAAGAATGTATTTTACACGTCAAATAATCATCATTCTCTTCGTGTCTTTAAAACTGCATATACTTTACAGACAAACATTGATCTTTTTACCGTTGCAACATTTTTCAGTTGTACTTTCAATTTTTATTTTCTTAATTTTATAGAATACTATTCCATCGGTGTCACCATCATCATTATCAAAATACAGTATAATTTTCATAATGACTATTATTACTATTATGATGATAATTATTGTTATGGTAATCATCTTCATCATCATTATCACCCATATTCATAATATATAAACACATTTCATTGCGAACATGAGCGGTAAATATGAATATCTTAATGGTAAACATTACAATAACATTAACTATACACTAATTATAACAAATTTCTCACGCTGTTTAAAAACTGCAACAAACTCACTGCTCTGAGGATAATGTCACACCACAGCCAGTCCATTATAAAACGTCAGGGAGACGCGGAAACAGCTCGTATTGTTATATCACTACGAAGCTCGGTCAAGCATCACACACAGAGACTGAAAATGGCACATTCATGTTGTCTATCTAAATGGCCCAACACTCACACGGTGCAGGAAACTTTGTGCAAAGAATATTGGTAGACACATGCAGCCCTGAGAGTAAGCAATGGGAGACAAAATCCCAAGATATTAATCGAAACAAATGTGTCCAATATTTCAATTTCAAACTGTCAAGTCTACTTTTACAAAAGAAAAATGTAAATAACTTTGATTGGGAGACTATTAATTTAAGTGCTTTACATAGAAGGGCTTGAAGAAAGGAGGTCATGTAAGTAACTTAATTGGTGCCTGATTCTGCATTTCGGAAGGATTAAGGTTGCTAGATTATCAGTCAAAACTTGACGTTTGAAATATTTGTGTGCACACCGTAAGGAGATTTGTGAGGTTATAAAATCAGCATAAAATCTTAATACGCATATTACAAGAGGTTGCACACAACTTTGCTGTTCCGTATACTCATTAGTTTTATATCTAATTCTGACGTTAACATCACCTTTTGACTAATACATTGGCATTGCAAGCGGTGCAACTCTGTGTATTGTAGTAGAGTTACACATTAAATTTATGCTTAGACATTTCCTCATAGTATGGCATTGAGACATCGACGCACTCGATGAGGTCGTCGGTAAGTTGATCACGTGGTATTGGACCGGCACCCTCCTCGCCTGGAGAGACAAAGCAGGTGCTCTTCAATGCGGATGTGTAATACTGCTGATGACTGTACATGTAGTGGGGTGTCGGAAGCTTCCAACCAGTCGTCAGCAACCCGGACGGTTGCCATGACAACAGAGACTCCTGGAAGGGAAAGTCGACGCGGTCGCAAACCTCCTTCACGATCGGTCTCGGGTTCGTCGCCATGTCGTAGGAGTCGATGACGAGGGGTTCGGAGCCGGTGTGTTTGCACACGTACTGCCAGAGATCGTGTTGTGCTTTGTAGAGTTCCAAATGCTCGTAGATGCAGGGGTCGTCTCGGAATATGTTGAGGTTGTCGGTGTTTTCACCTCGCTCCCTGAGGATGCGAACCATGGCATTTTGTATGGACGAAAAGACCCTGGTAGGATCTCGAATGAGGAATACGTGGTTGAAACCACTGGGCACAAACTGGCGCGCCCTCTCCGAGAAAACGCCGTGTGCCTGATCCTTCACGAAGACGTACTTGCTATCGTCCGACTCAATCTGTCGCTTAACATCCCCATACCTGTTGAACAACGGCAACAACAGCAACAACAACAAAAACGATAATACCGTCAGCTAAGCATTCATACATGTCATAAGTGTTTCTACAGGTAGCATAGGAGCTCTCATTCTTTAAAGAACTTTTTATTCTGTTTAGAAAGAACATAAAAATATATATATAACACATATATCTGTTTCCATATCTCATACTTCGAAAGTCATGAAAGTGGTTGGCATCCTCACCGAAAGTTGATCATCAATATTATTATAATGGGGCTAATGCGGTAACGTTTAATTGGCACACAAAATAACAATTGTTCGAGATTTGTTCTCTCTATGTGCGGGCTTCTCATTAACCAGACTGAAATCTTCAGTATGACGTCTTATTTTCGGAGATGAGGTGGAAAACACTCGACTTCAAGCTTAAACAAGTTCAAGTAGCCATTGAAACGTCGTCATCATCTTCATCACGTTCCACGTAGACTTGTTGCTAGATGCATTATCTAATCAGATTGGACTAGTAATAAATTTACTGTCTTTACACAGCTAAAAAAAAATAACAATGATATAAAGTCCGATACAATCAATAGACACTTTACTTAGCTCAGTATTTGAAATTTGCCGAAGTGTGCATGCGATGGGAATAAGTGAAGTAGGTCTTATAATTCCGATTTTGATACATTCAAGTCATCAATTCGATTTCGGAATATCGACTTTCAGATTTCCTGAGTCCTGTTGAAAACTATACAAGCTAATGTAAAAAATAATATGTGCCAATATGGTATACATAATATGTGTGATTTCCAAACTTTTCCTTCACCCTCTCCTCCCTTCTTCATCTTTTTCATTCATTCATTCATTCATTCATTCATTCATTCATTCATTCATTCATTTATTCATTCATTTATTTATTTATTCATTCATTCATTCATTCATTCATTCATTCATTCATTCATTCATTCATTCATTCATTCATTCATTCATAATTCATTCACTCTTCTCTTTCTAGGGTCCTCTTTCGCCAAAAACGTGCTTTTCAAGAATTACGTGCACACGGTGTTACCGTGGATCTCCCCTCTTCAAAGAGCCGTAAGTTAGACGGACAAATACAATGGTAGAATGAGCAAATATTGTGACATAAGAAATACCGTCACGCGTGTCTAGCACAATCGATAGATTACAAGCAAATTGTGTATATGAGGTAGCATTTTGGGGGCGCTGTGGCATAGTGGATAAGACTCTCGACTCCCGATCGGAGGACCCGAGTTCGATTCCCGCCCAGTGCTTACGTCCTTGGACAAGATGTTTTTACCCACCATGTCCCTCTCGACCCAGGTGTATAAATGGGTACCTGGCAACGCTGGGGTAATAATAATGGCAGGGCCCTCTGGTAGAGCAGTGGCAACACTGAAGAGGCTACCCTGGATAAATAAGACCTTATTATTATTATTATTATTATTTTCTAGATAGCAGTAGACATCTTGTTAGATGACTGTCAAAATTTCATAAAATGCTAATGAATGCAGTAAAGAGCAAACGCTTTGAAAAAACACACCCTTATCTCTAGCTTTGTATAAGCATGTACCTTTATAGAGATAACTCGCCGTCGTTAATGACCAACCCTCTCGTCCGTTGGTGATGTGTTTAAGAAAACATCCCAGCGTAAGAGGTCTGAAAAGGAAACGAGAAAAATTACATAAAAACATACCCCATTCTATCTGGCGAGGCCTTGAAGTGTTTCAGGTTGACCATTAATTCTGCTGCCTTCGCGTATGCCTCTTCGTTCCCGCCATACTCGGCGGGCAAATCCTCTCCGGTCTGCTCCACGTAGACACGGTTCACCCAGTCGGCGAGCATGTAGTTGGCAAACCACACCGAAGTCTCCGGCATCGCCGCCAGGCATTTGGCCAAAATGGAGGAGCGAGATCGAGGCACAGCCCACAAGATAGCGCGACCAGGGGTTGGCGTCCCTAGCCCGCTGACCGAGGGTTTATTGCCTTGACTGGACATCTCTTAAAATTCTTCTCCTTTGTCAGGTTCAGTATGACTTTTTCGAAGTGCCACAAGATAGTGGACAACTTCAATCGACAGCTTCCTTTTACAGCGGTTGTGCCTCCTCGGTTGGTTTTGTGTTCGATATGTTCGCGATAAATTTTGTTCTGTTGTTTGTTCTATTTGTCTGTGACCTCAGGGTTAGGCTCCATTCACATCTGAACGGGGCGGAGTGGGGTGTGCGGAGGGTTTGTCTTGCGATCGAAGAAGAAGAAAAAAAATCATCGAAGCGGATAATCGTGTAACGAAAAACGATGGTCGCGCATAATAGCACAGAGTATCGGTGAGGAAAGCAGGAATGCTCTGACCTCGACACTGGCACGCACAGTCCAGAGATCAAATATTAAAGTAAATATGGAAAACAAAAAGTACTAGTTTTTGCTACCATTTACATTTTCCTTTCTACGTTGGCTTTAAGCTTCTGGCTTTTCCCTTTTCGGTCTTGGTGACTCGACAGACGATGGAACGACATTGCTAAAATTAAGCTAATCTTTTTTGCTCGTTTGTGTCTGTTCGCTCAATTCTATGCGTTGAATTCTTCTGCGGATTTTTCCATTTCAGCGAAAAACTATTATTGTATAACTTATTTCTCTGCAAAATTCAGCGATGTTACCCCCCCCCCCCCCCCCGCCGCCTCACT
Source organism: Diadema setosum (assembly GCA_033980235.1). Classification (NCBI taxonomy): domain Eukaryota; kingdom Metazoa; phylum Echinodermata; class Echinoidea; order Diadematoida; family Diadematidae; genus Diadema; species Diadema setosum. Next base: position 24,154,555 of record CM067060.1, read on the forward strand.
GATCAAAATCAAGGAAGCTTCGTGCTGAATTTTCTCTTGATAACACTTTCCGGGTCACGGCAAATTGGCACTAATATAGCTGTATAATCTGTACACAAAACATATCCCTTTTAAGAGATGAAACGAGTCTTGCTGAAATGAATGCTTGTATATGTCCAATTCTTCTTAAACTTAACTTATACGTATATATATATATAAGAATTTGCCTGGAATGTAAGTCTTACAGCTGCTGAAATCGAACCAGTTCAAGTCCCACCACTTTATCTTACAAAAAATAAAAATAAAAAAACATATATATATATATATATACATATATATATATATATATATATATATATATATATATATATTATCTATATATTACACAAAATTAGCCAAACCAGCTTGTTCTAATCACCTGTGCAGGTGTCGAGAGTGATCCCTCTACAAAATACACTCGACTTGGAGACTGGACACGCTTTCTTTGAAATCTAAGGCAGACAAATAAATGGGCTGACGTCCACTAGCATGGCTAGAGCGCTGACAAGATTAACGGAAAAGGTCGCGGAAGCAGATTACGAGCGTGTCATATCCGGTACTGTATGTCTTTTTTTTTTTCATAATGCCTGCAAGCTGTCATGTTTGGTTCCTCCTCCTCCTCCTCCTCCTCCTTCTCCTCCTCCTCCTCCTCCTCCTAGACACTGCTACCACTCTCGGACGAATGAGGTATCTGGGTATAAACGTCACCTCCTAGTCAAGAGTTAACGTTACTTGTTGTTTTGTCTCAATATAGTGACTCTAGATGTATATCATACCAATATGTAGTACCTGTACAAAAAAAAAAAAACCCTGAAACGATTGGTTTAAAGAAGAATATATTTGTATATATGAAGAACTTGCTTCCAAAAGGCGCTAAATCCATCATTTTCCAATGGAATTAGCGCCTTTTGGAAGCAAGCTCTTCACACACACACACACACACACACACACACACACATATATATATATATATATTACATCCCTAAATTGATGGAGTTAAAATAGTCATAAACTAAATCAGCAGGAGCTGAAGAGGTTGGCTTCTTCTTCTTCGTGGAAACTGCGGACAGAGAGTCAAATTTTGGTCTCGATCAAAATCTGGACGCGGAACTTTTGCTTTCTCTCGAAGGTGGGGGGAACGTCCAAAAGCCTTTAGGAATGATGAAGACAGTGGACGAAACTTTTCAAGAACACGAGGAGACAGTACCAAATGAATGCGGATTTACTAAATGACGGTACTTCATGTGCATTCCGTGTCTTGTCCGCGCCCAAGTGTACTCCAGGTTTATGCTTCGTTTACATCATGTTTAGGAAAGAAATGTTGTTACATTTGTAGTCTAAAAATGGTCAAAAGTTACAGGTATGTGGAAAGTTATCGTTTTCTATACTAAATGAGTACAAAATAGCACTTTTGGTTTCTTCCGTTATTGAATTAATGAGAAGCATGCACATACACCATTGCACAAACACATACCATTTTCTCTTCCACTTTCTTCTTCACTTAACTCCTGCTTTTTCTGTGATTGTGCAATTTGTAACGTAAACATTCTGCTAACCTGTACATTTTCTGTCACGAAAGAATGTGATATATATATATATATATATATATATATATATATATATATATATATATTATTTTGTCGAAAATGAAATAAATCTAAATTGAAGATATTATGTATATACTATATATATATATATATATATATATATATATATATATATATATATGTCCCGGACACCCTCAAGGAACTCAGTAGGTGGTGTGCCGAAGCGGACATGAAAGTCGACCCTTCGAAATGTAAAGTGATGCTTGTCGCGTTCACCAAAACACAACTCCCACCCCTCCAGCTCAAGCTGAACGACATCGTTCTGGAAGAAATAAACGCAGCCAAGCTCCTTGGTGTTACTATCCAAAGCAACCTCCGGTGGGATTCACATGTTGACGACATTGTCAAGCGAGCTGCGAGGAAGTTCTACGTACTCCGCGCCATGAAACGATACAGGGCGCCATGCCATCTGAAGACCTACTAACCATCTTCACTAGCTACATCAGACCATTCGTAGAGTATTGTGTACCGGTATGGCACTCATCCATTACGAATAAACAAAGTAACGCAATCGAAATGGTTCAAAGAAGAGCGCTCCGTATAATCTTGGGCAAGAGTTATGAATCATATGAGAAGGCCTGTGTGATGTGCAACATTACTTCACTCTGTGATAGAAGAGAAGAGTTGTGTCTCTATGCGAGATTTCCAGACTGGTTTCCGCCGACCCAGAGCAGCTACAGAGCCCTAAGACATAGCAACAAACTCAGAGAAATCAAGTGCAGGACTGAACGTTACAGGAACAGTGCAATTCCTTATTTGACAAGGATTCAAAACTCAGCTTGAGATCGGTTGCCTAAAGTTTTCAAGTGGTAATTTTGTTGTACAGGTTATTTTACTATTGATTTGTGTTGACATAATATGCAGCATATAACTCACACCACAGGTAAATAACTTCAAGATTTTGTTAAGTTTGAATATGTTTGCAGATTGATAAGTTACTGGCTGATGATGTTGATGCTGATAATAAAAGAATTTCATGTGATCATTATTATATGTATACCGTATTATGATATGTTTCTAATACAACACAATGTGAAGATTGAATATATGTATATATATACATAATATAACAGGCAAAATATGTTTTTCGGAAATAATATACCAGTCAGTGTGATTTCTGATAGTTATAAGCTTTGAATTTTAAGCTGAAGCTTGTTTGTTTCAGTTTTGATAGGTTTTTTTAATTGTCTGATTACATCTTTCTTTTGTAACTTCTTAAACCTCTCTCTCCTCCCCTCCCTCACCCACTCACTTTCTTTTTCTCTCCCAATCTTTTCTCCAGTTACACATTATATTCTATAACATACACGGGCATTACGTGCATTACAAGAAATGAGCAAAATGAGATATAAATTTGATTTCTTGTGAATTGAGGTCTTTTTTTAGTTTCTCTTTTTTTTCTTGTAAGCCTCCGGAATCATTATCAAGCATTGTAATAATCACAATCAGCAATGCAATGATATTTTCACATGTACTGTAGTATATTTTAATCAAAGTATGTCGTTATTGGGGCGGCAAGACCTCGTATCTGCAATGTCAAATATTTGGCACGCCGTGGTGGCCTTATTTGGGGTGGAGCAGCTGAAACTTGAACGGGACATCGCTTGACTTATATATTGTATGACAAATAGTGCGATGAAGTAATTTTCACCAAATTTTGAGATACAAGGTCTTGTCGCCCCAGCGACCATAATGGTATTGTGATGTATTTTAAGATACATAATCTGAATTATAAACGCTGGATGGAAGTTTATTTTTCAGTAACCACAATTGGCTGTATATTTTATCTTCATATATTTTATGATAAATGGTTGTATATACATGTATATTCATAAATAAAATGTATTTATAACATTGTAATTTGTTTTAAAATGTAAATGAAGTGTATATTTTCATTCTCAGTGTAATTTATTGTTACGTATATAATTCTGAATTTCATTCGGAAGCTTGTGTTAGGTCTCAATTAACAGTTTTGAAACGCGCAATGAAACGTTTTTCTTTCTCCACCCTCTCCCTCTCCCCTCCCTCTCTCTCTCTTTCTCTCTATCTCTCTTTTCTCCAACTTCACACTAGGCCCTGCAACTTTCATAAGTTTTAAGTGCATTATATACAGTGAGCAAAATTGTTGTGCATCTGATTATAGTACTGGCGTTGGTTTGATTTGATTTGTTTGGGTTTTTTTTTGCATGTTTTTGTAATCAAGTATAGTAAGATTTTGTGTGTGTGTGTGTGTGTGTGTGTGTGTGGAATAGAATACACGTGTGGAGGTACATGACATGACCATTTTTATGAAGTTCAATTTCCAAGTGCAATATTGTATCCCTGATATTTTTTTTTTTGTTCGTTGCATCTTTTATTTTTTTTCTTCATATTTCTATGTTCTCACATTTACTCATGTAAAATGTCTGTAATTCAGCCTGCGAGCTGCTAGAGATGTTGCCAAATAAAAAAATACCTTTTCATTCAAAAAATACCTTTTCATACATTCATTCATTCATTCATTCATTCATATATATATATATATATATATATATATATATAGAGAGAGAGAGAGAGAGAGAGAGAGAGAGAGAGAGAGGGGGGGGGGGAGAGAAGACACACGTCTAACAATTCTAATTTCTTTCCTCATTGATGTCTGAATAAGTCTTACATTTTGTGAGAAACCTCGCACACCATAACTCTACACAAATATCTTCTCTTTGAGAATAATAGTCTTCCTGGAAGCATGACTTAATGACACATGGATACGACGGGCAAGAATTCTTCATAGTTTATTGAATTTTATATTTTGAGTTGCATTCATCAAAGTACAAAGGGTAGCGTATAATGATTATCTACATCATAAAAGTATTTTATATAGAATATCACATTATCTACATATCTTATTACATGCACATTGTTTACAACCTCAAACATTAGAGAAAATTTTATCATATTATACTACAAAGAATACTATGATTAGTATACATGTATTTCAATTACGTACATTGACTTTCATACAAGGGCTATCTATGCATATAATTATTATGATATTAGAATAAGAACATTTTACCACGAATATGTAAATATGTCAAAATAAGAATACGGTTTACGATAACAGCACATTCGGGAAAGAGCACCATCCATTTGAAATAATTGACCAAAATGTTTCTTGCTAAATGCATATAAATACCATCACAAATACAACACAAGACAATTCTTCTGACATCTGTGAATACTTTAGAAATGTATATTGTTAAATTTCCATCGTAACAGATCAGCTGTACCATGTTATGATATAGGAACAGTCAAACATAAATTTCACTGTGTCAACCTTTTATCACATACGAAAATATCACGGTATACACACAGACAATATGAGACAACTTTTATTGAAACAGGAAATTCCTCAAACATACACGATTGAAAATAAACCTATACATACGTAAGTACAAAATAACAAAAGTTTATTCTCATGCCCAAATTCCAGCTTTTCCTTTTTCGCATAATATGATTCTTCTTTTTGTATGTATGTATAATTATGTAACTACATTATAACTTATATTATTCTTGGTAAGTTTAGTTTGAGTAAGAGGACGGGTATCTGGTATGCAGGTTTTCGAGCTTATTAGCTATACAGATGAAGTGTAGTAAAAACAGACATTCGACAATTAGAAAGTGAGAAAAAAAGACAGTTTCCAAGAAATTGTCATTTTCAAGTAGCTCACTTGTCATGATTTGGTTTCCCATGTTTGTTTTTGTTTTTTCTTGGACAATCAACAGGTTTGAAGGAAGCGGATAATAATATGTGAAAACTGTACCGTGCACATGCTGTTTACCTTGTTTTAAGACGTAAGGAGAGTTTGCATTTGAATATTTTCTCCTTCATTGACTGAAGATTAAAGCGCATATCTGCATCATGTCCAATTGGCATAATCAGACAAAGAGAATAAACCCTTTAAAAAAGTTATGGAATAAAAAGGAATTATCGTTTTGACGATGGATTCGTGATACAAGTCCCAGAGGCATATACATGTACTCCATTTTGATAGACAGAGGTGACAAGTACACTTAAACTTGAACATGTTGTGGAAATCGGACTAAAACAAATTAAACAGGCTCGGTCATCTATACATAATACTGTCATTCTGAGTTTAATACAGTAAAAAGTGAAGGCAAAAAAGAAACGCGAAATAAAGGGGGTTGACCCAGGCGAGTTCTATTGAGATAATGTCAAGTGAGATTATCATGGCCATGCACCATTGCATAACTTCGCGCAACTACAGGGCAACTAGCAAGACACTGCCTGTAAAAAAAAAAAAAAAATTTAAAAAAAATAAACAAATAAAAAAAAGTAAATGAATAAAATTAAGAAGAGATACTCTATTAGCGTAGACGATTATAATGTAAGGTGTCGCTACAGTGGTAATTATAAAAACTAAATCTTTATCAACTGATTCAGATATGAACAGGCATGCATATAGTACTACGTACGTTCGACCTCATCTAATGTGTCTCTCACATGTTACATAATATCACTGGTAAAAGCTGCCTACTCAAATTGAATGGTGTAAATGGAATTCAGTCCTTATGCATCTATACCCTATGAGAGCTACAGCCATAAGTCCGTCATGTTTTGGAGAGAGAAACATGTTTTTTTTACGGCTAATAATGAGAGGAAATTAAAAAGGGATAAATGGGAAACAATTTAATCCGCCATAATTAGACAACAGTGTTTGTAGTTTGAAACAAAATTGGGAAAAAAAATCAAAGCGCTATTTTTTTTTTTTTTTTTGTCGAAGTGATGCTGCGGAGGTTTTTTTCTGTATATTGTTTTTGTTCTTGTTTTTCCATGTGCGCTTGGGGAGATAGGGAGACGGTCGTATGTTTGATTAGGATGGTTTCTTTTGTTCAGATGGCATTTACACTGAAACAGCAACAACAAATGTGCACCGCTCAAAACCAGCTACTCCGAGAGAAATAATTTACTTTACATGTTTGCTGTTGTATAGTTTATTTCGTTTTAACCACGACATTATTTTGATGATCACGCGAGCCTATATACGTATGTTGGAATTAAAGAAAAGGTTTTCAATAATCGGAAACAAGCGGCACTGAGCTGAACGTCAATTCAGTGACAAATCTAAAGAACGATGCGAATATTTCGCCGTCTGTCCTCATCGGTAATTCGTGCTCGTTGTCCAAGTATCCACTTACCTGTATACCTCTACGCGAATGGTTACAAATTCAACAGGGAAAGGTTTACAACAATTTGTTTTGACATGCAGAGAGAAATAACAATGGGCTGCTCAATATGGTTATAAAAGGAAGCTGAAACCAACGAATATTAACGCCAAGAAAAATTGGAGGTAGATACAAGAAAAAAGACATGCTTTAATGGTATACATGTAACACAGTTACAGGCACGCCGGTTTCAAGCCAGTTAGCTCGGTTCAAACCATCATCAACATGATCAAGGGGAAAGACAAAGATGGAGAAGGTTATAGAGTATGTCATTTACTAAGATTTTGCAGAGAACTTCATTACAAGTTGCCTCAGTGCAAATAAAGGAAAAAAGGTGACGATGATTGTTAAGAGAATTAAAAAAAAAAGAAATATATTGACAACCCTCTTAAAGACTGATAAAAATGGTTAATGAATTTTGTTGAAGTCTGTGGTTCATTATTTTGTTTGGCCGAGCAAGGATTGATCCGCAAGATGGACCCCTTAACAGAAAAAGCAGTATTTTGTCTTCTGAAACCAAATGATACATGTATCAGACGGTTCTTGTCTAATTCTAACTGTGGTTAACTGTGGGTACCATGAGTAAGTGAGTCAGCGAGCTCTGATAACTACATTTTGATCGAACCACTTAAATACACCAGAATTAGTTGCTATCGTGACATTATAAGACACGAAACGAGAGCACCACTGACCATCGCAATAGTTACATCCACCACAACCACCACTTTGGTGGCTCAAATTAAACTGTATCACTAACATCCAAAAGGATGATATAGAAACAAATATCGCACTTCGTTTTGAACACATGAAACGGACAGATGAAAAAAAAAATCCTGAATTCGATAAACAAACGCAAAGTTTGCAGTCTAACTAGTCTAAGCTATGAGAGTTTTACCAACATCTTCGTCACGTAAAGTACCAGCTGCATTTTCGACAGAATAATGTTTCACTGATGACGCAACGAACTCTTTTTTTTTTAGATTGAGGGCGTGCTTCATCTCGATATAACCATCTCTAACTTTACAATGACGAGACCGTAGAACCTTTGTCGGTCAAAGCATTTCCACACACCAACGGCGCACGGAATTGTCATTAAAAACCATTAACATTAAAAGAAAGTAGCAGGAAATTTCTTGTATTGCATTAACAGAGAAACAAAATCAACAACGTACTTCCAATGTTGTCAACAAAACGTTTTCTGTCTCGACAAAGTTTATTTTCAATCCGAGTAAATTATTAATTGAACTGAATGTAGAGAAAATCCCACCGAGGTTTCACGATCACCTTTGATCACTGGCACTATAAAGGCGTTTGGAAACTTAAAGGCGATGGGTGTAAATAGACAGAGTATATCGAACCGTTGACGTTCTTTCAAATGCTGGTTAAAATAATACTATAACTACAAGCAATCACTGAATCCGCGTGCTTGATGCCAATTACGATCTAGTCTTGATACACGACAATCTGCGTGATTTGTTCTGGAATAGCATAATTCACTATGAATTCGAATGCAGAATTTTTCAACTTGAAAAACCACACAGCATAACAACCAATCATCCAGCTGAAAAAAAAAATCGCAAATGTACTACTCAGCTTTTTTATGAAGTTGTAAGTGATGCGTTGGAGTGGTCTGTTTTCTAACTAAAAACTGCATCATCAAAATACTGGTATGGGAAACATACAAGATACAAAGATATCAGGAAACACACATAAGCATTGTGCTATCATACTTATTATGAAGAGATTGATTAAGCCACTGATATGCTAAATTTAATTCAATTCAAATAATTTTATTTCCATATAAAGTAAAACAAAGCAACATACATAACGCTTACATGAGCGCATGGGAGGCGGAAGAAGGTAATTCTGATTTCAGACAATCACGTCACAACAGGGAAGAATTTTCGAGCGATTATGGAAAAAAACAACAACACATATTCAATAAACTTGGAACTAATCTAATTGTACGTATTCAAATTAATAAAATTATAATATGAGTTCTCGAAATGAAAATAGATTTGCCTAACTGCTTTTATTAAAAAAAAAAACTTAACTCATTTTCATCCATATAGCTCAACCTTGAAAAGATCAATCAACGAATAATTGAAAGAAGAGAGACATTCAAGAGATAAAAAGTCTATTCAAACCCTTGGTGAAAACAATGACATCTTAGGCAATCTCATAAAAGGCATCATTACTCGAACGCCACATCTTATAACTGCACCGCACCGTCCAGCATCTAAGAGGTAATTAACACTAAAAGATTGCAGTCACCTCTCCTTACACCTGTCTAACTTTACAAACCAACAACGACGACAACAGCAGCAGAAGTAGCAGCAGATACAACAGCAACAACAACAACGCCGACATCACAATGGGCGTGATGTTGTCACCAGTTGAGGAGCAGAAAGAGACATTGGGTGAAGAGGGTCGGGCAGCAGGTGGTTAGGACGCCACCTGCGTTCTGTAGTTGCTAGCTGGGCGCCGAGGTTGAGAGGAGGAGCTTGTACCAGCCGACTATCTCGCTCTGCTCCAGCTTGAGGTCGTCTAGCCAGATGAGCGCCTCGCCGATCAGCGTGTTCCGACCAAAGCGGCCGCCCGCGGCCCACAGGGACATCTGTGATGGACACGGAAGGCGAAATCAAACGGCAAGAGATCGGTTTCTACAATCAACAACAACAACAACAACAACAAACAACAACATCAACAACAACAACACTAACAACAACAACAAAAGCAACAATAACAACAAAATAAGTGTCCGTATATGCGTGTACGTTTGTGTGCGTCTGCGTATGTGTGTGTGTGTGTGTATGTGTCTGTCCGTCTGTTTACGACAATTAAGCAAAACAATCTAAAGACATAATTATCTCAAGCAAAATGAGTCTGATCCGTTACACTTCCATTACAATCAATGTAATGTTAAAGTGCTTTTAACAGAGTGCTTGCTTCTCGTTCAGTAAGAAGAACCATCATCATCACCACCATCATCATCACTCAGTGTCGTCCTCATTATCCGTTTGAGTCATCTCCATCATAGCTGTGTCGAGATCGACATCTCATCGCTATTCATCGCCAAACCACCCCGTATATCATCTCACCTCAATGGCCACACCCTTGACGCCGGTGTGGTAGACGAAGACTTCGTTGAAGGTGGGATCTTTCTCCTGGCGACAGATGCGCGTCTTCTTCTTGGAAATCTTCCGCTCTCCCATCACCACGTAGGCCTTCACATACAGGTCTGTGGGGCGAACAGAATAAACATGATAAAGAAGAAGTGTCTCGACAATTTCGACAATTTCAACCTATTATAATTATAATATACTAGTATGTCCAAAACCTCGAATAAGGGCACCACTCTTGCAATACATGTGCAATGAATGTGTTTCGTGCTGTAACACTCGCACGGATCGATCTGTAATTCCATCTGCGCTACATGAAATAAGACAGTTATTTTTCATCAATTTCTTTTTAAACAAAATTAGATTCCCCCATGGAGGACGGACTGATTTTGCTACAATACGCATTTCCCATAGACACCTGCCCGACTATACTCGGGACTCATCCTCAACTACAAATCTACAAAACGAGCGAACAATGCATGCTCTTACCCGGGTGATCCATGGGTTTGCCCTTGTGTCTGATCTTGCGGCACTGGAACACCTGCACGTAGAGGTTTTCACCGTCGGCCTTATTCTCCCTCCTGAATCCGACCTTGATCTCTCCCGCGATTTCATATTCACCTGTAGAATGAGGAGATGTTGATTCACTCTAAGTAGAGAAAACCCCAACAAAGCACAGCATTGTTGTTTGAGATTCAAGGCGTCTAGTAACTATGACAACAATACAAAATACTTTGACAGTTTTTCGTCTTTCTTTCTTTCTTTTTTTTTCTCTCTTGTCCTAACTTTCTAATCGACCGTCATCTAAAATTGCCTTTACACCATGTGTCAGCCCCGTTTCAGGCCATCGTGGACAAAACGGGATGGACTTGAAACAACGCCTTGAGACGGGATAGGCAAACGCGACAGGCCGTGATTGCCGTGGATGCCGTGTCAGATTTCTAGACTGTCATAAAATTTGCCACGGCAGTCCCGGTGCTAATAAGAATCTTGTATGCAGCGATAAAGCGGGGTGAACGTAACAAAACGGGGCAGCACGTACTATAAACAGGCCGTTACTCGAGGCCTGTCCGTAGCGGGACGCGACTGAAAATATTGATAGTCTAACCTGACCAGACGCCGTGAAAACAGCTTCTGATAGCAATATGTTCGCCGGGGCGAGGACTGAATCGAAGAAGTCTAGAATGCGAAGGGGGAAAAAACAGGAGAATCATGAGAATGTCTCATTTACCCACGGCGCACTACATTTTGGGCAAATGGGGCTGCTGTGGCCGCCGGGAACATGGTGTAAATGCAGCTTTAAGCAACCGCACAAGATTGTCGGTTTGACATCTCTATGTTCTGTTCTAACATTGTCGCATCGTATAACAGCAATGATCAAGTAAAAAAGTAATTTGAGATTTATTAGGGACGTTATCATAATCTATAAATAATCAGGTGTCGTGATATAAGTGTATACGAGATTAGTAATATTGGTAATCAAATGGGATTAGAAACGTAGATAGATCTGCTGGGGGTTTTTGTATGTGAAGATTACATGCTCACGAAAAATATAATCCTTACCTCTCAGCAGTATGAGATCAACCTGTCCTGAAATTATGTATGGAGAAAAAAAAAAGAGACAGGATAATTACGAAAAAAGAAGAAGATTTAAATGTCTTTCACATGTTCGGATTCATAATGTTTTAATATGAAACGTATTACTTACACCATTGAGGGTTTGTTTATGTCACTTTTCGTCCAATGGAGTGTTTGATTCAATTTACCTACCCAATAACTCTACTTGCTGCAATGGTAACTGATTTGATCTCTGTGAAATATAAAGATTGCATACATATTTGATAAGGAGATTGACATTTTTTTTTCAATTACAATGATCTTCACGCTCTTTTCTTGAATTCAGCGTTCTCTTCCTGTCGTAGAACTTAGTATGATACAAACTCTGCACATGTCAAACACGGTCAAACACAACAGAGTGTTTGTCATACTGTCGTGTTTACAGTGCTCCAAGATTTTTTGTTGTTGTTAATGATACGATGTGTGTGTTCATTGTAACCCATTAACATAGAAAAAAGAGCAATATCATTTTGAAAAATAGACTTGGTTAAATAGTATTTTTAAACTTGTGGGTAAAGAATTTCCCTTCTGTACTGATCAATGCGTGTATTTAGTATAGAGGAAAAAAGACAACACAAACAAAACAAAGTAGCACGTGCTCGCAGACCCTGAACGACAGGACTAGTTCTTCAGAGTGAATTGACGTATAATTATGCTCTTTACTGGAGTCTGAAAGAACAGCTATCTGAATTCTATGTTACGTCAGTCGGCAAATAGTGTAATATGGATATAGACCAGTGAAACGGACATACTTGGCATTTCCGGGTCGACAACTTGGCCCGGTCCGAGATCGCCTCGCGCCAACCTCGTGACCAGGGTGGCTTTCATCTGGCTCTTCAAAGGGAGCTCCTGTGCGCTGTCGATTAGCGACTGGGTATGAGGTTGCACTTTCTGCTTCTCTATCCATGGTGAATACCTGCAACGGTTTTATTTTAGTTAAATAATGAAAAAGTGATGAAGTGCAGACAAAATAATGCTGCCAGTAACGCTTCCTCTAGAACTGTACATCTTTCATGAGAAATAGAAAATACTTCCTCTATGATTTCTTGTCTGATGCTAGCAATCCCTTATAACTCAAAGAAAAGCATCTGATATTGAAGCATATAATGATTTCAATAGCTCTGTTTAGCCAATTTCATAGGCAGAAATGTCTGAGGGATTGTTTAGTGTGTCAGCGTAAAGCGGCGCTGACTCGATTTACTCTATTCAACATATCAAATTAAAGGGCAATGAAACACAAATGTAGTGTACATTCGTGTGTATTGAGTAAATGCAGCAATATTACTAGCACACATCAGAAAATTCTGAGTAAAATCGGACAATTCGTTGAAAAGAAAAATCCGATATGAGGAAGATATAAAGAGAATTCCGCAACGTTTCCTTTTTAATGAAAAATGCATATTCCTTTGACTTGCTACTGACATGTTAGGAGTAATATTATTTCCCTTCCTTTCTAACAAAGGTAAGTCAAGTGCTCTATCGTTCTACTAGAAAAGTAAAAATATGCTGAATTTTCTTTACATCGTTTTCCATACGTGACGTCTCAAAATGTTGTCGTCTTCTCATCCAGCAATGGTTGCGCCAATACTTTCAACATTCATGTGTTCTGTTGTGTTGTATTGATAGTGCTGCATTCCCTCAGTGTACAAAGATATTTACCTGTCGTCATCGGATGAAATCTTGTGATTTTGTAAGTTTTTCTCGTTCATTTCTGGAACCTCAGTGATACCCAATTCGGCGACAGACTCTGTATGAGGGGAGACAACTAACGAAAGTTAGTCCAGTTATTACTCTTTTTAAACGTGAAGGAAGCAGACCTGTAAAACAAACAATCAGTCTGTTTGGTATGAACGGTATGCGACTTTGAACTTTAACGGTATGAACGGCCGTAGTCAGTTTGCTTGTAGAAATTCGTGCATATTGCTGTATGATTATGCACTGTACAGGGAAAGATGTCCCATATAACATAACGACACAAAACTGATATACGTATACCGTGTCGTGGGATAATGGACATACGATATAAGATGGTGAAGTGTTTTCACCTTTTTATCAACATCACTGAGAATGACTGACGCACCGAAAAAAAAAAATCAAGGAACAAGACAAGATTTCTGAACTTTAACGGTTTATCCTAGGTTTGAATCCTGACCGGCGCGTGTATTCCTTTACGACGTTTTACCTGATATCTTTCTCATAACTCAAGAGTATAAAATGGGTACATGGCAATGCTCTGGTAATAACAATGCTGTAGGATTCTCTTAATGAACATAACGAACATTGAAAAGCCTGCCTTAAGAGGTTAACTGGATTAAAGAGGACCAAATTTTATCACTTTGATATCACTACATCCTACCAGAACGTCTATTGCAGGTGGATTGGCGTGGTCGCTGCATCTCCAAGCTGCCGGTGGATCGGTACTGGGAGGAGGCAAGGCCGTTTTTGCTTGGCGTTAATTTAAGGCTGCATAAAGAAGGGCGACAAGACCAGAATGAAATCAATAGTTACTGACATCGGCGCTTAGCTCCTTAATATGTTTTTCAACTTAAGTCAAAATCAAAAATAATTCCCCCCCCAAAAAAAAAAGGAAAAAAAAAAAGAGATTGAACCCCCTGACATCCGAAGAAAAATTTTCCGTCATTGTATTTTATTTTTTTTTCATATGCAGACGTCATATTGTACATAAATCGTCGGAAATGAAGTAAAATGAAATGAATGAAATAATGTACAAAAAATTCACAGAATAGTTCTTGACTACGAGTACATTATAAAAATTTCGAATGTTCCTTCATAATATTATGTCTCAACATCTTCGTAGCAAAGACACACAATTACTCCGTCTTCTTTAGGTTCTGCGCATCCTGAGCAGACGTTGCGTGAGTGGGTGCTCACATAGGTTCCTACAGAATCATCAAATAATAAGCAGTGTACATAATAATAATTCTGTCAATAAATTGTTTGACGGTTATGAAAACTCTCAAAAAACATGCAAATTACGTCGATGCAGGGCAATTTGTCAATCAGTTGCAATATGCAAAACCCTTCCACAAGTTACATTATACGTTTCGTTTATTGCTCGTTCCTTTCCCTCAGTGATTGCATATTGTATCGTGCTTTGCGACAACTCTTCTGCCTTGAAAAATGGCAGAGATGGATTTGGCCTGTAGCAGCGACATGATTTCTTCTTTGGCCTCCTTTAAGTACCACTTATTTTACCACTGACATTATTGTCAGCAAAGGGGTGGTAACGCACCTGTTGGTCTGTCGGGGTGCAAGCGTTTCGCGCTGGATGACTGGATCACGATGATGACTGGTTGTTGGTTGCTCTTTGGTTGATTGGCTACCTGTAACCATGCAGTTTAGAGGAAAAAATGTCAAAATTATTGGAAAGAATATACCCCCCCCCCCTCATAGGTTTCCTTCGCGATGCTATCAGCCACACTCACAATTTTATTGCATTTTTTTTCTTATTCTTCGCTACTGTTGTCTACCATATCCCTCTCATTTCAAGTTCATACCAATACTAAAAAAAACGCTGCTTGGCTGCTTACGACCATTATTGAATACAAAATGAATTAGTCAGCTACCTTAGGGCGCACACCCAAACTTATCTCTTACTTCTCTGAACTTTATATTTTTCTCGGGGACATTCCGAGAATAAGTATGAGTACTAGTATAGACGGACAACATTCCCCACGAATATCTACACTGTTCATTTCCTTACTGAGAAGTAATGGATCTTGAATTGTGACTTGGACCATTATTAAATGTAGAAACTTGTGGTAATCCAAAATAATGATGACACGTTTAACAAAAATGTGATTTCATTAATTGCATAGAAGCTTGTGGACTGGAAGTTGGTTGGCGCAATGCGTCTTCCAGTCAAGCGTATCTCTATGAAAACGTTATTCAGTGATCGTAGTAGTGAGTAATTCTGACACAGCTCTGGAGATATACAGTCTCAGAGCTTAGTTTTTCCAGTCAAGCATATCTCCATTAGAACGAAATTATGATAACATATCGAGTAATTGTGAAATACAGCACTGACATGAAATAATAGTCTGAAAGTAAAATTCTTCCGATCACATATAGTCACGTAGTTTCATTTCAGATATTCTACCCTATCCCCCAACAGACATACAAAGGAGGATGGAGACAGGAGTATAGCTGGGGAAAATTTGCTGCCATACCTTGCGCTCTCGATGCTGGATCGGTGCTGGTGTAGTTAAAGATGGAGATTTCCGGCGCACGTCCGCTGCCGGCCTGCCGTTCGCGGACGAGCTCCGGCTTGCTGCCGGCACAGTCCTCGACGCGAATGACGGGCCGGTGCTCGAACGTCGTCTTCGTGCCGACGCCATTAGTCTCCGACAGCGATTCGATCACCTAATGTTAGAGAGGAACAATAAAACGAATCATTTGGTGACAGATCAATTAAGAATTGGTCTAGTAAAACAGCCCTTATTCGATTGTTGAAATGATGAGAATTCAGCAGATCACTGGCGGTAAAATCCCGCATGAGTACCGTTTCAAGTTTCGAGTGGAAAATGCTATGCTATTAGACTAATCGTTGATACTGTTGAATTTGGATTTATGAAGCGTGGAAAAATTTGTGACATGAGAGCCCTGTTTACTAAAATGTTAGACTAATTTACAGTCACCTTGTACATGGTGACTGTGATTTGACTCGTCCTGAATGTTGTTAAAGTTGGATTGATGCAAAGTGGGAAAAAACAGTTTTCGCAAGGCCCCTTAGAAGATTTGTTACACGACAGCCCTATTAACTCGAGTATTACAGTCACGCAGTGCATGGAGTCACTTTTGCACTTTCAGGAGCGTGCGTCGATGCTTACCCTGCCGTTGCCATTGACGACGGACTGCAGGCTACTCGTCCGCTGCCCAGCGAGACTGCACATGGGTTTGGCGGTCACGGTAATTTTGACGGAAGTACTGACGGTGGTCGTAGGGGGCGTGGTCTCTACGCTGGGGGCTTCGGGGATAGTCTCGGGTAGGGAGTTCATATCTATGGTAGACAATTTTGAGTAAATTTCTTCTTAAGAAATGAGAATTTCTTACAACTTGATCATATTCAATGCACATATATATACTGATACCATTTATCAACATGCATCATAACGGACGTTATGTAAATGTGGGTAAATCCATTATAGATATTAATACTATGTATATGCCTATTTTATGTATATATATATATATATATATATATATATATATATATATATATACATATACATAGATATTATGTAGTGTCTACGTGTTATCCTGGAAGATAAATGTTCATTTTAAAGATAAACTCTTATCAAATTTTTTTGTTACGTTTATATAATTGTATGTAACAGGCAAATGTTGACTATCAAAACGTTAATTTTTGCATAAGACCAATCACTATAAAGTTCCGAGGCACTGACACCCAAACAGAGCCAATTGGTTGTAAACACAATAGTCTTTTTTTTTTTTTTTGTTCTACACAGTGGAAGAACACGAGGTTTTAGGGCTTCTGTATGTAGTATATAGTGAACACATGATGTGAACAGTTGGAAATTTATAAGTACGACACATGCCCAGGCAATTTTTTGTGATCAAATTTGGTAAAACGACAAATTACAGAGTCATTGCCTGAATATCATCATAGTTAAGCAAAAACGCATTTATTTAAGGCATAATTTACCATTTGCAGAAGAAACAAAAACCCATCATTAGTGCTTTAAAATAGTTCGAAAATATGAGTTAGGGATAGAAACAACCACTGTAAAAATTTCAATCCGTATAATTCGATGTTAAATATTGTTAAATACACAAAATGTAAACAATAGTTAAAACAAAAATATTTTCAGACTAAACAGTTACGGTTTAATGAGAAAAATACTGATGTCTCTTTATATTTTATGCTTCATTGCAAAAAAAAAAAAGAATATATGGTAGATGTTTTGTAATACAACAGACCTACACATATGCATCAAATATGATATCTTGAACATTTTTTAAATCACTGCTCCAAAAGGTAAACAGGACCTTTAATGTTTCAAGGTGTATGCAACTTTTCCCGAAGTATGGTAAAGTGAAATAGGCTGGGACATCAAGCTTTTGATGTGATAAACTTACATTGTTTTGTACGATAACTTTTAATGAACCACGGGGAAAGAATTGGCGCGCTGGTGGTTATACGTCTGGAAACAAATGCACATGAACATTCTTTTTCCCTTGAAGTTTTATGCTCTAATGTTTCCAGGGTTGTTAGATTTCGGATTCACAAATTATTTCACAAATTGTATTAACAAAGATTTGTCACGGGCAACGACAAATTACAAACACGTGTAGTAAACTTTGTCAGCGATTTAATCTAAAATAATGGATATGAATCAATAGCTGGTAATATTATATCCCACACCTGTACTACCCCTCACATTGTAGCACTACATACTAGACGAGCTTTAAAAGAAAAAAAGAAAGAAGAGAACGTACGAGGTCTTCAAAACGAGGAAAACTGGTCCACTGAGAAAACCCGTGCAGGCCAAATATTTACCGCCTTCGTCAATCCTATTGAATACCGACTGTCGAACCTCGATACAGAAATTAGCACCCTCGACAACATGGAGGTGGGACCAACAAACCCAAACTGGTCAGACTCTATACGTACTACAATGCGAACTCTCGCTGCAAACATTCATCTACTAGTAGTAACAGGAATTCTTATCATGCTTATGCGTACACATTTCTGTTACCTCGTTTATACCTGTCGTTTTCATGCGTGCGACTAAAATGGACGTGGGTTCGTTGCTGGGGTGGACTGGGGTCGAATTTCTTATTGCGATGGTGCTCTGTAAGACAGGGAGAGAGAGAAAGAGAGAAAGAAAAACGGGAAGAAAAGAAGCGTTTTCCTTTAGATATCACTGACAGTGTAAGACTCCACTAAATGTGTGCTTTTAGTTGGTTTAAGGATCAAATTTTGTATGCAGTATTAAAGCGTCAAATATAATGAGGGAAGAAAAAACGTTACGTTACGATGAAGAGTCACTGGCTGAGCAATTTTTTCAACCATGTTTTTGTGGGTTTTTTTGCAATTTTTTTTTTGTTGCAATTATGAGGCCAAACGTATGGATGAATGAAAGTCAAAATAAGAAGCGAAGTAAAATATGCCCATATTAGAACACATATCTCTCTTTGTGTTTGCTCAATACAAGAGACGCATTTCAGTGCGTTTTACACTACATACGTGTAGCTTAGATATTGATTATCACTTGCCTGCTTTAAAAAAACAACTAATCTTTGTTTTTTTTTAAAAACTAATAATTAACTATCATTAACGGTAACCGTGTTTCTGCAAGATACTACAAAACTCCACTCTTGCCACTCTTGTACAAGATGATGAATATCATGCGGATTATGCGCAGTATATTTATTCTTGTAAATAAAGAAGAGTCTTCGTATAATCAGGAATCAGAAAAAGCCAATCACAAAGACAAAAATACCGCATCAGAGGGTGATATATATATGTATGTATAAAAACCTTCATTCCAATATCTTGACTGCGTTCATGTGGCGTTACATTTATTTCATAAGTTAAAATGAACCAGATCTGCCTAGCTCTATAGCCATCATAATGGAATAGATAATGATACTCCCATTTCTGTTTTTTTTTTACATTAAAAAAGATGTCCTTAATGCAGTGGAATGTAGCACACACTGTATCATCTTTTCATTCATTTAATTCACAACCCTCCAGTCAATTATCGCCAGTTTGGTTTATGATAAGAAATTTTGACAACGTTTTGATAATTCGTGTCGTCCACATATATGGGCCTACTTGAATTGACAATTTGCGAAGGAGGTCAGCTAATAATCAACAGAAAGGTCTTCGTGGAAAAACGAGAAACTGAAAGCCATACATAAAAACTATTCTGGGCTTATTGGACGCACTACGCACGTCGTACCCATGGGTCAAAAAGAAAGGGAAAGTCTTCTTGTAATGCCTTGACAACGTGATGTCAATGATCTAACAATTGTTATGAAATGTCATAACATGCCTTTGTAGTTCCACGTAACTATATATACCTTTCGTTACAATGAAAGAATGATTTCGAAATGAAAAGAAAATGTTTTATGCCGAAATTTAACGTGGATGGCTCGATGGTATCGATATATACATAGGCACATGTGCACGACAAATCTTCTTTGTTATATCTCGCAGGAAAGCAAACATTAAATTTGTTACTACAAATAAAGTATACGATGTTAGTTTGATTAAATTCCGTTATTGTCACCTAGTTGGATGCGCACAAAAACAACAACAATACCACACTGTCATGGGTAGTGTTGCTCGAATCTTATAAGATTCAGTGCGTGAATAGAGGCATACGATTAGATTTGGTATAAGCTCTGATACATTCATACTGACATTTTGTTGAGAGATAGATATAGCATTCAAAACAGAACTAAACAAATGAATACATGGGCATGCTCTTCTCACACAGAAAAATGCACTATCAATGATACATCAACATTAAATTACAATACTACAAAACATACTAGGATAACATAGACCGTATGAGACAGGGCACCAAAACTGTCACCAACCCTGCAATGGAAAACATAACAGTATATAAAAGAAAATATATTCCACTCGTCGTAAAAGAAAAAAAAGAAAGAAAAATAAACGAAATACACAATGGCCTTTATATGGATGGAAACATAAGGAGAGACTACATGCGGTTTGACCGATGATCATTCTAATCTTTTTGCTGTCACAAAGTGGTCAATATATGCAGTCAATGTTTTTTGTCAATTTATGGTCAATAGTAGTCTCATTATGGTCAAACGATTGACCGTGCAATATTGAAAAATATGGATTAGGTTAAATTAGATTAGGTTAGATTAAATTATGCTAGCATACTCTTGTCTCGAATATAGGATACAGCTTAGGAGGCATTTCGACATAATATGGCTACATGGCTACCTTTATGCTGTATTCAATTGCGTTGGGGTTTTCTTCTTTTTTTTGTATTTGGACCGATTCGTATCACTTTTCTTATAATAAAGGTCAATGATTGGTCATTTCTGCGGGTTTTTTTTTTTTCTAACAGGTTGCATGGATGCAAGCATGGCGTTATTCCTGTAATCATTTTTACCGGGGTACTTACAGTAACATTTCCGTTCTTCCCATACTTCCCAGCCTTAATATGCAGCCTTCTTCTAAACCCTCTTGCGATCTTGACAGATAAAATCCAGTATCAATGTCATGGCAAAGTATTTTCAGAAACATAAACGAAAAGAAGTAACATATAATACAGCTGCGGGATGAAATTGCACAAGGGTAAACATGGTGGTTATTATCATACAGAAAAAAAAAGGACAAAATGTTAATATATATATATATGAATACGTCGAGCATTCCAGAAACCAGAAAACGAATGTAATAGGGTACCTGTATATAAAGTTTGCGTTGAGCATACTTAAAAAACAAAAACAACAGAACTATAGGCATCGGTTAAAGAAAGTTTAATAAAGAAATAAAAAATAAGTAAATAAAATGGATATGGTGGATACAGGGGTGCAAGAAGAATCGGAGTTTTAAGGGTTTTCCGGTTCCCTACCTTTCCCGATTTTAGTTGTCTGGTTGGCTAGTCGTCATGCTGCAGCGATGGGAGGGGAAAGGGGGCATATTGTTAGGACAGTCGGGGTTAATCTAGTCCAGTTTTATTCGGGACAGCTATATGCGCATACACAAGGGGAATCTTGGCTATGTCCTAGGTCCCGGTGTAAATGCTGTATAGGATAGAAGGCTCCTTTGTACTTATGATTTTATTTTTCTTTTGTATTATAGTATATGACAGACAGTGACTAAATCAAAACGCTATGGCAGCTTTATTGGAACAAGTCTTTATCCTCTTAAAGCGGCGAAGGGAATGATCATCTGGAGAACTTGAAAAGAATATTGTATTGTCTTATATATGAACTGGTTTTTTTTTTGTTTTTTTTTTAGTATTTAATCTTATCTGTCGATGGGATAAAGATCAATTTTCGTGATGTGCAAGTTGTTTATATTGTCATTTCCATATTACGATTCTGAGGTGGATATTATGTGTAACAAAGTGCAAGTGAATCTATAAAAGTTTACCTATAAACTACATTGTTCGTGAAAACCACAGCATATTCCAACAACAAACGGAAACGAAAAAGAAAGTAAATTATAAGTCAACGAAATCAAAATGTAAGGTATCTATAAAATGCTGACGGGTAGCACACGTGCTATATTCTATCACTCAAAAACTGGCAAGCAATGAGACGTTAAAAAAAAATCATGATTTGATGGTGAATGGTTTTCAGCGCCATCGCGTTGTTAAAAGCTACCTTGCGTGGATGATATCGATCGATCACTCTGTGATGACCGATCGGTGTCGTACTCGTAGCCCGACGATCTCGAGCTGGGGGAGTCCGAGTCCGGGTGGTGATGATGGTGGTGGCTTGAGTAGCGGGATGGCCTGTCGTACATCACCCCGTTCCCAGTGCCTCCACCTCCTCGATCACCGTTTCCGCCAGCTCCTCGACTACCGGTGCGTCCACCTACGTGGCCACCACTTCCACTCCGAGGGTCGCGTTCACCGCTGCTCTTTCGTGGCCTTGAATCGCCTCTACCCTCAGATGACCTTAATAGGAGAAAACACATTTAACGCGCATAAGTGGACCCCGTTCAGCTTTGTGTGTGTGTGTGTGTGTGTGTGTGTGTGTGTGTGTGTGTGTGTGTGTGTGTGTGTGTGTGTGTGGGAAAGATGACATAGACGCGTAGAGCATAGTATAAAGATCAGTTTGTGTCTATAGCAACTAATCTCGTTGAACGATAAATACATCTTTTGAATTAGATGTCAGTTTCGAAGACCTCATTATACATTACCTTCAGCCTCTTTTCTTTCTCATCTCATTCTACGACTTCTCTATATGTGTTTCCCCCTTCGTTACTGTTTCCGTTTCTGTTGTCTTCTTGATGAATACAAACAACGATGAGCTGCGGTTCATGTTAACAACTTGATCTTTGTTATGGTCACTGTAGAAGTGACATTGTAGGAAATCATTACTAATGATTATCGATAATATCGATAGCTTCATAGCTAACCTTTGATCATGATGCGATCGTCTGCTTCCTTGACGACTCCCCGGTGACGACGTCGGAGGCGACATGACGGAAGAGTGGGGCGGGTGTTGGCCGCCGTGACTCGGCACGTCGAGGAGGCGGTACCAGCGGGGTCGATTCGTCAGGAGCCGCTCGTCCGATAGATCCAGGATGACCTACAGTTAACAAGAAAATCGTGGATCGAATGAAAGTTAGTATGATTAGGTTCCGTGCATAAAGGTTAAAATGGTTACGATGCAACGACTTCATCTTTCAGTAGTTGTATAAAAAAATGCCTAGCGGACAAATTTGTCACAGTGGCAATCTTAGAGGATTGAATGATATTATTGTGTAAGAAAGAAGATGAAGGTCGACTATACCTAGTCATCAGTTAGCTCTATCTAAGAACATCGCGGGTCCGCAAAACTAATACGACCCTGTATCGAAAGAGAACGTAAGTTTAGTCCAGTTGGTGCCGTGAAGAGTTCATCTGAGCCATTATCATCCTGAGATATAACTTTTCAATATCTTCTGAACCCTATTATTCGTTCCTTCCTAAAAATGGCATATTCATAAATTTTACTTATTGCATTTTGTAATATCCATATATGCATTTATATCTTCTTTAAAAATTATTTACATGTTTTGTTGCAGATGGAAAATGAATAAATGAATGAATGAATGAATGAATGAATGAATGAATGAATGAATGAATGAATGAATGAGTGTGCCCTGGGGGAATAAGACCACCGTTAGTCTGCATTTCGAGATTCGGTTAATGGAGTTACATTCAAGTGCGATCAGGGAATCCTTGTCCCCTCTTGATAAAAAAAAAAACAACACGATGATAATGACCTTTGTTTATTGGCTATCAGTGAACAAAGAGTTTACCTGGCCCATGAATTCGCTGGTGGAGCTGCGGTCGTAGTCCCACACGTTGACTTCGATGGTGCGTGATCTGATCTGACTGTGCCTCAGATTTCGGAAGATAATGGATTGATTCCACTCGGGCGTCAGCGTGCGAGGGACGTACCGTGATCTCTGCCTGTCCTCAGGACTGTGTGGAGTGGATACAGGGAACAAAGAAAAAAAAAATCAATCCATTAGCCTCAAGTGTTTCAGACTTTAGGCTAACCATTAGCCTAAAGTGTTTTCGATGAGCTATTGGGATGTTAGACACATAAACTGGCAAAGAGGTAGAGCATGATTTCACCTCGAGATGGCATGTCAGGTGCAGGTTGGGAGATGAGCGTTTTAAATTATCTCGATAGCACCTCTTGTCTATCACCAACACACTAACGATATAAAAACAGAAGCATCACAAACATACGAATACCTGAATCTCTACACAATAATCACAGAGTTAAGTACAATATTTACTTATCTCTCCAGCCAGCGACACGTCCATGTATATCTCTTTCTATCTATCCATCTATCTATCTACCTATCTATCTATCTCTATATATGTCTAAAACAATGTATACAATTAATATCATATATATGTACATATTTGTCTATTTCTCTACTGGTCTACAGTTGCTTCTCTTATCTTCTCTTCCATCTAACGGTATAGATATCTATGTATAACTTCACTTATATGTTCTGCTTCTATCCACCAACGTATACCTATCTGACAATCTTCCCCGTAATAATTTTAATCTCTACGGTCTCTTGATATACTGCTCCTGCCTACAGAATGTCACCCAGCGATCTAGTCATTTGGGATGCGAACCAGGGGGCGCGCCTTACCCTCTGGCTGGCAAGAGGCACACGGACACGTAAGGATCGGCCAGGTTGGTGGAATCTCTCGCAGTCAGACCACGCCCACGTAGGATCCCAACCAGGAGTTCGGCACGGTGGCTGTCGTATGCAACTTGAAGCTGGGCGAAGCATTGAACATTTGAAGGGAGAAGGAAGCATGTGGCGATTTGAAATTTGTGTGTTAAGTAGTATTAAGAGACACGTACAGGGCATGGGACAGCATATTGTATTTAAAAGACCATCAACACTGGACATTATCCTCATAAATAGCGATGGTGGAAGCATGCTATGATGTGCGTCTTTCTCCTTACATGCATTTAGTTATAATGATGTCCGAAATTATGTATGACTGTGTACGACTTGTATCTTATTATTGTTGTTGGTAATATGACGTAGACAGAAATTTCAATTTTCAATTTCAATTTCATTTTATTTCTGCAACTTTTTTTTTCAAGAATACAATATTGAAACCAAAATACAAAAGAAAATCAGATTTTCTAGATCAAGTTTTCCAACATTGATAATAAAAAGAGTGCATATTCTTAAAGTAAATACTATTCTGATAACTCTCTTACTCACTTCCCTCTCCCCGAAAACTTTGCGGCTTGAAGTCATATCTTACAAAATTTAAGACAACATTATAAATACACTCGCAGTAACACGTAAAATTCAAGCTACAACCTTACACCCAGAAATGGATCTTTTATCACATATTTTGAATTCTGACACCAATAACTCACTCACCTGAATTTCTCCTGTGATTTTTCGTCCTCTTCCTCTTCCCTAGAAAGGCAAGAAAAAGAAAATGAGGGGGGAAAACAAGAAAATCTGAAAGCATGCAAGAGGTAGGATTACATCTGAGCTGCACACTGCAATTGGTGTAATAATATAGATGAATAAAAATGACACCAGGGGCCCGTTGCATAAAAGTTACTATTATGGTAACTTTGCCATCCAGTGGTAACTTCCATGGAATTCTTAATTTTGATTGGCTGTTGAGTAGCGTTACCATGGTAGTTACCATTGGATGGCAAAGTTACCATAATTGTAACTTTTATGCTACAGGCCCCAGAAAAGCCTTTATCCACCCGCACCCGCCCTTCTCTTTCTTCTCCCAATATTAATAGGCAAACTATCTTCTGCCCCACCTCTAATTTTCCTTTAAGATATGGAAAACTCACAAGATAATGTGCGTCTCTCCGCATCGCCCAATCCTAACAATCTTTCCTATTTTAATATTAGTACTTTAAATGTTTTCCCCTTACCTGATGTGATGAGTGGGTACTCTCCGAAGGGGATGCGGAGCTCTGGTAGGAGGGGTAGGTGATGCCCTCCAAACGTTCTGACAGCATCCGTGGATCAACACCACCACCTGTTGACGGAAGTGATGAATCTATATTAGATAACTTGGTGGTATCGGCGTAAAGGGTATCAAAAAAATATGAAACATCTCTTCACAAAACTTGTGAAATAGTATAGTCTCTATCTGATATTACCTTTCTTTATATCGCGAATTTGATGACAAATGTAGCCCTACCTTATCAATTACGTGTTAATGGTTTAAATTGTTGTGTAAAACAACATAGAGATAGAGAAAAAATCCCGTCTCAGAAGACGACAATGTAGACAGATTTTATGTACAGTTGTACCACACAGCATCTACAATTAAAAACTTGTTTCATTTCCATCTGAGAAGATGGCCGGATGGTCCATATTCAGCTGCAATAGCTGGTCTTCCATGGGGTCCAAAGTCAAGCACATTTAGAAAGGAATACTAGGATATAACAGCATTTTATTTTTATTTCAAATTCCCATATGACACTGTATCTGACTTCCATTCGATAAACCATACCAGAAATAATCCTCGCATGTCATTTTGATACTTTCCTGATCTCATGCGTTTGCTTTGAGCATCTATCGACTACATGTCATATGATAATTGATAAACGTGAGATATCAAAACTTATCACGAAACTACTTATTGCAACTACGTGTGTGTACCCACCATAATCTCCCCTCCTGTAACCCCCGGGCGGTGGCGGAGGAGGCGGAGGAGGTCCCCCGTTGGCTAGTCGTGCTCGTGGTCGAGGAGAATCGAGCAAATTTGGACCGCTGTCGCAGTAAAAAGAAAACGATAGATATTGAAGATGATACTACGAATCAGACATTTTGATTTGATATAATTCTTAAAAAATTCAGAGCTCTGACTGATGTTAGTTTAGAATGACATTCGTGTCAGCCATCCATACAGTATACTTCTTCAGATTTTTCCCCCATATCATATTTTGTTGGTCGGATTACTGTTTAGTGCGCGTGAATGAATCAGAGTGTTTCTCATCGTAACAAGCCCAATTCATTTCCAATACGATAATTCCTAAAAAGTAGAAAAAGTAAGCTCTGCCAAAGTAAGGAACAAACAAACATTACGCCAATATACAATTGTTCGATACATTTATTTTTTTAGATAATATTTGCTCTCAAAACTTACAATAGTTACCCCCCCCCCCCATTGATTTGATATTGAGTGAATTTTGTGCAAGCTTAGCAATGCATTACACTTTTGACGGAAAGCTGAAGAACTGCCATTTCGTGGCCTATTACAGTGACCATTGTTACTTTACCAAGATTTGTCTACTTGCCATTTCAAAAGCACTTCAGTTTGCTTCTCCGACGATTTCACGATACGTTGCACTTCTTCGTATGTACGCCCAGTCAGCGAGATCCCGCACCATTCCAACACTTGGTCGCCTTCCCGAAGACCTGGTGGAAGAGGACATCTCGACATGTTGCCATAAGTTCGAACAAACAAACAAACAAACAGAGAGTAAGCATAAAATCACTTGTTTGTGAAATCAACCAGTTTAGTGAGCATGCGACAATTGTTTGAGTAACGGAGGGAAGAGCATTGAAAAAAGGGCAGTCTGGTATATAGTGGATATGACTATTGACTTTGTATCGGAGGTCCCGAGTTCAAATCCCGTCAAGCGCCTACGCCCTTGGACAAGATGTTTTTATCCACAATGTCCCTCTCGGCCAAGGTGTGAAAATGGGCTCCTGCCAACGCTAGGGTAATAATAATGGTAGGGCCGTCTGGAAGAGTAATATCAACACTGAAGAGGCTACACAGAGTAAAAAAAAAAAAAAAAAAGCCCATAGTATCGTAATCATTATCGCTATCATTGTCGTTATTCTTATTCTTATTGTTATTATTACCATCATCACTATCATTATTAATGAGATACGAAAGTGTTCAGTGTACCTCAAGTGGTGATATTAGAGTTGAAAAACATGAAAAAAAAAAGCCTCCGTCCCTTTCGCAGTCTGTCACACCTGCCTCTTATCATAAAAGAAGAAGCCTACCTTCGGTTCTATCGGCGATTCCTCCCGGGTAAATCTCGGCGACGTAAGCCACGAGCTGGTCGTTTCCCGGCATCCGCTTCCCGCCGACGACCCGCATACCGAGCCCGTTACCGCGGTTGGTCCGGTCGCGAGGATCCCTCAGAAGGCGGTACTTGCGACCCACACTCTGTGGTGACGGCTCCTCGTGGGAAGAAGAAAAATGTTTGGAAAATGCTGATGTGGTTATCTACTTTTTCATTACTTACAACATCAACAACAAAGAAGTAAATCAAAGAGGCAAGATAAAAGTAACCGGAACAAACAGCTTACTGAAACATTTGCTCCGTGTATACATTAACAATAAAATGTTGCTCGTTGACTTTTCATTTTCAGCACTGGTTCTTTCATTACTTACTTAGTATGTGCTTTCACGTGATTATACATGATAATATGTATGTATGTATGTATGTATGTATGTATGTATGTACATATATATACACCAAGTATTTATCGCATACTCGGGCATCTGATAATCGGGAACCTCGCTTAAATGACATACGCTTCCCAGAAACACTTCCAGTGCATGCTATTTTCACTGGATAATCGGGCGGGGACCTCTGATAAACGGGACAATTTTTCTTCAAGCGATCTTTGATTTTGTTGATATTTTACAAAAAAAAAAAAAAAAATCTACCAAAATACCACAACAATACTTCAAAGATTCCCTATCAGTTATCGTTTACATCGAACTTACAAAGCAAGCTTCGGACTGGTGTGTTTTGACCTCCGTCCATCTAGTACACGAACATGCATAGCCACGAAAGTGCCGTGTATAAGTATCCATGCCATTGCGAAACACATGCTTTCGCGAACATTCTTCTCCCCTAATATAAGCAAACCCATGTGCAGGGAAAGCTAGAGGGTCGCGCCGAGGGGTAGCGTGGTTGTGTATTCATGTACATGTACAGTACGCCAGTATGCATGTGTGTGTGTGTGTGTGTGTGAGTGTGCACTACATGTACATGTCGTATGCCGTTAGTGTATGGTGAGTGCTCATCGCGAAATCGGGCACCCCGCTTAAAGGGGCCGTGTTTGCTACTCCCAACCTGTCCCGATTATGCGATGAATACTGATCTGTTGTTCAAATATGACATTAAAATCTCAGATTCAACGCCTGGGTAGCATGGGAAAATTGAGGTTTAAGATCAATGAAACAAGTTAATACTTATTAAACAAAAATGCTTGTCGAACTCATCATGAATGTAAGTTCTGGGTTTGTTTGTTTTTTGTTTGTTTTTTTTTAAGTTGGAAGTATTTTTATTATGAATTCTAACAAAATACAATATGAAATCAGTCTTAATTGAATATTTTTGCTTGCATCGATGAACAAGGACATTCTCATCTAACACTGTCTAAACTGATTTTCTATTCAGTTGTTCATATTTTTTCACAAAGCTTCGATGCATCAATTAAAATGAGGAAAGAGAAAAAACACACACTGGCATTTACAAAGATACTCACTGTTCCACGTTGATATTGAGCCCCGTGGAAGTGGAAGTGGTCGTCGTGATACTGCGCCCGTAGTCGACGATCGACCTCGTTGTCGTCGCTGTCTTCGGCTCGTCGAGACCACTCCGTGGCCTTCACCCGAATCTCCTGGTCGCTGTAGTAATAGTCTGTCGGAACAGACGCGATATAGAGTTACAAGAAATCATGTGTTAATTCATGTTTTCACCACAGATGGTGATGATGGTGAAAAGTCTTCCTTAAAATTATCCTAGAGGGTAAACAAACTAAAAAGGGCATGTATAAATGTCACATCATGATATGATATCACAAGACAGTGTAAAATACAGCAGAAAAAAAGGAATTGGAAAAGAATGCGTTAAGAAACACACTCTATAAACGCTCTATAGAGGAAAGTGGGTTTGTCATATTTAACCTAAGACAAATCGATGTCGTAAAAGCAGAAAGTGGAGACAAATAAAAATAATAAATGAAAAGAAATGACATCTGACCTTCGGGGTGTCTCTTTGGCTGCGACCCTTGGATGCCCTCCTGGCCACGCCCCTGTCGTGAAGAGCCTCCGTGTGCCCTGGGCATCAGTGGTGGTGGTGGTGGAGGACCACTCTCTGAGGAATCCCACTCCTCGTCAGTACCACGCCGCTGCTCCTGATGGTGAGGATGATGATGATGAGGGGGCTGATGACTACTTTGATGCCGAGGAGGTGGCTCGGGCCGACGATAATCTACGGCTTTCTCCTGTTAAACACAAATATGATCACGTAGTTTCCATAACCAGTACCCTGGAATATAACATTAACCTTGTGTCGGTCTTGTAAGGAAAATAACATTAACATAATCATTACCTATTACAGTATCAATTCTGATTTCAGTGACCCTATCATACAAGAAAAAAATGTTTTGCCATCCCATTTAAACATATAACCTTGATATTCATCACCTGAGATATCTACCAAATGACTAGGGTTAGCATGGAAATACCTCTAGGGCTAACTCACCGGAGTTATAGTGTCATCATACAAGACATTTTCATCTTGGTCTGAGAACAGTCTCATTTCGCTGTTCGTGCTGTCCAGACTACTCTCCCTCGACATCATGCGTGGTCGCCCCATACGTTCTCCACGGTTAATGCTGCCTTGTCGAGATGGCATCCCTGAGTCGCTCATGCTGTCACCCCCTCCGCTCCCACCAGCACCTCCGGCACCACCACTAGCTCCGCCGCCTCCCCCTCCTCCTCCTTGCCCATCTGTGATGGGGAGAATCAGGCCTTGCTGATCCCTCCTGATTCCACGCTCCCTATCAGTCAGCTGAGGAGAGGAGTAGTGAAAAGGCGACCCTCGCTTGAGTTTCGTCCGTGGGTAAGTTACCGGCTCCTGTCCGTCATATCGTAGCGGATCCTTGGGGGAGTTGTCCGCCTCGTACGCCGCCTTGAGGGTCTCCAGGCTGTGGCTCGCCGAGATCACGGGTTCGCTCGTCGTCGACGTGCTGGCGCTCCAGTCTGTTTGTCGCCTCGTCTTCATCTCCTCGAGTTTACGAGCCGATTCCTCCATCTGGCGACGCCTGCGGTCCAATTCCTGCCGAAACTGACGCTCCGTCTGCTCGCGAATTCGTTTCTCGATCAATTCACCTTCTTTGCTCAATCGTTCGACATCATCCTAATCAGGTTTAAAAAGAAATCAGCGCGTTCAAGTACTTGCATATATTTTGCTCTGTGACAAATGATAAGTAAAGATGTTGGAAGGCGTTAATTTCAATTAATTGATGAACATCTATGTACACCACTTAACTTAAAAATGGCGACAGACTTGTCCAGACCGGCCCAGCGAGCTGTTTCAAAGTTTATATGATTCTATGGATATTTATAAATCAAAGAGATCTATCCACTTATCAAAGAAGCGAGCCAAAGATTTCAAAATGATGAGGAAAGAGGCTGATCAAAATATGCCATTTGTTATTTGTCCTGATTACGTGATATCATATGGTCAAACTGTATCTGTTCAAATGCATACGTATCTTCATATATACATATATATATATATATATATATATATCATTCATCATATATTATATATGAATATATAGATTTATACTTTTGGAGAACTCTGAGGAAAGGGATGGAAATCAACCTTTGTTCGTAGACCGTCGTGCCCACGTGAAAGGATAAAAATAATTCTGCCAAATATGTTGTGCCTCTCACCGATGTTACTGGTGGTGATTCTCTGCTTTTCGTATGACCAGAAGATGACTTTTTGCTCTTCACCGAGGAATCGTACGAATGAGAACGTTTGTCGCTCATGCCATTACTACGGTGATCAGAGATGGTTTGGGGATGAAAATCGAACTCCGAGTCCACGTCTTCCTTGATCGGGGAGAAGGCAGGTGCAACAGAATCAGTCGGTTGCCACCTGGCTTTTCGCCTCTGTGGTGACGCTTGCGGCGACGCGCGGACTGGAAGGCTGCCTCCAGACTTACCAGCCTTGGCACTCCCGGATGATTTACCTCCATTTTGTTCTTCCCTCTGTTCCCCTTCGTGTCGGTCGGGACTGAGTATAATTACTTGTGGATCCTGCGAAGACTGAATATGGTGGGGTGGTGAGTTGTCCAGCTGAGCCCTACGATGGGCTGTCACCTGTTTGAGCTCCTCCTTCATTTTGTGTCGCACCGTCTTCAAACCGTAATCAGGGATTTCAGAGGTGGTAAATTTCTCTTGCAATGGCGTCTTTCTCCTCGTGTCTTTCTTGTTTTTCCGACTGTCCTCTTGTGAGTCACTGTATCTTGATCGAACTTCTTTCTCAATGTGAGAGGTATTGTACGCCTTGTAATCTTTACCCGTTGCTTCCGATATCTGTTTTTCAATTTCGCGAATGATGTCCTCCTCTGACTTTGACAGTCTGATTTGGTCTCCGGGCGAGACGATTATTCCAGAAGGCAAGTCGCTGGTCTCGATTTCATGGATTCGATCAGAGCTGATGGAGAGTTTCCCTGTTGGAAAGGGGTTGTGCATTCCGTACATGGGATGAAGTAAGGCAGCCAACTCCTCGGTTTCTCTGTCCTCGCTTGTTATGGTCACATCCGAGTCCGAGAGGCTGCCTTCCGTCACCCCGGCAACGCGGGCCTTGTGGTGTCTGTTGTAACGGCGGGAGAGCCTCTCCTTCCCTTCCTCGATTCGCTTGGTATCTGACGCCAACTTCCTTAGTTTCAGCAATGCCTCCCGTCGCTCCTTTTCCAGTTCCGCCGTCTTTCTGGCCAGGAGTTCCTTGACCTTCTGGACATCAACGCTCTTCTCTGAATCACGAAGAATTTCGTCTATGGTTGAGCCTAGATCAGACTTGATTGAGACGGTGACTGGTTGCACGTTTTTCGGAACAACAGGAAGTCGTCGTCGTACCTTAGCGGGTGTGCTACTCTCGCTGTCGCAACTCTCAGCGTCACTAGAAGAGGCCTGGTGTGGCGAAAGAAGAGAAGATAATTATAATATAAGGTTAAGTGCATGTTTTATGAGCAAGGAGAACTAAACATTGTTCATTGGAAAGAAAACGTAAAATCATTAAACGTTACAGAGATCTGTAATCCCGCTATCAATTTGACAGAAACACATCTGAGCATATTTTTATACATGAGCTGACATTTCAACAGAAACCAGTAGATAGTGCCGATGTTACATAATCTAGAGAAAATGGAAGAAACAGCTTGAAGGAATTCAACTCTAGTTAAGAATATATCAATCTGAATATATGCCAGATCTTAGGTCCCGTGACTATCAAAATGGTGCAAAATAAATTTTGCCAGTACTTTACAGTCATTTCTTACTTGATAAGACATGTCAATTAATGTGAAAGCTAATTTCGTCGTATGAGAGATTACCTTGAGATAGTCTTTCCCTGTGAACTTGAGTGAAGCAAGTGAATCCATGTTCGTGCTCTGTGAAGCAGCATCCATCCTACTTGGTCTTGGATTCCGCTTGGTCGATCCGGTCGGTTCTGGACTTGAGGAACCACTGGATGATGCATTTGTTGAAGCAATCATCTGCTTAGTTTCGTCAAAGTACAGATGCCTCTTGGAGCCAGCAACACTAAAGTCAGTATCAGTGGAATGAATGGATGACGTCGGAGATAGCTCGGGACTAGTACCAACGCCAATGCTTGTTGTGTGAACGGATTTTGTCGGGGAAGTTGAATTGGAATCAGGACTTTCGGTGCCAGGTCCAACAGCTGCATCGATCAAGATTTTAGATGGTGGTAGGGGTGGTTTACTTAGAGGAGGGGGTGTCGTCTGAGTCCGACTTTCAACCACTGAATGCGTCTGTGCAGAGGAAGAGACCATTTGTCCACATGCTATCACGGTGCTCTCTGAGGCACTTGTGCTATCTTCGGGACTTATCGAGCTCCCCACTTCCAAATAGAGGCGCTCTTTGCTGGAGCTTTTTGCACTAGGAGGCGAGGGATCTTCAGATATAGAGTCTGGCCACGAAATGTTTGCAAATTCCTCGAAACTAGAACCCATTTCTGTAAGTACTGAACGGTATTTGGTAGGTCCCTCCGCTCCATCATCGGGATCGGCTTCAACCTGTGAATGTTCCATAGGGAACATTGTTTCAGGGAAAGTACGTTTAGACATCCACTGTTTTGGTGTTAAAGGAGGAGAGAATTTTAAGCTGGGTGATATCGGACTTGTCCGTGGAGATGATATATCAAATCGCTTGTTAGGGCTTGTGATTCTCGGTCGTTCATAGGAGCGAGCGTCTTTCGTTGGCGTTCTTGGGGATTCTAAAACACCGATGTTGTCAAGCTTCTGATTTGAAGTTAGATCAATATCAAGTGGGGGCCTTGCTGAAGACTGCTGCGAAAACTCCTTTTCTACAGTTGCTGCTACTGGTGCAATATGTTCACGTGTTAAAGCGGAAGACAGTGATTCAAATGTCTGATCTGTTGACAGGTCAGATGTGTCATCGGATGCCGAAGCATCCTGCAAATGCTGATCCTTGCGAGAAAGTCTTTGTTCGCTTTTTCCAGACGCAGTGTATCGATCATCACTCGGTGACATGTAATCAGGGCTCTCTTGGGTATCCTCAGAAGTT
Organism: Diadema setosum; assembly: GCA_033980235.1. NCBI lineage: Eukaryota > Metazoa > Echinodermata > Echinoidea > Diadematoida > Diadematidae > Diadema > Diadema setosum. The sequence goes on from CM067060.1 coordinate 24,188,965, forward strand.
TGTTCTTGAATAGTCGTGAGAATATTCACGCGATCTCGTTCCCTTTCCTCGCGACTTTCATATTCCTCAACCTCATCGTCGTCCTCTTCCAACTCTTCTTCTTCTTCCTCGATGTAATAATCATCGACCTCCTCTTGTTCTTCCATCACTGTTGCAAGTCCTTCCTCTTTAATTCGATACGGGGAAAGGTGCTCCACTACTTCATGCTCAATTCCGATGTCTTCCATTATTACGTCTTCCATGTAATCAGTGTAATCATCGCCGCTATCAAAACTCGAATACGAGCGATCTTCCGTCATGTAGTCCTGGTCTTCGTAGTATTCGCGGTTGATTTCGTCCTCCGAGTCGTCAGCAAGAGAAGTACACTCGGAAGACAGCTGGTCAAACGCAAGATCTACGGTTGGACTCTCCCCTTCGACATCATAAATGGGTGAAAGGGGCGTGTCTGACGATTTTTGACGTTTTCGTCGGGAATTACTATTCGCATGCTTCTGACCTATCACTGGAACTCTGCCTCCTAGCCCGACTTTCGTGAGATCTTCGACAGATATATATTTGGACTCTGCTCCCTCACTGGTCGGTGGCCAGAGAGGGGGAATGTCATTAAGGTTATCACCACCTATCGCACCCAAATCTGTTAAACCGGGTAAATCTGATAAGTCTTCGGAAACCTGCTTCGGTCGATCCCCGAGGAGAGTCTTCCTAACTCTTCGAGACTGATCAGCTTTGATTTCACTGTCGCTTAAACTCTCATAGTCTGTTGGTGTAATATCCGGTCGTCTTCTAAGATTAAAATGGCTGTCATCCAGTGATCCTTGTCTTGGAGGTCTTTCTTCAGACTTTCCTCGTTTCAAACGCTCCATTTGTGACACTGCGGGGCCAATATTTCGCTCTTCTTTTTCCACTGCAATTGATTCTGCCATGCTATCTGCCTCTATGTGATGCGGATTGTGCAAAGTATAATCTATTTCGTCCTTCCTGGTAGACGTTGCATAATGTTGTGACTCTATATGCTCTTCCGTTTTCATCGACACATGCTCAAAAATTTTCTCTGCCATATCACCTGATACCGGGCTTTCCTTCGCTGAAGTCAACACAAACGCAGCCACGGGACTGCCTCTGTCTGCTGTTAGAGTGAGAATGGGTCTGTGAATCTTGCTATTTTGCTCCTCTTCGGGCCGATGCGAGGGGCTCTTGTCCACTTTGTCCACCCCTGGAAGTCGAGCTGGATTATCATCATGTTCTCTTATAGACGGAAATAGTTTCCTCTCTGGAGAAGCTTGTTCAGCCATTGCTAAAAGCTGCCGCATCATTTCTTCATCGTCAATACTTCCTTCTTCATGAGCCATGATAATTTCCTTTCTACTTGGGGATGAATATTTGCTTTCATGTACTCTAATGTTTCCACTAGTTTTGCTCAAACGTTCGTCTAAGTCGTCCGCAGAAGGCTTCCGTGGTGCTGAGTGAGGATTACCTTTAGTCCTATCTGAGCTATCTTTAGTTGTAGCCACTGGAGTGAAACCTATGTCAGCACTTTGGTCACGAGCTGTCACTTCCGACCTCTTTGATGCTACTTGGGAAGCTATGGAGGAGTTTATTTGTGAACCGTGGCTCAAACTGAAGGCTACATCAATGTCGGGCTGTTGCACGGAACCCATTTTCCTCTGCACTTCCCCCGTCTTTCTCGGCACTTCCCTGCCTCCCTGCGTTTCCATTCCTCGAGGATTTTGCATGCTAGGTTTGCTTTGCGAAGCCGGCGTATCGGGCTTTGACGAGTCGGTCAAAGTATATTTTTCCTTTTCAGTCGTCTCAATAGGCTGAAATTGCTGAGAGTTCTTCGAATCGTCTTCTTGACGATTCAAATAATGAATACTTGTTCTTTCTTGAACGCGAGGTTCTCTAGATGCAGAATCTCGAAAACCATCTGAATTTGCCACATCTTTCGCTAGGGATCTCTGACTGACTGATGTCCCTTTTGTTGGTCCCTTTGTAACGGAGTCTTGAAGGCGTTGGGAATGACTACCAGGGCTAGGCTTTGACGCTGACTTCGAATCGTCTCCGGTCGACCTTTGCACCTGAAATCCTTCTGTCGGTTGGCTGACTACTACAGAGGAACCACTGGGGATGGGAGACGAGTGAGCCGATTCGGCGGAAGAAGGCGAAGAACGAGCGCCGTTTCTTTGGCTTTGTGAACCTGTGTTTAGAGAGAAAAATAGTCATAATAACATGTACATTGTCGTATATAAGACTGAGTCGCTATTTTAGCAGCAGGATAGCTACTATCTGCCATGCATAAGTATGCACTTGATGAACTGCACCTGTGGTTATATGCAAGAATAAGTTGGTTAAAACGAAACCTCAACTGCATTGTCTCGAAAAACTTTGCCTAAGCTGTCCATATGTGTGCATTTATGTACTGAGTAGTCCCTTTAAATTCTTGATTTGCACGGTGCAATATGCTACTGTTATGTCAGATTTCATCAGTGAAACCAAACGTATATTCATCGTAGGCTATGCACTAATGCAAAATAATGATAATATAATAATAAAAGTAATAATAATGATAATAATTTTACAAACCTTTTTGAGGTGAGGACCTTCCCGACTCAATCGATGATACGGATGATTGCAGTCCATTACCTCCATGCGATTTGAGTGCTGAAGTAAAAATAAACAAGAAACATAAAGAAGAAAGTAACAAAGATGTGCTTTTCTACCTTTTAAATTGTATTTGTATCATATTACAATATATTATATTATATTATATTATATTTCTGCAGTTCTAATGCAGTCATATCTGTCAGGATTCAATTCAACTCAATTCATTACATTTATTTTCTTTCTTCTTTTTCCAACAAAACATAACACAGAATGAATCAGGAATTATAGCATAAACATATACATTCGACTTTGCAAAGGATACATAATACATACAAAGATATGCATGCTTACTGGCAAAAATACAAAGTTATTCTTCAGTTGATAAAAAAAAAAGGAATTGAGAGGTCCACTAAAAAGCAAGCTTGTATATTGTGAACCACTCAACAACAACAACAACAACAAAACAACTTATGAAATAATTATTTGCAAGGGCTTGTGTTCAAAACTTGACATTCAAGTATGTAGATCATGCCAGATCAACCTCTCAAAAATAACCCGGGTTTAGAGGATTGTGGTTTGCTTCCTTTTGACACAGTATGACAGCTCGCACATCTCGGTCACACTAAGATAATGATGTATTCAATACACAAAAGATACAGAAGTTCTTATGAAAAACAGTAAATACATTGAACACTAGCCTCTAGGGCCTACAAGTCCAGCATACTATATAGCTCTGTGTCATGTTGAGTTTCGCGCTATCTAATCGAAATATATATACACCAGTGATACCACTTACGTAAGACTTGATAGAGCTGGTGCTTACAATGATGAATACGGAAATAGCAGCACCTAATCAGTGTGCAGAACTTAATTACGTCTTACCTATGAATTTGTGGTTCCTGTTTTGTTGTATTTGCATTGATATTTATTGTTGTCCGGTTATTGCTTATTGCTTCCGGTTCCGTGAAATGTTAAGATGGGCCGAAATGTTATGCATATAGGCCTAGGCCTACATTACGTACAATTACAACAATAGGAAAAAGTCCCGTGGATCTGATTTCCTAAGAGTGTTCACGGAATCTGTGCACATTTTCAAGGCTTGAAAAGCATCTGTAGGATTTTGACGTAAAATATGAGTAATGCGACAATGTGTACTACAACATAGGGCCTAATAGATCTGGCATGGGCACGGTAGTGGTGGCGGGACAGTGAACGTAAGCTATTCTTTTATGAATGTCAGTGCATTTGCAAGCAAGAAAATAGTCATAACAGATGTCTGTATAAATTATCAAGAGAGCTATCTATAGTTTCAACTGGGCACAAAATATGGCCCTGTCCACCACAAGTTACACGGCAAAACCTAAGCTATTGACGCCGGGACGTGGTGGGCCCAGGTACAAAGAAGTGCAGGAGCAATTTGCGAATTTATTATGCAATAGTTTAGTGATCGAACGACGTTCATGTAACGACAGAACAGAAATCATTATGCAGGCAGAGAATGGTGACCCCGCGTGGACATTCAGATGAGCAAAACTATACTGACCATCAAACAGTATAGCTGTGTCCACACGGGAAAAACGGCAGACCGCAGAGCACTGTGTCTTGTTCTTTCTTCCATTCCCTAGACCGATATTTACATTCATGGCACGCATCACGCGCAAACAATGCGTCAACGATACGGGAACGGGGGAAGAAAAGATGTGTATAATCGGTCATGGGGAGTTCCACTAGTCACCATTCGCAGCTCGCCCACTCCATGTCTATATATGCGACTTTAAGTCTTACACTCTTACTTGTCAGGGTTGCCCACGCAAAGCAAAAGCTGATTTACGCCATCATTGATTGACCCGCTTTACAAAGATGTTATTTGCATACCATTGTAGTAGCCTCAATGTAGGACCAAATCCATCGACTCATACTTAAAGCGCAGTATTAGTGCTCCCTCGTACAGCAAAGGAGAGAAAAAAAAATGTTCGTGCAAAGGAGAATAAAAGGGGTATTACATAAATCTCACTCACAAGCTTAAAAGAATATGTTACAGGTAGGAAGGATTAGAATTCACGTCTGGAACATAGCGGATTTTGATCGGATTTGGCGCCAAAACAAAAACCTCAGGGATTATGACAGGGCGATGCGCTGTACACCAAGGCACAGGAGTTGCACCGTTTATTGAATACCGCATAAAAATTCTGGCTAGATTTTTTTTTTCAAGCTATCGCACCGGCTTTGCCTGGGGCTGTTTATGGTAATTTAGCCCCCCGTTTAGGTACGTTCCGTATTGCAGGTTGCCATAGCATCGGGAGTTATATCACAGACAGCGAATATCTGCATAATTCTTCCATGGGACGACATGCATTTATGTGCATGCGGCATGATCTATGCAGCCATTAGAAAAATCCACTCCTACGACTTTAGAACATCAGTTTTTGGTGTTTACGATATACGGGGTCGTTTTTTAAGATAATTCCTTTTTCAACGTAGCCTAAGATATTTTTTTTTTCCAAAGGAAGATCGTTGAAAGATAATCTACATGTATATCAAAGTCTCAATCACACACACACACACACAAAAAAAAATGTAAAGATTTTTTTTTCAGCTATCTCACCTAGATACTGTATTCGAAATTCTCCTGTTAGATACTGATGTATACCTTGGGTGAGTTCAATGTCCTAAGCTCACAAGATGAGAAATTCAGGCTTGCAACACACAATGTCATAAAAGTCATCGTCTTTCTGAAACTCTTCTATTTTCACACCTGTCGGCGTTTGAAATATCTAAATTCCAACTCATTTACTGTCATTAAAATCTATAAAAAGCAGTGAAAAGTTACATCATTACCTGATGTTGTGTCATTGGCAAACGTAGAAGGAATATGAAATTCGCTTGCTAGTAATATCGAATACATCTTATTAGACTTGGTGTGATAACACGTGCTGTCAGTACCAATCAATTTCCAAAGAGTTTTTAGGGGCATTCCTGTAGTAGAGATACTTCGATGAGAAATAATGCTAACAGGCAAACCGCCACTACAGTGTAGGTTGTTGCCCAAAATGCAGTCATTATAAAAAGAAAAAGAAAAGGAAAATGGGGAATACTGTAGGAGCATAGTTTGCAGTTAAACATTCCTCTGAAGTTGCAGATCCTTGTTTTTGTTTTTGTTTTTTTCGAATGCGTCAGCCAATTGGTTGCACCATTGGCATAAATTATGACAACGTTGACTTTAATAGCTGAAAAGCGCTGATTTATCCATAATCAATTTTGGTACTGTCGTAAGAAGATTAAGTTCAGATATTTCATTGATGCGCAAAGAACATTGTGCGAGGGATCAAAGCACTCTGACTGTTTAAATAATAATATGATAGATTTTAACAGGTGGTTGTGAATTGGTTGAATTCTGATTCAATTGATTTTGGCGAATAAAACATTAACATAATCACGTGAGAAATTTATGTCATTATTCCAATCATTTTTTTTTTCTTTTAAATGTTCATAGCTTGCTACAAGAGGAAACACGTTTGATTCATCAAATTATGTATTATTCAGTCGAAGGATTATATACTCTACAAATTGGACCGAAGACATGTGCTCCATTTTACTTTTAATGTATTAGTGGGAACGTTATTCTTTGTGCGTATGTACCAAAGAGATCTCTTTGGTATGTACACATGACATTGTGTGCGCGTACTCTGCTGAACTAATTGCAAATGCAATTAACTTAAAATGAGTTGTAACAAAAAGCCACTGTACAATCAGCAATGGTCTGCAGTGGCCTCTGAACCAAAGACTTCTCAAAACATGAATTGATATTTTGATTGAGAAGGCAGTTGAAAACAGCCAAATGGTAATCTGTATGTCGGTGCTGCATAACATATTTTGTTAGCATATTATTCTATTTTTTGATTTGGTTCAAAAGAGATACACATTCACCTGCACATTCCGATATGCATTTTGTCAGTTCATAGACTATGGATATCTATATCTTAAAGGGGCATTTCAGACGATTTTCATAATTTCACATCGTGTAGTACGTAATTGACAGCTCTATATGCATGTATAGATTTGTGGAATTTATTGTGGTCCTTAAGCAGGGAAACAATACTCTGAAAAATCTTAAACAAATTACACTGAACAGTGTTGATGACATAGGAGAATAACATATTCTAGAAATGCAGCAGTGTAATTCCATTACAATACCACTTGCTTAACAAGTTCACCTATATACGTGTTCTACTTCCTTAAGCCCCAACTCATATATTCTTTATGGTGAGGCTGCCATGTCATCATCCTTATTCATTGCAATTTGTTGTAAATTTTGAAAACATTCTTATTCCTCAACCCAATCACTATAAATTCTGAAACTTTGTACTCGGTATATTTTGTTAAAATGTAAAAGTCTGAAAATCATCCGGAGGTCTCCTTTAATCTTCATGAAGACCTATCCAGTTTATAATTACACTGTACCTTGGTTACAAGTCAATTTCAAGAGACATTCTGTAGTTACCTCTATCTCTACACATGCTCATATTGTAAATGTGAATTCACTTATCTAATAGAACTAAATACCATCTAATCCTTATAACAGTGGCGGTAATTTCGTGTACGAGTTGGGGGGGGGGGGGAGGCGAGAGAGCGCAGCGACCGAACGAGGGGAGGGAGTATGCCCCTGCCCCATTAAGAAAAAAAAAAGGAAATATCCAGAGGCAATCTGAATGGTTAAATCACGTTGTCTGTCTGGCACCTCGCTGTTGTTCCGCATATGCGTTTGTTTGCTTGTTTTTATCATGTACTAAGTCTATCGGAGGTGATGGGGGGGGGGGGGTGGAAAGAAGTATCCCCTCCCGCACGAGGGAGCATTTTCATTTTCAGAATTGAAATTGTTGAAATATTTGATGAATTTTAGATTTAAAAAATTATTTTAATCACAAGTTCGCAGACACAAATTCCACCAATTAGAACGTGTTTACAAAATAGACAAATAAGAATATTAGGCTGTTAAAATCGTGGGGGATACACATCCCCTCCCTTTACCGCCTTTGCTTGTAGTATGGGTTTTTGGGTTTTCGTAAACACCTTGGGAGAGTAGTCTCTCTCGCATGTGTTTACAGTCCTGAAGGGGTAAATATTCCTGGGTTAATGTCCAGAAAGGGTAATTGACCGGCGACAACGGTTATTAGAATAGTCCGCCAGGGAAGTTGTTCAGGGATGACTGCACTAAAGTACCATGACAACATCATGATGCGAGAATCGCAACTATTACCATTAGTTTATTACCGTCCCCGCCTAATGACCAGTTGAGTAATCTCGGGATGGTTTGGTCATGCGTAATAATCTGTTACAGCGAACAATATTAGTGATTGCCTGTTTCATTTCGGTATGTTCACATCTTCACCAGATTTCTCTTTGTGTGTGTGTGTGTGTTCTATTTGATGCATGTGTGTGTGTGTGTGTGTGTGTGTGTGTGAATGCAACAGGAAATGAGAGTCTTACGTCGCTGACACTGAAATTCGTCACTCCATACCATAAGAATAGGTAACACTTAATATGACAACACTTTTACACCGACTTTGTCTCTCTGATAAAGAAAATCGAGAACGTTGAAGATTCACAAACACCCAGAGGAACTGCAAGGGAAGGAGTGTGCGCATAGTTTCTACACTCATCTGCAGATATGAAAGAATATTTAATGTAATAGTCTCTATACTCAAGAGAGCTGCAGATAAAAGGTGTTTGTGTAGTGTCTACACTCAAGGCAGCTGCAGATAAAAGGTGCTTATGTAGTGTCTACACTCAAGGCAACTGCAGATAAAAGTGTTTATGTAGTGTCTACACTCAAGGCAGCTGCAGATAAGGGGTGTTTGTGTAGAGTCCACGCTCAAGGTTGCGGCAAGTAAAGGGTGTTTGTGTAGTGTCTGCACTCAAGGCGCTTGCAGATAAAGAGTGTTTGTGCAGTCTCTATACTTAAAGGAGCAGATGGTTAGTGTTAAATTTGTGTGATCTCTATACTCAATGGACAACGGTGGAGTCGAAGAGGAAAGAACGATTGTATATACTTTGCTAAAGGTTACTTTAGAGGAACTTTAAAACCACAGGTGTTTGCATATTACACGAGGTATGCTATTATACACGTGGTCTACAGAAAAAAAAAACACACTTGTGTTTGCATCGTCTATATGCTCAAAAGAACTGCAAAGGAACAGGTGTTATAACTATAATATGTGTAGTATATTTATACTTAAAGGGAAGGTAAACCCAAAAAGCAATGTGGATTGAGTGAAAGCAGCAACATTATTAGAACACATCAGTGAAAGTTTGAGGAAAATCGGACAATCGATGCAAAAGTTATGAATTTTTTAAGTTTTGGTGTTGGAACCGCTGGATGAGGAGACTACTAGAGGATATGACGTATGAGTGGACAACAATACAAAGAAAACATAAAGGAAATTCAACAAAAATTCACTTTTCTAGAATTATGAAAGAGCAATGGACCAACCTCTTTCAGAAAGCAGGGGGAATAATTGCTACCCTTAACATTATGTCAATATCAAGCTGACGGAATTTGTAATTTTCATGAAAAATGGATTTTTGTAGAATTTTCTTTATATTTTCTTGGTATTGTTGTCCACTCATACGTCATAACCTCTAGTAGTCTCCTCGTCCAGCGGTACCAACACCAAAACTTTAAAAATTCATAACTTTTGCATCGATTGTCCGATTTTCTTCAAACTTTCACTGATGTGTTCTACTAATGTCGCTGCTTTCACTCAATCCACATTGCTCTTGGGGTTTATCTTCCCTTTAAGGGAATTGAAGACGAAGGAGTGTTTCTGTAGACAATGATGCTCGCAGGAGTTGCAAAAAATAAGGGATATATTTGTGCATTCTTTATACACTGAGGGGAATTGCAGAGGAAAGGTGTTTACGTAGTGTCCGTATTGAAGAGTGGGGCAGTGGAAGAGTGTTTTAGTCTCTATACACGTGGGTACAGCGGAAGAGGACGGTGTTGAATTCATACCCACGGGAGCTGCAGAGGAAGAGGTGCATTTGTAATTTTTGTAATCAGGGGAGCTGTGGAGAAAATTGAGGGTGTTTTCATGTTCTCTGTATGGAAGGGAGCGGCAAAGGAATTATGTTTATGTGGTCTCTACACTCGCATGTAAGCCCTACTACAACGAAGGGGTGTTTGTGTTAGTTATAATCATATTCAAGGGAGCTGAAGCAGAGGAAGAGATGTAGGCCTTTCTGTAATTTCTGTACTCAGGGAAGCTGCAAAGGAAGGGGTTTTTTGTAGCAATATCTATACTCACGGGAGCTGCCTTCCGGTGATTGCTGCTGCTGACTGTGTGGATCAAGGCTACCGCTGGACGAAGAGCACACCTCGGTTAGAGGGTGATGTTGGAGCCCCCCGACGGGCGCTGAATGCTGCTCGCTGAGGCCTCGATGCAGTGTCGATCTTGGCTTTCTTCCATCCTCGTTCGCAGAGAATGACGCTCCCCTCTCGAGTTTCTTTCTCCTTTCTCGGCTCTGGAGAAGACATGGGAATACACAGACGAAAATTTTCTTCAGCAGTGGACTCAATGTAGCTACAAACGCGTTCAGATTGCTGGTCTTTACATGGATGTACTGTCATACGTTTACGAGCGAGTGACAGTCTGTTCAGAATGTACAGACTCGAAGCAAAATTTGTGTTGTCAATGCTTAAAATAGACCTACATCGTGTGAGTGCGAGTGTGTTAGTGTTTGTGTGTGTACTTGAGTATGTCTGTACATGCTTGAGGATGTGGGTACGTACATCTCTTTTCGGTGGAAGGCTAATTCGTGGGGAGACCGTCATTATTTCCATATTCACCACGTGTATTGTGCGTGGGAGCCACAAATGGCAGATGAAAAAACAAAGGCGTTATCAACACGCCGTTCATTTACAAGGCGGTCCACCATTTGGGCCCTTTCCCTCTTTTCATATACAAATCACAGTAAAAGGAAAAGAGGAATGGAATCGACTGTATCTTCGATTGAGTACACACACACTCACACACAGGAGACATACAGACAATCATCAGCCAAGATTGATCATTATCTTTCGGTGTTGTTGTAGCATTTACGTTGCGCCACGACCGCTTTAAACTGGAGTAATTGGATCGTGGCGTCATTGCTAGAAGGGCGGCGAGTAACGGATTGCTCTGGCTGTTAAAAGTGACAAACGGCAGGACCACGTTCGAGTGCTGGAAAACACTGGGATATACTACGACGTCGACAACGACCACTAAAAGGGTACATCACATCAGAAAGGAATCGAAAGGCTGATGGATGCTGTACTTTAAAGGACCGTCGAGGTTACACAACACGTCACAATAACTGCCTCTTGGATGGAGGGCAGATAGGATAAACAAACCTCCAACCTGCAATTTGTCAGTTAGTATACTCTAATGGAAGATATAGAATTACGTGTCTCCAATCCAAAAAGGAAGATGTTCCGGAAACAGAAACGGAGGAAGGAGAGATAATTTAAAGATTAATGATCCTTGTTTTTACCAGAAACAATCTAGTCATATTTCATCCGCACATCATGACAGCTGGACGCAGCCATTTCATGAATACTAATAACAAGAAAAATGATACTGGTGGGCATTCATATCACGCCGTGTCTGTCACACTGCCACCCCAAGCACTGTCTGTGGAATGAGATGGATGTAAAGAAATACAATAAATAGTGAATCCCATCGGAATGAACCGACGACGGAATTCATCGAGTTTGTTGAATGTCAAATAGCCATCCCGGTGTGTCGTAGACGTTAATATAAAGATACAGAATAATGAAAGTGTGGAACAAATATGTTTGAAACCATAGTTTAAAGGAAAGTATTACATTGCACTGGGATCAACCAAAAGTTAGGTTAAGGTTATCCACTTTGTAACTTCTGTTTCCTTCAATTTTTTGTTTTATTTTCAGTTAGTCACGTGTTAGTTAGTTAGTTAGTTAGTTAGTTAGTTAGTTAGTTTGTTTGTTCTTGTTGTTGAATCGTGCTGAAAATGTCATTCCTTGATTTAAAACAAAAACACCTGCAGAGGAAAAGAACAAAACCAAACAAAGACAAGGGACCAGGAAGTTCTATTTATATTCATTTCTATTAGAAATATCTACCAGTGCATTGTCGGTTGTTGTACCTGTAAATCTTACTATTGTATCGATGGAATTTTCGTTCTTTATAAAATTATGTCGGACGACTATTAAAAAAATGCAAAGCGCTATTACAAGCCACTGCATGTATCGTATAGGACAGACACAAAAGTTTCGTTTCGCCTTTCTGCGTCTATCATGCCAACCGTATCATATGCTGTGCTTTATAAGGCGTATGGCGATGGTTTTGAATCAATGGAAAGTTCACTGGAAAATGTCAATCGGCCACGCTAATTTGCTGGATATCAATGGAGACGGTTGCTCTTTAGGGAGCAAAGCGTGTTCCGCATGGATAAATTGACTCGTGCAAGGTTGCGGCCTACGCTCATCTAATATGGTACAAGTACAACTTGGGGTGCATTTTTACTGCCTTGGCACTTGGCGCAGTAAGGATCCAAAGAAGATGTTGTAGATAAAAATACAAGATAAAAGGAGAGATTTGGCAAAAAAAAAAAGACACGGAAGTGAAGGCATTGGTTCAGTGATCCGTGTAGCTCAGACATTACCTTCTCAATCTATCACTTACACTTGGCGACAGTGAACACATAGTGAAGGAGAACTTATGTTATGAATGTTAAAGGTACTCTGCACATTGAATCAATAATTTATTCAGGAGAACAGCTCGCTTAAAAAACAGATATTATGGTGTCAGTGTAGACCGATTCAATTTGGGTACTGTTTCTTTTTATTGTGATTTCCAACTGGGGGCTTCAAGTATGCCCAACTAAAGATAATTAAATTTTATACACTGACATAGCAACGCACCTGGCTCATTGCATAACTCATTGAAAGTGCTTTTATTCCTCTTTGGAAGCCCACCCCTCCCCCAGTTATGGCCACCATATATAAGTTACAGTGCTCTGAAGTCGGATTACCCTATATAGCACAATACAATAGTCATGGATTTCAGCAGGTTTACGGAAAGAAGGGACGAAGTCCACAGGCGACCTTGAACCGAATGACTAATAAAGCAACTTTGGGAATCATGTCCACACTAGAGATCGAGATGTCAGCTTTATAACCCACTAGCAGCTGCCCTATATAAGCTGTGTACATATACTTCGATTCAGAAGCAAAGCCTGGTACAGCGCACAACGAATTACATTCTATACAGAAACACACCAATAAACATAAATACATGCATGGGTTTATATTATTAGAAACAAAGGCCCCGACTTTTCCTCTGTCAAAGGGCTAGAATAAAATCCACCAGACTGACGCCCCAGTCTCCCAAACGGTGGAATGACGGAATTGACCGGACCGTTTAGAGTTCTTGCTTCATGATGCTACAATGTTCAACAATGATTATTAAACGTGTCTAATAGGATCAAAATTGTCTTCAATATAAGGTGTGCAACACCATGCCGAGAATGATAACAATAAATTTACTTGCTTTATAATCATCATTGCCAATGCCGTTACATGATTATCATCATTTCAAACATGAAGTAAGTGACGATCCCTGCACAAAATCAAAGTATAAATTCAGAAATATTGAAATCTGATAGATGTAGAATACGAGAAAATTGTTTCAAACCGAGTAAACTGTATAAGCATTGTGTCTTTGAAGTGCATACTCAAAACCCATTTATGTTTTTAAACATCTTCAAGCATCGTTTTCTTAAAAATAGATCGTCATTTATCCTTATGTTTTAGGTCAATACAATTATTTTTCGTGTAACCAATATTTCAAATTAAAAGAAAAAATAGTGTCGACCTCTGTATATACACATACACGTACGTATGTGCGTGTTGTGTGTGTGTATGTGTGTGTGTGTGTGTTTATTGCGGGCACATGCGTAACTGTGTTAAAATTCTCGTTGTAATGAGCACAAACAACGCTACATAATACATTCTGACTACAATGACTGTAATAATAGTTCAAAGGACTCTTATTTTCTCTTTAGCATATACAAGGTATATATTATTTTGTTGATTGGAGAATGGTACATTAAGGCGGTTTAGTATCAGTCCTCTTGAAATGTGATCGGCAATTATCAAATGGGGGGGGGGGGGGGTCGCGAAGAGTCCGCTGTTCCATTTAAACAATCTTGGGGTAAACCATAATACCTACATATCTGTCAAAGATTAACTCTCTGACAAAGTCCGCTTCATTGAGCATAATGTGTCTTCCGAGCATGCTCTCCTTGAGTCCTCCGTATGTTTCACATTGAGCAAGACGACAGTGTGCTCGGTATGAGCCGAAAATCGTGTCAGATACCTCTTGACACCGGCGGAGATTAATTGATTCGCGCTAGGTTTTGTCATCACGACTGGAAATCAAACACCCCTACGGATACAGTTGACCGGCCCACGTCTGCCTTCGCATCGAATGATGGATACTGATAGCTAATGCCTGTGAAGAGGGAGCAATGCCCTCATCATGTACAGCGAGGGGGGGGGGGGGAGGGGGAGGGACATAATTATTGGCATTATCATTCTCACAGCTATGAGATACGAGTAGTCATCTGGTGTTAACGAGGAAAGTACGTACTTTATCAAAACAAGGGCATTAGCGACAATGAATCACCGACTGTTACATGCAGTTTCGCCTCTAGAGCCACAACACAATGCTATATCATTAAAAATTTTCTCCATTTCACACAAAAGCACATCGTTAATATTGTGGTTGCGAGGGTGTAGATGTTATTGACAATGGAAAAAAAATACCAAAAAAATCCGTCCAAGATGTATGTGAAATCGTCTGTCCATACGACCCTTTTTTACAATAATACCTGTCATGTCATTTTAGAATAAGGGTGGTAATATTTCCTACCTACCAGAAACAAACAAAAAGGGTTGAATTTTTCCTCATTTTGTCAATCAGTAAAGCTAGCAAAAAGATTGATAAATAGAACAAGGTGTCGATCTTAATGATATTTCCAAAAATATTTCTTGTTATGTAACGAGTGCAGTATCATTAAAGAGATTCATTTTTTTTTCTATTGATGATGACCTTACATGAAAAACTTTGAAAATGGCGTTTATCTGTTTTTGCATCTAAACTCGGCATAATTATATAGCTCCACAGTAAACATAACGTCGTTTTATCGCTTTGGTAACGTGCGAATGGCAGCTTTTAGAAAAGAAAGAACTGCGTCATTCGAAGGTCGCATATCATTTTTGCAAGCGTCACGAAATTTTGCATGGTTGAATTAATGTAACGCATCCAAACATCGTGATATAAATCTTATCCCAGAGTTTAAAAAAAAAATAACTAACCCCATGTCAATCGACAATACCCTCCCCTTTTGTACCAAGAATAACGGATGGGTCAGGATGAATTGACTGGAAATCTATAGAACTGTTTCCCCCTCCATTATACATGTACATAAGTTTCCAGTTTTATCATTCTGAGGAAAATTCTGAATTATACCTACC
Organism: Diadema setosum; assembly: GCA_033980235.1. Classification (NCBI taxonomy): domain Eukaryota; kingdom Metazoa; phylum Echinodermata; class Echinoidea; order Diadematoida; family Diadematidae; genus Diadema; species Diadema setosum. The sequence continues at coordinate 24,204,122 of CM067060.1, forward strand.
TCCATTATATAGTATAGCAGCTCATGAAAGGAATCACACACGAACTTCAAATTGTATTTGTTCATGGACATAAATCTCATCATAATGAAAGATCGCGAATGAGAATGAAAAAGAGAAAGGCATTTAGGGATAAGAGTGAAAGAGAGGGGGAAGAGAGGGAGAGAGAGAGGGAGAGAGAGAGAGAGAGAGAGAGAGAGAAGGGAGAGATGAAGGAGGGCGGTATACATAAAACATGTAAAAAGGCAATGTAGACCCAACAGTAACTGATTAGACGAATGATACCAAATGACCCGGTACCTTATTAGCATGCAAATGTACCCGCATTAGGCCCGTTGGGATACCCAGCAGATGATCTCATATACGACCGTTTCCATCATGATAACGACCCCAACGTCATAAACAAGAGGAGAAGCAAATGGCATCATCTACTATGTATAAAATTAAAAAATTCGTAAATCTCAGCAGGTAGATAAGCACTGAGATATCTTGAAATGCTGCGCCATTCAACTTTACATCGGTGAAAATGTTAAACACAGAGAGAAGGAAATTGCACTTAATTCATATTCACCAGTATATGCTACAACCAAAGGTGAAACTAACCCTTCTATTTAGGGGTATAGTATTTACAGAGAAACCCGCATCAGGATTTTTAACGATGTGTCATCAATCCTTTAATGTTATGTTCTAGTTTATTTACTGGGAATTGGATGACACAAGGGAAATACAAAATAACGGGTAATCTTATATGCGATCACGAGTTTTCGCGCGTTTATTGTAGCTTGAACCCTTTTTTTTTTTTTTTTTGCTAGTATAAAGACATAACAAAAAGAAGCCACAATGATAGGGTGTCGGGGACAGGGAGCTGCGAAATAAATGAGGAATATGCAATCTTGAGAAGTGAAAGAGTATTGAAAGCAAAGCCTCAAAATAATTCCTAGAAAAGTTCACGAAAAGGAGCACAAGTCTCATGACAATAATTATAATTTTTTGTGCTTACGAAGCACGATCGGTGACACTATCGTAGAAAATGGCGTGCACTGCTCCGCACTCCAAAAGAGGATGCAGTCAATTTGGCTCAATATTTGGTGTTTATTCCTTCTGTCGTCACGGTTTAATCGCTCCCAGCATTAAAGTTGCAGAATGCTGAAAAGATCGAGCGAGAAAACGGAGGTCTATAATCTTTCCATCATGATACAACACTGAACACCGTGTCTCATGTAAGTCTCTGTATACCAAGAGATGCAAACTGCACTATCGAACCACACTCTTTTGTTTTCTGTTTTTTTTTGTGTGTGGGACACCAGTGCGTGACATGTTCAACAAGGGTTTAAAGGAGATAGAAGCAAGGAAAGAAAGGGGAGAATTCTCTCCGTAAGAATGTTCAAGGAAATCCTGAAATTTCTAGAGTATCAGCGAAGGGGAAGAGTAAGAAGACGACGAATTCAAGACGACGGAAAGAGAGAGAGAGAGACAGGAGACTGCAGATCCGTACTTCGGAAGCCATTTTAGTATCACGTGGTGCATCGGCCTCGCCGTATCGAATATCACCGCGATCTGGTCAAGTCGGCCAAAGCCGGATGCATGTTGATTGGACTGGGATACAGTAATACGCTCCAAATATAGGAACGAACGCAATTTGTGAAAACAGCGTCTCGGGTTCTGCTGAGCTTTAAAAGTGTAGAAACGAAAATAAAAAATATTTTCCAATCATCATGACACAGGAATAAGTGAGACCATATTAAAAAAAAGTTATGTATTGTTAGACGGAGTATTCATGACAGTTTGTCATTCATAATTGTGATTGCACTTCGTGTTGTTATTGCATTACAGATATACTTCTAAGCAGTCATACCTTCATCCTCTAAATGAAAATGATAATTGCTTATAAAAATAGATACAAAGTTTATGTTATGGCCTGATAGATTACGAAAGATAACAATCCTCTGAATAACAGACAATTTTATATGTGTATGAAAGGTATTGGTAGGTGGCCGGTATTTTTTTTTTTTTTTTTTGAACAGGTGGCAGTATCCAGAAGTACACGTTGTGTTTACACTGCAAAAAGTCCGGTGTTAAATAGTGAACACCGAGCTGGTGTTAAAATTTCGGTGCTCATTTATGGAGTTAAATTAACACCTACGGGTGTCATTTCCAAATTTTAAACTGTTTTTTGAAGAGTTTCTTAGTAACTGCACTTCTTGTTGATTTTTAATTTAAACAAGACGATAAAGAATTTTACATTAAAATACTAGATTTTTGAAAAAATGTGAAAATAAATTTACACCAAAGTAACACCAGCTGGTGTGGTCCCTTATTGAAGCTGGACGGGTGTTAAACCATTGACATTAACACCAGCAAATATCAAATCAACACCATGTGGTGTCATTTTTGAATTAACACCAGTACAGTGTCAAAATAACACCAGGTACAGTGTCAAATTAACACCATGAAGTGTCAGGTGAACACTTTTCAACACCATCACAGTGTATTTTTAACACCTGTGGGTGTGGTCCTTTATTGAAGTTTGATCGGTGTTAGATTTAACACCCGTAGTGTTAAATCTAACACCGAAGTTTTTACAGTGTAGAATTCAGTATAATGTATGAGACATTTCAGTGTATTATGAGGCTCATCATTACCATATTATCCTGTGCCACCATAATCTTTGATCTATAATCAATGATTCGTCTCATGAAAATATAATAATCAATGATTCGTCTCATAAAGTCACACGCTTGACTCATTCATCCTCAAAAACCGCTGGAAATTTGTGTTTAATAAGTACACTGCATTCGCCCTGTAAGCGCTTCATCAGAGCTTTTCGATGTTAGTCATTCGGAATAATTCGTAAAAATTCACCCAAACCAGTGTCATGGAATACTCAATCTTGTCAATACCAGTGAAACATCGCATTTCAATGCGGAATTCCAATCATTACATCAAGATTTCTAAAAGGTTCGGCGTGTAGTCAAGTTAGATGAAAAAAAAATATATATATATGATATCCTATACCAGATATCTCAGACCTGCCCCCAGATTTTCGCTAAAGATCAATCGCACATTAACGTATATGGGTCACATTTCGTTTCAAGATGCACATGATTATAATGATTGTGCAGAACCATGAAGCAATAAACAAGTTATGTCTTTAAAGTGGATTTATTGGATAGACTTAATTGACATCTGGAAACTAAATTGGTCAAGAAAGCTTGAAGTATTCTCAATTCAATTTACACATAAAAAAAAAAAAATGTATAATGATTGATACATAATTCATATTCAGTAAATCATGCCAACAAAAAGATTTTGCAATTCTGTATGAAAAATGGAAAATAAAGTGAACTGCACTGAAAAAAAAAGAAAATCAGCCCGTCTTGTGCTTCCCTTATAAAGAATTATGTAGGTGATATGATCTATATAACAGTGATTATTAAGATCAAATTTTGATTCAATAAAGTCTCTATACACTTAGGTGGATATCAAAGTGCATAGTGTGAGCTACCGCACCGCTGTGATATAATATCTCTTTGAATATGTTTGTATGTCAATATAGCTTATATGCAGTGCGCATTATTATTCACCCAGTTGTTTTCAGCCGTCGATTTCAATCACCATCTTCTCTTGACTTATGGAGCGATTTCTTGACATAATTCAAAATAATCACCATGAAGAATGTGCTTATCTTGCGGAGTGACACTTCTTATTCTGCGCTGCATATTATTCTCAGAAAAAAATTTATAGGTATTGAAGACAACGATATAGCAAAAAGTGCAATGACTCAACTCGCAAGTGCTGTAAACGCTGTTTGAATGATCTTATCTCAATTTTTTTTGGGTATATTATATAGAAATTGAAAAGTGGGCATGATTATGTTGAAAATCAACAATGGCAACAAACGGTATCAACAACACCGTTGAAACATATGGAAAATATGCGAAGAAAGCCCTATGTGTAATCAGTATACATTTTTGAGAGCAACAGGCAGCTTTACGGGATGCGGATATTTTCTATCCATAAGTGACGAGAATACCAGAACGATATTAAAGTGATGTATTCATTCTGGGTTTAAAATAAACAGGTCTCGCGGTTGTACACATCTCTAAGATGACTCCAAGGAGGGTAAGTCTTCAAGTTACGTAATGACGACTTATGAAACAATATTGTATTTCAGATAAGGAATCATGGTCACGTTGTTGCTGTTGTTTACCAATTTCGTTTCACCCGTCCTTTATCGCAGGGAAACTAGAAAACACATAAGTTTTCAACAACAAATAAAAATAGCGACATTACCAACCCGGATGTAGTAGGAGATAAAATTAGACCCACGCTCTTTCCATGAACTGTTATGATAGACTATGGCATTGACAAGTACGGGAGGATTACACTATGGTTTTTACGTGATAACCGCCGAGGACTGATGCCATGGTTTCAGCATTTCACCATCTTCAAACAGCGCGACTTTTACTTCTTTCCATCTATTATTTCCTTATCTACTTAAATATGTCTCATCTCTATGGGCCTTAAATCAATCGATAGATAAAAATGAGGATATTCACATGCATTTTTTCACTCCATTTCAGTTTAAGGTATACGCATTTGCCCATATCTTTTTAAGCGATAGATCGACCTTTTGGTTTATCTCACAACATCTCTTTATTCATAATCATATCTGTCTTTACCCATCCATGTATACGGTATATTCAATCGTATACTCTAGTTTATTATGCGCATCTCCCTCCCCCACCCCACTCTCTTCCTCTCTCTTGCTCTCCGTGAATTCATAAACCTACCTCGCTTTTATCTCTTATTTTCATCTCTCAAAATTATACCCCACAAAACAGGCCCCCCATGCAGAGCGCGAGTTGTGACTTCCACTAGACTTCTGCAAGGAAATTCATTCTCCATCGTGAATGAATTGACGGCTACTGAGGCGCCAGCATGGCGTCAATGCGACAGACAGTATATAAATGTGATTTTTAACCCCCTCTATATTTCATCTCGCCCAAAATGTCGACCGTATATGGAGATCATAATAGAATCATACATTATCCTTCCCTCTAGAGATGCCTATTTTCTAGGTAAACGATCGTTACAAAACCCAAGGAAGAAGCGAGCGATGTGGCCCCCGCCACATGATAATAATGTTGTAAGTGAGCCAATCGCTTGTATAATGATGCATCAATATGTGTTTTTTTCCCCCCTCTAGATGGTGGTATACCATTTCTGTCTCGAGAAACGTCTCATCTAGCTTTATTTCAAAAGTGTGTACTATGTCACAAGGCGTAAGCACCGATCGTTAGCACCATCCCCTACGTATTGATTAGTTTTGGTGTTGGAAAACACCATACTACCCATACAACTTGAAACCCATTCGAACTTTGCACTTTTTTTTCCATTTGAATTCCCTTTTCGAAAAAAAATCCCCACAACCCCAAAATAAGTGAAATAACAAGTCAATGCATACAAGGCATGTCTTTTCATAACAATGGCAATGCTTGTATGAAGAATGTTAATAGATTCTATCATTTTCTGTTATCTTACTTTAAAGAAAAGATTTGAAAGTTTCAGATCTGAAACATTACTGTGCAGTCGTGTCATGTTTCAACGATGTTCAAGCACACGCAATGGGCATTGAACAGTCTACATCTTACTTCGTCTACCGATTTGCAGAAATGAAAGAATTCTTGAAAAAACTAACATAATGTTATTATACATACATACTAAAAACGATACGAGGCACTCAGAAAGATTTGTGATCAGTAGAAAATATTTCAAATAACATCAAACAGCTATTCATCCCGCTAACCCATTGTGTACCCCGTGAGCTTTGTTATAAAGCTATCATGAATTACCATATAGAAGAGTCGAAGGCTTAGCCTTTACACTTAGTTTGTTACCCGAGAGGCTGACGTGCTCCAGTCACTATCAAGTGGTGCTGTTTTATTACTCATTTTATTTTTACCGACAGCATTATTGCCACTTCACTCTGTCGAGAAGTAACTATTATTTGCTGAAATATCTCTAAAACGCACGTACTAAAATCCGTCCTTTGTCACGTTTGGGAAAACTTCAAATTACTCGTAAAATAGTATATGTATCATAGCTTTAACAAGTGCTCAGATGCCGCATGTATGAATCTGCTTTGTTTTTGCAGATTCCCAAAGATTAGGGTGGAAGCGACGGAAGACTCAGGCCAGATGGTCCGCTGGGAACGCGGAAGAACGCCCGATCGAGCGAAGTTGTGTTCATCTGCGCGTCTCTGATGGACTAGCCGAGACATATTTTTTTGGATTGGAGGGGACTGAAGGGGAACGTTGATTATTACTTCATTGTTTATCAAAACACTTGATTTCTTTGACTTTATAGTCTTTACCACTCGAGAGAGATAGAATCGAGTTAGAATTTCTGATGAATATTCATTGAATTTATAACGATTGCGTTAGAGTGTAATATGGTATACTGCAGACCGATTTACTAGCAGGAGTGTATGTCTATTAACTTTGACTGATCGTATAATAACAAATAACACTATTATCTTACTTGATAACTATATCTGTAATTCTGGTGACGAACTGCCTGTTTAGCTCACAATGGGATCAACATTTTGATGGTCATCAAAATGGTGACTTTGATGATTCTGATGATCCTGATGATTGCTATCATCATATTTTCTTCATCATTATGGTTATCACTGTGTTATCATCACCACTCTTCTGTTTTCTTCTTCTTCTTTTTCTTATTATTATTATTGTCATCATCATTATTACACGTACTACACTGTAAAAACATCGGTGTTAGATTTAACACCACGGGTGTTAAATCTTACACCGATTAAACTTCAATAAATGACCACACCCACAGGTGTTAAAAATGCACTGTGATGGTGTTGAAAAGTGTTCACTTGACACTTCGTGGTGTTAATTTGACACTGTACCTGGTGTTATTTTGACACTGTACTACATGGTGTTAATTCAAAAATGACACCACATGGTGTTGATTTGATATTTGTTGGTGTTAATATCAATGGTTTAACACCTGTCCAGCTTCAATAAGAGACCACACCAGCTGGTGTTACTTTGGTGTAAATTTATTTTCACATTTTTTCAAAAATCTAGTATTTTAATGTAAAATTCTTGATCGTCTTGTTTAAATTAAAAATCAACAAGAAGTGCAGTTACTAAGAAACTCTTCAAAAAACATTTTAAAATTTGGAAATGACACCCGGAGGTGTTAATTTAACACCATAAATGAGCACCGAAAATTTAACACCAGCTCGGTGTTCACTATTTAACACCGGACTTTTTGCAGTGTACTTCTACTACTACTACTACTATTACTACTTCTATCAAGTTATGATAATTACTATTATCATCATTATCATACTATAGTTGTCATCATTATTACTACCGCAGTTCCTTTCCTCGAATTGTTTACAGTCTAATAATCATTTCATTTCATTTATTCCATAAATCTAAGAAACATCAAAATGATACCAGAAATTTGATAACCATCTACAACATATTGTACGTCTCTCAAGATCACCGCGGCAGACATGAAGCCATATTCCCCCACTAATCTTTCACCTACATACCCCTCGCATCGGCTCGGTGCAGATATGCCACCAGCAATGTCATATCCAATAATCAGCAAGGGGAAAGAAATCACTCCGTAATTACCCCCTTCGCGGCGCTTGGTTATGCCGCCAATAAATTATTCCCCACCGGTGGTGATAGTTTGCATTTCTCGCGCGATGCGTCTGCGTAAGGTCATCGTAAATATACGACTATGAATTATTACCTCGTAATTTAGAAATATAATATTTAAAAAGGCCAGCTTCTAATTTCTGTTTCTCTGGATCAAACAGATGTTGCAGACTTGCGATCAGGAAACAGGCCCAATAAAACCCTGATTTTTGGTGACTAGTTGCATATGCAGAGGATGAACATATTCATTTAGTGAAGTCTGGACTACTTTTACGTTCGCATTCTGATTTTCTCTGCATGAAATATTACTTTCTTTCATTTTAATGCTACATGTTTTGCAGTGCCTTAGCTATCACAACCTATTACTTGATGTTGTTAAATTTCACTAAACTTGACACTTTTGATAGGAACGCCGTTCTTTGGGGAGTTCTTCTTTGCTTCTTTTTTTTTTATTGTTGTTGTCTTGTTCTCATTGACAAGGTTAGAATCGAGGGGCTTGGTAACTCCAGCAAGACACAGAAACGCAGGACACAGCAGCTGACTATAAAAGTAAAATAACATTTTGAAAACAATGTCGAGTAGATCAATACGTACTACCCAGAAGTTTGTCAAGAACATGACGAGATCACAAACACGATGCTACATGTCTTTATGCCATTTAGTTCAAACTGACCACCTGCGTGAACGCGGCGCCACAGTAGTGAATAAGAATCCCCAATGCGCCTATGATGAGCATCGGGTAAGGTATCACTATTCGACAGAATGATGAGCGCATTCTAAAAAGGGGGGAACAAAGGGCACGAATAAGACTCTAAAGGGACTAAAAGGGAGTACGGAAATAGAAATAAACGTATCAATTGCGGTGAATTTAAAGCGAGAAAATGACAGATCGATGTCTTTTCCCAGACATGGGGCGTCAAGTGGAAAGTTATCGCATTGGCGTCATCGGGCCAGCGAAGCGTGCCAATCACGTGACTGCTGTAAGTCCACTCACTTTGCACAGCGGCTTTGCACGCCGCGCGGAGTTCGTTGCCACTACTGGTCTTCTCATTCCGCAGTAGTGCGCAAGCGTACGCACGCATTCCTCTGCAATGCTCTCTCGCCAAAACGCTCTCCGCACACGCGCATGTGAATCCGATGGCGCTGTGAATAGTCTCGTATGATCATGCTTTGGCATTTTCGTTTAGCAGCCGTCTTACAAGTCCTCCTCTAGATTGTGCTTTTCACATGCTAAACAAAAATGACATTTTAACTCCATCGTAACTATCTAATAGCATAATGGTGGTTACAGTATGGTTAGTCAAAATCCATCTCCAATTTCATCATTAAGCCCCGCACCAATAATGAAAATCATTATCTTTCTTCTTCTTCTTTTTTCTGTCGGGTAATGAAGATAAACTAAAACTTTGCATACAAACGTTGACAATCATTGTGTACCCTTTAGGCCTAAATAGTAGAACGCAAAACTTAAACCACCACAGGTATGACATTGCCATACATTGTTCCTTATCGATACACTTCGCAACTGGTCAAATCCTTTCATCTTTTCTACACGTAATTAATCTTGAACAATTACCTGTGTTTCATTTCACGTCCTACGATGGGCCGATTTCATTTTTCGAAAGCGCCCCTCCCTAAGTTTGGAAAAAAAAGTAAAAAAAACAAAAACTATTGGTATGTGGTTAACGTTGGTGAACAGGACACGGGCCTCGTACTAAAGAGTTTCTGGGTTTCTAATTTTTTTTCCAGTACCCATGGACAAAATATCTTATATACTATGTTCCTTTAATAGATTTTGTCCTACACGTGTGTATATACTATCATAGTCAGTAACTGGCAATGCTGAAAGGCTGGCATGATGGCAGAGTCCGCTGTGACAACAAAACAAAAACTCAAGAGACGTGGTGAAGCATTTAACCCGTACTGTACCAAATTATGAAATCCTTAGTAACTTTGCGTTGAATCCAAAATGTTAACGCATGAGGCCTTGGATCAGACGTCGCAAATGCGTTGTTCTCTATACGAGCATTATTAATAGGTGTTGATGTCTATGCAAATTTACTAGACACATAATGATACTTCCACTACATCCAAATATTCATGTCATTGCTCTCCTCGCAAGAAAAAAAAAGACTGTAAGCATGAAAGAAAACTGAACATCGAGTCGATACATTGTATATGGCAATACTATAAACGATGCACGATGCACGTTATAACTACCACATACGAATTTGTAAAATGTGAAAACTTATGTTCACGGAAATGCATTTCTTTAAGTTTGCGATTATTGTTTTGAAAGCGTGGTAGATTGAAAGAAAACGTCTTGTCATGAGGAGGAATTAAGAACAACTGTTAAGAACGAACTGCAAAATCTCTTCTTTATTATGAGATTATTGATAATCAAATATTCATATTGTTGTTTTATGAGTCATTTCTGTTTAAAATGTGTACCCGTCGAATGCAAAAGATGTGATGGTCTCTTTGAGACCAAAGTCAATTGAAAAAAAAAAAATCTCCTGTTATTTTGGGGATGGTTTGTGTTGTTCATACACACAAGTTTTAAAAACTTTCCAAGTGGTATATCACCGATGGGCGTAGAATGTATGCACTTGACAGCATTACTTTGATCACAGCCTCTCCGTGGGTTCAGTTATACTTGAAGACAGTTGAGATGAAAGGAATTCATGTCTAAAATTATCCGTTCTATATAATAATTAAGATTGATTCCTTAATTGCATGGACAGTTCACATACTGATTTTTGGGGGGTTTTCCGGGGGGGGGGGGGGGGGGGGTATGTAGTGTTTCCCGATGGTAAATTCCTGACCTGTTAATTATTGCGGTGTAGTTATGTACACAACATGATTACGCACTATCAAATAATATTCTAATCCACATCTTCAATACCATTTACTTCAAGTCTATCTACATCCAAGTGACTATTTATACATCACAGAGCACGAGCATACAAGACACAAAGCGAAGTATAACCGGAGCGTTAGACACACTAATAGACACCTTTAGGCAACTCTCCACGTCTCAACCTATAGGCGAAAGCATTTCGAAAAATACTTAAGTAGATTCTGAAATGCCCATCACATATTACATTTTATAGGATCTGTTATCGAGGATCCCGTAAGCAATATCATGTTCAAGTGTCAGCAAAAAGTCTCTCCAAGTCTCTATCATCATAACTATTGTACAGGTTTGCGTCCAGCGGTTGTCCAGTGATTTCACCAATCTAAGATAACCTCCTTCATCTATTTATGTTGTCGTTTTGTTGTTGTTGTTGTTATTATTCAACAGAAATAGAACAAGAAACCTGAGTTGCTACCTTCCCCCCCCCCCCCCGACCAAAATTATATGCACTGATACATAATACCTTTCCACTCTGATGCTAGTGCACAGTGTATAGGATACTGCGTGAAGAAAAAATAAATTTGTTTAACAAGACGTATACACGGGCAAGTCTGAAATATGTATACAAAAAAAAAGAACTTCAGTCCTGTTCGTAAGATAATTTCCTCCTTGCCTTGGATGTTGGGCACTCCAGTGGCAACAACTTTCCGTTGTGCCGTCGTCATTTTATTGATAGCTCGCAGACGGCCATCTGCGGTGAAGTCCTCGCTACGGGAGCCGACCATTTTAATCGAATTCACTCTCTCCACGCCCCGTCGAATCCAACTTCGAAATCATCTTATCACCCAACTGCGGTGACACCGACTCTCGAGGCAAGGACTGTCGCTCGGACCAGGGCAGTTGCAACAACCAACCCCCCTCGCGGTCGGTCTTGATGTCGGGTAAATATTCATGATGATAAATTGATAATGATTAAAAAAAGAGACATGCAGTGTCGTGCATAAAGAGTGAGACATACGTGCCACAGTGGACAGTGTAGTTTGGTTCGTTGTTCTTTTAAATAATATGAGTACTCGCAATCCAAAATAAGTTTACCAAAGATGATCTGATTTTTTATAACCGAATATTATACGTATTTTAACTTATCAAGCGATTGCTTGTAAATGCGAGGTTATCATGAGTAAATAATGTGAAAGAAAGAACCTAGTCTGAAATTGAAAAGGTGTAAGTGCTGTGCATTGAATTTGAGAAGTTCGTATTGTCAGATCCATGCAACATGCTCTAGATATGGCTGTATTGAACTGAAATAAGGGGAACCATTGATCAAATATTTACAAAAAAAGGACATCGCTCACAATAAATCTAAAAATAAAAAAGACAGCGGAAGCAGACTTCAGAAAAAAAAAAACGATATAAAGACCTGCGAAACAGCTAAATTTGCTCAAGGACCATGCAGAATAGACCAGACTGCGAAATGTTTAAAGCATACTTAATTTGGGCGCAAGCAAAACTGACTGGTTACGTCCCATCTACACGAAACTGAAGGCATAGAGACAGAAGTTTAAAAAGCGTTTTAGTTCCGATTTCTCGAAATATAACAAGGCGACAAGCGATTTTAGCACGGCTTTGAAGACCAGTCAGAAACATGTTACAAACTGAAAATGTAATAAAGAAAAACTGAACAGCCACATCGATACATCGCAAGTGCAAGACGCGAACTTTTCTCAAATTTCAATGCAACAGGACTTACGACGTTTATGACGAATGCGGCTTCGTCGAGGCTGTTTCTTCGTTTCCGTGCCGAGTGGCGTGTGATAAGCGGGGCCTGCCGCCAAATGCCCGATTGCGTTATAAACGAACGGCGCCGTTGACACAGGTTGCACAACCACTGTTCCCTCTGCATCCAAGCATTATGGCGGTGCCATGGTACGACAAACAAACCAAACATCGAACAGTATTTAAAAGCAGTTTGGGACATTCAATCAATGTGCATTGGCATCTACACTCATTTTTGGTTGCTGGTTCTTTCTTCTTTTTCTTTTCCATTCGACTGCAAGGCAAATAAAGCTTCCGAGGAAAAGAAGCAGCGTGAGTGAGGATAAAGGTGAATGTGAGATGCAATGATATTTTTATTTACTCAGATATGAAAGCAGTCATCTTGTGTACCTTGAAGAGTTTATAAAGTGTGTCGTCGTTATACGAGATGGAAGCATTTTCTTTTTAAGTGCATGAAATTCTGACTGATTTCTTTGGTGAATGGCAGCGTTGAAACAAAGCTGTTGAGACACAAACACACAAGACACAAACTGCAAAACTACAGCACACATGAAAAGGTTGGTGCCGCTCAGATTCACATCATACCAAGGGCTTGGGCAATCATTTTTTTTTTTCAAATCAAAGCGTAATTTCACATCCACAGTCAAGTTGATTCAAATGATTGGGAGTTTAATCAGACAAAGAGAGCAGATGGTATAGGGGAGATTGAGCAGAATCGGACAGAAGAACAAGGAGTCATGGATTTACAAAATATCATATGTTGACAAAACAGTATTTTAGTTCCAACACCTGCCCATATAAAAATTAGATGAGTTGATAATGTCATGACCTCACAAGTGTCCCACCAGCCTACTCAAAAGCCTTCACCGGATTTCCTTTTTTTTTTTAAGTGCAGGGAAAGAATGAGATAAACAAAGTAGGCCTAATATTTCTATCTGTCGTATCAAATTCTTGAACTGTTACAATATCCTCGCAACAGTGTCTGGTCGCATTGTATTCCAGAATAACTGAAGACATGATTTTAATGGTGTGTTTGTAGATAGCGGTACCATATCATATGGAAACGTTGTGAGGTGATGACATTATCGCCCTTATGAGTTGCATAGTGTGAACGAACATCGCTAATTGGTGAAAATATATACTTTATGATTCCGCTACTTTTCATGTTCGATTTTGATGAAACTTTATAACAATAATTTTTGTTAGCTTTTGCTCGTTTTAAGAAACCTCTACAAGTTATTATAATCATGGAATGGCGTTACACTCTAAATGCAATTTTGCCAACGGCAGGTTATTGCGCCCCAGTGAGAAGAATACAAACAATATGACAAATAGTTTGTACAAAGAGGGTACAATCTTGTACCAAATGTGTCAAAACGACCAAATTCTTCATGCCAAGAGATCCGGTAACCATTGCCTTGCTATGGTCTCAACTCATACATGCATCACGGGTAATGAAAGTTGATGTTGTATGCATCGACTATACATACTGTACGCAAAGGCATGTAGGGCCTACAAACGTCTGTCAGTTCCTCGATGTACACCGACCGACGTGGTTGAGCGCCGTTCTGGTCCACTAAAACAGGTGGCGCTAATCTTGACTGTCATCATTCCAAAGCCTAAGTAGTCTTAAAGGTAGAGTCTATATAATATGATAATATAATGTATAAGTTCTTCTGCGGCAGTGAATGCGTATTAAGCACTAACAATTTTATTACAGCCTGCACTCTACACACTGTTGATGACACTAAACCATCAACAAGCAATAGGCTATAAAGAACGATGCGAGCATTTCAAACGCATGATATTTTGGAAGGCAATGGTTTTTGAGACAGACGCCACATCGACACTTAATCAAGGCTAATATACATGAATAGCTCACTTTCGGTACAAGAAAGTTGATTTACATGATCACAGTTGACGTTCTTTCAACAGTCGTAAAACGTGAATACATTATGATTCATGCACATGTATGAACTCAAAACAATGTATAACCAACATAACAGAATCACTTCAATGATGAATATAATGTTACGCTCACTCTTTCGTCTTAAATTGATATTGCATTTTATTATTAAATTCGGTAGAAGGAGAATACACATGAAAAAAAAAATGCGAAAATTGTGAGTGATTATACTCAACTCTACCTCCCCTTTTAATGTGCCACTCAATTTCCTTTTCGACGCGCTCCTATCACCCGAAGGTCGGCAAGGACCAATGAGAAGACAGCGCCCTTCAGTTCAGCAGATGTGCACGCATCTAAATCGAAGATACCTTCTGCGTGTGCTGGCACATTACGAGATCATCACGACCATCTTCTATTATACGTGTTATATCGGACAGGACGACGCAGCGGTTATACATCGCCTTGCCAGCTCATTGGAATTCACAGCCGCGACAAAGCTCGGAAGGGCTGACATCAATGTTTCATGACCATGACCTGTAAATATTGAATAGCTGCAGTGTGTCTGTCTCGATTGGACTGATGTCCCGGACTGATGTACTGCGTCGTAGAACATCGGACGAAGTCCAACTAGTGTAGGCCTCGACACAGCCTATGATAAGCACGATGATATATTATACTGTAGTCGAGACGTTGTTACCGTGGGGGAAAATCCCGAATATTTGGTTATGCAATACAACTAAGAGAAGTACTCAGTATGCTCAGGACGTCGTAATACGAACAACATTGATTGGTAGCCCCCAGTTGATTGCTGATACGCGTGAATGCATAGTGCACGATTGCGAATGATATTACACTATATTTTAGGCGTGACAAATTTATAATCAGCCAAGTGTACTTTTATTCTAACGAAGCCTATTCAAGGCCAAAGTAAAACACAATAAACACGAGTGCATTATAGTGTAAAACAATGCGTGACATAGTAGTACTATTTTATCTTTTTTATTTTAATCGTGAAAGAATCCATTGTCATAGCGCACGCCGGAACACCATTACAGTATATCACGAACAATTATTAACCCATACAATATACATATTGACGTATTTATGCCTGCTATGTGCTGTATGTAAGGCTTATGCAGTCTTGTATTTACGCATTAACCTGAAAGCTGCCCGGGTAAGTTTTCAGAATTTCGTCATCAAGAGACTCCAACATTTAAGTGCTAAACAAAAGCGGCACTGTCATTAGCATTACGCTAAGCTTGTCACTGATGGTAATGACCTGTAACGTGCAACAGTAGGCGTTCGGAATTCCGACGCTCTCACATCTCATAAAAAATATCCCGATGCCATAGCCTTATATTGAACCAAGGAAAGGAATAGTATGAGTGGGAAGTAGCAGCCATGCGTGGCCTATCTGCCGTTGCCAGTCAGTATTGTATATTATGCACACTTGCTAGGCAAGGGACCGTGTGCATTTAACGTGATCGAGCCCTGAGTCAACAGACAAAAAATGGAATAAGATTAAACAAGAAAGGACAGTGGTCTGTCTGCTCGCGAGCGTGCGTGCCCCGGGGACCGGCATTACTTAGGAGGAATATAATGCACAAGGGTTGGTTCGGAGCAATTCAATGTTCTTTCTCTTTCATTTAGTCACCATAAGGAAATATTTATGCTTCACAGAACTTGGCATACCGTGTCAAAAGGGGGAAGGGGGGGGGGGGTAACGTTCTGATATGCATTCCTACCAATAACATATCATTTACCTCGGGAATCTTGTAATTGCTTTTGAAAATCACCGCTAAGATCATGTTTTAACATCTTACACATTAATATGTGGCAGCAATGACGGCTTAGCATGCTGAATTGAAACAATTGACTGCCACGAAGCGCATCATGCTTCTCAATGGCATACTGTGTTACTGTGGGTTTTGTTAGAGTGATTTGTAAAATGTTAAATTTTGATAATTTGAAAATATATCATGACAGCTTTATATTTTCTTTCTCACATTCTATTCGATGCCTCTTCTCCTTGATAAAAAAAAGAGATATATTATGCACTGAAATAGAATACTATTAGATCATGTATCGTATACAAGCAGACATGTTCACAAACAAACCTAGCACTCTGACTGCAGAGTTTTACTATATATTTCACCAAAAATTTATTTCTATACAATCCATGTATGGTTTTGGATAGACTGCATGTGCTGAACATCAATAGAAATCTTCAGGGCAACATGATTCCTGCAAAATTCCAGAGAATAATCATAAACATGCCATAAAAACAACGAAAAAAGAAGAGGGAGAGAGAAAGAAAACAAGGAAACCGGAACCAAAAGATAGTAGTGCTCCAACTAAGGGGGGAAAATACAGCCGAGATCACAGCAGTTCAGGGATCCTATAAGGGGGGGGGGGGGGGGGAAAGAAGAAAGATGGCAGATGACGAAGGTGAGAAAATAGACGGAGAGCTCAAGAGGTGGATATGTCTGATATTGAATTAAAATAGAAATGCATTCTTTAGAAGAGAGAGAGAGAGAGAGAGAGAGAGAAGTCGTTGGACCAGCTATTGCCTGCGTGTGCTGTATAAAGAGAAAAGAAAGAAGGAGAATGAAAATAACCCAAAACGAAAATAAAGCAAAAGGTATAAGAAACCCCCCTTCTCGTTCGGCTGGATAAATGACTGTATATTGTGGCACAGAAATTGGGGAGTAAATTCGAGAGGCAACCTTTTCAAGGATGAAGGATTGATTCTCTCCCGGCTTGCCGGTTTTTGCCTCCGGATGACGCTAAAGGATTCACAAATCGAGTGTATGCAATTTCTAACTAAATTGGCTACGATGATAACAACAATAAGATCCCCCAAACGGGATAAGGCGCAGTAAAAACAACGTATTTGAAAATCCCCCTCTTTTTCTCTCCGTCTCTCTAATTTCTCTCTCTCTTTCTGATTCTTCTTTTTTTTTTCTCTCTCCCTCCGTTTTTTGTCCTGTTCCACTTCTACGAAATTTTGCAATGTCCTCAGAATGATTTAGTCAGGACTTATTCTCATGTAAAGCAAATAAATATACGACAAAAAAATTATTCTGTTCCATCACAAGTTAAAACCTTGTTCCATGTTATTTCATAATATTCATATTTCAACACATTTTAAACCATATCACATCAGCTCACTATGCCGTATGTAAGGAAGCACTTTGCAGTGATATTGCTACGCAATTTTGGCTCCCATTAACAACAACAAAACAATGTTTGTTATATCTCGGGGCACGCTCGCCATCGGTTAATTTGTCAAGGTTATGGATGACTTGAACTTGTAAATTGTTTGTAATGGGAATGAGTTTGAAACTGAGCTATAGTGGTTCACTTTGCAGGAAAAAATATACAAAATTTATCAAGAACAAAAAGAAATCAACATTATACCACACTGGCAGGAAAAAAAAAAATAAAAATGAAAAGTTGAGTTGAAGCACAATCATATGATCATCTCATAGACCAGAGCTGAGGAGTGCTGAAAATTAAGGAAGCCATCTATAGTAGCATTTGCAGTCTTGTGGCAGATATTTAGCTGCCTTAGAAAATCTTTTATTCCTATAGGCATTATTCACACGCACACACACACACCCACACACACACACACCCACACACACACACACACACACACACACACACACACACATATATATATATATATATATATATATATATATATATTATAATGCGAGAGATCTATACATAATTATATACATTTGATATGTAATTTATATAAAGTCCAATTATGTATACAACGACGAGCTTGCTCCCAAAATGCTTTAAATCCATTTTTTTTTCAATGGATTAAGCGCCTTTTGGTTGAAAACCCTTCATATATATATATATATATATATATATATATATATATATATATACATATATAATACAATTATTATTCATAGACATTAAATGACTTTTCTTAAATGCTCCAAGAGAATAATATATTTTTATTGACTTCTGTGTGGTGAAATGAAATTTAAAGTAAATTCAGTGGAAAAGTTTAACTTCAGAGAAATAGAAAACTTTAAACGAAATGTCAGCAATGATATTCAAATCAAGTTTCAAAAATACAAAGACATCCCAAGAGGTCTTTATATAAGATAGATTTCTTGTTTGTTTGCTTTTTATCAAAGTAAGACTGTTACAGACTTAGATGATCAAAACTGTTGTTTTAAATTTCAATCTAACTCATGAAACACTAATTGAATAGAGCTTCAGTGAGTTTGGAATATCAGAATAGCAGTGGCAGCTTTACATAGTAACTCGTTTTGAACTCTCTCACCGCTGACACTGGTAATGCACAGTAACACTTACCCCTTTTGAATATGCAAACAATTATTTTCGTCATGGAACTGGAAATCTTGTATTTCTTTATCCCCCATCTATCTATCTATCTATCTATCTATCTATCTCCCTACCTGCTATCTATCTATCTATCTATCTATCTATCTATCTATCTATCTATCTGTCTATCTATCTGTCTATCTATCCCTCTCTATCTATCTATCTATCTATCTATCTATCTATCTATCTATCTATCTATCTATCTATCTATCTATCAATATGTATATATCTCTATCTATATATCTATCTATCTCTTTCTCTCCCTCCCCTATGAACTGTGCCCGTGATGTTTAAAACATAATATTATTAAATGCCCACCGACGATGTCTTCATTCGCTTTGCCATGCGCCTATCTATCTATGTATCTATCTTTCAATATCTACTTTTCTCTATCTATATATATCATCTGTCTATCTCTTTCTCTCCCTCCCCTATGAACTTTGCCTGTGATGTTTAAAACATATTAAATGCCCACCGACGATGTCTTCATTCGCTTTGCCATGCGCACTCAGTTTCGATCACTTGGCATTCATGGCGCCGAGAAAAAGGACGCGCGCCACCAGCGCACAATAATTCAGCATCGGTAGTGAACTATTAACGCAGCTTTCCGCGGCGCGGTGTAATTTGACAACCAAGGTAAACACGGGCCGAATCCAGTCCCCTTTTTTTGCGCCGGTGAAAATCAAGCAAAACGTAATTCAATTCACGTTCGAGAATAGGTGAGTTATATTTACTTTGGCAACTCGCTTTTCCATACCCCAAGTGGACTTGACCTGTGACGTCACGACGGGGGGGGGGGGGAGGGGAGTTGTATACGTGGAAGGAGAAACTTATTGGCAGATAGGTCACAAGAGTCTGGTTTAAATTTGTTAGACATATTGATTAATTTCTCAGATTTTCTTCGAACATGCACAATCGTTGGTTAACCAGTCTCCGATCGAAAATCAGGAACGGTAGAGTTGTAATTATATGTATTGTGAGCATTACTTTAATGAGCTTTCCATTCTTTTCTCTTTTGACGCCATCAAAGAGAAGGAAAAAAAGAAGAGGAGAGACAGCGGGAGAGAGAGAGAGTATTACCTGTTCAGAGGTGAGTGAGCTCCCGTGGTTCATTATATGTGCATGAACTACTTATCTGCAAACTGATTACTCGGGGTTTTTTACGTGATTAACGCGGACATGGAACACATTTGAGTAATTTGATCAGCGCGCTATATCGCATCTCAGCGGGAGGTCGTATAGTTGCCTTCAAACCCCGTAACGAGCAATACCCGTCTCGAGCTGACACACGTCCGAGTGGGCAAGTGGTGATGGTGGTGGGGAGCAGGGGGGGGGGGGGGGTGGGAGGGGGTGTCAACAGGGGCCGGCGCCTAGTCAGTATACACATCATGACATATCAATGCTAACGAGGTTGCACTATATCGCCGTCCCCGTGGACAAAAGTTCCCTCAACCATTCTGCTTTATTTATGTAATCCATCGCTTTTGAGTGCTGTCGTAACACCACCGCCATTATTTTATTTATGGAATCGTGCAGTCGGAAATGCAAATTCTACAGAAACTACGTGGGGGGGGGGGAGGGTGATATCATGTTGCGCCAGCAAAAGTCTGAGAAAAATGAAAAAGCACTTTGTCACTAAAAAATCAGAAATAATCATTGTGCTTCCAATATTATTAATTTACATCCTGACCGACATCAGGACAGTGAGCCGAGAGTGTGTGTATGTATGTGTGTATGTGTGCGTGTGTCTGTGTCTGTGAAGGTCTCTTAGTGCGTTTTCTATTTTTCATTTCATCGAGTTTCATCACCAAAACAAGCAAGCCTGTCGAATGGTAAGTGACTCATTTCCGGGTATGTCTTCTGTGGTAGAGCATCGCAGGTCTGATTAAAGGAACAAAAAAAACAACAACAACAACAACAACAACAACAACACTGTACTTGCTGGTTTGAAATTATTCAACTTGCAAATTTGTTTAAGGTTATTTTTTTATATTTATGATAGAATTCCCGAGTTTTGTTTGTTAAAGGAACATAATTTGTTTAAAATGACACAAAGGGTCATTAGATAAGACTCGAAATTGAAATTATCCGCACCAAAATGAAGAATATGAATATGGAACAAAATATTGAGTCAAACGTTCAAGATTAGAATATATAGAGACCAATATTAAGTATTTTATGAGCATTTTTTTCAATAACAACAACGTTTGAGCTGTTTTTTAATTTGATCTCAGTATTGTCTGGGGTAAATCAATTTTCAGTTGCGCCCCATTGTATTTTTTTTCATAAACAACATCAACATCAAACATACAAACAAAATCTATCAAATCTTTTCCACGTTTTCTGCCAAACATGAACGTAACTTTTTTTTTCTTTTGGTTAAGCTGTAATCGTACCTTTAAACATTAAACGAAATTAAGAGTCTTAGTTATGTCCAAAACCTACACTAACATGATTTATCTATACATACATGATTATTATACATGATTATTACATACATACATTTATACATATATATGTATGTAATCATACGTGTGTGTGTGTGTGTGTGTGTGTGTGCGCGCGCGTGTGTGTGTGTTTGTAATCCTTTATGCATTATGTGTATTTACGTATACATGGATATAGCGCGTAGCATACATGTCTTTCTCGTCGCTGAATGAAAAAGTGTAATAGCAGGTTGTAATGAGTTATTGTAGCCAATGTACTCCGACGTTTATAACACGTCAAGCGGCCTTGTGTGCCAATCGGGCTTGGCCAGGGTTCACCTGATAAATCAAGCGTTTTCTTGCCATCTCATTGTGTAAGGAAATGGCGGCTGTGCGCGAGCGGGGACTTCGCGCGTCTTCGATGCTCCCCTGGCTCGCTTCGCAACGCAATGCCTCGACTGCCTCTTGTCGTATAAATAAAGCTTTGCATGCCTCACTCATGCCTGATGCTGATGCTAATGCTTTCTCTCTCTCTCTACCATCCCCCAGGGTCCGCAAGTGGTCTGCTCCAAGCGAAAAAAAAAAGAAGGTTGGGGCAACAAACCGTTCTAAGGGAAAACGTCAATTTGAAAAGTCACGCCGTCTTTGCAACGAACGAATCACATAAATCTCTACGGCTCTGAATGCCATTGCTCATGGGCGTGTTTGACATGGTCTGTATGTTCATGTGCGTTGCATACATTCTATTATACACATTCTTTACCCTGCACTTCGACATACACAGACGCATACCTGTGTAGGCCCTACTGTATTATGTAGAGTGTACGAAAAGCCCTACCCCCCCCCCCGAAAAAAGACATAATAGACAGAGATTTATAGCTATATATGTGCGGGAATACATTTATGTATGCGTATTATGTATATGTATATAAATATATATATATCACGGTATGAGACAGGACCTTAATAAGAGAGAGAAAATTTCGTGTGTCCTTTATTGTCCTTTACATTTTCACCTATTTTATATTATTACATTCAGTCCGTGCTTTACAGCTGATAATGCCTAGTACACATTTTCTTTACACTGTCTCACAAATAATACATAATATATATATATATATATATATATATATATATATATATATATACATCTTGGAATTTTCCACGTGTTGGACTTCGAATGTTATTATTACATAAATATATACATACATACGAACTTCACATTCCTTAATAACTCTTTTGTTCCGCTCCCGATATCTAAATACAATGAATTACATGTAATGGACAATAAACCCGTAATCATGTATTTCTTTTACTCTATTTTTGAGTATATGATTTTATTGTATATTGAAAACTACTAAATTTTTATGTATGTATTTTTTGTTTTATAATTATGTATGTATCTATGCATGTAGATATCCCTGTTTGTATAAATGGCAGAAGAAAAAAAAATCCCATATTGGACAATAAAATGAAATGTGAATTCCAACCTGAATCTGAATATATTATATATAATACATATACAAGGCTCGAGATTAGTAGTGGCCCTTTAGTCGCACAGTACGTGATATCTTTAAGCCCTTTATCACACCTGCCAATTTGCTCATTATAGTGTCATGGTTTATTGTATATTTTAATGTTTTATTACAGTAAATCATTTCATTTTTTATACTTTCTATACTTCGGGACACACACACACACACACACACACACACACACACACACACACACACACACACAATGAAATGATTTTTGTGGCACGAACCTGCCACCAAAAACAAATTTTAAAAGAAATGAAGAAAAAAAATCATTGTTAATCGCACTGTTTTTGACTGTGCATAATGTACATGCAACAATCAGAGTTTTTGACAAAAGGGAGAAAACAGACTTGAGAGAAAGAAGGAAATAAAGGGGGAGAATGTAGGCAGCTATACACAATAAGGAAGTGAACATTAAATGGCAGGGCTTTCTTTATTCAATTATGTCGGAGACTGCCCCTGGTATTTCAAGAGTTCCGGGGAGTTCTTGAATGCATCCTTATAGAGAAACTAGATTACGTCGAAGGGAGCTTCACCATGCCATGTACTTAGTCGTCCAACTGAATACACAGTTAACTTCTACTACTTTTTTCTGCTGTTTTTTTTTTACAACCATGTCTTCACTCAATGCTGTCATTTTGATGCTTATAATTCATTCGCTTGTCTACGAGCGTTTCGAGTATGGCCGAGCATTTGGCAGTATGTGACATTAAAATGCAGCAATTTCACTATTTTTGTGTCATTTACAAGCAGGAAATCAGGCATTTTAGGAAGATGAGGAAGCGAGGGAGGGGAATGGGTTTGAAAAAGCGAACATTGTTTTCTTTGTTTTTTGTTCAATCAGCATGGCAGGGTAACTTATAATCTAACGCTTGGCTTACGACGGGAATCGTCAGATATTGCAGTTTATGTCGCCACGTTCCCCATCGCTTGGGCTGAGGAACCGGCGTAATTAATTGCCCAAATGGCGCATATGAGAGTTATCTTCGGTAGATATGGATAAATCAGTGGCTGCCTCGGATATCGTGCATATTGCTGCTGAAAATAAGCAAACATTGCATCGAACGAAAGGTAGAATTTTTCCTTTCTATTTGTAGGCATTGTTACTCCTACAGAGATGGCTTTAGAAGCTTTTGTTATTGTCTTTTTAGTAGTTGTTGTTGTAGTAGTTGAGATGTTTTAGCGAGTTAGTTTTTTTTTTTTAATCAACACGTTAGCCAGTTATGAAATAAACTACACTATTCCAAACACGTCCAAAACCGTTCAGTCGTAGATAATTTTTGTAACAGTCTATTGAAACTGAAATTGAAATCTATTCTACATGAATTCAGAAAGCATGTATTATAGAGGTCAAAATCCAGCAGAATTTCTAGCTGAATCATTTTTATTACAGTTCAGCACAATCAACAGAAACATATGGTATCTTTTCACCTTTCGATAACAGCAGAAACTTATTTTTTAGTGACTAGATGAAAGCACTTGAAGTTTCGATCAGCTTGCTGTAGTTTCCAGTGTGCATGTGTATGTGGATATGTGCATCCAGCCCCAAAACCAGTGCTTGGGACTACATTAAAGATGGTGCAGACCAAGACCAGGCAAGCCAAAAAATTAACCTCTAGTTTCACAATTTGAAGTTTACAAACTACGCGAATAATGCAAGATGTTTACTTTCCAAGTGCTATATATATATATATATATATATATATATATATATATATATATATATATATGTATGTATATATATATATATATATATATATATATATATATATGTATATATATATATATATATATATATATATATATATGGATAGACTAAAGTTAATTTCGAGCATCCTTAATTTACCCAAGACCACCCTCCATTGCCCTCAAACTGTCGATTTGATTTTGAATGGTCCAAGTTTAGATGAAATGAATTCGCAGGTGTCTCTCTTTTCCCCTTAAATTTAGAGCATATTTTGAGCATGTTACCGAACAGACCAATAATCACTGCTTATAGATCATGACTGGGACACATTTTGTCCCGAATGTTTCGCTCTTTAAGTTGAAGATTTTTCGAGGGATTATTTTTCTTCCTCATAAGGTTAAGTGGGTCTTCGGCTGACATACAGCGACGTGGTTCACACCCACACCAGATAATCTAAATCAGATCCTTTTTTAGCAAACCCAGCTGAGTAGCAAATCGTGCCGTGTCCATTACCGCCACCCTTCCCTTAAAACGCTGCTTGCCAAATAGGCAATTTTGACGACCTCGGAACTCCTGAATCCAATAAGGCATCATCTTGTCTGGCACACGATGGGTTAAGGGGAAGACGTAACTAGATAATGTATGATTGCAGTTTGAGATGGAGAGACAGAAGGAGAGAATGAGAGAGGGGGCGGGTGGAAAAGGAGGCTGATGGAACGAACGTGGGGGCAGAGCAAGACAACGTGACAATTAAAGTGATTCAGTATTCGTCACCCAGAATACACCAGGAATCGCTAGGCATAAAAAGAGTGCTTTGTTGAGCGAAACGAGGTGTGACCTTCTGCCCCGATGCAAGTGCAGTATATTACAACCTCCCTCGAATGGCATGTAGAGATGTGTATATTATGATCACGATTCCATCAAATTACGCGTATGGGGAGTGTCACTTTTGCTCTCTCATCAACAAGTCTGGCATCGGTACATTAATAGAGCAAGTGACACTGGGATCATAATATAAATTGCTATATTTTGATGACTAAATTTCAGCCTGGGGTTGCATTACGTTCATACGCCACAAAAACTTACGGTCACAATGATAATCTATTATAACTATCTACATCGTTAGTCGCTCTGACACATTTCTTTAATCTCTCTATCTCTCTCTTTCTTTCTGTATATATATATACTTTATTACTGAATGATTTGTGTTTGTGTGTGT
This sequence comes from Diadema setosum, assembly GCA_033980235.1. Lineage (NCBI taxonomy): Eukaryota > Metazoa > Echinodermata > Echinoidea > Diadematoida > Diadematidae > Diadema > Diadema setosum. Next base: position 24,229,608 of record CM067060.1, read on the forward strand.
ACATAACATGCATAAAACTTTAAAAAAGCATAAAATGTATGTATATTATATGTGTAGGCCTATATGCGTACCATTTCAGCGTATGTATTTCTGAATGTATGTATGGCTTTCTTCTTGAATATATTTGTGTCTTGGCTTCTATATTGCTCATAATGTTCACCTATATGCAGCTGATATGTAGGACACGAATCTCATGATTTTAATCAAGATCCTGCTGTGTTATAGGCCTCTGCAATGTTATGTGTACATGTTATGTATGTATGTTTGTATTTATGTGTGTATTTGTGTGTGTGTGTGTTTGTGTGTGTGTTTGTTTTTGTGTGCGTAGAGTAATTCATCAAACCTGTCAAAATATGAACCTTTTAGTGCCCCCCCCCCCAAAAAAAAAAAAAAAAAATCACATCTCTTTTGAACTCATAGCAATTTTTCGCTTCCTGGCGTCACAAGCCGTCCCGTGTGCTAATGGGTGCCCACCACCTGTGTGCTAATCAGCGGTGATAAGGCAAGGATTTTCATCCGTCAAAGGAGCATGCAGTCCTCGCTCCATGGCCCGTAAATGCATGTGCAATGTTAGATCTTATGGAGTGGCGAGCTGCAAGAAGTGTGCATGCAATTAGGACGTCTAGAAAAGTCAGAAGAAAAGTGGCATTCAATTCTCATATGGCAAAATCTAATCTCATGTCAAAGTCTAATCCCCAAACTTGACGATTTCGACATTTTTTATGTCTTGACAGCTGAAAAACCTTTTTTAAAAAAAGCATGAAGCGAGTAGTGAAAATGATATGAGCAAGAAAGCTATCAAGAACTGCTGTTGTATTATGACTACTTGCAAATTTAGCAATCACACCACATGCCATGTTGAAATTCAGAAACCGCTTTTTTAACCCATACGCTGGAGTCATTCACAGCTTTTCCATTAAAGGCTAATGCTAACAATATGTTACTTCATTGCAATAAAGATAGTCTGTCACGGTTTAACGGGTCGTTCGTGAACTTGCACAGAGCTCTCTCTTTGTTTACAATTTGTATCTATCCCTACATCGTTGGTTTGTTTCTATTCAGCAGTGTTAGGGGAAAAACACACCTGAAAACAACAAATAAACTCGAAGGTGCAGATCTCCATATCTCTTGTGGCAACGAAGAGAATACTTCCAATGTCGACAATATAGCAGGAACATTTTCATTCTCTTGAAAACAGCAAGAATAATGCTTGCCGAAACGTCTGGAGTGGGTAGGCCCTTTTTAGGGGCCACTATACATACCCAAGAAAGAATACGTGGCGTGACGTGAAGCCTTCTACTATATACTAAAATAACATTTCGGTGTAACCGTTGCTGTAATTACATAATTTACCACAAACATATTGTTTATCAACAAAGCCAATTATCAATTCTCTCCTTGCAAACATCAATGTTTCTCGCTGTCACTTTTGTGATGCGTTAATACATCCAGGTATTCATTATTTCGTTGTTTAATCTGTGCATGATGCTGATACATATAGGTGGCAATAAAAGTAGGATTGTATTATATTAGAAATGAAAGCTACTCCTTGAGATAAACTGCACCAACTCACTACCTTATATTTTACTGTATGGGTTTCAACTGTACGCCCTGCCGGCACGAGGGTCCTCCTTCCATATACTAATTTATGCAAGTCAATCAACCAACCTGCGGTGTGTCTACTGCTCTCACGGATCTCATCACTGGGACATTGATTCTGGGTTTGAAAAGACATGATCAAATACGCATGCAGAACTAATAACTCATTGCTGATTGAAAAAAATTGCACGACTTTGGCGTTTGATAGAAACAGAATACGCGTAATTAGCTCAAGCGTCCACTCAATGCGATAAACAAATACGCTCATCAGCTTAACGTTTTGTCCGCTATCCATTCTTCTAATGGACATGGCGCCTTGGTACAAAAGGGGTGGGGAGAGGGAGGTGGTTGTGAAAACTGGCGGAAAGACAGCAGTAATCATTAAGAACGATGCGTAGTCTAGCATGCATGCAGGATACCGAAATCATATACTAGCGCATTTGCTGAAGTTCCATTCATTTAATTCATTCATTCATTTTCCATATCCAACAGATTCATGAGATTTCACAGAAAATGAGTGCATAGATTATTATTAGAACGCACAATAAACGAAATTCTACAAGTTCTCCAGTATGGAATTAAAAAGGAAGGTAAAAACCATTTTATGAGTACGTGAAAATGTTGCTAAAGTTGCGATTGGATTTAGCCCCCTGTCAATGGAATTAAATCCACTGCCCACTACTTATGAGGCATGATAATCTCACATTTTCTTTCCACGAAACTCGACACATTAACGGGGAAGAAATTGTTTCGAAGCACTTTTCATAAGCACGTCATTACCCGTCATGGCATTCCTGACGGGTACTGCGCATGCGTGTTGTGCAAATGGGTTTGGGAAAACGCCCTTTCCTTGGTGCGTGGAGGTAAGAAGGCTTTACAAACGCAGAACTCTTCCACTGGTGATAAATAGGCTATAACTATACAGGTGGTATCACATAACAATAGCACTTTCTTGTGTGACCATTAATACTGTTACGTGTATATAGATGTTGTTTGTTTTTGTTTTGTTTTGTTTTTGTCGTTACTACAGTGGTACGATTTCTGCTCATCCATCGTAAAGGAATGTTTCGCAAGGTGTATTCAAAAATATCTATAGGTGCTTCTGTTGGATTTGGATGATGAAAGTACTTTGCAATTCCATGTTAAAGCCTGAATCTGATCTACTTTGCGTTCACTTGTGAGTTTTACTAGGAAATCCAGGGCTTGAATTGATTTCTGGCAGCCAATGAAAGTCTTCGTTCTCATAAATCATGAGTGTGTTATGGATTCATTACGGTCATATCTCTTTTAATGAACTAAACATATACATCTTAATCGTAGCAAAGGTAATATAGTGAGGATGTAAACAACGATGAGTGTAAATGGATTGAGTGAATGCAGCAATATTAGCAGAACACATCTGTGAAAGTTAGAGAAAAATCAGACAGTCTGTTCAAAAGTTATGCATTTTCAACGTTTCTGCGCAGTCACGGCTGGATGAGAAGACTACAATACGGGTTATGATGTCACATGCGTAGAACAATATAAAAAATGTAGAGAGAATTAAAAAAAAATCATTTTCTGCCTGAAAAAAAAAGACACATTCCCTCAATTTGTTACTGGCGCATGTTAAGGGTAATCATTTCCCCTCTTTCCAGATGCCTGAAAGCGGCAAGTTAGGTGTTCTTTTATGCGAGAAAAGTAAAATATGTTGATTTTTCTGCAGTATTTCTTCATATCGTTCTACACATGTGACATTACAAACTACAGTAGTCTCCTCATCCAGCGATGGCGGCGCTGAAACTTCAAAAATTCATAACTTTTGAACGGATTGTCCGATTTTCTTCGAACTTTTACTCATGTGTTCTACTAATATTGCTGCATTCACTCAATTCACATGTATATGAAGGTGAACTTGTCCTTTAAACATCCAACTTGCAATGGCTTGATACATAGCAATGCTGCTGGTGGAGATACATAACAGTTAATCTTGTTGTATTCCCCATTGCTTGTGCAGATTACGGCATTTGAAAGGAACTAGCGGATCCAGCGTAGTGGGTATAATACAAGCTATTGTCTATATCAAATCCGGTTATATTATGCAGTACTGCGCGGCGTAATAAATTCCGATTGTGAAATAGAGGAAATGTAATATAATATAACATGACTCTGAAATCGAATGAGAGATAGGGAGAGATACGAAATGTCCCATCCCGTTTGGATCACTTCATGCATTCGAGTAAGTCTCAGGTAGAAGCGAGAAGAGACAATTGGTATGTTGGTATAGGGAAGAAAAAGAGAGAGAAAAGAGCGGGAAAAAAAGCTGTGGAGGGGTGGGGTGGATCTTGCATGTTAGCAGACGAGAGACAACGATGCTGGGAAGAAAGCAGCCTGGTGCATGAGGAGAAAGTGATGGACGACGGCGTGAATTGGGAGGAAAAAAGAGGCCAATTTCGAAGACAAAACAAACGTGGTTTTCCGTCACGTCGACAAGGAGAATGCATCTGCTCACGAGAGCGGAAGAGACAGCACGGGGGATCTCCGTATGGCTGCATGCTAACTGGCTTTCCTTTCCCAAGGTCCTTGCACTAGACTTGCGAGTCATCCCCCATCACACACAGATACAGACGCACAAACACACACGCACGCACGCACACACACACACACCGTAACGAACACGCGCTTTCACATACACACACATAAAAATCACATCAAAATACACACATAATACATGTACAGATAAACGTGATTACACAAAAGACACAAACAAATATGCAAATTCACTCGCTATTCACTCTCACATGGTTACACGCATGCATGATATGCACACACACACAAAATTGACATTTAGACACACATGTTTACACACACCACATACAAACGCACACACATGCATACAAAGGTACATGATTACCTTATCCACAATGGTCACTTTTCTTCAAAACAGCATAAACATGGTCAACTCCAGAAATAGCATACATAACTGTTTACAATGGGGGAGGAGGCAATAAACGTACATTTTCATTGTATCTACGTGTAACTGTCCTGTGCTGTGTTCTTAAAAGTGTTATATGATGTGAGTGTGTATGATTATTTAGCTAGTTTGTCATTTTTGTGAACATAGTGAATATAAAGCCTTCACAGTATCCTAATATGCTACTCAACTGTTCTTGTCAGAGGATCCAAGGTTCAATTGATCTAGACATTTTATTCAACTTCATTTATCCACACACACACACACACACACGAAAGATGTTTACGACTAGTCTGCGCAAAACAAACACATAAAATTTACGAGGAAAGACACGCTGCTTGTATCTGATCATGAGCATTCTCTATCGGGTGAATAATGTACATTTAGAATGGTATTGTGATGATTACCAAACAACGAAATAAAGAACGATTGGAAAGAGAAATTCGAAGAAAAGCTCGTCTAGTGTTTACGTGCTTCCGCCTCTTTATAACCGCAAGCTTTCTCTCCATATGCATACAAAAAGGAGGAAAAAACAAAAACATCCAGGATTCCACGCATTTTACAATGAAGCTCGCGATCAGTGAACCTGAATTGAGAGGTTTTCGGGGTTTGTTTTTCAACCCGAGTTGAGCCAGATTTTAGTGTTACCATGGTTACAAAAGTTGCCTTTTCGAACAGTTTGAAACATTGATCTCAGCTAATGAAAACAAGGAGCAATGCTATAGTCTCTGATCTCTTCGTATGAAAGCCAGAACAACCTTTACTTCTAAATCTTTGCACAGACTTTACGCATAATAAAACAGCTTGTATTTTGTTAAGGTGGTAAAACATGTACACACGAACGATTATATGCAAATATTAGCTTGTTCGTTAAAGTGATATTCTCAATCGTTCATTGAGTCTATGGTGTGAATAAAGCAGTTAAGACTTTAACTGCCAAGACACTTAAATAATACACTATGATAAATCCTTTTTAGTCAAGAAGACATATCCAGAGTGACGAGTTTCCGATCTACCAACTAATTGCAATGCAAAATTCACCGCACACCCTTTCACTCCCCCGAATGGCAATATTATCTCTCGTTGCAGAGAACCGGCGACCCATTTCGCCTTCCCCCATCGCCGAATCGCTCGCTGCTTGCCATTAATCTTATCTGATCTCTGATTTTCAGTCGTCTTTCTCATCTCAGTTCAGTGTGCATGCAGGGCGGCAAACTTGGTTCCCCGTCTCTCGGGGCCATATTTTTTTTCTCTTGAGGGCCTTAGAAAACAAATCAATGTTTCGGCACCATTTCGAATGGTCTTCCGTTTTGTGTTTTTCCGCCCACACCGATGGCATAAGAAGCTCCTGAGTATGTGTTTGTTGATTAAATGGTCATAGGTTTTATGTGTTTTTTTTTTCTTTAGCATGATTTGCTATTATAATATTACTCATTCTACAGTTAACTGGGAGGGTAACATCCTCTTTTCAAGGTAAAGAGGACATGATGTTAAAGCTAATTCTCAATAAGCTCTACCATAATCTTTTATATGTAAAAAAAAAAATACAACGGGACCCTACGCAATGATAACTTCAAAGATAGTGAATCAATCTAAGTACAATTTCAGGGTATGAAAATATAACTTATTATCCACATCTCACAGAAAACTCCATCCGATTTGCTTCAGTGGTCAAAGAGAAATTAGGAGTTTTATAAAGCATGTCATAGGAATCCCTTCCCTCCAAGTTTTGTCCGTTGTATTCACACATTATGCAGTTCCAAGAACATCCATGTGCTAAACTTGGGAGAACCAGACCTATGACATGCATAATGATCCACATTTTTCTGTGACCATTCAACCAAATTGAATGGGGTTTTCTGCAAAATAAAGCTAAGATGTTATATTTGAAGTCCTTGAAGTATAGCATTTCCACAGTTTGATCATGTTGGAAGTTATCACTGCGAAATCCGATTGTTTGTTTGTTTATTTGTGTGTTTTGTTTTGTTTTGTTTTGTTTGTTGTTTGTTGTTGTTGTTGTTGTTTTTTTTTTTTTTTTTTTTGGGGGGGGGGGGACATGCTGTACAGTCCGCAATGACCTCTGGAACCACAGTCTTTACAAAACATGGAATAGTCTTTTAGAAGAGCAGTTGAAAACGGCCCAGCAGAAAGTGGTAATTTACACGTAAATACCGCATGAAAATCTTTTGTTGATTTGGTTAAAAAGAATGCACTTTCACCTATACATTCCTAAATGTACCAAGTTTCATTACAAATGAATATTTCATAACATAGTTTTGATGAAGACTTTTCAAGGTTTTAAATCTCTCAGTTACAAGTCAATTTCAAGGAGAGGTCTTCAATGACCTTTATCTATATACGCATGCTCAAATTTTAACAAACTTTAGAATGGTTTATTATGAGCAAGGTGTCCGACAATAATCCGAGAGATGAATAGAGCCAGATAGATTCAGAGACTAACCGCTACAGCCAGATTTATCAGGGAAGGAGAAATACTATTATCAAAGTACATAAGTACTCAGTATAAGTTGCTTCATCGCAAGAAAGACAAGAAAAGATGAGGGAATGTTAAACTTTAAAAGACAGTTCAACACAAATTTGCTACGGAAGATAATTATTCAGATTTGTTCTCTTTTGTATTAATCTGTGCGAATCTGCGAACAGCCGAATTTTCCAAGGCACATTTCTTGGGTTATGCAAATATTAAGAAAGCTAAAGTGGGCGTGGATTTGTATTTGCCTCAAAAACGCAAAGTCGAGATTTTGATCTATACATATAGAGAGGTTTGCTTTTTGCACACTCACTAAACCCCTCCCCCACCCCCGCCCCCGCCCCCAAAAGGAAATATGTTAAGCTTCTTTCATTTTGTTTAGGGTCTCAGGAAGTATGATTATAAAATGCAGATAGGCAAAAATGATGTGTATTTGAAGAGCACTGTAACTGGGAGATCAAAATCGAGTGTTTAATTGAGTCGCAAGAGCAAATTTATATTTTGACAGCAAAGAAGGGCATAATATGCATGATATAGAGTGAAGCAAACGGAATCAAAAATATGGAACAAAACGAAATCGAGTCTTGTGTAAGTGAACAAAAGATTTGTTAGTTTTCATTCACAAGTTTTGCAAACAATGGATTATTGCTTATAGATTCAAATATCTTCCTGTGACATTGGTATTGGTATTTTTTGTTGTCATTTATACACTGGATTCTGAAGTACAATTCAAACATTTTAAGAACTTATTCCACTGGCGACATTATTCTCGTCTACTAGTATCTTTTTGACCTTAGTCCTCCCGAAGCGATGAAGAGGACTATCGTTAATGTTGCATCTTCCAGCGTAAATCTTGCTTAATGCTAGTAACACAATGTCTAACTTCATGCTGTGACAGACTAGACTAAGATATTAGCATATCCCATAATATGCTTGCAAAAATATTCAACATCTTTATTTAATCTCTCTGCAACAGACGAGAATGAAGATTATTGTATGTATCTGTTTATTTGGTGGGGTTTATGCCAAAGTTAGTTAGAGAACTTCAAAATAATGTTTCTGCGGCAAAACTCTTGGACATCGATTTATGGCTTTTATTTTCGACTTCATACTATCATACACGTGAAATATTAAAGCACTGATGTTGTGCACTGTTTACGTTAGTACAATGTGAAACCGATCGAAGCTGTCACTGTTTGGTCTCGTGATACGTGGCGAGCGCAATGTCATATAACAACATAATATACATATTTTCATATCCCATGATGGAACCAATGCACTCCATAGCTCCGCGCACAATGTTACAGCGTGCACTGCTGCTTCACTGGTATATATATATTTTTTGAGGGGGTGATAACATTGGGTTCGTGTACATTCCTTGCTCACCACGCACTACACTGTATATGGAAGATGGATCGAAACTCATTTACAGGAAAAGCTCGCAGGACCGTCCCAACACGCTCTGATGCCGGCATCAATTCGCTTCATCTCAATAATCCGCAGTATTTTATGCATCTGAGCACCGAAGCACAGCACCATGATCCGCTTCCTGCTAATGAATGGAACCTTACCTACCCCACCCCCACCTCTCTTCCTCTCTTTAAGTACCTGTCTATCTATTGCTCTCTCTCTCTCTCTCTCTTTCATATGTACGTATGTTTTACCAATTGCATTTGATCTCAACTCGCACACGCCCATTCGTGCAACCAATCAAATGACATGTCAAGGAACTACATGACTCTGAGATGTCCACAAAGCGTAAAATTTTCGAGGTATATTGTCTACTCAGATGCATATACCAGTAATTTGGCCGCTGGCAGCTTTTATACACCCCCCCCCCCCGACCTCAGTGATACACAGTCACACACGCACACACTTATATATATATATATATATATATATATATAAAATCGAGTGAAAATATTCACTCTTATAGGAGTGAATACAAAAAGAGTGAATTTCGAGTGATTTTTGAGTAAAAATGTTCATTTTCTCTCGTTTTGGAGTGACCTCAGGGATCACTCCAAAATCTTCGAGTGATCCCTGAGGTCACTCCAAAATGAGTGAAAATGAAAATTTTTACTCAAAATTCACTCTTCTTTGTATTCACTCCTTTAAGAGTGAAAATTTGCACTCGATTTTTTAGAGAGTATATATATATATATATATATATATATATATATATATACATATATACACATTTTATATATATATATATATATATATATATATATATATATATATATATTGAGAGAAAGAAAATTTACATATGGATGAGTGTTTATATAGAGGAGGACTGTTTCTGTCTTTAGAAATATTGGTACTTACATGAGCAGCACAAGATAAGTGACAGTCAACCCTATATATGGATATAATACGAGTATTATATAACTGGTTACTCGTTTATCTACATGTCTACCAATCTACCACCTATTTATTTCATTTAATTACCTCTTTCTATTATTCATACTTTACCCCAATGAGGCACTCTTCCACGAGGCCATTCAAACGTACGCAATCATTATACGTGGTGTGCCATTAACACGTTATAAATGATTAAATCTTATACCATGTATAAATCAATTTCCATACAATATTCAGCGCTTATATCCACATTTAAAAATCACCCATCTCCCCCCAAAATAACAACAATTCTCAAAAATATTAGGAGTAATGAACATACACTCATCATATTAGTATGTGTTTTGTTCTTTCTGTAGTATAGTTTTCTAGTATTTTGTGTTGCATTAATGTAGCTATTTTAGCTGTAATTCTTGGGATCAACCATAGAAAGACCAACGGTCTATGCTGATCCCCACAAACTAAATTAACTGTTTCCTGTAGTGTTTCGTCTCTTGTCAAATTGTTTGGAAAATTGTACATTATTTTTTCCAGTATTGTTCAAATGTTCTAGGTATAGTTCTTGTATTCTTTGAAAATGCTTTTTATCAGGATGTAGAAATCAATGAAATGTATTAAAAAAAAACAATTCGGACAAAATTTGGCAAAATGTAAGCCATAGTCCTAATGCAAAATCCATGTAGATAAGAGTGCACTTGAAACTCTTTATGCCCACCCAGACCAGACACTACTGTGTTATATCTATTTTGAAATTCCTCTTTACCTCACTGGCTCTCAGACTGAAAGAAAAATAAACCCTTCATATTCTCAGTTTATGCTCTCATTTTTTCATGAAATAAAAAAAATCCATTCTCTTCATAACGCGATTTTTAATAACAAGGTGAAATTCATTCAGCGAGGAGAATATATCCTTTAGCCAGAGAGGGAGAGATTGAGAGAGAGAAAGAGAGAGAGAGAGGGAGAGAGAAATATATCAAGACTCTTGATCTATTCTCTGTATGAGGTCAATATTATCACAATGTTGCATGGCCATGGCTCCCATGGTCACTTCTTCGTAGAGATCAGCAGGAAATTTGTATACGGAGCCGACGGAGTAAAAATGTCAAGGACAACTGGTGCTGTGTTGTAATTTCAAAGCACGGACGAACGCCCTTCGAGTCAATAAACTTTCCAACATATTACGTTTTCAGTTTGTGAAAGTATATATTGACTGAATATAACATAAGAGACTGATTTCATCAGTTGTATCGATCACCCCTGCCATTGTTTGAGATGGGTTTATGACAAGCCATATTAGGTGAGGTCATTATTAATTAGCTGAAACGACAACACCAGAAATATCAGTGTTTCCTGATGAGTAACAATATCTAATTCGCTCTAAACGTAAGGCCGCGTAAATGTGTATGATCTCGATTGCACTCTATTTACTGATTTATGATAATAATGCACTACCAAGTAACACTTATAATACCACGACAGCTGAAAATGCACTTCGACCGCATGAATATTATCAACATGCACCAATGGATTGCAACAGTACATTAATATACAATATCCATTCCCCTCTACGAATTCAAAGTTTTATATCGCACAACCGGGAAACATAGCGAAAACAAAGAGTCCAAAATGTTGTAGAAAAGGGTTTATCAATACAATGTATTTAGAACAAGCTTCTTTCAAAATGTACATGACTCTTTACTCTTTCGACCTCACGAAAACACATCTCCCTTACCTAGCACCCAACCTTGGTGTAATCAAATTAGTTGTCGTGTCCTGGGTCATGAATTAGCAACGATAATGACATACGATTCTGATACAGGGCAAATTAGTGTCTGAGCATAATTGCACACACTGTTGTTTTTGCATTGGTTGATGATCATTCCCAAACATTCCTTCTCGTTTGTTAGTTAGGGTTTTTTTTTTTCGAGAAAAAGAAAAATAATGGCGCCTCTGTTCGTCATGGGCCGTACGGGCCCAAAATTCTGGGAGTTTGGCCAACATACCAATTTGATAAAATGATTGTACCGCACCAAATGGGTCTTTCGACTTAGGTGTATAAATGGGTACCTGGCAACACTATAGGGTACAAATAATGGCAGGGGTCTCTGGTAGAGCAGTGGAAATACTGAAAAGGCTACCCTAAATAGAGTATAAAGACAATGTTATTAATGTTGTTAACACAATTGTTATTATTATTGTTATCATTATCATTATTATTATCACTATCATCATCATTATTGTTATCATAAGTTGCATTATCATCATCATTATTACTATACTCATATTAAAGAGCGTACTATTCTAAATAGTGGAATAAAATGTATATTTGATAAAAATCGATTTTAAAATCTCTGAGGTATTGAAAGTTTGAAACACAGAGCAAAATAGAGTGGCCCTAATAAAAGGTGGATCCCACCTTTTATTAGGACCACTTTGTTTTGTCATCAAAATCTCAAATTCTTATAAGCTCTTTAATATTTCATGTAATTGGTTTCTAAATATCTCGCATAAAGTTCAAACCTGAATTCCCATCCCTACCAAAACTACTAGTACACCATCCCTTTAATATCATAATAGTCTCGAGAAAGTATTGGACAAGCATTCTGTTTGTCAGGAATAAATCCTTGCTATAAAAAAAAATGTAATTTTTGAATGTTGTGTTATTTGCGATTATCTGTATATACACTCCATCGGAGTCATGACCTGCAGTGAACGCGTGTTTCATCTGCAGAGTTCAGATAACATGGTCTAATTCTTAACATCCTGCTCAGCAGACGGCACAGAACTTTGACCTTATCATCACTTATTTACCACCAGGGAACATTCTTATGTTTTGTAATAAACCATCTCCCAAACATGCGTACATGCACGGGGATTCCATTTGTGATCCGCTACTGAGAAAAAAAAAAAAAAAAACTCGTGCCGTTAGTTTATCAAAAAGACGGTGAGGAAAAAATATTTAAAAAAAGAAAATAAAGAGAAGATGAGGAAAAAACCCCGGATTTTAAGAGTCTGCTGAGACTGAGACTAGGCAGTGTGTTTGACATGCTAAAATTCAGTTTCCCGCTGAAGAGTGATAGGATTTCACTATAATAATAACATGCTGCTCCACGGATTCGTTGATGCCATGCAACAGCCCAATAAGTTTGATTAGGACCGAAATGATTTATGCATGTGCTATCAGCAGTAGATGTTGATGTACTGTGCAAACCGATAGCTTCCTATACTTCCATTATAAAGCCTTTCGAAGGGTTCAAAATAATCATGCGAGATGAAAATTTCCATGTATACATCTCAAAAGTATGATATTCTGTTTTGATACGTTAAACGTCAAGTGAACCCTCCATGATTCCGTTTGTGCTCCTGTTGCATATTCTCGTGTACTATAGCAGGCTCTTTTCACTACAACACAGCTATTTACTATAACAAACTTGATATTGTATGTATTATCTTATATCATCTTATTAGAACCGAATGTTCTATTGTTCCATCGTTTAGTTGATGCTTCAAGACACTTAATATTGCGTTTGACTCTGCTTTTTTGGGGGCAGATTTGGTTCTATTTTTTATTATCAGATGAAAGTAATTTCACAGAGAATTTGGAAAGTTTCCATCGTAAGATTTCAACGCGTGCAATGTTACTATGAGAGATATACGCCTAGTTTTATTGTCCTTCACGTTTAGAATATTCACGCAGTATGGACACAATTGAAAATTTTAGAAATTTAAACATTCACATTTTTAAAACGATTTGCCATCTTTCTATATGTTTCAAACACATATATTATGAAATACATATATTATACGTGTACATGCGTACGCACGCATAGACACAAACCCACACACGCACACCACACACATACACGTATACGTGTACCAGTATGCATGTATAAAGGACTAAGGGGACAAAAGTATAATTCATGAACGTTTTGATATGTATAATGTTCTGTATAACTGGAGTGTATGCATCTCTTTTCTCATCAGGCTGCATTTTGATACAAAGGCCTATACGTTCCGCACATGAAACTGAGGGTGTTTTTCCCCCGTGGTGCATGGAGTAATCACGTCCCGTCTAGCTGACTGGCTCGCAGGCAGGCCGGTCACTCTGCTGACACGCTCGATGCGGGTATTGATTTTTTTTTCTTTCTTTTCTACTTTATCACGTTCCAGTTCGGTTCGTGACGCTAATTCACAGACGGCATCGTGGGAAATGGATATTAAAGGGGGTATAGTCAGGGGAAAAGAATGAGACCCATCGGGGTGAGTGAGTGCATATTGATGATGATGCATTTTGTTATTGTTGTTGTTGTTCCTTGAATTATGCAGCAGGTGCCCCCTGGTGTGAGTGAGTAATTTGCGCCTGAACGCGTGAAGGAAAAAAAAAAGATGTTTACAAACTAAAGAGATAAGTGAGAGAGGAAGCAAGTTTCAATGCAGAGAGAAAAACAATCATTGCATAATCAGAGATGACGATAACAAACACATTAGTTTTACTTTAGTGAGTACAAAACGATCAACGGCCAGTGGCTTAAAACAGGAGATTACACACTTTGAATTAACGAATATACCATTACATCGCAGGCATGACATACAATTATTTCGCATTCAGAATAGTGCATCATTACCACGCTGCGTAAGAAGGATACTGGCGGAGGAGGGGAGATTTGGTGTGTATACGACCGGATTTCATGTCTCACGACTATTTCTAAAACTTGCTTGTCATCAATTGATTTGTAAAAGTTATATAGCGAATCAATATCTTGTACGGGTACATAAAATGTATGTGCTTGTGGATGCTGCCTGCGCATGCGCAAAGACAAAATAATGTATAGTGTGCATGACTCTAGTTCAGTGGTGTGCATGCGTGTGTTGGTGTGTGTCATCGTGTAAAAATGTGGGTGCAGATGTGCGTGAATGCTTATGGTGTGTGTGTGTGTGTGTATGGTGTCTGAGAGAAGAAATGGGGAAAGGAAGAAGGAAAGAGGAAAGACAGAAAGGAAGAAAAAAGTATGGTGTGTCTGTGTGTGCCTGTGTATGTGTATCTATATGTCTGTATATCTGTGTTGGTGTACTGTATATTTACGTGTGCGCAACAATGATAACAGTCCAAAAGTTAGTTGTGTGACAGGAGGAGGGAAGCCGTATGAGACAAGCAGAATGCTCCTCGGGCCAGGCAGGTGCCGCTCAATACCTCGTGCCATTGCAGTGTTATCATAACTGTCCCAGGATCCACACAGTACATTGTGACTGCGATGAACACCGGTAAAGACAAGTTAGTCCCCCTTGGTACAATCATCAATACGTTCCTTGACGTTGTTTGTGTTTCTGCTACGTTTGCTAACCCTCCCCGTTGGACTGTTTCTACCGATTTGGCTGAAGAGTGACGAAAGGGTGAAAAGACAGGTCTTTACCCACATACACGGCAGACAGATTTCAATAAAGTAACAGGGAGAACGGCGACATTTCGTAGGTTTTAGCAGGACTTTCACGAAACCAAAAAAAAAAAGCTACAACCCAAAATCAACCCGAATAACTGGGCTTTAAACTGATCGCAGAAGCCGCACAAGGACAGTTTCGTGATGCCACAATATTTTGTGGTCGATACTATAGCCGAGGGGTGCATAGGCCCAAACCGCCAATATCGGCAAACGGCCCACACATTCAGTGTTCACAAATATCAATGGTGTCTTCTTCGATTTACATGTGTTATGATCACTTCTTTGGTTAAAAACTCTAAAGGAGTTGTTTTGGTGTGGCTGTTTTTGTGACAAAAATAGACAAATTTGACTTACTGAGTTACTCTCATATCGTAAAGTGCGTCCTTGACAATAAAGATATTGGCTTCTTTTTATTTTCCCATTCTGAATAGGTGATTGATATGATAGGGCTTTCTACAAATTGCAGTGATCCAGTAGACATTCATTGAAGAACAACGGGAGAGTGGTATTTCTCAAAAAGCTCATAACAAGGCTCTTTACACTCGATTTTAATACTGGGACATACGCTCAACAAGCTTGCTTCTAGGTTGATTCCATCATATTTCTTTAGCATTTATTTTCAGATTCCAACTTTCATATATTGACCACTATTATGTTCTATATGTTTGCAATATTCTGTTATGCTTCCTAGCTGGATATCATGTCATATCGTTTTGTTATGATTGATGTATCTTTTCACCGAGAAATATGAAAATAAATTAGAATTGAAATTAAAAATAACAGTGACCCATTTCAAGCTGCGCTATATCATTGCAATGTGAATCCTCGATTTTCGGGCAAATTCATTAGTTTTCTTGAACTGTAAACGTAATGTCAATGTAACCTGACATAAGTTGTAGCATTGACGTTCTCCTCTTTTTTTTTTAAAGAGAAAGAAAGACATGTGCCATTTCCTTTTTGTTTCAGTTTAGTGAGTGTTAATATCATCCCTACATCCAGGCGAGATGATACAGTTTCCTATTTTATTAATGGCGTTCCATGATGGCATAGCAACTTTAATGTTGTCCGTCTTCTCTAGGTTATCCCTGTCTCTATGGTTGATCCCCCCGCTTGGTCGTGGAGAGACCTCCCACAAGCCTTCATTGCCTGTAATTTGATTATTGTCAAAGCCTGTTTAGACAGACGGGTGAGAGATAGAATTTTGTCACCGTGTCACCGAGTCGAGGGGTAATTGGTGCAATGGTGTTGGATTAATTGCCATCAAGTTGTTTTTTTTTCTGTTTCAGTCGCTTATCATTGGTGTATACTTGTAAAGCATTTATAGGGAACCCAAAACGCGACACTCCAACTGTGAATACAAATTAAACCTATTGATATCGGGATCCCGAGTTCGTCCGAATTTGTCCCACTATTACAATATGTACCTGGTGGAAATAATAAAATGCTTCTGATTACACCAAATCCCCTCGCAGTCAAAAAAAAAAAAGTTTACAGAAAGCAATTCAAGGCAGTGCAAAGGGCCATAATGTTAATACAGCACCGCACCATATGTCTTTGACAGAGTGATATACGTGTACATGTGACAGTTGACGTGCAAACGGAACGTTTTCTTTATGCAACGGTTGGCTAGTACACCATCAGTGACTTGCCATTTACTATGATCTGATGAAGTTCCAGGATACGAAATATTGAGGTAGGCCTGTGTGGGTTACCTATACCACAAGCATACAAGTCATTAAATACTCGTACACATGCACGCAGACGAACACACAAAAGCGCGCTCACTCAACAACACACACCAGACAAACGTACACACACACACACACACACACATCAGGTATCTAGACGGCATCGCGCTTTCTCGCCTAAAATCACGAAACCATGAAAGTGTCTGATGTGGAATGCACAGCTCGTACAACGCAAGGTGTTGGCTGATTATGCACCCACGAAATATAGATGAACCGAGAGACAGAGTTATGATAATGATGGAAAATGAGAAGAAGGAGAAAGAGGAGCTTGAAGAATGAAGTACATAATCTCCTGACCATACATTCTTAGTCCCTGTTGTGTCATTGCTTTGTAAAGATCAGTGAAAAAATGTTTAGAGCCACACAAAAATTATGCCATGCCAATGACCAAGGTATATTGTTGTGGGAGAGACGAGTTCGATCCTGTCCACTATGTTAGATACGGACAGTATTTCGACCAAGCGAACTAATTGGCTGATGCTCTGGACAGGTCCTTCCTCTTACATTCCAACCGAGTGCAGCCTGTGGCAGTGTGCCTTTCTAATTAGCCCGCAACGATGCGGAGAGCGCAGGGTATAACGCTGAACAAATTGCAAATACAAGTAAGATTGTTATCATTGTTATTTTGATTCTAAAGTTATGTACACGTGGTATTTTGCGAGAAATCGATCTCGACCTGAACGTGCGCAGTGTCCCATGTAAAATTAGTGTTTATATGTGGAAGAAATTAGGTTTGAGACAGACGTTGCTCTCAAATGCTCCCTTTGGTTATCAAGAGTTCGGCCTAGATAATTATGTAATCACAATTTTGAATAGACATAGTTTTATGCATTCTCCGAAACTTACATAATCTACCAAGTCCTTTCTTATCTGTGTGTAGTGTGGGTGTGTGAGAGTGTGTGCATGTGTGTGTGTGTGTGTGTGTGTGTGTGTGTGTAAATGTAAGAGCCTGTGGTTGATTTGAATATCTTTTCACCACCTATTTATTAGATGAGCGGTTCCGTTATCCGACGTCGAGAGATCGATGCTAATGCGAGGGCTGAAAACAAACAAGCCGTCCGACCCAAAATGTTTCCGCCCGGAGTCAGCGAAGGCTAAACAAATCCATTTGAACCGTGCATACTCTCTTCCTCCGCATTAAGATTGAATGCAGACACCCGGTTCTTAAAGGGGACATGTTAACGTGAAATAAAAGGCGAACAAACAAAAAGAAACCCACTGAAAACGAAAAAGAATGATACAAACAACTTACACAAGGCATTGTTTGAAATAAACTAGATACAAGGGTATAATAATTTGAAGGTTAAGGGACCTGAAAATCAATATAAACGGGATGCTGAGCTCTTTAATTTGATGCATTATACTCTAAAAAACTTTCTCTGCATGCTATAGTATTATGTAGGCCTATGGTGATATTGCTCTCAAGCGCTTCTACGTTGTTCTTTGTATGTGTATTTGGGTTCTTTAAGAAAGATTCTCCAGCAATGAAATGGTGATATATATCTCATGATAATAAGTCAAAATTTGCTTAAATTCTATCAATGTATTGGTTTTACGTCAGTGCTACACATTATCAAAAACAATATTGTCTCCAGTGGGAACTGACCGCTGAACAAAGAAAAAAGGTATCTACCAGCTGCACCGAGCGTGATTTTGAGTGATATATAAGGGCATCCCTTACTATCACTTTGGTCTCATTTGAAATCAAGTTTGTTTTCCTTTTAAATAGACATAACACTCATGCAGAGGGAAAAAAAGGAAAGTGGAAAAAACACACCCAAAAATCGTCTGGTCCCTACATTTCAATCAGTATATTGTGGCTCATCAAGATAAAGCTGGCAATTCAATTAGTCGCCGGTTTTTAAAATGGCATGTTTTCTTTCCTTCCTGTTGTCGAATAGCACTGATGGCTAGAAAATGTTTTTGACATCTTAATGGGCGTTGCTGGGGAGACTGTAACGACAGCTACTTAAGCGGAATAGATTGATCATGAGTCCGAGGATTCGTTTTACAAACATTTGCAAATTGTCATCAACACCCATTTTAAGATGAAAAACGAGGTATGATACTATATGTACTTTCTAAATAAAAATTTGTTTGTGTAATTTCATTTTATTCACAAGAGTCTGCAAACATTATTGCGTCATTCATGTATACAGTGAGAACATAACAGATTCGATATGTGAGAGTTTTGATTTTCAGTCTCACAATGTATGTAGATCTAATATTTTTTTTTTGCATTATCCACTAAAAGAAAATAGCTTGGTAAACATGTGCCAGAATAGTGACATCACCATCTCATCTAATTTACATAGTGTTATATCGTTGATTCGTGAAAACGTGCGAAACTGTCTAAACTGAAAATTTTAATAGTTGTTTTGATTGATTTCACTTTTATTATTGTACGTCAAAACCATAGATGGGGTTTTCACTTTAAGTCAACATCAAAACTTTTTGGAAGTCTGTTCATTCGCATCAATGAAACGTTTCCATTATCACAATGTGAGATTAAAGAACCTCCTGTCTCAAATCAAGACGGGATTATGCATGTGTTGTTTGGATGTCTGTGCAATACAGACCAAAGTGAGTCCTATTTTCGCACTCAGAGATGAAAAATACTTTTTAATGGAAACCAACACCATTATACTTTTCAATGATGAGTAGTGTCCAAAACTGTTATCTTATCAGAATATTGATGTGACACACACACACACACACACACACACACACACATACACACACGCACACACACACACACACACACACAAACACAAAAGAGATTTTAGACATTCAAGACGCTGAATGATTACCGAATCAAGATGTAATTTATGTCATAATTTATATCCAGAGCCTCCAATGCAAACCTGTTGTGACTAAGCCTCTTTTGACCGCTTAAGTAGCTTCGAGATGATTCATTTCGAGCTGTTCAGTATTTTACCAGGTCTCCTCCCCAGATATGGAGGAATAAACGAGAATGCCGCCTTTATATTACTGCTCGATAAAAATATGCCAATATCAAGCAACAACAGAATAGCTAGAATGGCACAAACTACTGTTTTATCGCCCACGCTAGAGACCAATGGGGTGGGGTGGGGGGGGGGGTAGGAGGAGGGAGAGGAGGGAAGGGAAACTGAAATACTCAATTGACGCCAAAAACTCTGCCGCCATGTCCAGCTAGTAAACAAATCCCGGAGAATGTCTCCGACCGAGGAAACTGACCCTCGAGCATCTATTCGAGGGGCATTGTCAAGGCAGTGCAAGGATGTCATTGCATTGACAAACAGCTTTTCTTCTTTTCTTTTCTGCTAACTTTCCCAGCTACGCAGACACTTCCTGATGGATAACAGGCGTGAAAGAGAATGCCAGAAAGGATACTGGAGTTATTGACTTTGCACGTGACCTACAAGTCTAAATTGAGCATGGCAACATGCCCAGGGGTCATCCCACTAGACCGACACCCACGAGTCATACAGCCCACGAGTTCGATATTGTAAACAGGTCCATGAGTCAGACAGCTCACGAGTCATACAGTCCATGAGTTCGACACTAGGCAAGAAAAGCCCATGAGTTCGACACTAGGTAAAAACAGCCCACGAGTTCGACAGATACAACACGGCGCGTAATGTGTCGGTCTCGTGGGCCTTGTTGGCTGTAGTGTCGAACTAATGGGCTGTATGACTCGTGAGCTGTTTAACTTATGGGATGTATGACTTGTGGGCTGTATGACTCGTGGGCTGTATGACTCGTGGGTGTCGGTCTCGTGACGTGCACCCCATGCCCACATTATCAGGGAGAGTTTTCGCGCGACATACGTTTAGATTTAAAAGGTGACTGAAACAAGTACACAAAAACCTTTACATAAAATTATAAGCAACAATGTTACAGAAATGGGGGGGGGGGGGAGGATAACGTTTCTTGTCAACATGTTGTTTGGAACACATAAACACAGCCGTAGGGGTGAATGTTATTGACCAGAAACCACCACAGTGTTCTTTCAAAATATTTAGCAGCCGTGTTAACACTTCTCCGACAATCAAAGCAAATATAAACTTTAAACCGTTTTTCGCATGAAGTAATTTTAGGAAAAGAAGGACGAAAACATTGTATCGTCTTACAATTTCTACCGCACCCCAATGACGTAAGCAGCATTAAAAACATCAACACTGCATTGAAAGTATGTAACATTTGAAGTATTTTATTATCAAATATTATGAAGTTTAGCATTAGAAGTTTAATAACAACACAGATTTCATCGTCCGGAGTCCTCAAAGTGTAATAAACGACCAGTCATTGCAGCTAAAGTGGCAGAATACGTCAATATTGTCTTTTCGCGGTCATGTTCATAATCTCTGTACATTGCTTGACGCAGCTATTCCAGAAAATAAAACCGTAATAAATTGATATTCATCTAGAAAGCATTGCGTTCAATAATATCCTGGAGCACTGAGTGACAGCTACAACATGAACTGAAATATGTGATGAAAAATTGCGTTATCTTCTGTTTTTTTTTTACGCACTTGGTTTCGATTTGGTATCTTGAGACATATTAATAAAGATCTTTTGAAAGCACGTTGTCTTTTAAATAAATGTGACGTGTGTTATAACCACAACAGCGCTTAATTTCATGTTTTTAGTTTTTTATCCCTCCCTTGATCATCTATACAACCAAGCCTTTACATTGCACATGAACTCATTTAACTTTTCTTTGGATTTCTTGTTATCTCCGAAACACGATGACGTCAAGTATTTTTTCCTTGTTTGGTCACTCCAGGACTGGCCTTTCGTGTAATCTCACAAACACCACCGAATCAAGCTTCTGAAATTCGCCGTCTTGATCTTGTCAGCATCAATTTAACCCGTTCCGTACGGAACCTGTTGGCTTGCATGATAAGTCTGTGGGCATATAAGTGTCATTGCAGCTTTATCATCATGGATCTATAAGCGACATTTTATCTCTGAACTCTATTTCCATAATTTGGCCTCTTTTGCTCAGTCCTTTTTGACTGTGCTTAGAAGACATGTATACGCTTACTTTGCCTTGGAAGAGAAGATCTTGTCAGCATCAATTTAACCCGTTCCGTACGGAACCTGTTGGCTTGCATGATAAGTCTATGGGCATTTCACGATTCAGTATGGAACTGGTTAAGTTGATGTTGAAGGGTCAATTTTTGTACGTGTGCTCATCACTATAGTATGTATAAAATTCTTGTCAAATTAGCTTGATCGTGTTCTAATGCAGTTGCTTTTGTTCCATTCTGAATTCTGAATTCGCTCTTGACTCACGATCGGTTGGGCAAACTTTTTGTTTTTCATAGAAGACAGACTGTCATGCAGCAATAATGTTTTTCTTTATTCACTCCTGATATGATATTCATAACTGATACTCTCAACAGACAAAAACATACACGTAGAAACGAAGGACTGGTACATTATTAAAAGAGAGTTCTGCCCATTATCACGGATAGAGAATGTTTGGAAACCAAAAACACGCCCGAATACAGAAAAAGAGCATATAAGGAAGTTCCGTCATGACTCCGATGATCAGTTAGAGGAGCGACTGTTAAATTCACCTAAGAACATTATTCATCTTAGGTATTTGTAGATAAATCATATCAGGGAAGTTTTCAAGCGCATTCGACTTAATTAGTTTGGGTTTCTCTGTTTTTCCTCAAGAGCATGAAATTCTTGAAATCAAATTCAATCACATCAAAATGTTGATATTAGTTGAACGTCGATGGACTCGCAATTTTTTTTTTTTTTACCATGACCAAAGAAATCTTAAATATGATAAGAATGAAATGCTACATAAAACTACCTATTCTATGCGGGTGAGCTCACACCCACCCACCCACCTACACACACACACACACACACGCGCAAACACACACACACACACACACACACACACACACACACACACAAACACACACACACACACACACAGATAGAAGAGATGCTCAGTATTCCTCCCCTCGTCGCCATAAGCGATCGTGTGTGGAGAAACAAGTGGCGACCGCGAATATCTTCATGGGTTGCCCGGGTGACGTGCATGC
Organism: Diadema setosum; assembly: GCA_033980235.1. Taxonomy (NCBI): domain Eukaryota; kingdom Metazoa; phylum Echinodermata; class Echinoidea; order Diadematoida; family Diadematidae; genus Diadema; species Diadema setosum. Next base: position 24,252,251 of record CM067060.1, read on the forward strand.
TGTGAATGACGGTTGCCGTTTGATACCTCCATGCACATCAGATAGCCGCTTCCTATGTCCCTTTTTAAAACCGACTGCATTATCATGGCAGTGCTGGAGAGGTTGTGAGAATCTTTCAGCTGTTAGATTGCCGAGCCTCGAATCTCGGATTACCCCGGCACAGACTGACACGGATTCTGCAACCAGCTCCCATGGCCTTTTGGTCGAACAAGTTCGTGGTAACTTTATCCCGACTATCTACAGCGCCTTGCGGGGTTTTTTGCCTGTATTATCTCCTTCTCACCAGTCCATAATGGTTGGATATTGATTGTCAATCGCCAAACCTTGGAAGCTTACTTCAAGGTGATCATCGTGCAACCTTTTTGTGCTGAACTGGAAATAAGATCTAGAAAACACAATTGCCAATGCCATGTCGTTGGTTGATCAGAGTTGTTTGTGTCAACGTGATGTTTAACGTTTATCATGAAAACATATAACCTTGTCGTGAGAGTGTGATTGAAACTGCATTCGAATGATTCTGTTATTTTTTTTTTCAAACGCTTCAAACGGAACGAATAAGTTCCTGTAATTCAACGGATACATTACTTATTTTTATACCCATTTCAACCTATTAATTTCCTCATATATATATCAGTTCTGTCAGCATTATTTTTAAAAGTGTCATGGCAGCTTTATCGTCATGGTTCTATAAGCGACATTTCATCTTTGTTCCTTCTTGCCATAATTTGGCCTCTTTTGCTCAGTCCTTTTTGACTGTGCTTAGAAGACATGTATATGCTTACTTTGCCTTGGAAGAGAAGAGTGCTTAATGCGGTCACGTCTTCATTTACATTCATATACTTTTGACGTGTTGAGGTTTTGTTGCAAGATTATTAAAGTGTATCAATCATGTCGATCAGAATCACTCTTTTTGGTCCCAGTGTGTCTGTGTTTCACGTACAGCAAACGTACAATCTCAGTGTTGGTATTGGCGTAATGGAGCTTGCAACCGTCTTCTTCAATATAACATGACATGCAGACTATAACGTTGTTGTTTTTCTTTTTTGTATGGTTCCATGCATCAATACCCTTTCGAACAGGTGTCAAGCTGTTAAATTGCAACTCACAAGTCCGCTGAGAAAGATTTCGTCACCTGCCTGACGAAAGAGCCCTAAGGTTTGCGCGCTCAAAAAAAAAAAGAAGAAGCAAAAATCACAAAATATGATGATTTCATCATTATGAAAGAGCCTTTCAAAACTCTGTCGAATAATGTTACCCCCCCAAAAAAAAAAAAAAACAAAAAAAAAACAAAAACAAAAACACCCGACTTTGTTTCGAAATTTCATTGTAGGGTCCTTCTAATGGGCAGGTAACGATTTGGTTGGATCAGAAACACAAACGTAGGACTTCTCTCGCGGAGGTGTCGTGGTATACAATATGTGGCATGGCCTCCTCATCCTGTATTATTTCAAAACTTTCAGAGCAAACAAAAAGGCGCCGCCATTGTTAAAATTAAGGAGCATAACAACATTGTTTTACAGTCTGCTTGTCTATTCACGAACCATAGCTTTTGCCTGATGAGCCTGTGTCAGTGTCTGTATCATTAGCATGCAAGACATGTGCCAAGGTCATTAGCTCTTTATCCGGTGTTTGATGGATGACTGAGGTACGCCGGCTGATGCACGGAGTCTCGTGCAGTGGGGGTGATGTGTCGATGTCATTAAGCTACTCGAAGCAGATCCCCATGTCACGCCTTGCAGTACGAGACACTGTAACCGGTACATGTACGGTCTGCCACACGTATAGAATGGGCCCTATATTAAACTTGCAAAGAAAAGCTGCATGCTTGCGGCGAAGAATAAGGACATAGGTGAGTAGTACATAGGTATTGAAATTATCATATAGCTCGATAGGTGTACAGGTAGAGACAGACAGACGGATAAACGGATCTAACCAGATCGGTGGCTGAAAGAAGATACAGATAATACAGTAAAGGTAAAAGAAGGCAGAAATATCAACAGAATCTATACATTCTCAGAGCTGGGAAAATGGTGAAAAAATTAAATAATACGATTGGCATATAGTCACTGGCTGACTGATTGATATTGATTTGATTGATTGGTTGATTTTACTTGTCTATATACCAACACATGGGTGTTATGCAATGTTGCAATTTTCTCGTTGTTTGTTGTTGCATAATCTTTTTTTAATCATTTCTTAAAGATGCCGAATAAATGATACCGAAGGTAATAATATGATAATAATGATAATATCGATAATGAAAATGAAAATGATCATAATACCCATACAAATAAGAATAGCTTTATACGGGCTCATATACGTAAGTGTGGGATACTTAGGGAATGGAAGAGGACATTTCTATCATGGGAATGACGTCACTGTTCATTTTGTAGGACAGGGACCTATCTGCACAGTTCAAAAAATCAATTTAGAATTAACATAGTTATTATTGGATTTGACATAATTTGCTTTCGTTCCATGACTGGCAGTATAAGGCAGCCCAACATAACTGCTAAAATGATTTTGACCGAAAAAAAAATAAGAATCAATATTTATATTACATTTATTTGTCTCATGACAACTAATAAAGGTAATCATTCGATATCATTATGGGGCGTCATGGTATTCCCACAGTTATGAAAATTTACTAAAGTATCTTATGTTTCATGGAGAGTCCATTTCATTCGCAAGATTGCCGTTTGTGAGTGTTCACCAACTAATATGTTTTTAGCTAGCTTGCGTGGTGGATGGTCGGAGGTAGTTCTGCATAATAGACAGTGATTCACTTTGGTTTTCTAATGATGTCAAATTACGCAACCTATACATGCTTTGTAAAAATGGTCATGCTATTACTATCGTCACGGTAATAGTAATTGCTACATTCACGTTTGTGCTCTAAACCATACGCAACGCCACACAGCTATCTCAAACGAAGTTAAAAAGTTACATAATATGTCAGCCACATATGCTCGTTCTTTATTTACTGTACATTCTACAAAATATGTTTGATACGGTCAGTCACGTTAAAAAGATTAAGAAAAATAGATTCGACTTAGGCCAACGTTATGCTTTCTATCCTTCGTCTGGGTACATGCATGATGACATGATGATTACTTTTTATATCAATTATTCTCTCTGTCGCCTCACTTGCTGGGGAGACAACGGAAAACTCCCTCATAATCTATGAATCACGAAATGTAGATTCCTATCAATTTGATGAGTGTGTCGCCATGACAACGTCGCTACAAGCATCACCATCATCATTGTTTGTCGGCAACTGTAATTATGCAATATTAACATCCTTAGAGCAGAAATCGTGGCAATATTTCCTTTGATTATTTTGTGCGCCAAAGAACGCATTGTGCATGTGTGTATATGCGTACGTGTCGTATCACACTTTCATTATCAATGAATAATATATTCTCTTCCCTCTCTCTATCTTTTTGTAATATCTCTCTCTCTTTCTCTCCCTCTCTCTCTCTCTCTCTTGCTTGCTATTGAGGTGTTAAGAAGTTGAGCTGAGTTTTGGAGACGATAATCGACATGGGTCCTATTTCCGATTTGTTCACTCGAGACGTCCTTGATACATATTGTACGAGGATAAAGTTCGCGTGCCCCTTTTACATCCCTGAAATTTAGATTCCTTTCATAAGTTGCTATAATTACAGAGGTAGGTAATGCAGACTAACCGTTTTTCCTCATATTAATAAAAGTGGAATCTTCTTTACGATGGGGGAGGGGTGAAATAAATAATATAAATTTCTAGTTAATTTATTCGGACACCGAAAAATTCCAATCGTTATTCTCGGTGCGGTAGGGGAGCGTTTTCTCGAGTGACATGGGCTTAGTTTTTTCATTAACAAATTAAAAAAAAAAAATCCAAGGTGTATTACCATTCATACACGATATTTGGGGACATCATTCTTTGACTATGCAACATTTCGTGACATTTGTAAGAGGGATATACGACCTTTAAGGTAAAGTCATCGCGCGAGCAACATGCACATCACCATTAATACACTGACATTCAGTTCAGTAAGTTCAACAAGCATGTTGCACAACTGCTTGCATTATGTACACGGGGTCCTGTTTGTGCATTAAAAAGTGTGCGCATGTGCGGACGTGGAGGCGAGGATGGTGTTCCCTGACATGAAAGAATGAGGCGCTACATGAGGACACAAGTAGCCTCAAGGCGAACAAACAGGTCGTGGGTTTTATTTAGTCTTCATTCCTCGTTCTCCTCCTCCTCCTTAGATCCTCCTCCTTCTCCTCCTTTTTCATTCTCTCTCTAACTCTTCTCGTCTGAGATAAATTTCCACTTCGCAAACATGCTGAGACTCTGTTAGTTTGTGTGTGATATAGAGACCCTGCACACTGACCTTTAAAAATGATTAGCATGTGTGTGTAGCAAGAAACTTGTTGATGGTCTTTGCCCTTAAATCTCATAGTTTAACGGCGAAGCTGTACATCAGCTCCATGGTTTAACGTAAAGAGGCTTGAACCCCCCCCCCCCATTATTGTGCTAGCGCTATCATCACTGTAGGCAGCTGCAATGAATGAATGCCATCCCATGGAGTTCTGCAGCAGTGACAAGGTAGATGTAAAAGACACACTCATAATGTTACTCTAGCTGTTAAGTGCGGCGTTTGCGTAGATCAAAGATAACCGTCAGCCCACAAGTAGTCAGATTTCAGAGGCTCCTATTCGCTGTACGTGTTGTCCTAGAAAATCTCTGATAATGTCACCGCTTAATAGGCTCATGGATATCGTGGACCGCAAAGTCGATACCACCAACGCCAATGAATTATGAATGAAACGAAACCAAATCAACAAGTCACTTATCATAATAATGGGTACTATCGGTAATGGCATGAAAAGTTTTTGTTTACAGAAAGAGATTTAACAAATAACTGCTGTCATTTTCAAACGCCTAAAGATGCTTTTCTTAACGCCTTAAAAGCCTACTCTAACGTTGTTGGTTGTTTTTTTTTCCATTCTCCCCATAAAAATAAATTATCATCGGCCAATAAATAGTACCAAGTATAAAGGATACAATAATCCCGGATGGTCCGAAAGAAAACCAATTCAGCAACATCACAAAAAGGACACAGCCGTTACAGATGGATCCGACCAACGTTTTGCTGGATTATTACTGTTCACAATGGAAAATCTGTCATTGATTTGGTATAAACGAAACCTATTTCGAGAAAAAAAATCCAGTGTTTTTTACTATCATTGAAAATGGAAAAAATGAATACTAGTAAGGAATAGGCCTGATGTCACAAATCCTTAGGACAGGGATCGACCGCACAGACATTATCTCTGTTATCTGAACGTCAACCTAGTGAAAGAACACAGAAATGGGTGTATGGGAAGATCTAACCAAAGTTATGAACAAAATATCGAATATTGACTAAATAAACGGACAAATATGTAATTTGCGATGTTCTGAAGTATTTTTTCTTTTGCCAGGGCAGTTGTAAAAGCGTATGCGACATGTCGTTTTCTTTACGCGTGCGCTTTATGGTGCCAACTGGAGTAGTTTTACATAAAAGATATGTCACCTACTTGTATACAACCAGCGGGGACAATCATACATGCGGGAGTCACAAACAACACGGCATGACACCCATCCCCCTCCCTCCCCCAACGGGACCGAACACACACACACACACACACACACACACACACGCATATTCACACACATACAAAAGGATGAAAAGGTCAAAGTGATGAAATCTCACCTGTGAAGCAATACTCGGTGTATAGAAACCACACTGGAGGCACACGGGTCTTTCGCAGTCCTGGCACTCCAAACCTTCCTGCGCCGAGCCGGGAATGGCCGATTCGTCCAGTTCCGTTCGGTTGCAGACGGGGCACAGATTCTTCGAGGCGCCGTCGGCTGTGCTGGATGCGTCCGAGGCGCGCCTCTTGATATCTTTGGTATATTTCGTGAACTCGTCCTCAAGAATTCTGGAGGAAGAGAAAGGAGGAAAACAACATCCACACATAGAGTACACTCTTGATATCCTTGGTATATTTCGTGAACTCGTCCTCAAGAATTCTGGAGGAAGAGAAAGGGGGAAAACAACATCCACATAATAGAGTATACCATAATGCTGAAGTAGCAGTTAAAGCTGTGCATATAGTGCCTTATCTACAAAGCAATATACATGGTGAAACCTTAGTGATCATCTGTGAGGAGGTGTATTCCTGCACCATGTGTGACGAAGCAGGTGCTTTGGTGTCAAGCTTGAAATCAATGACACCATGTGAAATTTTGCAGATACTGCTGTGAACAAGGACAAAGTGGACCAATGTACGAAACAACCATTGAAACACGTCATGAATTACTATGCATGTTTGAGAGGTGCGAAACATTCCATCGACATAGTAATGGTGAATTTATGATTTTGTTTACTTTCTCAGAGAATTCATTTAAGTACACAGCATTGATTTCCATACATGTATACGAAACTTCACGAATGGCGGGTCTGATGGTTATCCACCCGTACATTTCTAACACTGGTATACTCTCAGGGTTCGAATCATAAATTACCAGTCCACCACATACCGGTAATATGACATACCGAAGCGGCGTCTCTTGTAATGAATCAAATATAATGTAACAAATCGTGTTGTAAAATGTTGTGCATGCGCACTGAGATGTCCCGCAGTTCCTTTCCAGAGTAAACACACACTGCAGCTGTCTACAGACACAAACACGCGACACATTTTACATATGTATATATTTATATATATAAGATACATACATATAGATATATACTCTATAGGATACCTATATTATATATGGCCATTACCCTGTGGGCGAGGATGCAAATATTAAAGCAAGCATGGGTTTCGGGGGGAAAAAAGTGCTGAGTTATGCGACAAATAACTTTTTTTATGGTCCGTGTGTGCTAAAAGCGATGTAATAACAACCTGTATAGTCTGCGTTAGATATGAAATCTTTACCTACGCTGGTTTACGGTGTCGTCTGCAGTAATAAAAAGACAGCATAGACTCGGAAGGTATTCTCCTCCCATGCAGCACGATTTAGCTCCCAAAACTACCGGGTGGTCTGCTCTTTGCGTTCTCCTACCACGCTGTCAGCCGAATGGGTCCACCTCGAATCAAATTATTCCCAATGAAGTGAAACGCATTTCCTAGTGATTACATGGCTTCGTCCACATACGTTGGACTTGCCACTAGCTCTCCTATATAGCTGCAAGCATGCATGATCATAACATACCGTTCCTGTGGTGTTATATCATGCCGAGCAAAGTGAATCTGTGCGAGGTAGCATTTTGGTACCGTGTCTGCGCGGTAATTCGGTCCTGTCGTCTGCAGAAGCCATCTAGGCTTGCCGTCCTGTAATTTATATAAGAGGGCGTTGATTGCGCCGGCGGTGAAACTCCATACCTCGAACATGAGAGATACACATACCAGTACTTAATAAAGAAAGCCAAATGACTCTCCTCTCCCCCTCTCTCCCCCACTCTATCTCTCCTTCCCTTTCACCCCTCTTTCTGCCTCTTTCTTGCCTGGCTTCTTCCCGGTCATATTATATGCATGTTCAAGACTGGAGTGTGTCGTTTACATCTTTGGGAAAGGTGACGAATTTAGAGGGGACTGGAGCGCACGATTCTGTCGTAAAGTTAACGTTAAATGGTATAGGGGAGAGAGATCGGTTCATGCAGAATGCGTAATGGTGCCCTGAATAATGCATGGAAGTGCCCTAAAGGGTGCCAGAATGGTTGGTTGGGGATCTCCGGTATAGTCTGCGGTGAGGCAGACCGCCACCAGAAGGTAAACCTCTCCTCACGTGAATACGCACTCGACCTCGACGAAGTTGGTGCAGACGCCACACTGCATGAGTCTAGGAAGAGCTCATAACCTCACATAGCCAAAGTATGTTTAGTCTTATTTTTGTTTCATCAATTATATGCAAACCAGTAGCAATCACGATTGATACCAGCTTTACTTCTTCATTCGTGAATAAGGACATTCGTAAAGGACATGTTTATACGTTCGTGAAGAAGGACATAATGGGTATACGTTCAAAACATATATTTTGGGGTTGTTATTTTTTTTGCAAGTCAAAAAGTCATATTGTTGCATCAGCGAATAACACCAACGTCTTTCATGATAATCTATCTATAGGTGACTACATGTCTCTCTTTAACCCCTCAGTCTCATCATCTCTAAATGCCATTGTGACTGTGTGCAAACAAGTCAACGATACTGGTGCCAACATAGTTAAGGGATTTCCTCATAGATTTCCGTTTATGAGGAGCAATGACAAAAACGTCATACGTTAGCTGAACTTATACAAACAGACTTGGAGTGCAAATTCATCTTGACGTCGATGACTATCAGACGAACATTATAATAGAAGTCCAGTCAAAAACGTGTTTATACATTATTTCTGGCATATTCTGACGGAAAGTGATATATCGCATTCATATCTATACATAGATTGCTTGATGTGATGACGTCATCAACTAAAAACCCTCCTATCGCTTTGTGCACACAGAAATATCACACAAATTCATGTTTTTGCCTCCAATCCTTCCGAAAATCACCACTGTTAGGATGTTACGACGACAAAGCAAATATGGGAAAAGAAAAACCCAAAGCACCCAACATCTTAAGTGAAGACTTGTATTTCTGTAGGTCAAGTCGAGAGTAATGCTGTAAAAACCATAGTATGACTTGATTACCTATTAAACCTCAACTAATTCGTATAATGATTGTGGTAGCTAAATATTAATGATAAACTGTTCCGTAAAAACGTTGGACCTTTAAAATTCGATTTCCTTCTTATTTAACGCCCGAATCTATATAGAGTGATTTTCTTTACACCCTTCTAATCTTAACTTAACACTGTACATTATATGTGTTAATGCACCTTAAACATGATGAAATGAATGAATGACCGAAAAGGATCTCGTATGACTGTCAAATCAATGTTTGCATGAGATCTGTTTTTAGATGCGACTTTACTGTGGAGAAAAGTCGACATCAGATCTTGCAGACCATTACAGAAACACACACACACACACACACACATACACACACACAAACAAATACGCAAAAGTTTAATGAAAAAAAAAAACCTCTGCAGGTAAATTGAGATTGTAAAAATAATGGAGGGTTCAAAAATGAGGTACTTGATCGTGGTAAAAATTGAAATCAATGAATTTATGTCTCGAGATGTTTTTAATGCAACTGATTGTGAGTGATTATGGCTATATCCTGCTAAAACACTGATTAATCGGCGCTTATTTACTCCGATGTATAGGGCAATTTGTCAATCAGTTACATTATACAATAGAATAATACTATCTTTTTTTAAGTATTTTTTCCTATTATGGATGAAAAAAGAACAACAACAGCCCTAGATAGCAGATCTTCGATTCTTATCCATAATATGAAAGTGGTTTGTGCATTTCTTCATGGCGGTGTCTTCTGATCTCAGGGCTTAGAGAGGTAGACTAGAAAATGGAGATGGAGGAGGGGGTGGGGTGTTTGATGTAAAGGGAGCCTGAATATTATCTCACGATCGAGTATCGGAAGTGCACCCCCGATCAAAGACGGGAAGGATGGCAAGCTGCAAAGATCGGTTCAAGCACACACTTCTCCCCCTTCCCCCGCTCCCCTCCAACACGTGGGGTGCAGTCACGAGCTTGGCCTCCGAAGGGAGTTCTCTTTCACGCGATCGAAGGTGTAAAGAAATACTTCATTGTCAGCTATTATTATACATACCATTACACTGTATAGTAAGCCGCGACTACCAAGAGAGGTTTCAGTTTCATGCTTTGTTTGTACCCCTCAACAGCGGCCATTCTGAAAGACTTCTCATTCTATAAGCGCCACTCGTTGTAGTTTTATGTTGTTTGTCTAGTTTTAAGAATATATGACAACAGCTTAATGTCTAAATTTTATACGATTGCATTTTAGAATTTGACAGCTGCAACAACAAACCAATTCAGAATTTCTGCAAATTTCATCCATATCAAAAGCTGAGTTTTCAAAGGACGGTTTACGCCTTTCACAGATGGAGATATTCAGCATATCAATGATATTATTTTGGATAGGAAAATAAATTAAATGAAATGAAATGAAACGAAATGAAATGGAATTAAATCATGCATAACAGTAGACAGAGATACCTGCATTCATGTGAACCCTACCCACATACTGTAAAAGCCCCCCCCCCCCCCGCCCTAAAACAAGCAAACAATCAAACAGACAATTCGGCTATCAAGAAGTCATAGATAAATGGGGATGAGGAAATAGAAGGCGCATTTTATATTTTTGTACGAAAACCAGACAAGAAAGGTTTTACATCAGTTCAATTAACTTGTTTGATTCGGGATTTTCATGTCTGTGATGGAAACACGGAATATCACTTTAAACAACAAGTTGTCGGCGCATCTGTTAGTTGATAAAATGTGGGTTTCACATCAACGATTATTTCCTTCATCATAATTATCATTGATAAAAGTGTTATAATGATAATCATCATCATCACCATTATTATTACTATTATGTATGTTATTTCATTATTATAATTATTATTATTATTATCATTATTATTATCATTGTTATATATGAAGTATTATCATTACTATAAGTATCATTATCATTATCGTTGTTAGTATCAATATTATCATAGGAATTATCAGTATTGTTATCAATTTTATTGTTACTATCATCATTGCTATTTTGTCCTTTTGCGGGTTATTATGATTACCTTGCTACCGCCATTTAAATTTCAACGAACAGTGACGAATAAAACGTAATCTGAATTAGCAATGATACAGTGAAGATGACAACACCAAATAACAACAGCACTTTGTTGAATGTATGTAAGCATGGCACTAATAAGAACAATCATCATGCATTTTGTAGAGAAATGCGATATAATAATCACCGAGACATTGTTTAACACTGTTAAATTGTATCGATGGATATGTGTTCCCTAAATCAAAACGAAGAGTGCATAAAAAGAATAGAAGCGTTTTTAAATGACATCAGAGATTTACCTAATAATTATGAGCACATCCCACTCGTAAGTTTGCTTTGCCTTGGTACACTCTAAAGAGTGAATGGTAAATCAACATTTCAAATGTTGTCACTCCCAACGTTTTTAAAAATGTTAAATCTATCCCTCAAAATGTTGGATTTTTCATGTCTGAAATGGTAGTTCAACATTTTTAGTGTTAATTTAAACATTTTGTAGGAGTGACAACATTCAAAAGGTTGATTTAACATTTCATTTTTGAGATTATAATAATAGTCCGTAGTTTTTCGCTTAAAGCGTCTTTCCGTTCTTCATGATTATGAATTTTTTCGCCTTGCAAATTTTCTTTCAAAAGAAAAACAAAAATGATCGTGGGGCCTGCCCTCACAGCACAAGTTAATGTGGACTCTCAATCATGACGATTACAAGATCAAATATGATTTGGCAAGCAGGTAATTGGTATCGTCAACACAGATGCACGACGATCGTTCGCACAGGTCCTTTTGCGAACCCCCCCCCCCCCCCTCCCCCTTTTTTTTTTTTGCACGCGCGGATTGGTGTATGTCGTGTGCACGGGTGTGCATAGTGCTGCGCGCGCGAAAAACGCTTATCAACTACAATTGTACGTGCTAAAGTTCCTTGTGCATCTGAAGACTGGCCATACGTATCAAACTCGCATATTATATTTATAACCCTCTGTAATTACATCTAAGAGCTTACAACACTTCGTCATATACATTGATTTGCTTTGAGTTTGAGTTTGGCTTTATTTTCTTCAACGTAATTTCATACAAAATCAAATTTCTTTTCAGCAATATAACACAAAACGTCAATAAACAACGTACATGATTCGAAGATAATAAATAAATCTATAAATGAATTACATTGAAAATATAATATCACCAAATCAGCAAAAAATTGAACTAAGAAATTATGCATTATAGAAGACCTGTCATTATATAAGCGGTTGCTTGAACACGTGGCACCCCATTGGGAGCTGCCTTTCGCATGAAATTTCATTTCAAAAACTGCAAAATTACGGTGTGAGAGATCTATGTTTTAATTGGTTCAGATCATATCTATTCGGTATAGACACTTAGAAGACAATTTACTGTTTATGATTTCATTCAATTCTTCTTTAAAGAACATTGACTTCGGTGTTTCTAAAGGATCCGCTCTTGGACCTTAGTGCGTTTTTTAATATATAAATGGATTATAGTCGAAACTCTTGCCATGAATTTCATCTTATTTTATATGCACTTGATACTTATAGCTTCTAACCTCTCATATTGATATATTTTGATTGAATTTTCATACAAAATAAAGTCTCTTTGAATTTAAGTAAAACACAAGGCGTACGATATTTCAAAAGGGGAGGTGTGCAATATCATATACATTGTAATGCTGACGATACGATTTTGAAAATTGGTTGAATACGTTTGAAATTTGATGAATTTATAAATTGTTTAGAAATAATATTCAATGGTAAATTGAGTGTTAGAACGACCGTATCGATTCTGTTGTTCAAGAATTTCTAATAATAATAATAATAATAATAATAATAATAATAATAATAATAATAATAATAATAATTTCTCGATTTATTTGAATCCTAAATCGGCTGATATGATGCTCATTTATATTTTGTTCGCTCTTTATAATGGTCCTATTTCATCTGTTTTATCTTTGTAATTTTGTCAGGGGAAATACCTAATCTTGCCAAATTCAAAAGTTTTTTTTTATACTCCAAAAGAAAGCACAAAATAAGATTATAAGAATACTGACATATTGATGTTGGAATCATTACGCACCCACAAATTGCAAGACTTTAATAAAGTGAAAATAATAATGTTCTTCCATGAAATGTTGTCACGCTCAAACTTTGTCACCTTATCTATATGTTTCCTTTAAAAGTATAAACTATCATATAAGATCGTCTGATTATTTACTTGTACTTGTTCAACTGACACATCTAATTATCCACTACGTCATACTGGTCCCGCCTTTTGGAATATCTTAGACTGTTAGATTTGAGTAAATTTCATACACAGTCTGAAAATATCTCAAAATACAATATTAAAAAGAAATGTTAATCAGAAGGTATTAAATTGATAAGGTTTTTCGCTTTTTTGTGTGTATTGTAAATATATGAGTCATTCTCCTGTATTTGTATTCTTGGTATTTATGGTACTTTTTACTGAAAAGTAATTTGGCTTTTTACGCACAGGTACCATTTTCTGATCATTTACACACACATAACTTTGACAATAGATTTATGTTCTCTATGTACTTGTCTGTTTTTCTATACTTTATATTCTTTTTTTTCATAATCTTGATTTGTTCCCTCAATGTTTTCACAGTTTATTATGTAAATTTTGATAATAGCTCATATCTAAGTACTGTATTTTACGTAATGAATGAAATGAAATGAATGAATGAATGAATGAATGAATGAGTGAATGAATGAATGAATGAATGAAATGAAATGAAATGAAATGAATGAATTTTACGTAATGAAATTACGTTATGAAATGAAATGAAATGAAATGAAATTTTATGTATAAATAAAAAATTAAAGTTGAATTGAAATGAATATTTGCCCAATGCCACTGATAGTCAACAGAAACCTAAATATCAATGACGTATTCTGTGTATTAAGAGAACGAAAGAAAACTTATCAAGAACATTATCATATAACGTGGCTTCAATAACAATCTTATAACGAAATATGTCACGATATGCAAACCATCATGAAATTGTGACAATTCAGCTGCAGTCTTAACAGGATATCCACGTCAAACGTGGAAACACTATGGTAAAGTGGATTAGGCTCTATACATGATTACAATCATAACTTTAACATCACGCTATTCGATGTATTTGAATATCGCGTAATAATTTTGGTCTAAATATACACAACTCAAACAGACCTTTTACACCCACTGAAGTAAACTATGATTCTCAAGTGTGAAATTTAATGTAGCGATCTTTGAACAGGAACGATTAAAAAGCTGCTTTATAACTGTGGTACAAAATCTAAACCTTTTGTTGTTGTTGTTGTTGTTGTTGCAAATGCCATTTTGTGCATTATAGTTCATCTTGTCCCTGATATTTGCGGTTTATATCAATAACATGACAAACTGTTAGATATTCATTCATTCATTCATTCATTTTTTTCCATTTCAAACAGAAATCTATCAATATTTTACAGAAATTAAATATATAAATTACATCACTACATAATGAAAGATAGTTTTATAGAATTACAGTATGGGGAAATGCTGGAAATGGGGAGGAATGCTAAAAAGCAATGCTTGTAGGATGCATTCCTCCGCACGTAGTAGAACAAATCATAGCATGATCAGATGATTTATATACTGTTATACATAAAAAGCGGGATTACAAAAGAAACTAAGATATGGAAACCTACTGACCCGAACAAACACCCTGAACAAATCCGTACACGTAGATATTCAACGTCAGACCAAACAAAAAGGAACATTATTTGTGATCATTCCGGCTTGATTGTATTTTATTTCACATGAAATTGCAACCTATGCTGAAAGAACACAGTTTACATTCGTCCTCATACAAAATAATGTTACACTAGCATACATATTCAAATGGGAATGACATAACAGACTGCCATCATTGTAAGCTGAATTAAACTCGGAACTCAGCCATCACGTATATTTCAGAAAGGAATAAAAAGGCGTGAAGTGATTAGTATATTGTAATATCAATGTATATATACTTGTGCATAACGTGTGCTTGCGCGTTGTCTTCAGAAGATGTGAAGTCATGTTTTAGATGTATAGGTTATAGTGTGAAGACATATCTACAAAATTTCGTGATAAAGACATAAATAGAGCCAGTTTATGAAATGATCTAAGAGCGAGTAGAATAATTATTCACACATATTTAATGTTGGACACTTTGCATAAACTTTGGTGTAATGTGATCGGCTTTGGAAAAAAAAATCATTAATTTTTGATCACTTGTGAAATCAAATTGCATTTTTCCTAACACGCCAAGCAGTACAGTTCAGGGTCGTATTTCCTATTCAAACGCATCCATGATAAACGTTCTACATATATATATATATATATATATATATATATATATATATATATATGAGTGTGTGTCTGTGTCTGTGTTTATATATTCACAAACACACATGTATGCACGTATACAATCACATATACTATGCAGAGAAGCGCAAATACGTATCGATGGGGCACAAGGCCATTAGTGTAAGTGGGACAAAAATCGATGCAGCACGGTCCTTCCGTTTCAGATGTGCATGGCCGCAGGAAGGGACTCCGAGGTTGCAGAGGGGAGCATCTGCATGACACACAGCACAATCGAGCGTTGACTGTTTGTTCAAGGACTTGCTCGATTTAGCATTATGATGAACTCTAAAGATAGAATGTGTCATCAAACTCCTCACAACTCTCTTTTAGCGATATATTTGTAGTCATAAACACAGTATGAGGACTGTCAACTCAGGCGAGGGTATATAGCAGTATTCGTTTTGGCAGTGTGGTTGCGTGATGAAGTGACAACTGGAAGCGAGGTACATAGCGAAGATGCATCTTCATCGAGAGAAGACGATAACTGTTCTGAGTTTGTCCAAGGAAGGACATCAACGCAGTGTTTATCACCTAGCTGCTAAACATTCCGTAAATCTCACGCTTTATTGGGATGCCCCGAACGCCAGGCTGTGCGTGTTCGATTAGGTGCGTGGCGAAGAGAGAACCATGCAGAGACATAATTCGCTTAGGAGATTGGATCCGCCCGTCCCGCCATTTTCTGTTTAGCTAACTATGATTTAGACCCCAATAGCAGCGCCGTATAAACACATTCCCCGAGGAAAAAGGGAGGGCATGGCTGAGAGAGAAAGATAACAGGAAACATCAGGGGCGAAATCGCTTTAATTTTCTTTGCCTCCCTTGTGTGGTACCTGGTGGAGCGCTAGAATAAATTGCATTCTCTTTTTCTCGTTTCTCTCTCTCCCTCTCTTTGAAATACCAGCGCGGTTGTCAGTGATGCGGAGAGTTTAAATTAGTTCATCTCTCCTGTTTTGATGACCTCGACGCTATTCTTGGCTACAGAAGTCAGGAAAATTGCCTTCATCTCTTTCTCCTCCTCCTTATCTCTCAGTCTTTCCCTCTCACCCATTCTTCATCTCCAAGCTCAGTCCCCGCTGGGAGATTGGAGAGCATGGTCCCAGCATTACAATGAAACGATGCTCGTTTAGAAGGGGGTAGACAATAAATTCACACAGAAGTATACTCTCCATCTCGATGAAGATGTATTCCCGTAAGTAATTACACCAAGAGGTGATTGCAATAATGACAGCGATAATAATAATTTTTATTCGCTTTGTACCTTATTATCAATCATATGTGCTCACTTTGACACCCATAACACTATGTGAATAAGCATGTCTGCGGATGTTCCTCGAGGATGGTGATTGATTAACTAAGTGATAATATGTTTCAATTCCATGGATATAGTAGAATGGATGGTGTCTGCTTAGTGAGGTTCATATTTTGGGTATAATCTATTTTCACAGCGTAGCGTTTTGTGTGCTGTGTGTGTGTGTGTTTCTCTATATCTGTCAGTATGTGAATTAAATTTCAGATCACTAACAAATCAAATAATAAGTCACTAGTAAATCCATACTACAGTACCTCCCAATGAGGACTTGTATCGGTACTTGATTTTGTTTATCTATATAGATGAGACAATTTTATCCACTGTCTTTCTAAAGTATTTATAATATCATTGCCATGGACTGCATGGCATGTACCACGACAGTAATAAATCACCCAAGTGTGTGTGGTTGTTGTTGTTGTTTTTTGGTTTTGATTGTAGAAAAAGTGAAAACAAGTCGAGCGAGATCTACTTGAGTAGGTGTAGATGCGCTTATATAGGAATGAGTATGCTCGTGCTTTTGCAGGTGTGTGCGCGCGTGCACTTGTGAGTTTGCCTGATGACGGCAACAACATTTGAATCGTTCGTCAAAGTATTATGACGTCACTCACAATATTCAAATTCAGTGTGGTGCGGGGATGCTCGACGTTTGTTATTCAGCTATTGAAAGCATACTAATTATAAAGTATTGAAAGTCATTATCATGATACAGATTGTGATTTCCTTCGCATCCGTTTCACAAAAACAGGAAGGTATCGGTCTGGTCCTACGAGTAAGATTCCCTTTTTGATGATTTTTTTTTTTTATGCAGGAATTGCGACGGACACTAAATTCAAACACCTTAATTTGAAGCAATGCAGGAAAAGAAAAACTTCCCCATATATACTGCAGCACGAGTGTCAGCGTCGTAAATAATGGCACGCATGCAGTTGTCGTACATTAGATGTGACGTTATGTGTATGGAATTATGTAAGTTATTTGTAATATCAAAAGAACTGGTACTAAGGCCAAGCCCCCACCTCAGAAGGCGCACGAATAATGTGGAAACACCAACAATATTGACGAACAATCAGACTAATTATGGCAAGGTGTAGCCTTATCTCCAATCAGATCGCTCTTCTTCGAGAACATTTCAAATTCTTAGAACAAATCACACCAGCAGCTCGTGGTAGCTCGTCGCAACTCGTAGCGTTCACAGCTCAGTAATATCCTGGCATCAAATATCCAGCGTGACATTCATGTTGAAGTAAAATTCTTACCCACACTTCGACATGCAAGATATTTCAGTGCAGTCACTCGACGGTGCTGAGTCCATATTGAGTGACATTTGAAGTGGCGAATTTCTCGGGCGTCGAAGCAGGGTTTTCCACGCTCTGCCCACTTTGACCCATAATGCACCACGCGTGCCAGGCCAGTCTCGCTCGATCGATGGCAGAATATTCATCCCCGCAGATTCCGAAATCAATATGTTTTCTACATTTACCAGTGAGAGTCACACACAACCCATCTCCGGCTGCAAGCAAACGCACACACACACACACACACACACACACACACGCACACCCGTAACCACACAAATACACCTACACATAATCATTACACACACCCATAAAAGGACGAGACGAGAATAATTAGTAGGTTTTCTCTCATAGAATCCCTATGCGTGATAAGTAGGCGTATTACTCACGAGAAATTGTTTGCCAAAGCCACCTGCTCAACACAGATCACGTTTCGACCAATCCCCTATCATCGCATGGAGATGAAGGCTAATTCTATCAGATATCGACCCTAGTCTGCCAACATCATGATATTAACTCCCCTCTCGAGCACACTGTAAGATTGACTCGACCCTCCACACCCCTCCCCACCCACATCAAGTATTTCTCAAGACGTAGTGCACTATGTTTTGTGAATCGAAAAGATGAGTAGTGTTATCGCTGATTATGCTGAAGCCAGTAACTCCTGAATTCATAACTAGAAGTTCAGTATCAATAGTTTAACAAGGTCAGTCAAACATTCCATCAAGTTTTAATGACAAATTGTGATTTGCTAAGCTCATGAACTCTGAAAAGAATGACGTCACCAGCAATTTCATCCATGGTTACGAGAATGAAGTGCTCCATGTGGGGGCTTGTTAATTGTACGCTGCTGTAAGTCGGCTATCACCATTATCGACCAGATGCACTTTGTTACAAGCCAAAAAATCAATTAAATAAAACGGCAGTGCGATTCAATCATATCCATCCGTTGTTTATTCCGGAAAATACTGCTATGGTTAAGTTTCAATATAGTTACGTTATTAAAACAAAATAATCAGATGGTCATACAGTTTTTAGAAGATAGAATTCAACATTACAAGTGATCTTTTCTTTTAATCTGAGATCACACTCTGAAAGTTGAACTTGGGTTTTATCTCTGTGGGAGTTATACAGTGGGATAATAATGATAATAGTAATAGTAATAATTGTAATAATGATATGACGACGACAACAACAAAAACAATAATAATAATAATAGCAATGATAGCAATAGTAATAACAGTAGGGCCTAATAATAATAATAAGACGACAACAAAAACAACAGCAGCAATAGTAATGATAATAACAATATGCTCTTCTTTACCCGGGTCTGTGTTGACACTGTTCTACCAGAGGGCCCTGCCATTTTTAGTACCCTATATCGCTCTAAGGTACCCATTTTTACATCTGGGTCGAGACGGACATTGTGAGTAAAACATCTTGTGAAAAAAAAATAGCACTGATACAGCACTAAGTTCATGAATGGGAGGGTCCTGAGTTCGACTCCAACCCGCTTCGTGCAATCTCGGACAACTGAGATGTCCTACTTGACTCGCTAGTAGGGACCCGAGTTCGTCTCAAACCCGCTGCGCACAATCTTGGACAATAATGAGATGCCGTATTTGACTCACTGGGAAGGTCCCAAGTTCGACTCCAACTCACTGTGTACAATCTTGGACAACTGAGATGCCCTACTTGACTCACTAAGAGGCTCCCGAGTTCGATTCCAAACCCGTTGCGTACATTCTTGGACGACTGAGATGCCCTACTTGATTCAACGGGAGGGTCCCGAGTTCGAATCCAATCCCCTGCCTACATTCTTGGACAACTGAGATGCCCTACTAGACTCACTAGGAGGGTCCCAAGTTCGACTCCAACCCGCTGCGTACATTCTTGGACAACTGAGATGCCCTATTTGAGTAACTAGGAGGGTCCCGAGTTCGTCTCCAACCCGCTGCGTACAATCTTGGACAACTGAGATGCCCTACTTGACTCGCTAGTAGGGACCCGAGTTCGTCTCCAATCCGCTGCGTAATACAATCTTAGACAACTGAGATGTCATACTTGACTCACTGGAGAGTTCCAAGTTCGACTCCAACTCACTGTGTACAATCTTGGACAACTGAAATGCCCTACTTGACTCACTGTAGGAGGGTCCCAAGTTCGACTTCAACCCGCTGCGTACATTCTTGGACAACTGAGATGCCCTATTTGAGTCACTAGGAGGGTCCCGAGTTCGTCTCCAACCCGCTGCGTACATCTTGGACAACTGAGATGCCCTACTTGACTCGCTAGTAGGGACCCGAGTTCGTCTCCAATCCGCTGCGTAATACAATCTTGGACAACTGAGATGCCCTACTTGACTCACTAGGAGGGTTCCAAGTTCGACTCCAACACACTGTGTACAATCTTGGACAACTGAGATGCCCTACTTGACTCATGGTATAGGAGGGTCCCAAGTTCGACTCCAAACTGCTGCGTACATTCTAGGACAACTGAGATGCCCCATTTGACTCACTAGGAGGGCCCAAGTTCGACTCCAAACTGCTGCGTACATTCTAGGACAACTAAGATGCCCCATTTGACTCACTAGGAGGGCCCAAGTTCGACTCCAACCCGCTGCGTACGTTCTTTGACAACTGAGATGCCCAACTTGACTCACTAGGAGGGTCCCAAGTTCGACTCCAACTCACTGCCTACATTCTTGGACAAATGAGATGCCGCACTTGACTCACTAGTAGGGTCCCGAGTCCGACTCCAACCCGCTGCGTACAATCTCAGACAACTTAGATGCTCCACTTGACTCACTAGGAGGGTCCCGAGTTCGACTCCAACCCGTTGCGTACAATCTTGAACGACTGAGATGCCCTACTTGACTCTTGACTCAGCTTCAAAAATGGGTTCCTGGAAAAACTGGTGTATGAATTTCGACAAAAGAGCGTGCTATATAGTGTTGAAGACGTTGCCTTACATATAGTCCATTATACTTTCAATACGGGCTGAATTATTTTTCTTATCATTGTTGTTATACCTATCTTATCATTTATCATTTTTATTACTATAACATTACAAATATTATCTTGTAATTCATTAAGTATAGCATTATCAATATTCTTCTTGTTATATTCATTATGATTAATAATAATAATAATTATTATTATTATTATTATTACTACTACTACTATCATTATTATTACTATTGCAATGTATTATCATCTTCTTAATCGTTCAACATCAAATGAGGGGAATCACATAGAAGTTAAACCGGGGAATCATCTTTGAACTGTTTCTAGAATATCGATATCAATATCTTACACACCATCAATGACATGCCTATCCATAAGCAACCCACCTGTGATGTGTTCAAAGTGTATACTTCAGCATTATCCTCGTGAATTCAGAGGCTGAATGAATGAATTCAGTCTATTCAGAGCATAAAGATTTAAGGTTTTATGATTAAGGATTTTGAAAAGAACTGAGGGACGAAGAAGAGGGAGAGTCAGGAAGAAGGGGATCAACTTGGCTAAAACATCTGAAAAAAAAACAAAGAGCAAAAGGGGGAATGAGAGTCGTGGAAGATATAGACGAAAAGAGAGATGCGGACTTCAGATATCGGAGACGAAGAAAAGAATAAAAAAGGAGGGAATGAAATGGGAAGAGAAAATGTTTGCTATCAGCAATATTATTTCGTAAAGGCAAGTTTCAAAAGTGATGTGAAGTAGTCAGTTGTGTGTGTAGATTACTTTGATTGTTATAATCAGCACACAATAGTCGACAAAAAAATAAGAAGCAATCCAAGAAAACTCCCACATCAAACTATTCTCCGGTAATCTTTGTGTTTGATTTAGAGTGAAAACGCTCGTCATCGCGATTCATTCACCTTGGGCGGTGAGATTGCAGTGCGGTGTGCGAATTTCGTTCATTAAGGGTTTAAATAACCAGACCTTGGCCGCTCAACAGTGAGTCATACCGAATGCATAAGATATGAATGGCTGATCATTACAGGTGAAACATTAGCTGGCTCTAAAGAGTGCCTTTACACGGGCCGTGTGCCTCGATCATGGTTTCGCACGTGTATGCTCTCTTCGATTAGGAAAAAAATACAAACTTAAACGATTCAGTTCCAAGGCATTATCAAACACAGAGAATATTTGGTTTTACATCCGTACATTAACTGAGTGTCTGCATGTCACTTGTACATGACACTATACATATAGAGTCGTGATAGTCATAGCGGGAGTCATAGAGCTTTCATTTTTCGTGCGGGCGAGCAAATTCATCGCACGACGAATGAGCATCAATTTCCCAGCGCGTGTTTTTGATATAACGACATGTTGAGATGGATGTCTACATGTAACGAACATGGCGCACATGAAGATGTAAAGTATAGCTTCCCATGTAGTCAGGAGTTTATTTGCGAACGACTTCAAAGGGACACTGTATATACCTGTTACATTTCTTCAGTGCAGAAACTCAGTGCCAACTCAAGTAGACGTTATGTTGTTTGTTTTTTGTATGTGTGTGTGTGTGTGTTTTCTTTTTCTCTTGGGGTGCTCTTTCTACATTGAATATATCAATGTCACGCAAGATAACTAGGACCAGTGGTAAGCGTATCATTGAATGTTGAATCAGTATGATATTACAAGCGAATGACTGGCTACATTAAAGATGGAAGGGTGAAACAAAAATTATTAATGCAATGCTAATGGAAAAATCTATGTGAATTCTAAGGCGTGGAGGTTCTCATTTGACTGAGTTTTGTTAATGTTACTGTGATTTCAACTTATCTACAAAGCCAAAGGGGCTTTTTTTTCTGTTTATTTTTCCCCGAAACCAACTTTAAGGAAGGGAGATTTAAGCTGGACTCATTTGCCATTCGCCGGCCCCCATCTATGGGTGATCCATTAAGAGGTACTTGTGACAAATTCACCCATTACCGTTTAAAAACTCCCCTGGCTGAGATGCTAAAACGCGTCCACTCGAAAGAAAAGCGTGAGCATGGGGAGTGCTGATAAAAGTCGGTTTTAGCATTTCTGTCCTCCTTCCCCTACATTCTCTTTCTCACCCTCTCTCTCTCTCTCTCTCTCTCTCCCTCTATCCTTGCATACCTCATCTCTCCATCTTCAATCCATCACTCCACCTCAACCATTTTCCTCCCTCTCATCAACCCATTCAATCTCTTCTCTGTTCTTCTTGCTCTTCTTCCGCCATCATCCTTGAGGTATAATCTTCTTAACAACTTGATGTTGACCTTCCCTTTTTAATCTTTGTTGATAATGTTACACCGTCTTATGCAGATATGAGAGCCAAAGATTTGAGCAAGATCCCGATTTTGAGTTGCAAGTGACATTTCATTGCCACTAACGATAAACATGATAAAAGGAGGAGACTTTAATGTTGTGCCTCGGTTGACTGAGAAGAGAGAAAATACCCCACGTTCAGTGACCGAATTCTGTTGAAAATCATCTTTGACACAGTTTTCGTCGTATGAGATCATGACTTGTTCATCAGTTCTGCATTGTATCGATACCTTCTAAAATATTTAAGAAACACCACTTATGTATAAAATCTAATCTGTAATACCTTTCATGCGCACAATATCTAGACAGATCAGATTAGTTGGCCACGGCTCAGCAATGAGAATGATTAAGGAGTCCTGCCAAATCTCTTAATCTTCTGTGATTAATGTGGCTGACCTGAAAGTCACGTTATATATTTCTCTTCCATGCGTCTCAAAACGACCGTGATTGGATGAAGATGGTGTCTTTCACACATAAAAACTCCTGTTACGCTTCAATATGCATTTTCTGTCAGAGTCAACAACAACGTTGGACAAATGTGAACAGGTACCTCTTCGGGGGGCGTGGCTTATCTGTCAAATATATTGTTGTTAATTCAGGACACGAGCAAAGCCCGTGTGCTAGGTGTCCCTTCGTCAATTAGGCCCTACAGATTTGAACAGTGCAAGCAGGTGACAAAATATTGTGTGGGCGTGGAAGGATTGAAGGAATCACGACATTGTTACTACCATGTACAGTGAACCGGTCGGTTTCTATTTTGATTGCGCGTATACATAATATATATAAAAATACTATATATAATTCATATATATATATATATATATATATATATAAATATATATAATTTAATCTATCTTTATGAGATATAATGATATAGAAACCATTCGTTTTGTGTAGGGCAACTGTGACATGATAAATACCCTACTTTAAGGTATACATCAAACAAAATGTAATCATCACGGGAAATTTATACTGTAAATAATATCACTCAGGCGTAGAATTTACAGCCACACCATAGCAACTCATGTATGCCCATTAATTATATGCATAACAAGTCAGCTTGTGGTATCAACTATAGACGGAGATGTTAATGTTTGTGTGCATCAAGGGCCACTTCTGACAGAAGATCGTTCACACACACACACACACAAACACACGCTTGGACTCGAACAAAAGTAGTGTATAAAGCACGACAGATTCACTCTTACAGAGAATGCCATTGGTTGTACATAGATGATGCAATGATCGGTATCGATAAAAAAAAAATCAATCTAAGAAAAGCAAAAACACGATGACGCCATTCCAGTAGGAAGGTCCTAAAATGTCAGTGCTTGTTATCCAATGTTTTGACATTGCCCCCTTTTCATTCTCTACGAATTTTTTTCGCTAATCATGAGCACTATAATAGATGACACAATTTTTGTTCGCACTGTCACTGGGTGTAACCATAGCGTTGTCTCGGGGATTTAACTCTCGATGACGCGCTACTACAACATGTCATTGGCCTGTTGGTCAATTAATGAATCTTCGTCAATCCAAATTCGACACATGTTCATCTTTTGGTGACTCATACGCATTGATATTGCCATGGCACCCAACTCACGCGTCCATGAACATGATGATGACTCCATGAATAATTGTCGTTGTATTGAGCATCAAAAACAAAACAAAACACAAGCCTCGACTTATTTGATTTTGCATCATATAATTATGTTCCCAGGGTATGTCATTATAAAGGTCTACAAAGAAAAATAAAGAACGAAGCATAAAAAGATAATTTCATTGTTATATGGCAACTAATATTGTCCAGCTCACATCTACACAGTTTGATAAGAAAAACATGATAGCCCAATTAGTACCAGAAAAGGGCGGGATAGCTGCTAAACGTCAAATTGCTGCTTGACATGCACTAAACCAATAAAAAAGAAAAGAAAGAATGCATTATCAAATTACTTAAAACTAAATAGATATAATCTTTGCCAAGAAAACACGTAGGATATAGCGATATAATATATTATAAAGATACGAATATCAACACTTTGTGATAAACATCACTGCACTGACAAAGAGCCTGAGATAAAGAACTCACGTCCACTTGATGCGACAAAAACATTATACATTTAACCGTGGATCGCGACAACGCTGTATTAGATTTCGCATCAATCAATTGCAGACGGTTATGATATTATGCCTTTCCGTTCTTCAATTTTTAGTGTTTGCTTGTAATGAATGATTCATGACTAAGTGTTTGTTTACGGTTCAGAAGCTACTATAAAAAAAAAAAAAACTTAAAAGATTCACAATGATATTGACTGGAACATTCAGCCAGCGGGAATGATAAAGATAAGAATTCAACAGTCATATAAAAGGACATTTACAACAACATCGTAAAAACAAGCAACCGATTGAAAAGATAATGACAAAGTGATACACTAAGACAACAACCACCATACTGGAATTTTGATGTGCTAAACCTACTGTTTTTATAACCACAACAGCATTACTCTCTTTGCTGTTGACTGATAGCAACAGGTAGAGATTTTGTGTGGCAAAGAATACGTTGCAGCGAACAATATGTCACCTGCCGTCGTGGTTTTTGTAATTTTGTTACATCGAGAAAGTTTGTTCATTTGATATCCATTGTGTTAATGGTGGTGACCATCATACTCTTTTACTATTCCGTGTGGGCGAAAGTGAACTTAAGAAAAGATTTCGGGACCATTTACCTCACTCGCTCTTCATCTTTATCCTGAAGATCCTTTGCTCGGCTCAGAACAGCTAGGATATGGGCCCGCTCTTCTTCAGTCAAATGACTCAAATCGGCTTCCGGTGGTCCATCGTCCTCCATAACATTGCCTGGAGCAGGTGCTGCCCACGGCGCAGGCTTAGTCCTAGAACCGGCGTCGCCTGACCTAGAACTCGCGCCACCTCCTCTGCCGTGGGCGGGTTGGGGGGCGTGTGCCCTTGTTTCGCCCCGACCTCTGCCTCGCCCTGGTATCACAAACGCTGGTCCCGCCGACGCTGGTGGTGGTGTTGGGACCGCAACCGTTGACCCACCGACAGTTGGTCCCACCCATCGCCCCATTGAATCGCCACCACCTCTGCCTATAGTACCACCACGACCACCGCGACCAACACCTGCTCCCGGTCCACCTCTACCACTTACCACATTTCCACCCATCTGATTTCCGCCACCGCCACCACCACCACCACCACCTCTTCCATGGCCTGGTACTGGCCCTCTTCCAACGCTAGCACCTCCATACCCTCCTCTTGCTGCGCCAGCATTTTCTCCCCGTCCTCTTCCTGCAATCATATCTTCTGTAACTTCCCTCCCTCTGTCATATGGAATTGGGGTAGGTCCTACCCCGTTTTCGCTCATCTCATTCCCCATGGTTTGCTTAATCGGCGATCCCTTTCAAAAGGAATGTGAAGCAGCTATTCGCAACATAGGTTGTGCGTCAGCAAGTGAAAACGGGGTACTAATGCCAATGTATTCCACAACATTTTGCACCCATGGCGGAATTAATCCATCAATCCAATGGAAGCATCGGTGGGATGTAGCGATTTCCTACGAAGTTGCTACTTCGTAGTATGGGCGTTTGTCTACGGGAGACGGTGAAGTAGTACTATTATCCATGCGAATACGTTGCTTACAGGGCTGCACACAGCACGCCAGGAATGGGCAAGCAGGCTTGACTTTCGCTGTGTGTGTGTTGTGTGTGTCCGTGTGTGTACGTATCTTGCTCTCTCACTCTCCAGCTCTATCTCTCCCCTTTTTTCTGAGTTAAGTTACAGTGTGTGTTTCGTACATCTCTCTCTGTGTGCTCTGTGTTTGTGAGCTCGGCTAGTGACCACACTGAGCACGCTTCACGCACACACACATGCACACACACACACGCATACACACACTGCATACACACACATGATCATCAAACGACAGTCAGCATTCACCTGACACGCAGCGCTCAAAAACGCCAATTTACCCAGTGGTGGGTATCTGTGTTGGCCGGTCTTTGGCGTACGATGGAACCGTGCAAAATGCTGTAACCTTACCACGAGATGCGAGGCAGGAGACGTCTCTGGTTGCACAGCATTTTCATTCTTCAGTCCTTCTGGCTTACACGGAACATCGATATTATAATAGCACTGACCGCCGAGTCTGACCTCTACACCTCTACAACGCCGATGCTTCTCCCACGAATCTGTTGGAGAGAGGTTCGGTTCAGGAATCCGTATAACAAATGCATGGACTTCTGCGATTTCGGCCTTGTGATTTTCTTCCCGTAAATCTCACGCCCAAGTGCCCCTCATGTTGCAAGTACATGTAGTCTGAGAATTCTGTAGTAGGCAATCCTTGCGAGCTTCTCGCTTGAAGGCATCATATGATTTGAGTGCATTTACTCTTTACTTGACGACTGAGATATAAAAACGCTCATACTTTTTTCGAAACTCAAAATGTAAAGCATACAAGTGGCACGAAATCAGGGATAAGCGTTATATCCCGGTGAAACTTATTAAGCAAAAGAATAAATTCAAATTTAAAGAGAAAAACAATGAAAGAGAGAAAATGCAGAACAATTTAATTTGATCTAATGTTTTCACTCTCTCAACGTCTCTGGGCTCTAGGAGATGAAAGCTATGGTATTTCATACGAACTGGGATGAACAGATATTGTAGAATGTTGCGACCTTGTTTATCATGTTTAACAAATCTTTTCAATAAAGATTTTAAATTTTCAGTAAGTTCTATACAGTAAGATATCCAGTGATTTAGTATTGACCATAAACCAGCTATTTCTACAGTATGCCGGCCGCCCCGCACCATTAGCGAAACCTAACGACGAGTTAATTCAATGGACAAAGTGGCGGAAAAGAGTTTGTTCTTTATAGTGATAATACTGATCTGCACACCTGGATAGTAATTGAACGGGATTACGGAGACATTTGCATGAAAAGAAATACTGACAATAATGATACACAAATTCAAATTCTATTCTGCGTTGCCGTTGAAAGATGATGTTTTAAGCTTAAATGTTAAAATGGGGGGGGGGGGGAGAAATTGGATATTCGAGGTGATACACCATACTTATACTAAAAGGCGTTCAGTTTCTGTTATTCGTAGAGAAATGGAAAACGCCCTCTGGCGGGACTTTCGACCGATTGGTCTCACACCTGCAAAAACAGTGAACCTTTTGGTCCTTAGCAAATTGTTAACAAATCGTTAAGATGTTCGTGATGACTAACAGCAGGCTTTTATACGAACACTTTCTTCAGCATCATCTTGTCTCGCTCGAGTGAAAACATTAAGTCAGTCGTTAGAATTCACACCTGCATACAATGATTGTATTCATGACAGACATTATCCGATGTCAAGCGGCGTTGTTTAAAGGAGGTATACATAACTAACTGTATAGTTATGCACAGATGGTAAGGTGAAAAATGATTCCTACTTTCGTTAGAATAGAAAATTGTCGAGATGTGATCACGTAATACACATGCACTGATATGTTCTGTGATATGTTTAAAATACTGCGATATAATATCAGTGATTGATAACAACACACAGCACCAGCATGTCAATTCACTGAAAATTTATCATGATTGCATAATATCCTTAAAAGACAAGTTCACCTTCATTAACATAAGGATTAAGAGAATGCAGCAATATTAGTAGAACATATCAGTGAAAGTTTGAGGAAAATCGGACAATCGATGCAAAAGTTATGAATTTTTAAACTTTTGTGTTGGAACCGCTGGATGAGGAGACTACTAAGGCTCATGATGTCATATGAGTACAACAGTATAAAGAAAATGTAAAGAAAATTCAACATATTTTCACTTTTTTTTTCGCATAATAAAAGAGCACTTGACTTGCCTCTTTCTAAAGGCAAGTGGAATAATATTACCCATAACATGTCAGTAACGAGTCAAGGGAATGTGTACTTTTTTCAAAAGATGAAATTTTATGAAATTCTCTTTATATTTTCCTTATGTTATTGTACGCATGTGACATCATACACTGCAGTAGTCTTCTCATCCAGCGGTGACTGCACAAAAACTTCAAAAATTCATAACTTTTGAACGGATTGTCCGATTTTCCTCAAACTTTCAATGATGTGTTCTACTAATATTGCTACATTCTCTCAATCCTTATGTTAATGAAGGTGAACTTGTCCTTTAGATAGAGACATAAGCATTGTGACCCAAATGTTTAAAAATATGATAATTACGTTGTACAAAAATGACAAAAGTCAGTCCATGTCAATGTTTGAAAATATAATAGTTACATTCTACAAGAATAACAAAAGTAAAGTAGATATTTGTGTGTCTTCTCCTATTTCTGTGAACGATTTCAAAGGGTGGCTGCTTCCAACGAAGAAAATGTGCATACCGTCAGTCTTTTTGATAGCTATACAAGAAGAAACGATTTCATGATTATTATTATGACTATGACGACAATGAAAATCTATTTCCATATACATTCTAATTACCAAATATGTCATACTTTAACGATTTTCCATGATAAATCCATAATCATTACCCCAAAAAAATTGTACTCTTGATTTTTATTTCATTCTTACGTGACAGACTTGTTCGGTTAATTTTTTGAATGGCTTTATAATCTATTCTGAACCTGTACACTTTGTTCAACGTTATCAGCGAAGAGTGACAAGCAACGAATTCATTTCAATCGTAATGTATTCAGCAAGCTTTATTGTTGTTACAATTGAAAATGGCGACATCCCTTGTCTAATCAGGGACATCCCACGAACCCGACACCCACGAGTCACACGGTCCACGAGCTCAACATTGAAAAAAGTCAATTAGTCATACAGCCAACGAATCATACAGCCCATTAGCTCGACACTACTCAAAAAGGGCCCACAAGCTCGACAATAGGCAAACAAGGCCCATGAACTCGACATGCACTATATAGACATAAAAGCTCCATGAGTCTGACAATAGGCAAACACGGACCACGAGACGACACTACGTATACATTAAGTTCCGTAATGTAATGTCGGTCTCGTGAGCCTTTTATGCCTATTAGAGTATGTCGGACTCATGGGCCTCATTTACGTAGTGTCGACTGGTGGGCCTTGTTCACTTAATGTCCAGCTCGTGGGCTGTATCACTCGTGCGCTGTCTGACTCGTGGGGTGTACATGAGTCATAATTGTGTGTCGGACTCGTGATGTGCACCATAGTAATCGGGTGCACGTCATGACTATTCGACACTCACGAATCATACAGTCCAAGGGTCATACAGAACATGAATCACAGTCCACGTGTTATACAGGCCATGACTCATAATTATTATACAGCCCATGAGTTCGACACTAAGCAAACAAGGCCCACGAGACCGATGCATTAAAGGTATTAGCCCACATTTGTAAACCTGCAGCAATTGGTCTCATAGTTAGCATGGAGTTTGGGTATGATTGTAGTAACACCTGTGCAAAATTTCGTTCCAATTAGTCCATTACTTTCATAAAAATAAATGAAAATGCACCGTAATCCATATGCATGCGTATAACGCTCGCTAGCTCCGGTCCACGTACGTGTTACATGTACAATGTACGTAGCTATAACCCGCGCTCGTAATGCGATTTTGGGTCGGGTTGACCCGGTTTGAAAATTGATTTTAAAACGATGATTTTCTCTCTTTTATCGAATGGTATAGACAAAGAGCGACAGGTGAGGTATGTTACTGTTATAACTTGTACTTGAAGTCATATTGGACCTGTTTTATGCAGTTTTGATTTTCGTGGGTTTGCAAATGTGGGCTAGTACCTTTAAGGCCCGTGTTGTAATGTCGAACACTCATGGGCTGTTTTAACCTAGTGTCGAACTCATGTGCTGTATGACTCATGGACCTTTTTCAATGTCGAACTCGTGGGCTGTCGAACTCAAAGGATGACCCCGTGTAATCATATATCTGCGGGCTCCTCGTGTTACAATTATCAAATTTTTCCAAACATTGTCAGCGAAACCTGTGTTCCCAAACATCCACAAAATACGCAACAACAAACACAGATTGTTCATTGTTGCACTTGCCTATCATCTTATCACCGCCATCATCTTTGTCATCATCGTCTTCTACATCATCTTTGGATCATCGTCGTCGTACCATTTTCATTTATTGTCCCCCAATGATAAGGAGATCACTATAACATGCCAATTATGTTCAAATATTCAAATTCAAAGGTTTTATTTTCACTTCTTTCATATTTTATACGTAGAACTTTTTTTTTTCTGCGAAAGTCATGTAACGAGTCATTCAATTCACCCACTCCTAAAGAACGCATAATATAGCCTTCAAAACTTACAACCATTTTAGAAGAAAAACAACAACAACAACAACAACAACAACAACAACAACAACAACAACAATAACAACAACTAGAGTTAAACTGATACTTTAAAGGTACATATAAAATTTGACACTGTTTAGTATTTCGGAGGATCTCTTTTTCAAGTTGACAACTCACTCATTCCTTTTACAAAGGTTTGACATAATAATTTCGATGACCAAATAAGTAAGTTTATTGAAGTCTTTTCAGTTGTTCTATTTTGTATTGATATTTTCATTTGATAGTTTTGCAGTGATTTTTAAGTAGAAAATACTCTTGCACCATTCGACTATATGCGGCAACTCAGTGCCGTTCAGTTTACACCATGCACATCTTCAAAACCAACATAGTCAAATCTTGAGCGTACATTACTATACTATACAGGAACAAGAAAGCTCGCTTGGTGAGTGTCCGCCTTACTAGAAGCTTTACTCATGCACGCTGGATCCCAGTATTGAATGTATTCAAGTCTTCAAGAAGAACTGTCAACTTGCATTGCTTCTTACTGATCTGGGAAAATGCATAGATGCGAATATGACTGCATTATTTATCAAGCTTATAATATAATTATTATTTGAAAAGGGGTGCTGAGCTTTTGTTCAGGACATCCGATATATTGCATGTCAGATTAGACAAAAACTCATCCCTCTTTAAAACTTAATGTACTTGTCTACAATTTTGTTGAAATCATCTGAGGGTATAATGCAGATAAACTGAAATCACCTGTTCAATAGCGTCTAGAAAATGCAAAACCATTTTAGTTAGGCATTCATGGCAAAGTACAGGAAAGAGCTACAGGGGAAAGAGGTTAAGTGTGGACAATGTGCAGAGCAAACGTACTCTGTGAGACATTAGTGTATAATGTGTATATTATAATTCCCCATTTACGTTCAAAGGAATTAGCATAATGGCCATTTTCTGTGTTTTACAAGCTCAATATCCCTGGAGAAAATGGTCAGGTCATTGGGATTTTGTCTGCTCATAATCCCTGTACACTGCGTCATATCAAGCAACAGATATCACATCTGGGGGTGTTACATAAAGCTGTTCTTAAAGTTACGAACGACTTAAGAACGACTGGTGATCAATCAGTTCTGATGTGCTATGTATACTTATCAGAATTTCAATGATTCAGCGCCAGAACTGATCACCAGTCGTTCGTAACTTTAAGAACATCTTTGTAAAACACCCCCCTGAAATGAAGTGTTCACTGTTAAAAGGCAAAATTAATCACAACGAACGTGAATTTGTCAAAGTTGCGAATATAATCTTATATCAGTTTCTGTCTGTAGACAACAACACACTTGAATTTCAATGATTCAGCGCCAGAACTGATCACCAGTCGTTCGTAAGTCGTTCGTAACTTTAAGAACAGCTTTATAAAACACCCCCCTGAAATGAAGTGTTCACTGTTAAAAGGCAAAATTAATCACAACGTGGATTATTGTCAAAGTTGCGAACATAACCTTATATCAGTTTCTGTCTGTAGACAACAACACACTAGAATCTTGAAAACGCATAAACAGATTTGTTGCAAAAACACAATGAAAGAATACTATTTCCTTACTTGTATATTATAGTAATCTCCCTTCAGTAGATGCACTATCTAGAAAGTATGGAGAGAAATCAGAATGATGAGTTAAAATTTTTTTATTAGGAATAAACCATCACTCATTGCCACGATTAGTTAAATCTTGTGAGCATCAACGTTTGAGCCATTTTCACTTTTTGAAAAACAAAACAAAACAATTAAAGTCAATATTTTCCTCTCAACATGGTTGCATGCACTTATATTCGCATATTTTTGCAAAAGTTTCACGATGTATGTTACCTTTAATGATATTCTCAAAATAATGGCAAGGAATATGAGTAATCTTCAATCTTGCCTTTCTCTTTCTCTCTCTCTCTCTCGCCCTTTCTCCTCGTATGGCTAGTTAGTCCGCTCGCGTTTCTTCCTCTCTTTTACTTTATAAAACTGCTGGTCGTTTGCGAGCTTCCAAATCTCATTAAGAAGACCATAACTGCAGGTATAATGCTCATTATGAGATGTATGATTCCGTAGTCAAAATGTCTGGCTGTATGAATAATTTTCTGTGTATAAGAACGCCGTCGGAGCGTGTTATTACGCCATCACCGGTGTATATATTCGCGCGTAAATCATGGCAACGTATAATCAGCCTCGCCAAAAGGTCGTATGACTTGCAAGCTATATTAACTGATCCCTGGTTCCAATGAATAAATCAAGGCATCTTAAATGAGAGCCTCGGATTCAAGTTGCTACTCCGATGAATTTTCCTCCCGAGGGCCGCCAATTCACATCCGACTAATAAATGACTGCATACAAATACTCAAGACAGCAAGAGTTCTGCAGACATTGTGTCTGTATAGAGTCCCGGGTATACAGAGCTGGAACAAAGTGATCGAAGTTTGCTAATCCATTTTTTATCAGGCACCGTGCAGTAAGTGGGAATTCACATCAATGCTGACATAACTATCAACTTTGTGCCGCTGTGCCTACACTGGTTTGTTTGGGGTCATCCCCGAGCCCAACACCCACGAGTCAACGGTCCACGAGCTCGACATTGAAAAAGGGTCCTTGAGTCATACGGCCGTCGAGTCACACAGCCCATGAGCTCTTTACTATAGGCAAATAAGGCTAAGTGTCGACTGTAGGAAAACAAGGCCCACGAGTCCGATACTATAGTAAAAAAAAAAAAAAAAAAAAAAAAAAAAAGGCCCATGAGTTCCACACTAGGCAAACAAGGCCCACGAGACCGACACTGCGTACATTAAGCCCGTGATGTAATGTCGCTCTCGATCATGGGTTTTGTTTTGTTTTGTTTTGTTTCTGTTCTTTTTTCTTTCTTTTTTTGGCCAAGTTCAGTATCGGACACGTGGGTCTTGTTGGCCTAAGGTGTTGGCCTAACGTGTCATGCCATGGGTGTCGGACTCGTGACGTGCATCCGTTTATTTTCCTCTCTTAAATTCATGATTAGTCCTACAAACCTTTGACTTCATACATATTCTTGACTATAGGGCTTTTTACACTTGTGTTTCTTAACCCCGGACTTTCTCTGACCCAGGACTATCGTTAGTCCCGTACCAATTTTTTCAGCTTTTTACACTCGCCAATTAGTCCCGTACTATCTCTTGTCCGGGGCTAAGGAGAAAACTGACCTTTTTACACTCGTATTTCTTAGCCCCGGACTTTCCAAACCACATGAATATTCATAATTACGCTGTGTACTGTACACGTACACGCCTGCACCGGCAGCACTTGATTACCTCGTTTCTGATTGGTCATTGAGGGTCGGACTTCGTCTCCGTCGCTTAGCCCAGGATTATTTTTTCGTTCTGTTTACACTCACTTGCTTGGCACCGCAATTGCGGTGCTAACCCCTGCTATTTTGCAGGGCCAGATAGTACCGTACTATCGGTGGGGCTAGCCCACTTTGGCAAAAACGAGTGTAAACAGAAAGTGGGCTAAGGATAGTCCCGTACCAACGGTGGGGCTAAGGCCCCCCCCCCCCCTTAGCCCCACCGTTGGTCCGGGGCTAAGCAAAATTTTACAAGTGTAAAAAGCCCTAGGGGGTCCTTAATGTGATTTTGCCCCTGCGCCGGACAGAGGGACATGAAAGAGGAAGGTGCTTCACATTATTGACATGGCACTGACTGTGCATCGCAAACTGCCTTCAGCACTTGCTTAAAGAATGCAAAACAAAAGAAGTGCACTGAGAAAGAGTGAGGTGTTGATCAGTTTACAAATTACTTATATTATATTTGCAAACACTTGCAATCAGTTCACAAATTGCTGACTTGTTAACAAACACTTACATTATATTTGCAATCAGCAGAAATCAGCACGGTTCTTGCTGATGAGATATTCTACAAATATATTTTTCCTCTAAAAAAAAAGAGACTATTGTGATGATCATTATCATATCATCATTTTTACTATGATTATTATGGGGTAAGTGGAACACATGAAGGATTATGGGTACGTACATTGTTTAGGAGAATGCATTAGTGGAGTAAAAGTTTTTCACGAACAAACAATTACGTAGAAATAAAATGGATGCTTCCATTGTGACAAAAATTAGAATTATCAGAGCTAAAATCGTCAAAAATCCTGAACATCCCACAGCCTCTCTCCAAGAATTTGCGCCGTAACTATATATTTTATAAACAGCAGTGGATAAGACGTGGTAGTGTTTGGTGTCCTATTTGATTAAAAAAGCGTATTTTTGTGTCTGTTTGTTATGTTTGTTTTGTTTGTTCATTTTCCATCTGAGAAGATGGCTGGATAGCCCATATTCAGCTATGTTTAGCTGGTCTTCCATTATGGGATCCAGTTGGATGTGAGGTGGGACCACTTCACCAGGTTAAACACCCTGCTCTTTGCGATGAACGAATGAAGCGGGATCTTTTACGTGCATAAGTAATGTTACTTTCTCATACACGGGACCTCCATTTTATGTCCTATCCGAGGGATTGTCGTGATTGAAAAATTGTACTACAGGTAACTATAGACATTCAACAAAACGTGAGTGGATTTTTTTTTTCTTTCATTATCTTTTAGTTTAATTTCGGGCATTTACATTAAGTTCTCCTCAGCTGAAATATTGATCAACGGCGTGTTGAGAGCAACGTCATCATCGATATCATGATAGAGCTTCCTGTCAATGCTTTGTTTTATTCAGACTCATTTTAGGCCTATTTTTCTTGAAAATATTTCATTGACAAGTTTACAGGTCCGAAAACTCCTGAAAAGACTCGTTTTAGTCTTTAGAAGATCATTTCTTAAGTAAAAAATGATAATTTTGTGGACTAAATTACTCATAGAAGTGACATCCTGTTGGCCTGTATAAGACCATGACGTCAGGGCTGTAAAAATCGAAATGATGCACACGCTACTGAAAATTGTTTTTGAAATTATTTATCGTGTTTATGGTGCTATCTTTTTCACAAAACTTCTCGCAGGGAACTATTCATTCAATTAACTGTCAAAATTAGGGGAGAAAAATGTTGCATTCCATCAATTGCAGCATTAAAGCATTTCCTGTTCCACTAACCCCGTGGGGTTGGGGTAAGTGAAACGCATGCATTATTGAATGGACGGCTTGGTGACTTTATCAGTTCCGCGTACTTTCACCTTTCTCATTTTGTGTAGACAATCCTATGCTGTTCCACTTACCCCAGTACGTCGGGGCAAGTGGGACAATGGAGTAGATATGACTAAAGTGTAATCTTGAACTTAATATGAATAATATTTACCCATAACAATATCACATATTTGTATTGTGTTAATGCTCAAACTGTGATGCTTGAATAGTTCTTGGTGCGTTTTATTTTTTTTTGTGTGTGATTTACAAATAAAGGCCTATAGTGTTCCACTTACCCCCACTTTACCCTGGTCATTCTTATTACTACCATTGTTGTTATCGTCATCATCATCATTGCTATTGTTATCTTTATTATCAACATCAATACTTGTTATCAGAGTATTTTCTCGAAACATGGTTTCAAACTTGCATGGTAGTTATGTAAAATCAGGAAGGTGGGGCTCTTCCCACCTCCCTGGTAAAATAGACAAAATTGCCCAAGTAGGCTACAGCTATTCTAATATTCGTCAAAGAAGTATAAAGGAAGAACGCCACGGAATGAGAAATCATCAGACCTCGCCGAGGAAAACAGAGACATTCTTTTCAAATTTGTATTTAATGGCAGGCCTTTGGAAACTGTCACGAGAATCAAACACCTTGGGGTAATCTTTGAACAAAATGGTCTCCCCACATCGATGAAGTAGTCATGAAAGTTTCTCGTTCTATTGTATGTATACGAAGAATCAAATCGTGTTTAAATTGACAAATCATGAATCAGTTGTATTTCTCTTTCATACTTCCACATATTGATTACTGCTGTATGGGGGTCATTAACAAAGACACATTTAAATAGATTGCAACGCTGTCAAAACAAGTATGCTCGTGTAGTATTGAAAGGAGGTTATTACATGTCAGCGCAAGCTCTTACTCATACTCTCAAATGGCAGTCAGTTGAACAAAGAATTCAATATCATTACTGTGTCCTGGTGTACAAATTATTACACAATTTACCCCCAACATACATAGTCAAACTTGTGACCAAACGCCATCTCCTACTTAAACCACTCGATATGCCCTTTCTTGCCAATTACATATACCCAAACCTAGAACTAGTTGTATTATAAGAAATGCTCCTTCACATATGTTGCAAGCTAATCGTTTAGTGAGTTACCCATTTTTATTCAAACAGCCTCCTCACGCCAACATCAATCTCTCATTTGATATAAACCCTTTACACTAGCTATGAATTATTCAGATATCTATTTTCTCTGCTCGTTTTATGTTCTTTTTTATGTGTTTTATATTCTTTCGAACCGATTGTTCTTTAGCTGTATCCTATCTATGTCCGTTTTGTTCTTGTTTTTTTTTTTATTGTGTGCACATGCAACAAAGTCTGTTAGCAACAAAAGTCTGTTAGCTCAACAGACTTTTATTTATGTAGGTCCAAGATTCTGGAACTCCCTTCCTATGGATATAAAAAGTGCACCTTCATTGAATTCTTTTAAAACGAAATTGAAAATGCTTCTTTTGAAGTCTTATAATGTAACTGAATGTTTTTAATTTTGTAATATATTTTGTGAGCACGATATCATCTTCTCTTCTTTGACTGAAAGGCTGCGTTCCCTTGAGGTATCACTTATTTTTACTACCTGGTAGTATTCTATACGTGCTCTCGTTCATTCGTCCTCACAGTTGAATCTCTTCCGCTGGAAAGCTGCTCGACAATTTGTCACTTTCGAAAACACCTGGCTAATTGTCTCTGTGGGCTTTCGCCCTTGGTGTATGCATCAACAAATTTTTGGTTTCTCTCTCTCTTCTCTCTCTCTTCCCCTTTTCCTTTTGTTTCTTTTTTTTCACACTTTTGCTTTCTTTTTATCTCTATTCCCCGCTTCCCCAGTTTCCCGCACTCTTTGTAGTTGTAAGTTTTCACCCCATTTTCCCCGTTTCCCTCAGAGGTATCCACATGTTACAAGCTTAGTCTTTTGAGTGGGTACCTCCACTTTTTTTCTCCTCAGTGTGTATATATAGAGTGTATGTATCTTTATTTTACTGATCATGTAGACACTCAGAATATGTTGTTAATCCTGTCTGGTTATATATATTTACAACGAGTCGCATGTCAAGTTCATGATATTGTTTCTTATACATTCTGTTGAAGAAAGAAAGTGAAAATAAAGTTTGAATTTGAATTTGAATTTGAATGTAATGGATATCAACGCAGGGCTCCCTTGTAAAGCAGGCCTTTGTGGCACTGAATGGGACTAGCTTTTAAAGAAGACTTTGTAAATAAATAAATAAATCACAAAACGACTATTTTGGACTCGATTATTGATCTGAAACGCGTTACATTTGGTATTAACCCTTTCGGTCCGACTAGATCCTCTTGACTCTTGAACTGCATGCCCCATCATGGAACAGCCCTCACTCGACGGAGACTGTGCCCGAGAGAAAGGATCGTGTTATGCAATATCTGGGCGGCTGCGTTTCAAAGGGCAGTAAAGAAGAACAACAACAACAGAATGATAGACACACACACACAGTACAGACACGTAGTAAGTCTATGGGGAGTGTTCACTGACTGTGCACACGGCGGCGAACAACACTCACACCACTTGCAATCTAACAGGGGCCGCCACCACACCGCGCCAGCGATATTGTATACCGGTCAAGATCTACGTATGAGTGACAGGTAGGACTCTATGACAGTTAATTTTCTCATGTCAGCATCATGAGGTACATCGTGTTCGTGAATACTTCAGGTATATGTTATGGTTAAAAAAAAGAAATGAATGTGTTTTGGCTCAAATGTCTTCAGTGCCAAATCACAGTCCCATGTGTTCACTTGAATGTTGTGTCAAATTTCCACTATGCTTGTGGCTTGCTATGCTGCTACTAGTGCTAGCACACAGCAGAGAGCTAGAGCCTAGAGGCGCGGCTGCTGCTGCAATTGAAATGCAGCTATAGCCAGACAGTCTAGATGTCTATACTACCAAATCTACACAGTAGCAATAGCCAATACAGTATCAATTAATGCCACGCCCACTTTTGCACTGTGTCCCCAGTGTAATAATAATTAAAATTTATATGTTCAGTTCACACAATACAATATTCTATAATAATGCAGTGAACAAGGAGGAATTAAAAGTGAGAGTACGAAATGGTCTGCCAAAAAAAAAATTTGCACTTTCCATGTCCTTTTATACCTCTATTAACATTTTAGTTAACCTATGGAGACAAGTTCCGAGTACAAGTCGGGCAGGTGTCTATATTGGAAATGGGTGTTGTAGCAAGTCAGCCTATCAATATCATCATGCCTCAACGGGTTAAAAAAAATGCAACAAGCCTCCAAGGTTTGACCTCCTGTTTCAAAATTTGACCCTGCACAAAATCATAAATTTACTGTAGGTTTTACATAAAAACTGGCGGTTAAATTATGGATGGCATTAATGCTGTTAATATGGTCGAATTGTGGGCAGTTTGCCTTAATTAGGACTACTCTACCTAGTCTACTAGTTGAGGCATAGAGCCACACCCAAATTAAAACAGGTGACAATGCACTACGTCGTAAAAGGACAAACTTACAGTAACACAAGAGGACAAAGTGGTAAATAAGGTGCAGTACATTGAAGGCTGTAGGCACCTTATGTTGTTGATCATATTAGTTGCAATTAGTTTTCATAATATAAACAGCATGGGAACTGTAAAATGATGTAGAAATAGGAGAATTGCAAAAACCAAATGTTGGCAGCTCTGATTAC
Source organism: Diadema setosum (assembly GCA_033980235.1). NCBI lineage: Eukaryota > Metazoa > Echinodermata > Echinoidea > Diadematoida > Diadematidae > Diadema > Diadema setosum. The sequence continues at coordinate 24,292,532 of CM067060.1, forward strand.
ACTTTTCAAGGTGTACTAGAAATATATGATATAAATGATTTCAAGGTAGAACATGATTAAGCACAGTCTTTTTGAAAAGTGTGAGTACATGTGCAGTTGATGCCAGATTATCCTGCATAATTCAAACAAGCTAGAGAGCATTTGAATAATGGAGGAATAGCCAGAACACAAAGTAGTCCTTTGGGAAAATAAACTCCAGTACTGACTTTGTTTGAGTATTTTGATACCTGATAGAGTAGGCCCTAATCCCTTTAAAAATGGCAGCTTACTCAGGAAGCTAGACTTGGGATCAGATGGTTGATTCCGAATCATTTCAAATAAAAAAACAATGAGAAAGAAACAAAACAACACCATGAAAGCTGAAATGAATGATGGCACAAAAAACTGTTCTTTTAGGAAAAATGTATTAATACCGGTAAGTAGTTTGCTTGCAGGCTTTAGGCAGTGCATAATGCAGTGCAGTCCAGGGCTGTCTGAAAGTACTGCCAGTTGATTCTCAGATCATCATGTATTATTTAAAAACAAACCCAAATGCACAAGACACAAAAGAACTTGAGAACATTGACTTATCACGATTATACGGAATTGCAGGAATATGGAGTGCTGTGCTGTATAAGCACATGCCAGCAAACATGGCAGCATTATTGTCAAAGATGAATTCAACAGCTCTACAGTGTGTGTTTGAGTCATCATTTTCATTTCCTTGCAGTGACTAAATTTACATGTTTTGCTGTTGTTTTGACCAGACACCTTGATGCCATTACATGAAAGTTGTCAGTCTCTGACAATTACCATAGTAACAGTCAGTGACCAGAGCTTATCAGCCAATCAAAACCAAGGATTTGACTGAAATTGTCAGAGACTGACAACTTGTCAGGGCTGACAACTTTTATAAAATGGTGCCCTGAACATGCCATTTGTCTTCACTGATATGATATCGTCTGTTGAGAATAAGAAGGGCGTTAAGTTGTCTTGAACACTGTGGGTTTTGTGACAACTTAACGCCCTTATCATTCTCAGCCGACGATATGAAGAATATCCAGCATGCAGTCAAGATAAGTAGATATTTGAATTTGAAGTGTTGACTCTTGTTTGAAAGTGTAAACAAAACAAAAAAAGTCATTTTAAAATGAGAGCTTTTTGGAATGGAATGAAATTATGGAGCCAGAAGTATGGCTGTAAGTGTTGTTCAGAAAGAGATGATAGAAGATGGAGCCCACTATGCAGCACATTTTTCATTTTCTAATGATAGCAAAGGGATTTACCACTGGCGATTACAACAAACCAACATTGTCATGATTAAATGTTAATACAGCAGGAATGGCAGATAAAGGACCATCAAAAATGGTAGCCACAATTAGAGCAGAGCATTTTTTACCACCTTGTGTAAGTGAATTAAATCTTTTAAATGTGACTTTAGTATTGTGCACTGTAAAGTGCCAACTGCAAATATTTTTGCACATTCAACAGTAATTAAGGATTTTCATGACAGCACTAAGCATAAAAAACGCTTGGTATTGCATGCAGCAATCTCAGAGTCTTACAACTTTTGAAATTGTTTGCCTGAGGTGGAGTGCCATGAAGGCGAAGTGCACTGCTCAGGTAAGCGCAAGACCTGCGGGTCTCTTGTAGTACATGACAGAGGCAAATTGTTTTTTTGTTGTTGTTTTGTTGTTGTTTTTTAATACCAGTGGTCATTGTTTCTATCCAGAAATCTGTGAACAGTCAGCATAGTTCACTGAGCAAGAACAAAGTGGTTTTTTTTTTTCAATGTCAGTATGACCCTCTACTATAGACAACTGAAAACAAATGTTTTCAGACCCATTAAATATAAGATACTGCCGTGAGTCACTTTAGGGCACTAGTAAACAGATGAAGCATCCAGGAAATCATTTTGCTGAAAGATAACCAGAGGATTGGCAATGAGCACAATACATCTCTGTTAGTAATGGCAAGGAACCCTGTTAAGATGAACAGCAACAAATGTTGTGTTTTCTATCAACATGTAGCTAAGGGGCAAATCGTGTAACACTGATTTATCAAGTTTGATATCCCAGCAGTTCAGAAAGGAGAAAGAACAGAGATACATTATGCATTCATACTTATGTTTTATATCAGACTGATAGTGAAGAGTCATTGTATTGTTTTCAAACTTTGTGATTTGCCTCCATGATCTTCCAAGCCTGGTATCGGGTAATTGCATCAGCGGGATAATGATATTGATTTCAAATGAAAGTGTTCTCATTGGATACCATTGTTCTCGTCTCTATAATACAGGTATCATTGTTAACTGTGTGTATTATCATGATCATTGCTTTAAGTCAGTATCAGTATCGTAACTGCGCTGTACTTTGTAGTGCCATCAGTGTTCAATAGTAGAAACTGACATTATACATTATGTCATGTGCACAATGGTATCTATACATATTCACATAAAAGTACTTGAATATTCTGTAGAATGGATCCCATCAGTTCAATTGTCATGAACTTTGAATGAAGAGTTTATAAGTTTGTGCAGCCTACATGTATTTTGTCTAACCCATGAAGATCTCATTGGCAGTTAATTTAAATCCGAATTTTCAGAGAATGCTAAAAAGTTTTGACATTTAACAATTTAAAAATGGCTTTGAAGGGCTGAAAAAAAATGGCTTTGAAGGGCTGAAAAAAAATTGATATCCGTGTGATGTTTGTCATGTTTTACAATCACTGTGATGAATACTGTTTTGTGAATTAATCTAAATGAAGTACACATACATGTGTATGGTACAGTGGGTTGAATGTTAAATGGAATTATCTGCCTTTAAAAGTTTAATTTGGAAATATCTCCAACACAATTACTTGATAAATTGTAGTGGATTGATGTATTGGAAAAACAACATACAGACACATTTGAGGAACATTGTGATGTTTTTGAATTGTATTCCTCCTGACTGAGTTTTACAAATATGTTGCTGCAATTAACAAACTGTGTGAGTGTAATACAAATTAAAACAACAATATTCCTCTATCATCACAGAGGCAATGTGCCTGCACCTTGCACAGTACAATACACTTTAGTTTAGTTCTCTCTCTCTCTCTCTCTCTCTCTCTCTTCTATTCTCTCTCTACCATTATTCCCTGTCAGGAAAATGCAGGATGACTTAATTTCCTGTATGTTCTGAGATCATGCCATGACTGATCATTGAACCTCTCTCTCTCGGGATCTTGATAAAAGTTAAGTGGGACAAAGAGAACAAAACTGTTGTGAATGAGAAGGAAAATATAACCAAGCGGATACTACATGTATGTACATGGTTGTCTCATATAACACTCATTATGCGTGGGCTGTCACACTGTTCATAAATCTGCCCCTTGGATATAGTTTAGAGTACCTTACACCAATGTTGATCTGTCAGTTTTGGTCACATGTTAAAGTGAAGCTTCATTCCCATTTCCAAGTCGACTTTACAGACCCAGTAGCATGGGGATACATGGGTGGCCCGATTTATTCGCTTCCCACCAGGGTACATTAAAAAAGCACAAACAGCATTGGTTAGCGTATATGTACATAATTCTTGCTATTTGAAGTTAGTGTTTCATGTGTAGAAAAAAATCAGAAATCTTTCATTTAAACCCTTCACTGGTCATACACAAGTGTTTGTTTTTGGTTTTCAGTGTTTTCAAAAGTCTATCCACTGGCAAATTTCTAACCAAATCTTGAATTGGTAACTCAGTTAAGATGAATAAAGTTCCTGTTTTCTCTCTGAAATGGGCAAAACTTCAAGTATTTCTTTCTGATATTTTGCAGATCAACAAATTTCACAGAGTCTAATCTTTCTCCATTAAAAGATACGCTGTGAAATTGAGAGGCGCCAGCCTAATGATGGCGAGATAAACATTTTTTTATTGCAAAATTCCCTCATGGTTAGATGGATTCCATGAATATTTCCATCCCAAACACAATAGACTCCACTGAATATACTTTGCTGGCATGAATTGAATTTAAAAGGAATTCGTGTCCTTTGTATCCATTTATTCAAGAATCTGAAGGATTTAGCTATGTAGTGATATTGCAAAAGGAAGAGATTAAGGGGACATTTGAGTTGATTTATAAAATTTTAATCCATAGTACCATGTATAGATTTGTGAAATTCATTGTGGCCCCTGAGCAGATAAACCTTAATTCTAAAAAATCCAAAAGATAATGCACTGAACGTGGATGATGACTTAGGATGCTTATTCCAGTAATGTAGCAATGTAATTCCATTACAATACAACTTGCTCAACAAGTCCACCTGGGTAGAATTTATGCACATTTTCATGTTTTCTGTATATCCTGGGGCACCCCATTATGCATTCTTATGTGAAGTTGCTATGTCAACATCCTTGTTCATTGTGATTTGTTATCAAATTTGAAAACAATCTTATATCCTCATCCCAAAGCCCTGTACCCAACAATGTAATCAATCTACAGACTGTGTTTTCAATTGCAAAATCGTGAAAAGAACCCAGAAGGCTCCTTTTAACCCGTTGAGGACGAATCCTGAGTATACTCGGGCAGGTGTCTATGGGAAATGCGTGTTGTAGCAAAATCAAACCGTCCTCAGCGGGTTAAAGTGCTGAATTACTGACATAGTAGGGAGCTGTAGATTTTGACGCGCGGATGTTTGAGACGACGAGTGCGTCACGTTGAAAAGTAGCTTTAGATTACGCTGGGACGCAATGTATAAAAAATAAAATGCTGCCCCCATATGATCGGTGCATGAAGTAGTTCTTTACGTTGCAAACTGTGCGGACGTAAAAGTAGCCCAGTACACATAGTGAAAAACTCAGGCGACGCAAGCTAAAAATAGATCGACTTGATGCACGCTTCTGCGCATGCTCAGAACATGTTTCTTCCCCTCTGAACGTCCGCGCGTCAAAAAATCTAAAGCTCCCTATTACATGAAATGCACTGCAGGGAGGATTGTCAGATGATGACATCATCACCTCATCATTGTATGATGGATCAATCTGTCAGTGTTATGAATAATGAAGGAGGTATGAATAGAGCTTTGAACTTTCATTTTTTTATCTGAAATAAACTGGCAAGTTTAGGATCATTTTCTGTTGAGATGTCTAATTTCCATCAGAGTTGAGGTGAAATGATGTCATGTGCCCTGGAAAAAAAGGGGAAAAAGCAAATAATAGATGCTTTCAAGCAAACATGCTAATTTTCCTTTATTATTGCACCATTTCCTGTTGCAGAGTACTTCCTCATCCGTCAATTTAGGAAGTATTGTCAAAAAAAAAGAAAATAACTGAAGAGCAGCCAAACATAAGCAACCTGTGCGTATTTTGAGTAGCAGATTGTTTGCGTCCACTGAGACATTGTGCCCATGGCTGTTGCTTAGCCGAGCCATTCCCCAAGGTTCGCTGGTATTATTCGCTGGTATTAGGAATCTACAGTGATAGGAATCCTGCCATGGCCTATTATCATAGGAGCACCTGCCCATCAACTGATGGAAGTTATTTGCCTGATGAAAGGGTCAGTGACTATCAGAAACTCGTTTGTGTAGTCATCTTTTTATTGTTGTTGTTGTTGAGCGTTGAGCTGTATGTTCTTTTAAAAATATGTTACTTTGATTGATTAGATCTTTAGCTTGGTCTGCATTCTTTTCATGTGCAAACCTGAATGTTTGTTTGTTTTTGTATGTTTCTAAAACAAACAATTTTCCATCTGAAAAAGATGGTTGAATAGCCCATATTCAGCTACTTGGTATACTAGCTGGTCTTCCCTGGGGTCCAGTTGGATGTGAGGCGGGACCACTTCATGGGGTAATGCACACTGAGGACTCTTTGCAATGAATGAGTGAAGCGGGTTCTTTTACATGCATGAGTTGTGACTCTCTTACTCATGGGACCTCCATTTCATGTTCTTTCTGAGGAACAGAGTGTTTCACCTCTTTACTATTTAGGGGACAGTATGACTATGCAGGTCATTGCTCAGTTTACTCGGGATTGGAACCTGGGTCCTTTGAATTTGGAGGCAGATGTACTGGCAATTTAGCAAAATCACTGCCCTGTAAATGCTAATTATTTTATATTTCGAAGTCGCCCCCCTTCCACCTCCATGATATGAACTCTGATGAAGATAGGTTAGACATGCTTTCCAGTCCAAGGCATTACATCTTTCAGCTTGTACAATCTGCAGACCAGTGCAGTCACCATTCATGCTGTTTCCCTTTGGTCTGTGACTCATATCATGTTTCATTCAGAAATGCCCCTCTCTTTCATTCAAACAGGGGACTCCTGCCATCATGTATCGAGCAGCATTCGCCTACCAATCGAGAAATTCCAGGGCCCTCAGCTTCAGGGAGGGGGACCATTTCACCCTCCTGGATGGGACCGACCCCTACTGGTGGCAGGTGATGGACCACCTGGGCCAGACCGGGTACGTGCCTGCCAACTACATCACGAAGGACGACCTGTCCAATGATGATGTCATCCGGTCCATTGACAGGGCGATTGAATTCATACATCTGGCGGCCACGGAGAAAGGAGGCTCTATGTCACATGATCAGCGGGCTAATTTACAGTGAGTAGGGAAAAAATGATGATTTCGCCCAATCCTCCTCACAGGTCAATTGGCTACAGTAGATATAGGCAGGACATGTCTATTGCATTTCTGTACATTAACTTTTTTCTCTGGTGGTTATTTCGGGCTGCTAGAATTTCTTAAAATGAAGCATTGGTTGCCAGATACGAGGGGAAATTTAAGAATTCATATTAGATTTTAGCTGTCCAATTGGGCAACCAAAAAATAGCCTTTCGGGAAATTTGGTAGCCCGACATCAATTTCTAGTAGCCCCTGGTCACAGCTAATGTCAAGCCCTGTCTATTGTCTATTGTATGAAAGGGACTGTACAATACTGATTGAGGTGGGGATTCAGGTTTATAACATTCCTGAGTGAGATAATGAGAAACCTCTTATGAAATATGAAAGAGCATGTACTTTTAAGAAGGATTCAAAGTTTATTCGATGAAAATTGAGTTTCAAATGGTTGAGATATCCCAGAAAGTGGTAATAATAAAAGGCGACAGGCCACGCCTTTTATTAGGATCTCTTTGTTTCACCTTGTTTTTTTGGATATCTCAGCCATTTCAAAACCGATTTTCATCAAATAAACTTTTGATACCACTTAGAATTGCATGCTCTTTGACATCTCATAGAGTGGTTTCTGAATATCTCGCAAAGCGTTAAAAGCTAGATCCTCACCTCAACCAGAACTGTACAGTCCCTTTAAAAACATTCTATTTTTCTAACTTGTGTATTTGCATTGGAATGATATGTCAAAGCATGTCAGAACTGAATGACTTATTAAGTCCAGGAGGATTTTGATTGCAGAAATTATATTGATATGATGCCTGTCTCGTAATCAATAGATTGTGGCTTCAAGTCCCATCAGGGCATTATATGCCATGATTTTGTATAATGGCAATTACTCAAAACAACGAATAATCAGTGTGTGTTTATGTGGCTGGAGGGCAATTTGTCAATCAGTTGCAATAACAACAATGCCACAATGCAAATCATTAATTTGAAGAAATTGTTGTTCTGGAACGGTATATATGCCTCTGCCACAAAGTGTCGATGGAGGCATTATGTTTTCGGGTTGTCTGTCTGTTTGTCCGTCCTGTCTGTAATCAATTTTGTAGACAATTTAACCTAAAAACCATTTGAGATATGAAAACAACGTATTTATATACATGAATTGCTGCACAGTGATTCTGTAGGGAAAGAGTTTGGCCATGGGGTCAAAGGTCAAGTGCATATGTTAACCCGTTGAGGACGAGTCCCGAGTATACTCGGGCAGGTGTCTATGGGAAATGCGTGTTGTAGCAAAATCATTGTGTCTTCAATAGGTTTGTCACAAATTCTCCCATATTTTTGAAATAGCTCAGAGTATTGTCATGAAAATGGATGTTACCAGTAAGTGATTATTTGAAGAATTGTGAGCCTTTGAGGTCATAGGGCAAGGGTGAAAGGTCAAGTAAAAATGTGCAAATTCCCAAATACTTGCTCTCTTAAACAATAAGCCATGAAACCTAGTTCAAGGAAAGTAAACACTCAACACATTTGTGACAACTGTGTCATTTCAGTCCTTTGCCTATTACGTGAAGTGGGCATCTCACATTGTCAAGACGTACTCCAGACCTATTGGGAGAATCATGCGATATGGTGGAGGCATACTTGTTGCCATAGAGACATTTCTAGTTTGTATGATTTTTTTTTTCTATGAGTATTACTTGTTATAAAAAATTCATTCACTAATGAAAAAAATACTACAGTCTATAAAAGTGAATGCAAAACACTACATGGCAAAATGGCAAGGAGAAAAGACAGAAAATTGCTTTGATAAAGTTTATTCCAAGCGGCTGAGGGAATGCTCATTGTTAACCCGTCCTGCTTTGCCCTGTCATTCTACTGTAGAAAACTGATTCAGCATAGAAAGTCTATTCTTGAAGGAAACAACCAGTGTGCTACGCCAGCTCAGCAGCCACAGCAACAGCAACAGCAACAGCAACAGCAACAGCAAGAGCAGCAGCAGCAGCAGCAGCAGCAGCAACAGCAACAGCAACAGCAACAACTACAACAACAACAGCAGCCGAAGAGAAAGGCACCTGGGCTCCCGCAACAAGCCTCTGGTGAGCACCGTCGAGCACCTCCTCCCCCCACCCAGACATCTCCCTCCAGTCCCGATGCAGCCAACATCTCGCGATCGACGCGGGCATCGTCAAAGACCCGCTCAGCCCCCAAACCACCACAGAGGAAGGAGAGCGTGAAGGCGCGCGACCAAACTGACTCTAGCGGCCATCGTTCGCAGTCCCCGCAAACGCCTTCAAATGCCAGCAATTTGCCGATAATGAGAACTGAGCCCAGTGATGTCTCCGCATCACACAACCACAACGAATCTTCGGCGGCGTTGTCCCCGCTGCCAGAAATCCCGAGCGGTCTCTTTGGGGACCTTGTAGAGAAGGTCAGGGTAGAGACGAACCTTAGCTACGACTTGTCCAAGCTGGCGGTGAAGACCGTGCTGCAGGGTGTGGGTGTGGCAGTGCCCCAGGTTACTGAGACCATGGCAGAAATCCTGTCCAGCTTAACCACCGATCTGGTGAGTGGCACATCAATCCTACCTTCTCTCTGGTCATAATAGTGGGGTACAAATCCTGGAAGAGTGCAGATGGTGTGCTCAGCAGCTGACAAAGAGGGGCTATAGAAATGGGGGGGACTTTTTTTGTAATGCTGCTGTGTGAAACACCCAGTGCCATTCAAGATATATTGGAAAAATATAGCTGCTGTCGACTGGAGAAAAAAAAAATCAGAGGGGATTGCTTCATTACAGGGCAGCGAGATGGCTCAGTCCATAGCATATTTGCCTTTCAAGCAAATGCCTGGGTTTTGTCATGGGTTCGAATCCATCTAAGTCTTACTGAGCAATGTCGTCTGTTGTCATGCTGTTCCCTCTAGTAGAAGCAAAACACTACTCTCCGTCGGATAGGACATAAAATGGAAGTCCCGTGTGTGAGGGAGTCACAACTTATGGACATAAAAGAGCCAGCTTCATTCATTTATCGCCAAGAACAGGGTGCATCACCTGATGAAATGCTTACAACTGGATCTTATGGGAGACCAGCTAGTACAGCTGAATGTTGTCTATCCAGCCATCCTGTCAGATGGAAAATGAAAACAAACAAGCAAATAATTGCTGTTTTATTTGTTTGTTTTCTTGTGTTTTGGGCAAGTGTGAAGGCAATAAAAATTTTTCCTCATCTTTTTAACTTTACTTTATGAGATATATGTGTTGTGATTTGGGTTGTGGGGGGTTTCACAAGGTCCTGTGCTTGTCAGGTATTACTTTTCAAACAAACGGAAAATTCTCACACTGTTTCATGTCCCCTGCCGATGATTGACGATAGAATGTCACCAGCTCCAACATCGTGATCGAGGGCAGCCGGGACCACGACAGACTGGAGGTGATCTTCACCGAGCTGACGGCCTGCAAGGACGACTCACAGCAGAGGAGCTGGGCCCTTCATGAGGACGAAGCCATCATCAGCGAGTACCTGGAGGAGCTCATCTCCATCCTGGTGAGAACATCCAGGGGGATCCGTCTCCATGGTGACGGGTTTACAACATCTCCCGCTAAAGTTTGTGTGTCCCTTTTGCATCCCTGAAAATTGTATTCCTTTCATATGCTGGTATATTGTAGAGACAGGTAATTCAGACCTTTTCTCATAATGATAAAACTGGAAACTTTTTACAATTGAGGGGGAAATAAGACTATAATGTGCAGCAAATTTATTCACATCCCTAATAATCATTATCGTTATTCTGGGTACAAAATGAAGCAAGTGTATTGTTTCATGCAAGGCACATTGCAACAATATTCGTATGTTACCTGTGTATTTTACAATAATCTCTAAATAGATGTCATTTAGCACATGCATGAAAGCAAGGCTTAGATATGATTTTGACCACAAAATGAGAGAAAATTTAAACATGTAGCACGAAAGTGTAGATAGCATCACTCACCATGTGTGACATACTTTGTTTATAGCTATTAGTGCTTCTGTCTCTTGCAAGCATTGATACCTTTCCCTACATTTTGATACTGCTTGCCCAACAAATCAGATAAATGTTATTGAGACCATTCTGTCTAAGGTGTTGGGTAGCCATCTTTAGCAAATTCCTAGTTAATCTTTTCCAACAAACCTCTGAAATCTCTATAGAGAGAGAGAAAAAAAAGAAGACAGCAAGAACAGTAATCTAGCGAGCTTTGAAGTCACTGCACTGTAAATAATGACACCTGAAGAGAAAGATAATGTCTTATCTAAGGCATATTTTATGCAAGGGGGTGGGTTCAATGTGTGCCATACGTATTATTTCATCCTGTGTGTTTGTGGTCATTTTTGTTTATCCCCCTGTAGTCAGATGCCGATCCAAGAGTTTGCCAGGCAGTGGTACGCAAGGACAATTTTGAGTGCATTCAGAACCTAGTCCTTTACTACCAAATGGTAAGTTAGCATGCAAGCAAGGACACTGATATTGTAGCGTACTATTACAGAATTGTTCTCATCCTTCAGCAGTTCTTATTTTCTTACTCCATCCTCCCCGTTTGAACCTCAAGTGATTCAACTTCATGTGCCTCTTTTAAAGATCAGCACTACACTCGTGACAGCATGGATATCAATAGTGTTTAGGGTGAAATGTTGATGTTGCACACCTTTTGGGGTATTCTGCTCAGTTTCCAAATAGTTTGAATGCATGGCAGTGTGCTCATCAGCTGACAGTAAGGGGTTATTAAAATGGGAGGGGCTCTTTTGTGATGCTGGTGTTTGAAACACTAGAGTGATTGCCTCTTATCAAGAAGAACTACATTACTTTTTGTTAAAAAATGGTAGTAATAGTAGGGAAAGTCTTCACCTCCTTCTCTGTCTTTCCTTCCTTTTGTGACCCCAAGAATGATAGTCAGATAAGGCAGGCCTCGAATTTCGCCAGTTTTAGGGACAGGCAATTTTGGTTTTAGGGGCACTCTCTCTCAAAATTTTTTAAGGGCAGCAAGGAAAAGTTGCAGTAAGCATGGTAATTTTGAGAGAGGCATTGCGGCAAGTAGATAGGGCATTGCGGCAAATTGCCTTTTGCCTCCCGGGTAATTCGAGGCCTGGTAAGGTTGAAAATGTAGTCAGCATTGCCATTGCCAGAAAACAAGAAGCATTCAATTTACAGTGCTATCTGTACAGGGCATTATATTCTGATCGGTGATGTGGGGGCATGCCATACTTGTGTGAACATCCATTTAAAGCCTGTAAACAAGGAAGGATGTTCAGTCATCATCTGTTGGCACAGATACCAAGAAGGAAATACGGTTACTAGATTAGCAAAGAGAGGGACAGAAAGGAGCTTCAAATTGTGTTGAAGTTAGGAGTGGTACCAACTGAGCTGGCAGGAAAATATATATATAGCAGTAGGCCTCCTGTTGCACATGGGGAAAAAGTGGGTAACAAACACCAAGTCTGTTGGCTTGCAAAGTTTTCTCCTGTTTCTGTCACATTGCCAACATTTTGTCTCTGTTTTGTTTTCTCCTTTTTATTTTTTTGTCTGGTAGTGACAGAAGCTGTCAAGAAATCTATTTTCTTTAAAAAAAAAACAACCAAACAAACAAACAAATTGGAACTCTGTGAAATTGTTCATGTCAGCTGTTGAATTCTCCTAAGACTTGCTCCAGGAGCACTGTCCCTCACATACATATCCTGTGAACTCTGGGAAAACGTTGTCAGCAACCTTTTTCCCCAAACACATATTTTCTCCGGAGAATGGCCCTGTGTTGCATTCTCTCCTGAACAAGAGCTGTAGAAAACTTTTTGTCAGTCATTTATAGATAAAAAATGGTCCCAGTTATGAGTAATTCAATAATTTTATTGCTAAATGTTGAATAAGAAATGTTAAAAGAGATTATACACTTTTTTTTTTCAGGAGCAGTGTCCCTCTCTTTTTCTGCTCCGTGTCAAAAGTTCATAGCATCATAAAATTCCAAAAGTTCTTATCAATCTCTTTAATCCTATGTCAGCCTTTTATCTTTCTTTCTTGGAGAAGTGCCTGTCGGTTAACGTAATCATCTAGAGAAAACTTTGACTCTTCCAGGAGCACCGACCCTCGCTGCGACTGCTCCTGCTAAAGACGTTTGGCGCCCTGTGCAACCTGGACCGGGACGCCCTCTCCAGCCTCCTCTACTCCGTCCTGCCCGTGGAGCTGGCCCGAGACATGCGGTCCGACCAGGAGAACATCTCCAAGCTGTGCTACTCCAGCCTCGTCTCCACCATGCTCCTGTCCACGGGGGAGCCACTCCCGTTCACGCACTACGGTAGGAGACCCCTCCGGCAGAGGTTTCAGAAAAGGGGGTTACCATAAAAGCTTGTCATTTTCATGAGGGTTTCATTTCTGCAAATTTTACAAATCACCGTTGGACTTCAAATTTAACAGCATGCGAAAATATCACCTCCTGATCTTGATCGCATTAAATTTACGGACAGGCATTAATGCACTTAGGATAGCCTCGGTGTCAAATGATGAAAGGAACATCTTACAAAAATGTCTATGACCTCCTCATTTGCGAAAATAACAGCTTTTACAGTACTCCAGCAGGCATCTCATACTGTATGCATCCTATAATAGCAAGTGTCAGTTTTTTGCAAATCGTGACTTCCTGACAATTTCATGAGTGTTTAAATTTGGGATCGTGGAGTACAGTAATACAATGTACATGTAGAAATCAGTTTCATTCGCTCACTTTTAGGAAGAAGTGCACACATCCATTTACTCAGTAGACACACCAAGACTTATGCCGACTGAACAGTTTCATCACTCACCTTGTATGTGTACTGAGAACTAGTACATGTGTGCATGTACGTTGCATTCATGTTGAGATCGAGTTAATATTTTGGCAAGTTGTTAAATTCGCCAATATCTCCCAACACATGAAGTTCAAGAAAATTGAAGAACAGCAAAATATATGGCATTCTTCTCACATACTATGGCATTTCATGTATTGTGCTACTTCGCTAGGTTCTTTTCTTTCCTATTGCAACTGATTGACAAATTGCCCTACATCAACGTAAATGAGCACTGTGATCAGTGTTTAAGTAGTAGCCATGATAAAAGAAATCATGGGCATACGAACTCGAGCAGAATTCGAACCTACGACCTTCTGATCTCGGGACAGGCTTCATCTCTGCTAGACCACCGAGCTTCCACCCGACAGCAAGTGCTGATTCTAATCCTTATAGCGTGCAGTGGGTACTGTGTAATTATCTAAATTCATGAAATTCTTCCGTCAAGATGTTTTTTTCTACTGCAACTGATTGACAAATTATTTATGTCGATGTAGGGCAATTTGTCAATCAGTTGCAATAATGGCTACTACTTGTCTTTTCTGCTGTACATCCATGGCTGGTCAGCATGGCATGTCTTTCTCTTCTGTATCACCTCTTTCACCTTCATAATATACCTCTTTAGTACTCAATGCTGAATGCCATTATGTGTATTCAATGGTTCATTAGACAATGTCTATCATGTGACCATGGTGTGCTGCAATTATCTCTCCCAACAGACCAGCTGAATGCAGACTTTATCGGTTTCCTGCTGGACAACATCGACCAGCCCCCCTCTGCTGATGAGATGGAGCAGGTTCCGGATCTCTTCGTCAACCTCATTCTTGCCTTCAATCTCCATTTCAGAAGTAAGATTCCAACAACCCCTTTTTCTTCCATCAACCTCTTCCCTGATTCTGAGGTATTTTCCACATTTGTTTGAGTCTGCACGATGGTAAATTGATTTTTTGAGTTGAGTTGAGTTTATTAACAACATACATATGAATATGATAACATGATAAAATGATATTCCACAGTGTAAGATACAATAACATGAAATTTTTTGAGAATACAATGGTTTTGTACAAGGTTCTTACAGCTTTGCAAGCATATATTTTACATACTTATATCTACCTTACATAAGAATACATGTGTTATAATACATTTAGTTTCGTTGTGATACATTTATCACTGAAAAGGCAAAGAGAATGAATAAGTATGTAATGTAGACATTATATGCATAGACAGAGGTTCTGAGAAAAATAATCGAAAAAAAAAATAGAAAAACAGAAGATAATGTTGTTAAAGGGGGAACCAAAAGTTAGCACAAGTGCTAGTCGAGAATGGTTCTCCCATCATAGCTACATGTATATTTAAGCTGCTTATTGCAAGGTCTACTCTTTTAAAGTAACTGTACTATAGAAGTACATTAAACTGGACACTGAAATTTCTTTTCATCACTAAACTTCTTTTAACAGGTGATTTTTTAGGTTCTTCTAAATGAAGATCTTGTTCTTTCCTCTTGAACATTTTTGGGCAAACTATTCCAAAACTTTGATCCGACAAAAGATATAGAAAAATATAGAAAGATATAGATTTGAAGAAATGTTTCTTTTTCAATGTCCAAGATTGCATCTCACCTATCTTTGATCCTATGTGTGCTTTCATTAGTTCCTGCAGACAACATTGTTATGAAAGTTCTAGCCGAGAGGAAGACGGCCAAGAGTTTCAGTGAGAAAATCATGCTCCTGGTCAATAGAGGGGGTAAGTCGTATATCATACCATGACCATCAATGGTGTGGAAGGGAACATCAACACTTCCCCTTCTGTGGGATTGGAATATTGGGGTGGGGGAATTTTATGAGCTTACTGAGAAGGGGTAATGCTTTCCTAGAAGGTTATCTCGGATTCCTGAGGTCAAGACATTCAATTTTATTTCTGAGGAAAATGTCAAATGACTGTTGTGTTGCATGAACATACTACCTGCTAAATTACCCACATTGGGTTGCAAGGCTGCATTTTATTTAGACAACAGATAGGGTGGGATGTCATGAGCTCATCCTTGGTGCAGCAGTACATATTTGTGCTAACGTAGATTATGATGATGATGGCCGCTGTGTAAGGGACTGCACGGAATTGAGAAATTAAAAAAACAAAAACAATAACTTGACATCAGTGATGGTAATGATGGTCTTTCTGTAAGAGACGGCACAGAATAGGCAGTTTTCGTATCATATTCAAATTTTATGCATACCTGTTACAATAAAGCAGAGGCTTTTCTGGAAAGCCTGAAAGCTTGTCCAAGACTTGTCCGACACAGCAACAAGCATTATATTTCCAGCAATTGAATTTCATTGAAGCACAGCAGGTTAAAGTGAGTAGCTCGTCTCTATGTTTCCAGGCATGAAACATCCATAAATTTGATTACATTATGAAAACAGCCTATTGTATGACCATTTCACAAAAATTCTTGAGTAAAAGACTGCACAGAATTGTATGATTTAACAAAGTCTTGAGACGAGACTACACCTCTCTGTGCCCTCTGTCTTCCAGTCGATCCAGTGAAGATGTTTGAACACAGCCAAGACACCCAGGACTCCCTGCTCAAGTTCATGGGGGACATCTTTTCCAGCCCTACGACCTCTGACCTCTTCTACTCCAATGACATGAAGGTGCTCATCGACATCGTTGTCCGGCAGATGACCGATCTCCTTCCAGGCGACCAGGTCGGGAATGATTTCCTTCTTATGCTGTGGCATATTGGTCCTCTTGAAACTTTGATCCATATGCTATCCTCTTTTGCAGAACCACAAAAAAGCTTAAACATAGTAATTGGATCTTAGCGCAGGTGATTTTGTTTGAATGATTTTGTATAGGATTTACCATTTTTCCCATCTAAATATGAAGTTTTGATGTATCATACTAGGAATATGTGTGTTTTTTATAGTGAAAGTTTGAGCAAATTCTAATGAAAACTGACAAAGCCATGATTTTTTGAGGTTGTGATTAATGAAGCATTAATTGGAAATTCTGTGATGTGGCATCATGCAAGCTCTCCCTCATTTCCTCTGTACTACAAAATAAGAAATTGTCATGTTCCTATCAAGTAAATTTCCGATCGTTTATGCACCATTAATGCAATCTTTATAGATATTTTTCCATACATCCCTGCACGCAAAAATTTATTTTCCATTATCAATGATGAAAAAAGAGATTTTTACTGAATTTCATGCACAGTGCATATGGAAGGTGAGGACATATGCTACATCTCAGAGTTTGCCATCATTTGTGCTTGATTGATCACAACTTCGAAAAAAAAAGTCATGATTTCTGTAGTATTCATCAAAATTTGTTCAACTCTCACCACTGTGTTCCTCTCATTTTTCTGCTGCTATTCACACATACCACTGTAAAATCAGAAACATTTGCAGCCTAAAACTTTGCCACTGGCATTCAATACATTGTGTGGAAAACAACTTTTGCATGCATTTTACTTTCGCAAACCTTGGTTTCATGTGAAATTCCCCAATGTTTCATGCATGCTAAAATTCCTGGTTTTACAGTAATTTTCAGGTTAGACTTCTCCTTTGAAAGGTGTATAATGTGTCTGTTTTTAGCTCACCTGAGCCAAAGGCTCAAGTGAGCTATTGCGATCGCCCTTCGTCCGTCGTGCGTCGTGCGTCGTCCGTCGTCCGTCGTGCGTAAACTTTTACATTTTTATCTTCTTCTTGAAAACCCCAAGACCGATTTTCATCAAACTTGGCAGGTAGCATCCGTAGGGGGTTAGGAACTCAATTTGTTAAAATGGGCACCATGCCCCACCCAGGGGGCCCCCAGGGGGGCCCAAACCCCCAAAAATTAAGGAATCTGTAAAAATCTTCTTCTCTAGAACCAGAAGTGATAGAGCTAAGTTAATACTATGAGTTAGTGCATTGATGACTGTAGTTTCAAGTTTGTTCATGGCAGAATCAGGGGTGCCCCCCTTGGGACCCAGGGGAGGGGGGGTGGGGAGGGATCCTAATGGGGCCTAAATTATACATTTTCATCTTCTTCTTGAGAACCCCATGACCAATTTTCACCAAACTTGGCAGGTAGCATCCCTAGGGGGTTAGGATCTCAATTTGTTAAAATGGGCACCATGCCCCACCCAGGGGCCCCAGGGGGGGGGGGGGGGCAAACCCCCCAAAATGAAGGAATCTTAAAAAATCTTCTCTAGAATCAGAAGTTATAGAGCTAAGATAATACTATGAGTGAGTACATTAATGACTGTAGTTTCAAGTTTGTTCATAGCAAATCCAGGGGTGCCCCTCTTGGGGGCAGGGGGGGGGGGGGGGTTGGGAAGGTCCAAATGGGGGCCTGAATTGTACATTTTCATCTTCTTCCTGAAAACCTCATGATGGATTTTCGTCAAACTTGGCAGGTAGCATCCCTAGGGGGTCAGGATCTCAATTTATCAAAATGGGCACCATGCCCCACCCAGAGGGCCCCAGGGGGCCCCCAATCCCCCCAAATTAAGGAATCTTTAAAAATTTCGGCCCTTATTGTACATTTTCATCTTCTACTTGAGAAGCCTGGTCAAATTTTAGTAGAGCTGTGAATAATTTAGATTAGTGACTGCGTGAAAGGTGAACTTGCGATACTCAGGTGAGCGCTAGACCCGCGGGTCTCTTGTTGCATTTGTTATTTAATCCTTACATTACTACTGGTAACCAGTTCATACATAATGTTTGGGGTTTTTGGTCTTTAGAGGGTTAATTTGAATATAATTTTCTTGTCTGATATTTTGACAGGTGCGCACGGAATACCTCTCCCTCATCCTCAGCATCTTCACCAACACGTCCTACTGGGAAGACTGCCACAGGCTGGCTGAGCTGGAGAAGGCTTTCGTTGCCATAGCAATAGAGGAAGGGAAGGAAAGCGAGCAGGATCAGATGATTGTGAGGGAAATTCAGAAGGCTTTTGGATCGAACTTCTCAAGGACATTCTGAGAGAAAACAGATTCTCTCAAACAAACAAACAAACAAACAAACATCCACAGCTTCAACTACCAAGCGGCTTAACGAGTTGCGTCATGTGCTAAAACTGAAATATTCTTCTTCTCCATTGGTGTCAGCGTCACTACTAGGAGCACAAACTGTGAGCAAGTTTGATTGCAATGTGAGTGGAATGGAACGCGCAGTCACTTTTCGGATGGATGATGTGGTTGATGAGCCTTGGGTGGAAATGGAGATTCAAGTGACATTGAACAACCACCATCATGCCATGACGAACTCGAACAAACATAAGGTTTTGTTGGAAATCATGTGATAATGTGTTAAAAGTGCACACACACACACACACACACACAAATATGGTAGACATAATATGGGATGCATCTCTGTGTACCTGACTTGAATCTCTATGTTAACCTACTTTATATTGAAATTAGATTCACATATAAAATATTTATCAGACTCAAATGTTTATTGCCAAAAATAGGCTTTCATTCAAATACACATATGTCCATATTTATGAAGGTAAATGATAATGAAACTAAAGTTATTGTTCACCATTTTTATGCGTATATGGTGTATTTGGAATCTCTAAACAGAAACGCAAATCAGGTGAACAAGGTTGCTTATACCCAATATCCAAGTAATTGGTCATTAGGCAATAAGGAATCTCAGTTATTAAGATTTAAAGGACTTGCTCTTGTCAAGATTTTTAGTGAAATATTCATCCCTTTACCGCCCTTCACCCCCCCCCCCCCCAAAAAAAAAAATAAAGTTTCTCTCTGACATATCCTGTCCATACCCCCTCTTCCATTTAAATTGTTTGGTAACACTTGACAATGTGTCCTAAAATAAAAGATCACTCTTTCTCTATTGAGTGTCTATGGCTTGACATGGACTCTTCAAAACAGGTCTGCTATGAATCGTATAATCTTTGAATATTTTTAGCCATAAAGCTATGTGAAAAGACAAACATATTAGAGACCTTTAATCATTCATAATTCTAACCCTCTATCTTGTAACATTTACATTTCAATTTCAGCAACAGTGTACATTAAATTCACAGATTGATGTATGCATGGAGCTATATTTGTGTCACAATGCTATTTCTAATGTTCTATTAACCCGCTGAGGAAGAGTCCCGAGTATACTGTATACGCTATAATTTCCGCGTACATAAATTTTCGTGAATTGCCGCTGTTACACATTTTCGCGAGTGGTTAAATTCGCGATTGGGGGACCAGAGAAAATATGAAGTGGCAAAGAAAGTGTGAATTTTCAACTTACTAGCAAATAAGAATGATACTAGTTATACACTGCATGGAAAGAAACTTACCAAACTCTGCGAACTAGTAAGTTAGAATTCAACATTTTTGAAGTGGTTAAGTCCATCGCGCTAGATTTCTAACGAGTGGTCCCCTTGCGATAATGGATTGGCTCTCTAACAGTATTCGTAAGTAGACGTGGACGTGCTATATGTACATGTACGTAAACAAGCTTAGCCAGTATGGTCTGTTCGGTAAGCCGTGACATGGTATACTAGTACTGAAATGTTCGTATCATCAAGGCAAGGGATTCATTTTGGAAGGTAATATTTTCGCGTGTCGTTAATTTCGCGAATAGCTCCCGACTCGCGAAATTCGCGAAAATAAAACCCCCGCGAAATATACAGCGTATACAGTACTCAGGCAAGTGTCTATGGGAAATGCGTGTTGTAGCAAAATCAGTCCGTCCTCAACGGGTTAATGATCACAGTGACAGTGTGTAAGTCAAACACTGCTGTCATAGTGACTGTATTTTACATCTGTTCATTATCCAATATACATTGTAGTTTGGTATTATTGTATTTCAAACAATATAAATTACATACAAACAGTAAGCATGCACATGCATTTATGACATATCTACATTTCTGTATTATCGTATCCAGCAAATATTTGTTATTCAGACTACAGTTGATATGATGTGCAATTGTAGCTACTGATCCAGTGGTAGAAGATTGTTATGTTCAATGTGGACTGTAATATTACATGGTGCTTGGTCTTCATATGCATTTTTTTGTTTTGTACTGGTATTCTGAATGTTTTCTGCATTTTGGAGAGATGTATTTGTTTTTGTTTGTTTGTTGTTGTTGTTTTTTGTACACTAATTCTCATGTACACATACCTTGGCTGTCACATTGCTCAACGAATGAAAATCATGTTTCAATTATAAACCACAATGAGGCTGATCAAATATTAATATTAAGGAGATGTGCTCCTGTATATCCAGGTGATTTTAGCATTGCAATAAATGATGAACAAACCTGAGCAGTGGAGATATCTATTGTTATTGTTGTTAGCACTGATATTATTATCATCTCCATCAGTATTGTCATTATCATTTACTATTCTTAATATCTTTGTCATCACCATACAATAGTAGTCATATCTTTACCATTATGCATTTTACATGTAACAATATTTAAATCACAGATATCAGATTTCAATACCCAGATGCCCCAACTTTGTGGTAATGTGTAACTATGGGACTGTTTGGTCCACTTGAGGTAGCAGTATTGATGGACAGATATAACTATTGAATGAAAAGGTTGTTTTAATAGGTGCTCAGGTCAGAAGTATAGTGATATTTCTCATATGAACGACATACCTGTAGCCTATATTCATATACGATTCATGTATGTGAGTCCTACAGACAGCTTGGCTAATGGTGATTTGCATACTGCAAAATTTCTTTTCAAAAGAGAACAGAGCTAATCTAGCAGGCAAACTCTTTCAACTTTGCACTAGAGTGTATCTTAGTAAATAGAAGAGTTTGGAGTGAGACACTGGGAGAGTAAGTAACCAAACCCAAGGGATTGAAGCGACAGTGGTGAGGGGGTTTGGGGATGGTGCAGAAGGGGAGTGTCTTTTCCCCCTCCCCCTTTTCATTGGAGGGAGCTATGACAAATTTTACATTTTAAATAGTGCATTCTGGTGGATACTTCAATCAGTAAAGATTTCAACACATGCATAGAAAGAGTGTGCCTGTATGAATATCTTAAAGTTTTGGGCTTGGGCATATTGATATGTTCGGATTATCAGGGATTTGGGGGACTTTTTTTTTTTTTTACTTTTTGTTTTTGGGGTTTAGCGTGAGAATTCTTTCATCAGAGTATAGACAGTTAAAATTTGATGAAATGCGCGAGTCTCATGCCAATTACGTGAGAGACGGCAGCCCTGTGTCCAGGATTGTAAGAAGCACAAGATGATATCAATGCTCCACACTTCCAGTACGTCCGTGTCTTTGTGTCTCCTTTGGTCCTTCATCTGTCCAATCAGATTCTTTCGACTTGAGTTTTCATACTTTCTCTTCTAATTGTGTGCTTTATTTCCTCTCTTTCTCCCCATTTTTCCACTGAGAACCTCCACCTCTTCCCTCAGTATAATCTAATTTCTCTCATTGTATGGTGTTCAGGTGACTCCCATTATAAGGAAGTCCTTGGGACTGACAGTTATCTTTTGTTATATTGAAATTTTGTTGCAGCTGAACAAATAAAGTGTACATGTATAAAGATATTTATAGATAATAATTTTGGAACCTGAATTTGTGCTAAGTTGTAACAAAATTTCGCTGTAACCATGTTCATTTATATCAGAAGGGCACTGAATTTAGTCTCTACGTTCTTGTTCTTTTCTCACAAGTTTAAATTTTGCTCCCGTTTTGTTGTGATCTGTGTGGAGCAATCGTATGAATTGTGCAATAAGGATTTTTTTCAGTTTGTTCTGCATTTGCTACTTTGAGGATGGTTGCAAAGAATATAATTGTGTACCTGTGTACAGAGATGGTTCTGATTCCCCCCACATAAAATTCTTTGCTTTAATAAGTTAATCAAGACCATTCATATTTACCAAGGCAACATGTCAGCACCCTGAAAGCTGACTTGATTAGCTGTAATGGTATTAAAAGTTTCCTTTTGTGAAAGTCTGCTATACGACGTGGTCCTCATTATACTTTTATATTATGCATACATACATTTTTATATCTTATGGGGTTGCTGCTTTGTATGTGGCTATTGCAGAATGTTTTGCATACCAAAGGTTAAAGTTGATGAATGTTTTTCAAGCTCAGTGTAATATGAGCACTTCAACTATGCTAGTGCCTTAAAAGCCCAGGTGTGTGTCAAGTGTTTTTATGTGATTTTACTGTGCATTGCATCACAACTGTGATTTGTCATCCCACCACCTATTCTATATTTATGGAGTGCATTAATTCCTTGTGTACCATAAATGCGCTGTCCAATAAAATGTTTATCAAAGAGGACTCTTGTATTGAAAGTGAAGTTATCTGGTTGTAAGGGCAAAGCTTTCTTCTTTCTTCACCTTTAAGAGTGATAAATATTTTTATTCAGCAATGATATTAACACCTTGAATGTAAAAGGCCCAAACTGGCCAACATAACAGACATACAATCAACCCTGCTTAAAGGGAAGGTAAACCCAAAGAGCAATGTGGATTGAGTGAAAGCAGCAACATTAGTAGAACACATCAGTAAAAGTTTGAGAAAAATCGGACAATCGATGCAAAAGTTATGAATTTTTAAAGTTTTGGTGTTGGAACCGCTGGATGAGGAGACTACTAGAGGATATGACGTATGAGTGGACAACAATACAAAGAAAATATAAAGGATATTCAACAAAAATTCACTTTTCTAGAATTATGAAAGAGCAGTGGACCAACCGCTTTCAGAAAGCAGGGGGAATAATTGCTACCCTTAACATATGTCAATATCAAGTTGATGGAATTTGTAATTTTCATGAAAAATGGATTTTTGTAGTATTTTCTTTATATTTTCTTGATATTGTAGTCCACTCATACGTCATAACCTCTAGTAGTCTCCTCATCCAGCGGTTCCAACATCAAAACTTTAAAAATTCATAACTTTTGCATCGATTGTCCGATTTTCTTCAAACTTTCACTGATGTGTTCTACTAATGTTGCTGCTTTCACTCAATCCACATTGTTTTTGGGGTTTATCTTCCCTTTAAGTCAACATCGCATTAGACGAATAATCACCAATGTAGGTCTTTTTTCAGTCCTCTCTTTATATTCTATTGATTTAATCCATCATAAGTCAAATTTTCTCAAGTCGAAGATGTCTTCGGTCCAAATACAATGTAGATTTAACTTGGGCAAGTTGACTGTAAATGTCCCACACATCCTTGACCTTAAATTGCATTCAACCTCTGGAATATCCCCAAAATCATGAGAACCAAGACTCACTGAATATGATCTCCTGTGCCTATTCAGCAAACTGGGATGTCTATGGTGTATTTTTTGTCCACAAATTGCTGATATGGTCCTGAAAGATATTTACACACAAATACAACTGAAGTACACACACACACATACACATGCACACACACACACACAGACACAGACACAGACACACACACACACACACACACACACACACACACACACACACACACACACACACATGTACCAATGCAGTCCTACAACATCATGATCATGTGCAGTGAAATAGAAGTTGAAATATTATCCTTGAAACTGGGAGGTGAAATATTGAATACTATACTGTTTTCTCTATTTTGTAATTCATACTGTGAAGGAAAATACAACATTTTACTGTAAAAATATCTGAAATACTTCTGTATATAGCAGAAATGAACTTCCTCACATTAGTAATCAGCATACCAATCATTTAATGCAGTGTATTTCAAATCACATATAAAAAAAAATCACAATTCTTAAAAGGTACCTTGATATACAATATCACAATCACAACCCTCATTAGTGCCATATTATCACCATTACCCTACCACATTGCGATGGAAACTTGGTATAATTATGCCCTTCAGAACAGATCATTTTGTATAACTTATCACATATTTTGTTTTATCAGTTGCCAAATAAAAGGGCTTTGTCCCATTGGTACCAAGGAAACATTTTTATAATAATTTATGTAAGTAGGTATCTTCATACTATATTTTTACTTTACCACATCAAAACATAATACCAGTGAGACTACCCCTTCTCTTAGCAATAATGAGATTGATGGTAAATGAAATGCATTTTGGCATATTTTAGATAAATTTAATAGATTAAACAACAACACATAGTTATAATAAAAAAAAAATGTGTACAATGCCACCAAGACAATTTCCAATAAGAGAGGAACAAGTTCTTGGGGCAAACCAAAGCCTTTGGGATTTCATGTCCAAATCAAATCACTGACTTTATTTCACTAAATTTATCCTTGTCCCACATATTAACAACTGTGCTGGCACACAATCTTCTGCATCTTTTGATATGCCTCTATTGCGCTACTCCCAACATTGAGATTTTTATATATTTCACATACATGTACTAAACACACACACAAATAAAACAACAAAACAATAAAACAAGCACACAATGCTACCAACATACATGTAGTTTTGAATCAGAGACAAGGGAGTTCTCAGGGCAAACCAAAGCTGTGAGAATTTAGTTTCCTCGTTAAATCACTGACATCTCAACAAAACAAGATGGGACTATCTCAGTCCCACATATCACTACCAACTAGCAGGTTTCTGTGTCTTAAATATATTTCATTACGCCACTTCTCGCAGAAAACGGAGGTTGCTGATTTAATCATTCAGAATAAAGCCAGTATCACTAAGTAAATTTTCCTTTTTCTCTGCAAGTGAAACAGAGTAAATTCAAGCATCAGAAGAGCAGAAATTTCATATATGATGTACGAATAATCAACTTAATGAGTCTCTAGTCAACCTGCCATACAGATCTCCACAGAATTAACTCTCTAGAAATTAAATTGAAATAGATTTTAAAGTGTCACCTTCACCCTTATCTGTAATTGTAAATTCACTGCAATAATAGCAAATAATAACTACCCTTGGTATTACAAAGGGTTGTACATGTAGCTGCAAGATTATTAACTAAGACCAAATGTCACAGCAATTAGAGTTTTTTTCTGATGGGAAAGTTGAGAGGCAGTGATGTCATGTGCAGGGGCCACAGAACAATCCTGTAGTGGTGTAGAGGTCATGGTACGGTCAAGGGTCAGTGGTTCACCCCTCATTCCCACTTCGACAGGGATGTGCATTTGAGATCATTTTTCCTGTTTTTTTTTTTTTTTTTTTTTTTTTTTTCATTTTTGGCTGAGCCAAAAGTACCCTCCCTACACCCCATTCCGTGGCCCTAGATCTCCTCATCAAATTTACTTTTGTGGTTGTCACAGTGTTTGGTGAAGACATGCAAAACTTTAAATCTAATTACTTTCTGTTCCCACATTCAATTTCAATGAAGTTTTCACTCATTTGTTTGCCCGATGTCGCTACTGATATTGAAAAATACAGGAAATAGTGCCTCAATAAACTGGTAAAATGTACTTTAAAATTGGGCATCATTCTTGATATGTGAGCTCATACATCACATCTTATCTATTTCCATCAAGGAATTAAAAAATCTAGACTGACAACAATAATAAGAATATTCAAAGGAAGTGAAAGATAATCTAAAGAGCACTTCTGTCTTGAAATCAGTATACATGCAGTGGTTCATGTTACTCTGATATTAATTTTTATCCGCCACAGGTCACATTTTGTAGAAGTTTGAAGGCCTTGCAAATACACATACATATTGTATAACTGTACCTGTTACATCACTGGCACACTTCCAATTTGAATGTTACACAGGTGTCATAAACAATGGTTGACACTGCAATGTAAGTCCTTATACATTGCAGTTACCCCTAATTACCCCTAATTCATCAGTGCACATGTGCCAAAAATGAACTTGGCACATAATCACTCTGCTCATAATCAATCTGAGTTACTATCTAATACATGACCTTTGGCAAGAATTACATCATCTCAAACAAACTACGCTTGAAGAACTTCATTGACATGATGTCAATGAAGTTCTTCAAGCGTAGTGAAAGGGGTAGTGATGTCACATCACTACCCCTTTTTCATGCAGATTTCACTGTTTCATGACTTCAAATGTTTGGTAATGTAGTTACATGTCTATGTAGATTTTGCCCATACATAATATACAGATTGCATAATCTGAATAATCTGTATTTGTTTAACTATACCCATGGGGTAGCTGGGAAAGGGGAAATGCAGTTTGCATTGATATAAGTCACTGAAAATGTCATTCTCTTCCAAGGATATCAATTTGTCTATCAAGAATTAGTACTTTTCATTGCATAATACTACGAGTATACGTGAAATGATGAAACAGGATAAAGCTTCCATATCTATGCTCCTCAATGCCTTGTTCACATTTGCAATAGAAAAAGAAATATGCAGACATTAGATTAAAAGCACATTAATTTGCTGCCCTTTCACTTGTGAATCAGCTGGAAAGCCACTGTGTCCGTATCTCCTATGCAAACAATTATGAATCAAAGCAAATTACAATCATGACAATAAATCTTAACTCAAATCATTTGTCAATGATATGTGAAGTCTTATCTGCATTACTGCAGAACTCTCCTGGAAATGTATGGCAATAACTACCCTGTTCACTCTAACTAGAAAGGGATACAGGTATGTACACAATCACGCATCACATTGATTATTGCTATCACACTGAGATACAAAGAAGTTTACAGTTTCATTAATCCTTTAAAGGTAGGGGATACCTTTTACAGACCTCCCAAAATGCAGCAAAACATTAAATATGAACCTCAGGGGACTTGTTTAGGCCACTGCTGAGAAATTTGGAAGTCGACAGTTATCTACAATTTGAATAATGCACAAAACTCAACTACTCAGTAGTTCTGTGTGTCAGCCACACTTAGGCCTTTTTGTTGCAGTCTTCTGCATTTTTTTATCTATAAACACAAATCTGAAAGTATAAGAGCTGATGTAATAACATATAGAGTGTGTGGCAAGAATGTATATAGAAATGTTTGTAAGTTCTGATGAACTTTCTTCACAAAATATACATGATGGACACACATGCAGTGCATGGGTCTGCAAAGGTAGCCTAGTAATGTACTGGAATTTACGGTGAGCCCCGAAAAAAATTCAATTCAAAATCTAACGGTCAATAAAAATGTACTAAATGTTACCTTCCACTTTCAATACTTTATGGGAGTTTCTAAAATGATACTCTCTTCAACATACCACTGTATTTATACAACTCTTCATTTAAGGCATGCAAATGGGATTCCCTACCTTTAAAAATGGCTGAAACAAAAATATGACATCAAAGTAGCAGCACTGAAATTCCACTGGAATATGTCTACTGCTCTATGTTGGTGTGTATTCTCTTAACTCAACAAATATTGTTCTTGATCTGGGCACCGTTTCATAAAACTTGTTATCAATTGCAAGTTATGATAGTTGTTATAAGCTACTAAAATCCTTGCATCTGATTGGCTGAGAGCAAATTTGTCATAGAAATGTGGCAGTTGTTACTGATAACAAGCTCTGTGAAACGGGACCCAGAATTTCAACTCAGCAGTAAAAACATACATAAAACATTCAGTGATTTGCAAACTTTAAAGATAGATTCATTATAGCAAAGGACAATTTCCCCTCTGGAAAAAAAAAAAAAAAATCACATGCAGTTCTCTCCCCATCCATTCTACATTAGCTGCCAAAACTATTAAAAGCCAGTTGGGCTAGACTACACAGAGTACAGTTTATCATACATTTGGTCACTCTAGAACCATACAATAATTGTATTACCACTTTTATACTGTTCATAGAAAAATATGAGATGTCTGCACATTTCACAAATATCATGTTCCGACCTCGTCATGAAAACTTGAATCCTTTGCTGGTCAGATCTTTCCTCGCTTCTTGAATTTCCTGTAAAGAGGAAGGTAAAATGGGGTAATGGCAATTAGATCAAAAAAAATATGTTTTGTATAAACATATAAAAACTGTTCATTTAGAAGGTTCTGAATAACTTTCTGTTTTATTTTTTCATATTCTCTCATTTGGAAGTGTACAGGAGAACCACACTATAACAAGGACCTAATCTGATGACAGTTACCTTCTTATGTCAGGATCCTCACTTCATTTTATATCAAGGTATATAAACAAAGAAACATTAAGAGTTGGGATCTGCAATATAACCTAGTTATTTGAGTGTTCTGTTATATCTGACCTCGTAATAATGAGGTGCCACTGTATCTATCACACAAGTACAGTCTATAAGGTCCTTTCAACAATTCAAAGCATACCAACTTTATCTGAAAACAACTTGTGTCATTTCAATCATTTCAGATTCTTATGGCTCTTCTGTCATTACTTATGTTGCACACCCATTGCCTTCTAAGCATTACAACTGTATTCAAGCACAATTTGACAAATACATTGGAGATCCTCTGACAAAAGCAAATTACATCAGTGGATATATGTGACCCGCTACAACAAAAAGGTCCTAAAGTCGCGCACGGTCGAAGCCGTGAAAATCGTGTTTGAAGTCAGAGCATTAAAATTGGTCAAAACTTACGATTTTCTGATGTTGATATATTATTGGAGTCTAACATGTCTTCTATCATCTGTCGATATTTTGAAGCAAAATGATAAAAGGAAAGACCAAAAAATAGCGTTTTTCTGAGCCATGTTTTTTGGCGTTTCAACGAAGCAGAAACTGGTTCGAAAATGTGGATTGAGCGCCACAGATAGGTTCCGCCCCTAACAACGACCAGAGTGATCTCATTGGTCAGTTTGCTGCTTGCTGCTAACCGAAGCGTGAAGCTCGCACACTGCCCAGTCGACTGGTGCGTGCAGGCGGGGTGCGCTATGCTCAGCCGCTTCTCACATCCTGGTCACTGATTGGTTGGTGAGGAGACCGCCGACGCTGATGTGCTTGAATGAACTCTTCGGGGGTTGCTAGGGCTTACCTTCTATTGTCCAGAGGTGAAAACTGACTTGCGTGTCCCTTGATCGCGATTGCGTCGAAAGGAAAACTTTTTGGGCGCTTTTCTCGAAACAGTGATTTTCCAGACGTCTCGACATGCTCTCTTTTAAACATCGATATCTCCGCAGCCGATTATTTTTATAAAATGTGTTATATATCAATTTAAAGCAGAAAGATTAGGGGATTCTATCATGCAATTTTAAAATAATCGACCTCGCCCGACTTTAGGATCATTTTGTTGTAGCGGGTCACATATGCTATAAGATGTGGACAGAGGACAAAAACTGTGAAATGAAGGTTCCTACTACAGGGTCTTGTCATCTTATATTTGCATATTGAATGAAATGCAAATTGTCAAATTCTTATATCGGGAGTTAAAATGGATTGTGGCATGTACACTTACTCCAATCGTGCAAGCACAGAAAGCTCGGAGAGAACAAGTTTGTGTTTTGAGTCAAGGTGTTTGCACAGTTATTGTGCTGACAGTACAGCAGCAAAATGTCAAGAACAACTAAGATATAACCCTATCCTGAGTATCTTGTCAAATAACTTGCTAAATTTTCTATTCCCTACTAAGCCCTGTATTGCTTCTCACCTTCTTCAGTGAATCTGCAGCTTCATGGCAGTCATTAAACGTTGCAACACGATATCCAATGGTCCCCAGGGAGTAGCACTGTGGGATGAGATGGAGAGACTTTGATATCATACTGTAAATGTGGATACTTTTGTGCAAGTAATTTTTCATACTCGGCCAAGTAAGATGAATTTTGTGGGGTTTTTTTTTTTTAATTCCTTGGATTCAAGACATTACATAATTGATAGTGGTACATATAGCAAGCAAAAATATTTCAGTGCTTTACATAATTTTTGTGCTAGTTCCCGGTTGTGCTATATGGACAAAAATTTTCACTTTTACACTTTCAATAAAGATTCTTCGTTTACATGACTCTGATTATAACTAATTTATCTACAAAGGAAATTCATAAATTCAATAAAGATTACCAATGAAAGGTTTCTGTTTTTCATCCATTATAGATCTAATCATTCAATACAGGTTGCATGAATGTCATGCTTTGTACAAATCACACATTATATTATCATGAGACAAAGAATACATCTCTGCTTTATCCACTGACTACTTCAAGCAATTACTCTCTCTCTGGTACATCCCCAAGCATGTGTGTGCTTGCCTTTGATTTGTGTATACAGAAAGAAACATGTACACTGAGAAATTACCAGAACTTGAATTAATCTATGATAAAATCTTTTGCTGGTGTTGAAGATTTAAAATAAGCAGTGGAAGTGCCATCACAAACACAGCAGAAGCAATATTGTAAAAAAAATAAATAAGGCCAAATCAAACTCAAGCAGAGCAGAAATGTCTTTTTCCAATGCAAATCTACACAGCTTGCTTCTTTTTCAGACATGTATGACTACACTTCTCCCCCAAGGTAAACTCTGCAAAGCACATCATAACTTTACATGGAAATTAACACAATATAAAAAGAAGCTTTAAACTGAATGTGTGCCAGAGGTGACACAGACAATGTACAGACTTAAGTATAAATTCAATTAAGTGATGGAAAACAAAATCATGTCATCAATGTTTTTTATCATACATCTATATCACTTACCCCAAAGGCAACCAGCAAATAGACAGGAAACTGAAAGAAATGGCAGCACATGAAAAATAGGACTTTAAAATGAGGGAAATACTTAGAGTACACCAATTACACATAACAGTATGTAAATGTATAAAATGCTGCAAAATGCCACACATCAAATATTGTGGTAATTAATTTTTCATTGACACAGAATCTAACAAACCACATCTACAAAATTGCTTGATAATGAATTTTATCACAACGATCAAAGATAACACAGGGAGCAGTAACAAAGCTGCATGCACAAGTAGAATGATGTACCATCCACTACCTATAATTTGCTCCCTGATATGCGAGCTGCAGGTCAATGTACTTCGGTCTGTTTTTCTTCTACTCATTACAGTATTACTTGTTTTAAAGTACCATTCATAGTTTATCACTTCCATGGACAAAACTGCAGCTCAAACAGCTATGTTATCTTATAATGCCAGGTTATGTTCTATAGGGAGATGGCAAATACAGTGTACATGAGTTATTTATGGGCAATCGCAGTATGAATACTGGTAATACTTACCGGCCACACAACCTCTCTTAACCTCTCATCTACTTTCATGGGCAAAAGATTGAAGACGATGGCACTCCATGAACTTGCCAGGAGAACGAAGACAGTAAGCCATTGCACCAGCTTGGTCGCCATTTTACCTGTTTTGCGAGTATGAAATAGAATGATCTGACTTTTTTTATAACATATTCTGAAAAGAGCGATCATGGAATGCTCACTGAAATTACAGGCAATGCTTTCAATATTTGACTTGATGATAACAAATTTGCTTCTGCTAACGTAAAGTACATTGTATCTGGAAAATTTGAAGCAAAACAACGACTATTTCTAGTCTTGACTTCATGATAAATGTAGAGGGTAAATTTTCAAATGCAGAAAAACCAATTTGAAAGGGAGTTTGGGGGTTACACTTTCTGAAAGGGCAGGGGATAGAAAGACAGTTGATGTGCAGATGTATTGATGGTATCAAATTTCATAAATTTAGGTCCACTTTCTGTTTTAGTTCTTTAAATATCCATTAAAATGTCCATTAATGTTTGCATCTTTTTTTTCATAAAATGTTTTCATAATAATGATCTTAAAACTAGAGAAAGACTATTAATACAAACAAGTCGCTGTACACACACAAACATACTCTAGGATCCATGCAGACAGTATATACAAATTGTATTTAGATCCATACATCCCTGAACCATTTCATAGTATGCTCGGGCCTCTACGCCCTATCACATCGCATCTTCTTCTTGTTCTTCTTATTTTCCTCCCTCTGTTTATGCCGGAAATTGGTCAATGAGATTCACATGTTGCATTAAAGTCATCAGTCAGATTCAGAGACCTTCATACAATGTAAACAGCTAATATTTCAAAGAGCAGAGTTGGAGAAATTGAAATTCAAGCAAATCATGTTGAATTTAAAGATAGAATGGAGGGAGTTCATCAAGATGTCATCATTGACAGATCAGAGGAGGTTGGGATCATAAATAAGGTAAAAGAGTGGCAAAAGTTGACTGAAATGTATTTTGGGTGCAGTAATCATTGGTACATGAGCGGTGGCCCAGCAGGCACTTCCTGTTCTGTTAATGAATACGAACTCTTGACGAATTCCTGAGGTGTTAGGTGGAGCGGCAGGTAGCAACAAACTGGACTACAGTCTCATCATCCTTTTTGCAGAGTAGGCATGTGGGTCCACTCCAGTCTTGATCTTATGGAGTCTTGCTGAAGCAGGTAAGTGGATGTCAGGAGCTGGGCTCTTGCTGTCAAGGCCTGATGAATGATTGGTGGGTTTTAGGGGTAGAGTAATTTCAGGTTGCTTTGCAAATGGGTCCAATGCATCCAAAGTGTATGACGTGAGCTGGTTTGAGAGGGATAGTTTCTGTGAGGTCCTTATGTACGTGTCACTGTTGTGATGCCACTCTTAAGAATGTCACTAATAATGAGACCTTTCCAGTCCAGGTATGGCACGGGCTGGGTGATGAGTTCATCCAGTTTGGGCAGGTTGAATTTAGCCAGAGTGAGCTTCAGAGCAGAGATAGATGGGGAGCAGCTAACTGCATGAAAGAAGGTAGAGCGCTCAAACTTCGAGTGAGTGGTCTAGGCTGAGGCGTTCCTCAAGGTTTTCAGTAGGAATTTCTCAAGGTCATTTCATCAAGAGATTGGTACATGTACATAGGCCAGTGAGGAGATAGACACTCCCATCCACAGTAGGGAGATCAAGTACCCCTTGAAGTGAATAAACATGTTTGTGCCTGATCAAGTTTGGCAATCGCAGTACACACAGTTATACTGTGTGGGCCCAACACGTTAGCGTTGGGGCTGGTTGCAGTTAGCCAAGACAAAGAGTATGGCTGGGGGTTAAAGCACCGGAGAGAGTATGTATAGGTTTCTACAACATGTAGATTCCAGATATACAGAAAAGATCATCTAACGTTAGTAGAACTTGTGTAACAAGTAACATGTGTTAGAAGGCTAGGTTTTCAGCCTTTTCGAGATGATGATGTCGAGTCAGGAGTTGGGTCGATCGTCGATCAGCTGCACCCGTGTCCTAACTGTTAAAGTGTTAGACTTCATTTTTTGACATTATCCCGACATGTTCATGAATGATCCTAGGGTACTCAGTACGTGTAGCAGTACCAGGACTTTCAGGAGCTGTAGGAATGATACTCCCCCACCCTTCCCATGGCCCCACCGCCATGACCCTCCGCCTCGGGGTTGCGTCATGCGTCGCGTCGGGACTTCATCATTTCATTGCATTGGATTGCATTGGCGAGGTAAGCACTCACACTAACGTTTACACAGTCACACACACACACCCATCAATAGCATCATCATGATCTAACTATACACAGCCCAGTCGCCGCTGTACAGTGATTCGCGTAGCGTATTAACAGCGTCTGGTCGGGCTACATCATGATCATACTTCATAGCCATAATCAGCTTATAATACTAATTAATACTCAATAGGATTATTTTTGCTACAATCTAGAAGTTCTAACACGAGTAGCCTATGTCATATGTCTTGCTGCTTATTCATAAGAATGAGGTGTCAATGTCATGCATGAGGCATAAAGTAAGAAAGCAACTTACATGTACCTTCCCTGCCCTGGGCCCTGTTCGAATCTGAAACCTGACGCAATTTTCATGCAAAATTACATACAGTGTATGTACGTGGACGCGGACGACGGCTTGCGCCAGATCATATGCTATGGTAAGCCGCATGTGATACTTTCATAATACAAAATACCAAACATACACTGCAGTGGGGTGCACTTCAAGTCAGTTTTCTGCTGGTCAGGCCCACTTTGATGGATTTGATAACATCAGCCACATTTCAGCATTGGTTATTTGTGTGAATACTTTGCATTAGGTCTACTGATTACATTCAAATTGTGTGTCATAATTGTGAATATAAATTATATGAGTAACTGTGAAAAAAGGGGACATTTGTTATGTAGTAGACCACTAACGTAGTCTTAGTAAAGTGTTAACAGTTAGAGTCTAGACCAGTATGTATGATTGCAGTGAGGTTCCCCGACAACAAAGTCATGAAGTGCAGTGGATAGATACATTCATGTATATACCAGCCGCAACCATTGTAATTCATCCGACTTTTTATTTATGTTGAAAATGCACAATACTCTTTTTCTGAGTTTGATGAGCAATGACAATTTGATGCCATTTTGGCAGTGCCATTAGGCTGCGTTCACATAGAAGTATACTATTCGGGTATTCGGGCTCGTTTTTCGAGGGCACGCGAATAGCTTGAATCGAACGATAGGATTTCCTCACACCGGTTCACATAGGAGGACACTATTCGAAAGTACCGAATAGCTGCGGAAAGTATAGCAAAGTGGGAATCGAACTTGTTCGATTTTCTTGCAGCGTATACCGTCTCTCATTTATGAAATAATGACAATTTTGGTCTGGATTTGCCCTTTAGCAAAAATAAGCATGTAGACTGACATTCTGATGCAGTTTAGAAATTGTTAATAAGATTTGCTAGGATGTAGGAGGAAGAAATCCTCACTGCATGGGATGGTGAGTTGACGGTGCGGGTGATGGTGTATTCGGGGCCCGAATAGCGAATAGCGAATACCGAATACCGAATACCGAATACTTCTATGTGAACGCAGCCTTACTGAATCCACATCACATGACATGGTTAATAAGTGAGTAATATGACTTTAGTTTTAGGCATCATACCTTTTTGACCGACAAGTCTGTCTAATTCCGCAAAAAACTTCTCATTTATAATGATGACATTTGCTGGGTCAGTTTTTCAGACGAAAAACTGACCCATCAAATGTCATCATTATAAAGGAGAAGTTTTTCGCGGAATTAGACAGACTTGTCGGTCAACATACCTTTATGATAACTTTGTGGTTTCGCAGTTCTAGTTATTGTTATTTTAGAACATTTTTGTTGTAGTCATTGTTGATTTCATTTATGTTGTAAGAAGTAAAAACAAAAACATGTCTAGCGTCCCTATGCCCCAACTGCTTTATTAACTGCTTGATCTTTTTATTTCAATTGGGGGGACAAAAACTCAAAGAACAAAGAAAAATATGACCTATTCCTCAAAATTTGTATTTTTTTTTTCGGGGAAAGGTGAGTGGGTCCCATTAAAAAAAAAAAGAAGCCATATCGAAAAAATAAGGAGTCACCTCATTCCTCATTTTTCCGCAGCTAGGCAGGATGCTAAACATGTTTTGTTTTGTGTGTGTGTGTGTGTGTGTGTATGCATGTGTGTGTGTTTTGCCTAATTATTCCTTTTCCAATTATTGAAATGAAGAGGAAAGTTCAAGCCTAATGTAATTTACATAATTGTCGTTCATTCTCAAATATGACTTTGCTTTTGACAGCGCATATGTACAATGTCCAACTCCTTGTCACCAAGAGAGTCTGGTGAGTTTATTGCCAGCAATGCAGAGGATGTCACTGTCCATGATGATGCTGCAAAAAAAGTGGCCAAGTTGGTGAGCACTCATTCACAGCTTGTCTCTGCCAAAGAGGTTTTTATTTGATATAATCTTCGATCATTTGTGGATTTTAGATGTGATTGTAATGCCAAGCAACATAGTGCAAAGTAAACATATGTTATTCAGCATTGCATTTTGATTTGTATTTAAATCCATATTTTGTTTTCTTTAATCCTGGCAGGATCCAGTGAAATCTAGATATATAACCGGTTGTCACCTCCCCCCCCCCCCCAACATTGTAACTTTGAAAATTACACTAAACTGATCTTACCCTAAGACTATCTACTTTAGTTGAGTGCTTGAAAAGACTGTGCATTATATTGACTGTATTGACTTATTTTCAAAGCATTATGTGTTTTCAGGTCCGTATGCAATACTTAATCACTGTGTGGTTCACTTTGTGTGTTCTCTTGTTTGTTTGTTTGTTTGTGTGGATGTAGATATATGAGAGTCTGAAAAAGAAGGAGTACAGTATCAAAGCATGGAAGGAGCATGCCCTTCACCCAAAGAAAATGACAGCAGAGACAGTCGACTGGTAAGTACTGTAAATATCATTATTTTCGCGTATTTAAATTTTTGAACTGAGTGGCTCAAAAACATATTTGTGGGTTCTTAAATTTTCACTGTACAATTAGCTTCTCATATTTTTCCTACCAATTTACTGATAGACAGAATTTGATAAAACATTTCCAAATGTGATAATCAATACACTATTTTACTGTGCAACATGCGTACTGATGCGTGTGCATCTTCAGGTTCAAAATGTGCATTAAAAATAATGTGAAGATATATTTTGTAGGTTTTAGAATTTGCACTTGCCAAAAGTAGTGCAAAAATGAATGTACCATGAATGTTTCTTTTTATTTACACAAGGCCTACAGTATGAGCCCCATCAATGATACAGTAATAATGGTTTGTGTTCCCCTGCTATGTGTAGTGTGCAACCAGACACTGCCTTTACCCAGATAAAGTCAGTATGTATTAGAGCCAAAGAAAAGAATTCTAAGTGGGAGAGATTTTTTTTTTTTTTTTGGGGGGGGGGGGGTAGAAATGTGAAATTTGTTTCATCTGTGCTTATTTCACAGAAATCTTATGCAAGAAAGCTAATGTTACTGCACAGTGATGCTCTCCAGTGCATCTACTGCTACACATTTCTCAAGTGTGCTGTGATGCAATATTTACTGTTCCTATGATATTCGTATGTCCATTCTTCAGGATATTCGTCTTGGACACACTGAACTTTTCCTTCTGGAGCGAGAGCAATGACAAGCGGTACCTGGTCCGCTACAAGGATGAGAACCACAGCGGCTACTGGGCTATGTGTGCTGCCCTCAACAGGGCCCTGGATGTATGCAATCTCTTTCAACACCAATTTGCTGTCATATAAAGTTTCAATTTCTTTCTCTCCATTGTAATAATGCCACACCACCTATCTGTTCTTATCTAATGGAAATATTCCAACTATTTTAAGAGAAGAAGATTCATCAAATGTTTAATTTCATTTTTATGACCACTTGTTAAAGATATTTTAGACAGATGAACATTTTGATTTTTTTTCAAGTTTTACTATAATTTCTTCCTACCTGCTGAGCTGCAGGGTTAGGAGGTACATGCAACATCAATGTAGATAGAACAGTATGAAATATACATCATCATGTCATTTAATTTATGTCTGTCCTTTGAGCACAAGATGTCATCTATAAAATGATTTTTGCAGTACAGGCAAGCATAGATGAAAATCTGTATTTTTTATATCTTGTCATGTGTAAAGTGTGCATGTACATTGTATGTGCTTCATTGTGCATTTTATCTTATGGCCTGCACTTACACTTTACCTGTCTATATCTCAATTTTTTCTGTAGGAAGGTATTCCCATAACAACACCATCGTACTATGCAAAAGTCACTCAGGAAGAGCTTCAGCACGTGTTCCGATCCGAGACAGACACAGGCATTCATCTCCTTGACAAGAGACTAGAGAACCTTCACGAGGCTGGCAAGGTCTTGTTAGAAGTAAGGTCTGCTTCCAAGATTTTCAAATGTCCTGTTGAAACCAATTTATTTATGCAACATCCATGTGTTCAACATTCAATTTCAGGACACAGGGAGGAAAAAACAACAACAACAACAAATTTATAAAAAACTCAGCACACCAAACTATGACACATTGACTGAAGGGAGTCAAAGGGGATTCATTTCTCTAAATAAAATTATGAAGGGAAGCACAAAAAGTGCAAGAAAGTTGAGTAATGCCTCTTTTGAATTGAATTGTTTTCAAAATATATCTTTTGTAAAACTGAAAGTTGAACTATTCTGGAGTTTCATTTCTAGTCCCAAGTTATGAAGTTATTGTTGGGATATTCTGTTATTTTCTGACAATATTTAAAGTAACCTGAAAATGACAACTGCTATCTACATTTGGCTAGAGTCTTCATTTCACCTTTATTGGTGTGACAACAAAATTATCAGCATGGCATTTTCTTGCATCATTAATTTACCAAAGTTGTAGAGAAGTTCATGCAAAAGTGAGCCATCAGCTCCTAAGGCAATGTTATCCACACAGTGCAATGAGCATAGAAGTGCATCTATGATAGTTTTCAGGTCTGCATGAATATTACCCTCCAGAAGACTTG
Source organism: Diadema setosum (assembly GCA_033980235.1). Classification (NCBI taxonomy): domain Eukaryota; kingdom Metazoa; phylum Echinodermata; class Echinoidea; order Diadematoida; family Diadematidae; genus Diadema; species Diadema setosum. The sequence continues at coordinate 24,331,074 of CM067060.1, forward strand.
TATGTGTCTGATATTAAATGTCAAATATTTGATTTCAAAGTTTTGCTACTGATTAACATATTACTAGTAAATCATGTATACGCCATAAAGACATGGTTTGATCCAGTTTGATTAGCGAAATGGTTCAAGTCATGAATATGCGTAAAAGTTCTACAAAATAATTCTGGCTACAGCATAGTCTTGGTCCGTAATAGCTAAATGTAGTAAAATGCCATCAGCCCTTTGGATCAGCTCATGGCTTTCAGGCATTTAGTAAGTAGTATAGATACAGCTCAGCTCCTTAGTAATATCTTGTCAGTCTTGCTGGGGTTTGAAATTACAGTGAGATACATACTATGTTTCATTCCACCACAGCAGAGAAGAAATAGACCATACATGTTTGAAATTATCACATTTTGCAGCACTTCAATGGATCCTTTGTCAACTGCATTGCAGCGTGTGAGCAGAGTGCTACCAAGCTCCTGAACATCATTACCACAAACTTCTCATCATATAGAGATGTTGCTTCCTACAAGGGAAAAGATGGTGGGATACTTCTATTTTGATTTTATATCAGACTTTCGTGGCAAACTTTAGTTTTACCTTCAAAAGAAACACAAATGGTTTTATTGAATGTTTTCGATTCGGAACAACCTGCAATAGATTTGCAATAGAGATTTCAGCAATAGATTGCAGGGATTTGCATTCTAAAATGTTTTTAAAATGATGTAGTGAGTACATCTGAACTATCATAATCAACATGATTAAATGATGTTATTTTTGTTTTTCCATACGAGTTTGTACTGTACATTTGAATTAACTAAAACTTAAACAGCCGGCCATAGAGTACAAACTGCTATAGCTTTCTGTCTACCAAGCCAAGTTTTTGCATGCACTCTGTCACCAGCTATATTTAACCCTTGTAGGTGCACAACGAGGGTCACTTTTTATGATGATTGAAATCAAAATTGCAATTTCAAATGAGAATGTCCATGCTATGAGTCCTACTCTGGCGCTCATGTTCTCAGACAGGACACCTTGCCTGTATTGCAAATTGATACCAAGAGATGTGATGGGATTGGATTGTGGCAGCCCAGCTGAAATGCTTCGTTGGTAAATAGGGGCATTTGTACATTATTGTTTCCTGTACGATTGTAGTGACTGGGGTAATAATGGTAGAGGGCTGTGATCACAAGGATGTTGTGAAAAATAACCAGATGGCACTTTAAATATAAAACATAACAGAACAAAATAAACCAATAAAGAAACAGTGTAAGGCTGTGACTGTCTATTTTTATCTGCAGTGTCTATCCTGAAGCGGGCTCAGATTCTTGTGGCTGATATCTGGGCCTGTTTTGAGGGTCAGAGCTATGGGTCCTTCACAGACATTGACTGCTTGACCATGTTCGCAGATTACAGGTGAGTTACCTAAAGAGTGTTTTATCTCAGCTGCTTCACTACATTGCCAAGAGTGAGGTGATGGGTTAGAGTCTATGCCTTAACATGTGTTTGCAGTCAGCGAAACCAGCCTAGTAAACTTGTTGAAGAAACAAATGTAGAAGTAGTATTAGTCATTGTAGAAGTGGTGTCCCTAACTTTGCTTTTTTTTTTTCTTTTTTTTTTTTTTGATTTGGCTTAGGATCAATTTCAAACCCTCAGAGAGTAGCAGCATTTGATTTTGACATCTGTTTTACAAGTACTTGTACTACCAAAAGTTGAAGATAAAATACAAATTATATGTTCTATGGATATAGTTGGATTATCATCATCCACACAGCAGATACCCACGTGAGGATGAGGTGCAGACTAGTACATAAACTTGTGAATTCCATGCCTTACTAACAAGCATGAGGTTGTGTAGGATAATGGAGTTTTAATGCTTTAAGTTGTTTTATCACTGAAATGGCACATGTATTGTGTTTGCTCGGAAAGCAATTTCTCCATCCTGTAAAATGAACATACGTCCTCTGTTGCACCCAAATTATTGATGTTTTTCTTTTGTATTCAACCATGCTTTCTCAGAGGTCTATTTCATGCAAAGGTGTATTCATAATATCATAGTTATGACCATCTATAATGTTCACAGTTCTATGTATCTATGCAACTGATTTTAGGGGACAGAAAAACATGTAAAATATTGCACAAATATCACTCTTCCCACTTTTAGGGGAACAAGAAAACAGGTAAAATATTTCACAAATATCACTCTTCTCCCCCACTCCCACCCCCTCTCTCTTTCTCTCTACCATGCAGAGTCCCACAGGTGTTGAACTACTTTGGAGTACTGAGCTACTCTGATGCACTGATGAAGAGACTGGCAGATGAGACTAAGCTCTTCACACCTGGCGAGAGGTTGGAGGTCGAGATCAGAGGATGTTCCATTTGGGCTGTTGAGGTAAGTCTGCAGGCCAGATAAACCAGTTACCATACTTCAGGTAAATTTAGACCTGCTAATCAACTTCTTTGTCCACTGTCTGGAAAAAAAAAATGAAAAAAGGAGGACATTAGAATATTCATATCCGTCTCAACTTGCGTGACTGAACAATTTGAAATGTAATACCTCTCTCACAATCATTAACTGTCTGCTGAAAAATTGCTAACAAAAGTATGACTTTGGCTAATGGGTAAGTTTAGTTTGTTTTACCTTATTTTCTTGTAAGCAAGTGTAACCATTTCCTTAAAGGGGATGGCTAGTAAATGATCAGTGGGAATCAGTGGGAATGCTGGGGGATGATTGTTCCAATCCTTGTGGGATTCATTTAAGAGTACATTATATATCTATTGTTGTGTGAAAATTATTTGCTTCAGAATGGTCTCATATTCAAGTAGTGTGCAATTTAATGTTTCCAGGTTAGCATGCCTGTACAGTGACGGGGCATTAAACTGCACATTACTTGAATATGAGACCGTTCTGAAGACCTTTAACCAGATTGAGTATTATGCAACATCAGATATCAAATACTGCATGATAAACTTTTTCCATAGCCGAAGATAGAAATGCAGTGTTAAAGGACAAGTTCACCTTCATAGACATATGGGTTGAATGAATGCAGCAATATTAGTAGAGCACATCACTGAGAGTTTGAGGAAAATCGGACAATCCGTTTAAAAGTTATGAATTTTTGAAGTTTCTGCTCAGTCACGGCTGGATGAGAAGACTACTACATAGCTCGTGATGTCACATGAGTACAACGATATAAAGAAAGTATAAAGAAAATTCAACATATTTTCACTTTTCTTGCATAACAAAAGAACACTCGACTTCTCTCTTTCAGAAGGCAAGGGGAATAATATTTCCCTTAACATATGTCAGTAACGAGTCGAAGAAATGTGCACTTTATTCAAAAAACAAAGTTTTGTGAAATTCTCTTTTTATTTTCCCTATACCGTTGTACGCATGTGACATCATTCACTGTAGTAGTCTCCTCATTCAGCAGTGATTGCGCAGATGCTTTAAAAATTCATAACTTCAGAACGGATTGTCAGATTTTCCCAAAACTTTCACTGATGTGTTCTACTAATATTGTTGCATTCACTCAATCCATATGTATATGAAGGTGGACTTGTCCTTTAAAAATCCAATCAGAAATGGATGCATTCTGAATTTTAGGGGGTTTTGATGTCTGAAATTGTATGGATATCTATCAGTGTTGTAAAGAAAACTTTCCACTGTTGTTGTGAGTCTCTTGTACCATGCATTAATTATAGTTTTTGCAAGAGTTGAATCTTTGTTACGTATCTGTGTGCCAGCCATAGATATCTATAATGAAGAGACCTACATACGCTCCAACATAGCCCATTCTTACATAGGATATTTGTTTGCGAAGTTCTCTGTGTACTCTAAAACCATACAGTTTTGCGCACATGAAACTTTCATGAGTTTTGTGAGGAGCCAAGATTCACGAAAGTAAAACGCACACAAAAGTGTTTGTCTACACAATATATTGAATGCCAGTGACAATTTACAAAAGTTAGTGATTTTACAAGTGTCCCCCCCCCCCTCCCCACTTCATCTTCTGCAGGTGATTCAAAAAGAGGTCAAACAGCTGCTACAGGAAAATGGGACCAAGAAAGAGATGATGTTGAATTCTGTCATCATAGATTTCTATTTGTGGGACTACTGCAAGGATCACTGGGCCGACATGAAGCACATTCCTATACACAGGATCAGATCAATATTTTACTGAAGACCACCTGCCAGGTGAAATAAGATGGACGTTTGTTTTTTGTTTTCCTTTAGCTGATGATGAGACGATTCATGGTCACACAAGTCGCGAAGTGATGAAAATTTCAAAACATAAAGTTTGGCAGTGGTGGAAAGCTACATTGCTTGTACACTTTGATGTTTCAGAAATGAATGAATTGTAATTCGAGATTTCCATAAATGCTGTTAGCTTGATGAGTAAAGTGGATTAAGATATCCAGGTCAGTGGATAAGTTGACAGGGTCAGCTAAATAAGCAATGATTTAATTTACATTTGTACCTCAAAGAGACATTCTTTTAACAATTGTCCAAATGTGTAATGTCCAGGTTAACAGATAAGTCAACAGGGTCAGCTGAATACGCAGTGATTTAAATTGCATTTTTACCTCAAAGACACATTCTTTTAACAATTGTGTCCAGGTTAGCGGATATTGTAGTCAACAGGGTCAGCTGAACGCGCAGTGATTTAAATTGCATTTGTACCTCAAAGAGACATTCTTTTAACAATATTATTGTTCAAATGTGTAATGTCCAGGTTAGCAGATAAGTCAACAGGGTCAGCTGAATACGCAGTGATTTAAATTGCATTTGTACCTCAAAGAGACATTCTTTTAACAATATTATTATTCAAATGTGTAATGTCCAGGTTAGCGGATAAGTCAACAGGGTCAGTTGAATACGCAGTGATATAAATTGCATTTGTACCTCAAAGAGACATTCTTTTAATAATATTATTGTTCAAATGTGTAATGTCCAGGTTAGCAGATAAGTCAACAGGGTCAGCTGAATGCGCAGTGATTTAAATTGCATTTGTACCTCAAAGAGACATTCTTTTAACAATTGTTCGTATGTGTAATGTCCAGGTTAACAGATAAGTCAACAGGGTCAGCTGAATGCGCAGTGATTTAAATTGCATTTGTACCTCAAAGAGACATTCTTTTGATGACTGTTCAAATGTGTAATGTATTCAGTTTGTCCAAGTAAGTGACATCCTAATTATCCATCACATCTGATCAAAACAAGATCATACACTCATGTGCCCCAAGGAACATCATTATTGCCCCTCTGTGATTTAACTTGCATTTGTACCTCAAAGAGACATTCTTTTTAACAATTGTTCAAATGTGTAATGTCCAGGTTAGCAGATAAGTCAACAGGGTCAGCTGAATACGCAGTGATTTAAATTGCATTTGTACCTCAAAGAGGCATTCTTTTAACAATATTATTGTTCAAATGTGTAATGTCCAGGTTAGCAGATAAGTCAACAGGGTCAGCTGAATGCGCAGTGATTTAAATTGCATTTGTACCTCAAAGAGACATTCTTTTGATGACTGTTCAAATGTGTAATGTATTCAGTTTGTCCAAGTAAGTGACATCCTAATTATCCATCACATCTGATCAAAACAAGATCATACACTTGTGTGCCCCAAGGAGCATCATTATTGCCCCTCTGTCAAAAAATAAACAAGCAAGCAAATGAACAAAAAAAAACAACAACAACAACAACACTGAGGTCACCTCATGCAGAAGTCATTTTGTCCATAAGTTGTAGTCCTTTCCTTAGTCCCAAATGATCTTCTCCGACATATTTGACTTTGAGTACATGCGCAGTTCTTTTTTTGTAACTTTTAGCGTGTTGTGAGATTGTGTATTCAAGACAAAGTGCCTGCATTTCTGTGAGTTACTGTGCCCATCATGACAGTACAGTATAAACTCCAAATTCAGCATATGTGCAATATTCGGTGACGTGTGAGAAGGGTTAACGACTGGATGCTGCAAACTTTTTATTTATTGGAGGAATAACTTATATTCTAATTCTTTAATTGGTGGATTTTTTTTTTTTCATGAAATAATCACTGATGATGGAGAAATAAGTCTCTGTTCATTGGTAAGAATGCATTTTGGTTGCACTGATACATAATCATTCAATGCAGTTGTTATCTTATGCTTGTGTGCTACAGTATTTGCTATGTTGTTCACGAGGCTGTTTCATACCATTTTGAGGACCATTTGATGCAATAGTTTCTATGCTGCACCCAAAGCCAACAGTTTATACATGTACATGTATTCCCTTAGGAGCATTCCTTGCTAGTGTGCTCCTTGTATCGTATTGGTGAATGTGAGAGGAAATCAAGAAGTTGCCACAGCATGTCATTATAATGACATTATTGTTGAAAAATAACATCAAATTATTTTCAGTACACATGTCCATTCATTTTCATTGTCTTAAATTTGCTCTCAGAAAGCGTAAAAGAGATTGAATCCAACATACATGCATATGTGGCATTTTCTATTGTACACACAAGATGTACGGTATAAAGTGGATACATTGTATTTTCTCATGAGTAGATTTAAAGGGATGGTACAGTATTGGTGGAGATGAGAATTGGGCTTTTAACTTTTTGCGAGACACCAAGAAAATGCTTATGATATAGTACAGGGCATACCATTTTCAGAGGAATTCAAAGTTTATTTGATGAAAATCGGGTTTGGAATGACTGAAACATCCAAAAACAAAGTAAAACAAAGCGATCGTAACAAAGTGTGGGTCCCACACTTTATTAGAATCGCTCTTTTTTGGGATATCTCTGCCAATTCAAAACTAATTTTCATCAAATAAATGTGGAATTCCTCATAGAATTACATGATCTTTCATATTTTATGCAGGTTTCTCATTATCTAACCAAAAAATGTTAGAAACCTGAAATTAGGTCTCCACCAAAACTGTACGATCCCTTTAACTATGTATGACGTGAAGTATGTGTATTCATGCTTCACCCTGTTTCCCCATCTTAAGCATCATTTTTTTTCTTTCAAATATGATTGTACAGTGAAAAGAAAATAATAAATTACATTTATGTGGTGCTTTTTACAAAAGTCCCTAGGTGCTGTACAAAAGATACATAGATACAACATAGATTTACTTAACCTTTAGTGTGGTCAAATTTTATTATACAGTAAAATGAACATGTAAATATTTGGGATGCAGACATGATAATGCTAAAGCAAGCATATAAAAAAAATCAAAATTACAACAAAAAAGCTGAAAAGTTGATTTTTAACTTAATTTTGAACAGTAATAAAAAAAATTGTATACTTAATTTGATCAACAATGGAGAGCCAATGAAGAGAATTCTGAATAAGAGTACAGGTAATGTGCTCATATATTCAGGATTTGGTAACGAGTCAGGCTGCTGTGAGTTGCACATGTAAGAAAACAAGGGTAGAGTTAGACGAGCCAGAATGTAAACTTACATTTATCTGAACATGAAGTTACAAATGCATGAGCTAGTAGTTCAGTAGATATTGTCTTATGTATTTTCTGATTTTTAGAAATGTCAAAAAGCAGCTGCTCTATGAGTACATGTATTCTTGATGTGTTGCATGTTCAGTTTATTGTTAATTCAGATCACAATGTACCAAATGTTAAAATACATGTACATCTTCATACTGCCAATATGATTATTTTTAATCAAACTATTATCCAGTTGTATTTGTCCCAGTATCCTCCCTTATATCTTTGTCACCTTTTTATGTCTGGTAGTTATAAATGCATAATGGTGCTCTTCTAATTGTTATTATGTAATTTTGTTACAAAATAAGATGTGATCTGTTATTTTGACAAACAAGGAAAGAAAATATTACTTGTACTTTCAACCAAGCATGGTGTGTGGGTGAGGTGATGCAATTCTTTAGAGGTTTGTTTTGTTTAGTTTTGTTTGCTGATCAGTTTGCATGTCTGTGTGTGAGTGTGTATGTGTGTGTGTGTGTGTGTGTGTGTGTGTGTGTGTTTATATGCACAGGAAGAGAGAGAGAAACAGACAAGACAGAGCAAAGGAGATCAGAGGGAGACAGAGAGAAAGAGAGAGAGAGAGAGAGAGAGAAAGAGAGATGGGGAGAGAGAGTGTGTCAACAGCAACATGAGAAATCGGTATAGCTCCCTCTACCTCTACCTCTACCTCTACCTCTACCACATGAGTTTATATGGCCCATATTTTGATTTCTACAAATAGCTGTTCATCATTTTGATAAAGCCTCGTTTACAGTGTCGTCAGTAGATCTTCATTATATCTTCATGCACTGCTAGTTGGTGTACTCTGAACACTGCTAATTGTTATTATTAGTAGGCAGTATACAAGCACGGGAAATGGTTGTTGGGGAATTTTCCGTTTAGATTGGAGTGTCTTTGAGAATTGAGCAGAGAAAAGTAGACGAGTCAGTCTGGTATGATAATCGCGCAACTAGGGAGATCTCTTCCCACCTCCCTGCTGCAACCTATGGCACCCTTTTCCCAATCCCCTCCCTCCCCCTCCCCACCACCACCATTTTGCAAGTTCATTGTAGCGTGTATTACACGATGTCATGATAAACCCTCGTGGTGCTTTTATGAATGACAATGATAGAGTGCCAATGACCGGAATATTTCCGGAGGAAAAAAACTATATGGACAAGCATTTGTTGCTTTTCAGAATAATCATTATAAAGATATGAAAAAGAGACACTGGTAAATCTTCAGCCCATAATCAGTTAAAGGGAAGGTAAACCCAAAAAGCAATGTGGATTGAGTGAAAGCAGCAACATTAGTAGAACACATCAGTGAAAGTTTGAGGAAAATCGGACAATCGATGCAAAAGTTATGAATTTTTAAAGTTTTGGTGTTGAAACCGCTGGATGAGGAGACTACTAGAGGATATGACGTATGAGTGGACAACAATACAAAGAAAATATAAAGGAAATTCAACAAAAATTCACTTTTCTAGAATTATGAAAGAGCAATGGACCAACCTCTTTCAGAAAGCAGGGGGAATAATTGCTACCCCTAACATATGTCAATATCAAGTTGATGGAATTTGTAATTTTCATGAAAAATTGATTTTTGTAGAATTTTCTTTATATTTTCTTGGTATTGTTGTCCACTCATACGTCATAACCTCTAGTAGTCTCCTCGTCCAGCGGTTCCAACACCAAAACTTTAAAAATTCATAACTTTTGCATCGATTGTCCGATTTTCTTCAAACTTTCACTGATGTCAGTCTAATGTTGCTGCTTTCACTCTATCCACATTGCTCTTGGGGTTTATCTTCCCTTTAAGGATTATCAGAGAAGATGGAAAAGAAAGAAGAGTAGAATCAAAGATGGGTATATAAGAAGAGGAGAAGCAACAGATCAACAGAAAGCGGCTTTTATTTTATAAGCGGATTTCTACTTCAGAACGTATGTGAGTGTGTGTGTGTGGGGGGGGGGGGATCATATCTCTACATCTGAATGCTTACTCAAAGTGGAGATGATAAAAGTCGGGGTGATAAGTAGATAAATGAAATACCTTACGGGGGTCCCAAGGCACATAAATATCTTTCCATGTCGGTATATGCTGTCATTATTTCATTTTCGAAGCTGGTGGGAAATACATCGCAAGAGACCTTCCAAGTGTGTTGGCAAAGTCACAAAGACTCCCCAGACATTAGTAATACAAATCCATACAACTTGCATGCTCGATCTCCTTCCGCCTCTTGGTGGCTTGTCATTGAACATTTCCAGTTTGCAAGAGGCGCAATTCGCACAAATTTCGTCTTGAATAGGTAAATAAAATGTACTTCAAAAGACACCAACAATATAAACCTGTTACACTTGTAACAAGTAACGATAATTAGCTCTACTGCGATGGGAATATCAAGAGGGTGGGGTGTCCTAGCTTATCCTGATGGACTTAGGAAAGTGGTTTTCATTGTCGCCCTACGTGAGTTTTTCCTTAAAATGGGTATCTGTCGTTAACAAAAGGTTTTACCCGTGGGAGGAATGACTGCATGCAGTGCTCGTGTTTGCATTTCCCCTGGAGTCCGCGTTAATTGAATGCCAACTGTCTGGAGCTACACCTATTGCAAAAATTTATCCCTTTTCTTTTCGTCTTCTTTTCTACATTACGTACACACTCGACTCTCTCCCTCCCTATCTCGCTCGCTCCCTGTGTGTTCCTGGCCTTTCAAAGAACGAAAGAAAGAAAGAGAGAGAGAGAAAAAAAAATGATATTTTTAAGTTCTGCACACAGAATGACCCACTCCCGAAATGCAGATTGCAAACAAAATATGCCGAATTTCTAATTTTTGGTAACATATTAACGGCATATACTGTACATGTATATGCACATACATACATATCAATTATATTGATTGATTGATAGATTGTCAAGGGAAAACGGATAATGGACTTTTGCAAACAACGAATTTTTTATTGCCGAATTTCGGGGCCCTCCCCCTTCTTCATTTTTTTTTTTAATAATCAACACACAAACACAAACACGTACGCATACACACACACACACTCATCCAGAGAAATATGGGTATTCCACATCTCTTTTCTCTCTCTTTGTTTTTGTTTTGTTTCGTTTTGTTTTGTGTGTTTTTTTTTTTTTGTGCACAGAATAATGCTTTCAATGTGTTAGTTTTCACAGATCAAGATAAGCAAATAAGGAAAAGATAAATGCTATCTGAACGTGCGTATATCTGGTGATCCACCGGACCCCTGGCTTTATTCAGTTTTACAACACTTTCACATTCTGTTTAAGACACCAAGTGCTGCACCCGTGCAGGAATAATAATGATTCTAACAAGATACATTTAAAGTGCTTGCGTGGTCACATACCTTAACATCACTCAATTTAAAAAATGCAATATTTGTAGAATCTATGTATTTCATGAGAACACTTCATTAACAAAATGTTTTTGAAACATTCCATCATAGAATGATGGAGGAATCACTAATTTGGTATTCGCGTCCGCATGAGCAGATGGTTTTAGTACATTGTACATCACCTCCATAGACGATAAACCAACTAATGTTGACGAATACTATAGCATAGACATAAACCCTGCAGATTGATTTTCATATTCATTTTTTTTTAATCTTTATTACGTTCCTGGAAATATGAGCAAATTGTTTCTTGTCTTATTCAGTCTAAGATGACTTCAATTAAAATGTACCCTTTTTAATCCAAGTTTGCTCTTTCATGTCATTGTATACCCTGTCTATAAAAAGGCGAGTGATTTTGATCACAAAGATTACGCAAGCCTGAGGTACACGAATTATGTTTAAATTCCTCTACCAAAAATGAACTTTGCAATGCTGAGATGGACAACGTCCTGCAGTGGTTCCAAACATATGCAATGAAACAAAAACAAAAAAGAGCATTAAAAAAAATAGAAGTACACAGTCATTCATAACATTTCACTTTTGAAATATTCTATGCGATAATGCACAAAACACAGCTGTGGAATGTCTTTTCAACACTGTATGCCAACTACAACAACAACAAAAAGACAATTTCGACGTTACGTTTTACATTTACTACTATTAACCGTAATCCAGAAAAGAAAGCGGCGTTATTTCATCACTCGATTGATATTGGTACCATGTACTAGATTCTGCAAACAGACACAGAAAAATAACTAAACAAACACATGCTTTGCATGTTGTTCTATATATCAAGTTCGCTTACTACTGTATTGCACAAAAAAGGGCTGGACCCATCGTAATACAATTTAAAAATTCATCACACTCATAACTTGCAGAGGCATTGACTAACTCAGCGACAGCCAAGCACTTCACTTTTTTTTCCTTTTTTTTTTTTGTGCCAATCAGTCAAATGTGTACGAATTTCACACAAAAACCTATAGACAAAAAAAAAAAAAATACTGTCATGACTGTGGCATGCAGAGGGGTATATTAAGAGTATCGTCATGTCGTCACAATCGTTGCTGTAGCCTTCATTGGCTGACAATACTCATGTAAAATGAATGTAAAAATCAACGTATTGTGATAATTATGGAGTCCCTGTTATGCGACAGATAATACAGTCAATCACAATGGGAAACACACAATGGAGGTCTAGTTTAATCATAACCCTGTAAATTCTGGTAAATACTGAGAATAGGGATGATTTACCATTGTAGATAATGAATTAGTCCAACGTAATGATCAGCCTGCAAATGTTCAGCACGACACATTACACTATCAGATATCAACTGCCCCTTGCTTTTTCGAATGGTATTTGATGCCAGCAATTTGCATACGGTAAATTCTGGTGGCAGTACAAAAATTCTTCACATGTAATTACCCTCACAGATAAATAATATTGATTTTTTAAAAATGAGCAGAATCGTTTGGAATTGTGCTGTTACGATTTGAACAATATCATCAATGGTCAGAATTAAATTGTACAATACATCGATGATAACACGCATATTGATAGACAAATTGATAGACAAATAGAGTATAGACAAATTGTCATTACAGGCAAGAAACGTTGTTCTTAACATTCTCCTTATTGCTGTCTTTATTTGAACGTTGCAATAATGGCAACATTGCTCAAATTGACAGTACGTGTATAAGAATTAGGGATATAATATGGAATGCTATTTCAGCTTATTCATTGCCCTTCAACAGAAACTATACACCCCGTATGATTTGAACATGATGTTGAAAGGTCATCGCCAAGATTTCAACAAATAGTACAACTTGGGAAACATAATGTGTTGAGACAGGTGCATCTGATCTACAGCAACCTGTGCTTGTTTGTGTTTTTAAGCACGATAGACTTGAATGGTAAAGATCTTTCCTATTTTGATATCTTGGCAGATCTGCCTAATCTCGGCTTGTCACTTAATTCATTTCCTACAAAATTCATGACATTTACTGTTTAACAAGAGAAATACAAACAGATAAACATCTGTCAAGAATGGCAAGTTCCATCGTATGGTACACCATGTCGTTATCAGAGAACTATAGCACCTTCATTTAGCAAAGGATACGGAAAGACCACTGGATAATTTCAACAGTCACCTGTTGAAATAAATAGTATACGTATGCTGTATAAAAGTTGAGAAACAATAGTGAAACAAATGGATCACTGTAGGTTTTTCCGTTTTTACTTCATATCATATACTTACATGAATGAACATTTTGTATATTACGGAATCAAGAAAAATTTTAGTGCGAATAAGGTAAATAAACTTTTTGGTTGTTCTCAGTAGACACAGTCTGCTCCTTTACGTATTATCCAGAACTCAGGAACACAATTCTAGTTTAATTTCCAGAGAGTGAATAAGGGGGATGAATGGGCAATCTTATGTCGCATTTTCAGGGGATTCAATATTTTCCAGTTGGGCGTTGGTACTCCGTAATTCGTATTGAAATCGGGCGGTATGCTGGCTGCCATCTTCTGTCTCATGATTTTAAACGTGTTCTTGATATTCTCCTCCTTGTCCTTGAGCATTCGATCGCGATTCGAGCCTTTGATGGGCCGACGAACCGACAACATGACGTCGAGGTCGGTGTAGTCCGGCTTCTCGGCGACCTCCTCACGCTCTATGACCACGTCGGCGAGGATTTCGGACGGAGTAGGGCTCGGCGGGGAGACTGGGAGGCGACGCGCTTGGTTCCACGCCCTATCCTCGGCCGTTTGGAACATGGGCGAGATAATCGGCTGGCCCGTCGCACGCGAATGTGTCGCGCTCGCGACGCGGTAATACTCGTCGAAAGTCGACTGGGGGTCTTCGATCATGGTACTCTGTCGTCGAAGGTGATGTGGGCGGTGGAATATGCAGTCCGCGATTTGGCAAGATGTACCAGTACAGGCATCCCGAGTAGATGCCCTCTGGAGTTCGTCACTACGATCGGCATTCTCGGTTGGCAGGACTATCTTCGGCTGATCAACAGTGACCTCTTGAGCGAGATTCGTTGGTCGCCGCTTCAATTTGAGTCTAGAACGTTTGAAGTTCAGCGGAATGTCATCCTCTTTGTCTCCTCTCACGTTGATGACGGGCACCTTCGAATGGGTGTCTGAGCCAGCACTCGATTTCGAGGCGACACTCACAGAATCGTTGGCAACCTGCCCTTCTCTCTTTCTCTCCCGTCGATCGCCGTTTTCAGACGTCCTCGAAACTTTCCGCGACCTGGACCGCGAAGACGGCATGCTATCCACACCCTGTGGTGTTGCGATCTTTACAGATTTCGACCGGTGTGTTTTCGATTGTTTCCGCACGCTTTGTGATGAGAATTTGCCCGATGTCATGAAAATTGCTCGCCCCGGCGTGATGGTGTCTGCTCGCGTCACATCGTCGTCGAAAACGTCGTCGGCGAAGGACATGAAGCTCCTATTCGTGCCGCTGTTGATGCGGCTGTCCGTTTCAGTCGCAACGGTGTAGTTGGATACCGAAATATCCTCGGGAAAGAGATCAGAGTCCCACGCTACACGCGCTGGAGGCTTTGGCGTCTTGGATGGGCTGGAAATCAGAGGCGAAAATAGTCGACGGTTTCCTTCTGAGTCAAATCTATAGTATGCGTTCAACAGTTTGTCTGCCTTGTTTTTCCCCAAGCGATCTATGCTACCTCGTTTCTGTCGGGCTCTGAATGCATACTCGTCGAACTCTTTGGACATCTTCGACACCGTCTGCTTTTTCTTGACGCCGCGTCGCAGTCTCGCTCCGGCGTCAGCACTTTTCGTTACTTCGCCACCATCCTCTCCCTCGAAATCGGACAGATCATCGCCCGAGCTGGCGCGATTCTCCCGTTGCTCGGAATTCAGTCGCTTCAACAACTTTTCCACTTCTGCCACTTCCTTGTCTATCTGCAACAGCCTCCTGCTCTTGCTGTCTTCGAGAGATTTCAAGAACTTGAACAGTTGCCGCTCGTCGAGTTTTTTCGCTCGCACCGTGTGCTGGAGAGCGAGCTTCTGACTCGACACTCTAATGTCTGTCAGATGTTTGGCGTGTTTGCTGGCGGCATTCGACCCTCGGTCGTGGCTCACTATGGGTACAGGGTTTTCTACAGCCATTGTATTTACCCTTTGTGCTGCATCGCTGACCCGAAACCTCACCTAGGACTTTTTTCTCTGCCTTAATCCGCGAATTGCCAAATTGTCTCGGTCCGTCTTTGACACGAAAACCTCTCAGCGGATGAACCTTTTCTAAAGGGGTTCGGGAAGAAACAATCTTCTATTTACACCACAGTTATCTATTGTGTCAGTAGCACCGTTAATGGAAGTATTGTGCGCCACAAATGAACCCTGGTTATCTGTTTGCTATTCAGTTCTACCAAGACTCAACTTTACTTGTTAATGGAAGTTCCCAGCCTGAGGGGTTTGTAAAAATGATGTTTATGAAATTTTCACCAAGCGTAGATCCCTCTTATGATGTCTGTTTGCAACCCATCAGGGAGAGCTCATGTTGTTCAGGAGCAGCTCTGCAGTCCTGCGTTCGAAGAATTTGTTTGTAACGGTCAACACTTTCCCACTACACCTTTGCAAGTGATGACGTCAGTATTCGGCACTATCTCGTAGTGTCATCCCCTTGAAGATGAGGTATAGAGCTGCTCTCCTTTATTGTGTCTTGAATGGTTTTGGTTAGCCTAGTTGATCCGCCCTAGTTGGGAGTCTTGGTCCTTGTCGTTCAACACCTTGGAGTGGTTCTCTTTCCCCGGTAATCCTAGCTCTCAGCTCATCTGCACAAGGGTTGTTTGTCTCGATCTGTGTGAATTACAAAAGGGAAAGGGGAGATTTTGTATCAATACAGAAATCAAGGATCATGAGTAAGCATAATGGGCAACACACGAGTCAGTCGAATGGAGACCAGAACATTGTCTTGTAATCCGCTTCGATGAGATTGTAATGTGATTATCTTCACTTGAATATGCGCTTACGAGATTAATTGAAGCAAACATGAGGGGCCCATCATGGGATATCACACTTCGATACTTTGATTGGTCTGACGAGACATTAATCATGTAGCATCGTCAAGTCAAAGGGAGTGACAGTGAGTTACGTTACTCATGCTCTGTCGTATATAGTTTGAAGAATGGAGTCCCGGGTATAGGAAAATCCCGCGTTTTGTTTTGTTTTGTTTTGTTTTTTGTTGTTGCTGTTGTTCGGCTCGAACAGTTGTTGCTTTTGTTTCATGTATAGCTTGCGCTATCTTAATCTTGCTCAGTGAGAAAGAAAAAACAGGTTCTGTAAGCCCCTGGAAATGTCTGTTATTGACCTCTTTCTGCACTTCAGGGGAAGTTCTTCCACAATATATTTTATGCTGACTCAGCTAATGAAGAAAGGTAATTAAGGAAAACCTACGCGAAATTCTGAGGAAAATCGGACAATCTGTTCAAAAGTTATGAATTTTTTATTTCATATGTGCTACCCCTCTGATAGATGTAGCAAGACTATGAATATCTCGTGATGTCATAATAGAAGAGCAATATACATTTTTTTTTTGGGGGGGGGGGATTGAGTTGAGGGGGGAAAACGTCACTTCACTACGTCACAATCCGAAGTCCGATTGAATTTTATTAAATTATTTATTCATTTATTTATTTATTTATTTATTTACTTATTCATTCATTCATTATATTTGTGTGTGTGTGAACATGAAATTCGTTTTATGAATTGTTAAGGTTTTGGTTCAGCCTATACGTATCATGCAGCCCGCTTTAGATGGGAACTCTAACAATCCGTGATGTTACAGTAGTAGGACGATGTAAAGAAATTGTAAGATGGATTCAGGGGTTCAAACACATTTCCACATTATTCGATGGGAACCAAATGAGTGAATGAAACAATACTGTGGAACTAAGACAATGCCATCTGTCAACCCTCCTATATAGCACGAGGATGCACTGGCATTATACAATATGCAGTTGTTATCGCATTCCAACATTCACTGTAACTCAGTTATGTTTGTTGTTTGTTCTTGTGAACACAAAGTGGAAATAAATTCAAATCAAATCAAATCAAAACAGTATTATGTACATTAGAAATGAAAAGTGTGTGTCTAGTCAAGTAGCACATCACGAAGCGTCTTTCATAGTTATTTTCTTATTATATTTATGCCTTTAGGGGAAAATAACGTTAAAAAACACTTTTATATATATACGACAACAACATAATTCTCGACAAACTGCATGTGATGTACACGCTGTAATACAATAACGTGCAGACACAACAGAGTATTATGTAGACAATACGAACGAAAAAAAAATGCAGCATCAATCTCTATATCGGTTGCTCTATATTGTAAATACTTACAGTGTTATTGCTAAGCTCCCATCAAATACAGAAAGATAAAAAAGGCGAGTTTTTTTTTTTTCAGCAACTTGAAAAATACGATGTCGCTGCATAAGACTAGCATTATTAAAGATTGACAACTTTTGTACATGAACTCATGCCTCTTGCTAACTCCGTGGTATACCCAGGCCATCACAGCTGTAACCGTAGTTACTGATGCGCAGAAGGCATTACGCACACACACAAAAATAACATCGTTTAATTAACAGTCAGTTATACCCTTTGACTAATCATTACCACATTAACCGTTTGCTGCGTTCGATGTGATTGTCTTCTTTACGGTCTGCATTGATAACACGAGAACAAAATGTTCAAGTTGTGTTTGATCTAGCTGTTGTTCCTCCTTGGCGGGTAAAAAGGTGTATTTGCAGACCGTGCTCTGACTGATTACCACTCTTTAGTTGGAGGTTCCAATCTTAAGAGGCATCGAACATTATAGTCCTGGCTCTTGACAGGAACAGCTTCAAAGTCCAGATGTTCAGACGACAGGTGATAAGGCAACCTATGAAATCATCATTACTTTAAAGGGAAGGTACAGTTTCGGTTGAGATAGGGCTTCAGGTTTCCACTATTTTTTGATAATGATTTTTTGAGATAATGAGAAACCTCTTATGAAATATGAAAGAGCATAATAAATTCCAAGAGGAATTCAAAGTTTATTTGATGAAAATTTGTTTTGAAATGGCTGAGATATCCAAAACAAAACAATCCTAATAAAAGGTGGGACCTACCTTTTATTAGGACCACTTTGTTTTACTTTGTTTTACTTTGTTTTGTAATTTGTTTATTTTGGGGTTTTTTTTGTGTGTTTTTTTTTATGTCTCGGCCATTTCAAAGCCGATTTTCATCAAATAAACTTTGAATTCCTCTCAGAATTGTACGCTCTTCAACATTTCAAAAAGTGGTTCCTAAGTATCTCGCAAAAAAAAAATTAAAAGCTGAATCCTCACCTTAACCAATACTATACCATCCCTTTAACTACGTCTGCCATTGGTCTATAGACATAATATATTGCGCAGCATGAAAGGACAATTTGACATCTAAAGGATTTTGTGTCGTCAAACCAGCAGGGAAAAGAATCAACGACTGAAAGGAGATATTCGACATGTATTATCTTAGTCGCCAATCATATTTCACTTGAATATGACTGGAACCTTCCAAACATCTTTAAACTTGATAAACAAGAACACGATTTCACGAACAGAAACAAACCGAGGATCACCCAATGCCTTCCTTCTACAAAGCACCCGATCTTACACCACCTGAATATTATAATATATCGTCATGCATTTCGAAGGCATGTTCGGAATGAGTGAGTAAACAACAGCAGTTGACACATCAGAAACTCTCATAATTCTTCTCATCATCTGGTGAGCGTATAAAATGACGTATAAAGTATGATAAGAGGTTAAAAATCCAAATTCTAATAGACACCTGCGTTGAATTTAAGTGCTTTCAAAAATCACGGCACATATTTTATAGACCGATATGCTGCTTACAGTGTCATAATATATACACATTATCATTCCATATACTTACGATGGTGGCTTTCTTGAAATTGAGTTTGTCGTGAAGTTTGGGTTGACATTCACTTGCACTAGCCCGACTAACATCTCTCCCACGTTGCTCGTGAGGTTATCTCTCGGGTCAGGCTGCAAGGAGCTGAAAGCCAAGTGTACACAGCCTCTAGAAAAACGTGACCGCGTAGAGATTCCCAGACAAAGTCAAATCCTATATAGCGAATAACAAAGTACTTCAAATAACAGAAAGAGTTTCCGTATAATGGTCCTGAAGTTTCGGAGAACTCTACAGATGAACATTCCTGCAAGCCTCCTCCAAGTAGAGCTTATAGATGTCCTCTTGGAAAGTTGTCATCAAGTTTAGGACGTATCTCAACCTAGTGCAAAATCTATCTTATAACGGACCTACTTCTTGTCTATACGTCTTGTCGCGTGCATGCTTATAACCGTGCACACAGTCATCAGCTGCCTATCCCGAGAAGGGGAAGGTTAGCGTTAGTTGCTTTGACAACATTGATTTTCTCCGAAGACTTTCTACCGAGAGGGTTAGGGAGCGGGCGGGTCAATAATCCAGACAATGCACTTTGATAGTGTCGACCTGCACATAAAAACTTTGTTTGCCCTTTCACAGGTTGATTTGAAAATCTCACTCCTTCTTTCTCTTCTCGACATTCGACAATGCCCCCATCTGAGTCCCACGTGTCTAGGTTTTCCCTTTCTTGTCGGCGGAAGCCAAGGAGCAAATCTTCCCTTTGAACGGTGAACACAAGACATTTTACAAACACTGCAGGATAAAACATGAAGCTAAAGGGAGAAGGGAGGAAATTGACACTTTGTGTGGTTTTGTTTTTTAATCTACTTACCCATTCGGATCAACTACGAACAGAAACACCACATTCAATAACATACGTTTGTGTTCATGTATTATTATAATCTGGAAGAAGATAACACTTTCAATAATGAATAGAGAAAGAAAAGGAGGAGAAGGAGGAGAAGGACGACGACTAGATGATGATGGATTCAATGGTGATGGCGTGATACTGATGAAAAGAAAAAAGAGGGTGAATTTAAGCACGAAGGAGATAAGACAATAAGAACAACTCAGGAATAAAAAAGACGGATGTAAAACCTCAGTACTTACTGATTGCTCCCGCTTGTCCTATACGACATCTGCACCTGGTTCTTGCCCTATTCTTCAAATGCAATATTACGCTATTCGCAGATCAACACATTGATGCCTGCAGAATGATACAGCAACGTATTAGATTATCACTGGCGTTATACTTCAAGTATCATAATAAATTGTTGCTTGCACTCTGAGAATACCATGATATTTATCTAAAGCAGAAAAAAAAAAACAACCCTGGTATTGATATAGTGAACACTCTCTTGAATTCGTGTTCGACGCGTGTAAAGTGAGAGAATATAAGATCACTGGTATAGGAAATTGAAGGTTGCCATAGGAACTTCGCATATTCGAGCCACCCTGCACAGCCGCGTTAATGGCAATATCTATGTATTATTCATCGCTTTCCTGCAGATCAAGTAATGAACTCTTGTCTTGTGGTACAAGCTGATGACTTTTCTACTGTACCTTCAAAAGCTGTGTGCACAGTGAGTGAAGTCTTCCACCTCCCTGGTGAGTGATTGGTATTAAAGGGAGGTGGAAGGTTTTATTGTTTCATGCATGTGTTTTGCGGTCTTGGCCATGGTGAGAGCAGCCACGAGAGAATCCCAGGTGTGTAATGTGCGAGCGCACAGTGCGTCTATAAATCCATGCATTGACGTTGATGTGGAAACCGAGTCCTGTACACTGCGCATGGAATAAATGAAAGCATTTATACGTAATAATACAGTGCGCGTGATAGCATACATTTTACCATCAAGTATAATAATATACAAATATGTACTTTGCCTCAAGAGTTTCTGGTTAAAGCTATGGACAGAGGTGACTCCAAAATTATTATTATTATTATTATTATTATTTTTTTTTTTTTTAACTGAGGAGCGCAGCCCCGAAGTGACCAGCAGGGTCATACTGTTTGAGGCACCGGGGCCCATGCCTTTAACCGGAAACTCGAAATCATAGATCACAAGATTATATAAAAGAAGGAAAATTGAGGAAAAAAAAGTCATGTGGTGGATGCGATGTTGTGGAGGGATCACCATACGATGCAAATACGAAACAGGGCGCGATGTCGATTTGCTCTGTGACATTCACAAAGTGACCAAGCAGTGCGCAACGTCAAAATTGCTTTGTGATGTCACAATTGCTTTGTGACATTTCTCAAATTGACCGTAACGAGGTAACAAGCAGCGCGCAATGTCAGAATGGCTTTGTGATGTCACAATTGCTTTGTAACATATTCAATATAATATAAATTCAATTCAATTCACAATTATTCTTATTTTTCCTCAATAAAAGGAAATACATAATAGGTAATATATTTTGATACAAGGCGATACATATTCACAAATAGTAAAAAATGGAGTATGCGGCATGCCAAACATTTTGAAATAGTTGAAAATACAATGTTTCTTAGAGAGAGCTACTAATACCATTCCTGTGACAATTATATCTACTCTTTATACCACAAACAGGAAAACACGAAATATCTGTAATATATATGATGTCCGACATGTGAAATCGTATACAAATAAATTCATAATATTAGTCAGGTTATAATCTATATGTAATTTTCTCCATGAACCCATCTAACAGTCAATCATAAATTGCTTATATTATAGGCCTGGACAATTCAATTAAATTAATTATTAAGATTGATTATCACTCAAACTTGTCAATCGAGAGCCCTGTTTTTCAACATCGGAGCTGAAATATAGACTTCTGTTGCCTGTCACGCTCACTGACCTCATTGATCTCGCGAGAGAAAAACAACAACCCTGTATAGGCCTATAATGAAATTAAATATCAGTCACAGCCGTGTAGGTGCAATAGTTATAACAATAATCAATATTCAAGTAGTACGCTTTAAAAGCATGTGTGTGTGTGTGTTTTATTTTTTTTTTTTCATTTTTTGTATTCCTTTACTTGCTATTTCATTTATTTCATCGATTCGTCTTTAATCTTATTAATAATTCTTTGTTTTTGGTATAGCGCTGACCTGTATCGATCAATAGCCCATCGCTGACTTATTGGACTTAATCATCATCGCATTTCCCTATTCTGTCGGCTTGGGCGGAGCAGGGAGGTGGGAAACTCCCTGGGCGGAGTCAGACTTATCTTAGCAGCGCGCGACAGCGGGAGGATAATCTGCACGCCTGCCCTGACATGACCACCACGGTGGTTGTGACGCCGAACGCGATACCAGCAGCTATTGAGGCGCGGTCGGTAAGTTGGTCAGTCGTTGGTGGTACCGAGAGGGAGCAACTGACTTGTGACCTTTGTAAGTACTTTCTGCTTGCTCGTATCGAATAGTACATGAGAGTTATTTTGGTATGACTGTCTAGCAATACTCGTACTGTAACTAGCTGTAACAATCAGCGCAGAAATTCAAGAAAGTCACATTCGACATTCCTGTTGCCTTTTGACGGGTAGTGGTGACACCGAATTGGGTATATGGGACTGAGCTGAAGCTGATGGCCTCTGTTCTGCTATTAAACTGTGAGATCTACTGGTGTGGTAATAATCTGTCTTGTGTCTGTCTGTCCGTAGATTTTCCTCTTTATCTTATCTCGCATACAAATCAGTGAAGTTTATGATATACGGATGCACGAGTATGTATAGCTAGATAGGTCTACTCAGGTTGAAACTGTTCTAAACGGGGCTGGAAAAAGTCTGTCTGATAGTAGAACCTACTTTTGTCACATTTTGAAGATACAACGAAACAATCTGTCTAACGTTCGTCGTTAGATCTAAGTTTATCCCTCTAAATTCTGATGGACTAATGAAGGATTTTTTTTTTTTCTGTGATTGAATATTCTCCCATTAATATTTTGTGTGTTTGACGCATGCAAATATATATATATGAACAGTTTTTGCCAGTCTTATAGACATTGCTTTGTTTTGTCCCCCCCCCCCCCCACATAAAAAGGGTAATATGGCAACTGCAGCAGTTGCAGGAGGAGATCACTTTGCATGGGAGGTACTCCCACCCATGCCCACCAAGCGGGTGTACTCCACAGCTGTGGAATGCCAGGGGAAGTTATACGTCATCGGAGGGGTGAGCATGCATGGGAATCCTCTTGACGCGTTTGAAGTGTATGACCCTGAGAAGAAGAAGTGGAACAACCGCCTGCCGAACCTGCCCAACAAGCGAGGTCAGCCTGCCGTAGCAGTGGTCGGCGACAAGATCGTTGTCCTCGGCGGTGTGGCGGGAGGCAACGAGGCCTCTGATGCCGTGGATGTGTTTGACACGTCGACCAAGAAATGGATCATGGGCATGAAGACACTAGGGGAGCAGATTCAGAACATCGCAACGGTCGTCCATAGTAAGTTGACTCAACACCAACAGCTACTTTCCTAGTCCCAGGCAAAGGAAGAGTGGATAAGAGTAAAAAAAAAAAAAAAATGCCTTGTGTAAAGTGATTGAGAGTGAATTCACATATTGTAAATGCTGTCTAGTCCCTTGCAGAGATTCAAATGCTGCTTTAAAGTTATGGATCTCCATACCAAGCTTATTCCTAAACATGAAGATGAAACCATACACTAATGTGAGAATGCGGGTCATTATATCTTAAAAATGATAACGTCATAACTCATATTGCTGACACAGTTAACGTGATGTCAAACTCACCATTTTAATGTGGACCATGTGAGTTACTAAATACTCCTTTGTCAACGTTTTTCTTATATCTATTAGATGGTAAGGTCATAACGATAGGGGGCATGAAGGCCAACACGTCAGCGTTGCAACAGTGCCGAGTCCTGAACATTGAGGAGAACGTGTGGCTAGAGCTGCCAGACATGCCAACTGCCCGCTATGGAGCAGCTGCTCATCTCAAGGGCAATATCATCTATGTTCTTGGTAAGTTCCAGCCATCATGATGAAATGACTTGACATTTACAGGGCATTGTACTCAGACATGTATGTGTCACTCGTTAGTAGTTCGGTTGGCAAGGAGGATTATTGCTGTGCTCATAAACTCACATGCTACGGTGATGGTGGACATTTTGAGACAATGCTGAAAATGTTACCAATAGAGAACACATATTATGGTCACTGCCTGCATTCTACATTCACCATGTTTGGTGATTGTGCAATGTATGCCTACCCACTAGTGAATTGCATGCATACTTGTCTACAAGTTGAGAGTTGATCACAGCAGATATTTCCATGTAACAGGACGATGTTAAGTGTCATTAGTTAAGTGGTCAAGTATTTCTGTCAGTAGCAAAGTGGAACAGCTTTTGCTAAAGCTTCCAATGCAGCTGGGTTTTTTTTTATGTATTTTTAAGATATATGGCTTGGTATTGATTTAAAAAAAAACAACAACTAATTATTGGAATTATGGATTCTATGTCAAAATGATGTCTTGCAAGAAGTTTTGATTTGACTTAGAAGGAACAACATTTTGCAGGCAGAGGAGGGTACCAGCAAATGTGCTCTAGTGACGATATAATCTGTTACCCCACCTGAGAAAGCATGGATGTTATACCAATCTAGGTCGCACTGTACCCCTTTTTTTTTTCTGACACAGGGGGTAGGAATGGCAAGTACCCAATTCAGGCTCTGGAGGTGCTGGACCTCAAGCAGTCCAAGTGGACCAAGCTCAAGCCCATCACCAAGCCCCGCGTCTTCTGCTCCTACATCATGACGGACGACAAGTTCTACTGCATCGGGGGGCTCCAGGCGGACGGGAAGGACTTCCACGACGACACGGAAGAGTACGATGTCGAAAATGGTAAAGCATCAATTGTGTTCACACTGAATGCTCTTCTGCAGAAATGGTTGCAAGATTTCTGCGTGCCTATTTGCTTGTGTTCTTACAGGATAGGTAGATGGTCACACAGGAGATATTTGTCTCTGTCTTGTTTTGATTTAAAATTTTCCAACATTGGATGCATGTAGGCACAAAGTGTTAAGTAGTAACCCCGTTCATATTGCAAGTCTCAGAAACATTCTGAAAATACTGGGCAGCATGAGAGGCAAGAATATCAATATTGCTTTTATCAAATGCACAATATTGTATGTAGCCAGTTTAGCTATGTATTACTGTATCTACGACTTTATGTTTTTGCCGACGGTTGCTCATTGCTGATTAATGAAACTGACTCTTCTACAACCATACCAAATCATGCGAACATGATGAGTCCTGAAAACTGTTTTTATGTGTCGTGATTACCATACATGTTACTAAAAGGGACCTCCAGGCTAGGGTAGACTTTCTTTTATCTGTTTTTGCTTCAGAAACACATGCCAATGAAATATCTGTGGCATGGTCATTATTTCTGTGAAGAAAAAAAGCAAGAAATCATTCATGGCATTTTCAGAATTTGTCAGGAATATAAATTCCGTTTACAAATTTTGTCTGGTTGTGCATCTTATTAATATGTGTGTGTTCAGTGCTGAATGCTTCTAAATTGTCATGCCCACTGTATCAACACCGTCGAAGGAGCTTTCGCTTTGAGATGGAAATACTACAGCAGCAGCAACAAGTGAAACAGGGTGAGCGAAAGAAAAAATACTGAAAGAAGGGTTATTTGAATGAGAATGATTACCTTCGAGTCAGCCAGTGACACAGGGAATTTGAGCAGCATCTGGTTCAGAGCATGGGCCACATGCACACTTGAATATCTTTCAAGTCTATTCCCAGTTTAAAGGATCTTTTTTCAAAACTTTTTTTTTTTTTTTTTCATCTTGGGTTTTTCTCCACCAGATGAGTGGACTGATTTGGATCCCATGCCTCATGTTCGAGGGGACTTCTGTGCAGGAATCATCGGGGGAAAGATTGTGGTCGTTGGAGGAATGAGTAAGTGAAGCTGTTCCAACGTTAGAATTTTTCAAACAGGCATGCATACTTTTAGAGTTTGTTTAAATGCATGTTTGTGTGTCATATTCATACACGGGCAATTGTTGGTGTGCAGTGGAAAAGCAAGCTCCAGTCAGCTTTTCAGAAATATGTGTTTTGTATCTTTCATGTATAGCTCTCAATGTGTAGTTGGTCAAAATTCTGTTGTTGATATTGCTAGACAATCTAAACACTTGCTTCAAGAAATTATGATTTCCCATAAAAATGCAATTATAGTGACTTAGTTTCTGTAAGCAATGGGTTGTGTAAACAAACAAAATAAAATGTTGTTGAGCATCAGTAGGTGAAGAAGACATGTCCTGAAATCTGCCAGTGATAAAATGATGAATGATGATACCAGTGATAAAGATTGAGACATCTTCATCAGTTGTCCAGTATCAGGACAAGAAATCCATAAGGCTCCTTCCTGTGAAATACCAGACCTACCCCAGATCTGAATTCCAGCCATCACTGTATTCAAAAGCAACGGAGCGGTTTGACCGTATCGTGTTCTTTTCGCAGGTCGCAAGGCTTTGCCCCTCACTGAGTCCGAGTGCCTGGAGGACAATAAGTTATGGAAGTCCATCCCGGACTGCCCGACATCCCGCGGATCGGGCACCTCCACCGTCTTCCAGGGCAAGCTGGCGATCATTGGCGGCTTCACGCCAGAGGGCGTCTCCAATGCCGTGGAGTTCCTGAGCGTCGGGGCAGAGCCCGCCGCCGGTAGTGGGACCAAGGGTGCTGCTGGCTCCGCAGGACCGGCCAGGGGGAGAGGGAAGGGCAAAAGGAGATGATTTGAAGACAGAACAAAAGACTTGCATCTCTTACAACCCAACTGAATGGACTTGGGTTGATCAAAAGGAAATAGCGGAGTGTGATGTCCCCCTCTATGAGAAAGCAGTGGTTGAAGGTTGCATCTTGTGCAAAGTTTCATAGTCATAAGAGTGCTGAAGAATGCCAATTCAGGCATTTGGAAAAAAGTAGATGTCCGGAGTATGCAAATATTCACAGCATTGAGAGACAACGTCGTGATCATGTGGAAGTTATCACTTTGGAAAAGTGTAATGTCATAAAACATAATGCATTTCACATTACAGGTGTAAAATGTAGTTTTGAATGAAAGTGATATACCAGGTACTAATGTCGAAAAAAGTGAGTGTCATAGATCACAAATATCGATATGCCATGAGAGAGGCAATATTGTAATCATAGGTTTGCGGTTATCTTGGGAGCAAACTGCCACAACAGGTATGTGCACAAAGGGAAATAGCATTGCTGGGGATCATTGAATTCCACTGTTTTTTTGCCATGTTTAGATTGAGTCATATATCTAGTACCAAATAATGATTAGAGACAGAAATAGCAAAAGATGATCTGTGACTAAGGTGCCACCTTAATAGCAAATGTGTAGATCTTTAAGGATTGAAAGTTTTACATCAAAATCTATGGGAATGATCCATCTTGTGTTGTAATTTAAGTGCTGCCTTTTATTGGATCTGAAGAGAATTTTAAGTAAACCTTTTTATGTAACAAAGTACTGTAAAACGAGGAATGTTCGCGTGCATTTTAATTTCGCGAATTTTGCGAGCGCAAAGATTCGTGAAATTAAAATGCGCACGAAAGTTTTTGTCTACACTATATGCATTGAATGCCAGTGGCAGTTCGCGAAAATTTCATGCCGCAAAAAAGGGCATCGGCTCCAATTCGCGAAAAATTCATGCCGCGAATATATCATGTTTTACAGTACTTCTTTTCTTTTAAGCCTTGACAAGTGATTGGTGTTTTTGTATACTCTGTACCTAATTTGCTTCTACTTTATTGGGTATATTCTGTTATTGAGCACACTCCATTACTAACATGAACATGCAAAGCTAGCAGTCTTCAGGCTAGCATAGTCCTCAAGGTTGGGAACAGCACCTTATATCATGGTATCAAACACCTTCAGACAATCATCCAAAAGATTTAAGGAAAGAATATATTGCTGCTTGAGGTTGTTGAGGAAAAAAATACAGATGTTATCTATTTTTATGCCTCCGCCACGAAGTGGTGCCGGAGGCATTATGTTTTCGGGTTGTCCGTCCGTCCGTCCTTCCGTCCGTCCGTCCGTAATGAATTTTGTGGACAAGGTAACTATCAAAACCTGTTGAGGTATCCTAATGAAACTTGGCATGTATGTGTATTAGGGGGTGAAGTTGTGCCTATCAACTTTTGGGTGCACATGCTCAAGGTCAAAGGTCAAAAGGTCAAGGTCAAATACATAAAATTTCACTATTTCCACCATATCTATTGAATGCCTGAAGATATTTTCTTGAAACTTAGTGTATACATGTATTACCCAATTAAGATTCTCTGGTGAAAGTTTGGGTCATGAGGTCAAAGGTCAAAGGTCAAAAGGTCAGGGTCAAATACATAAAATTTCACTATTTCCACCATATCTATTGAATGCCTGAAGATATTTTCTTGAAACTTAGTGTATACATGTATTATCCAATTAAGATTCCCTAGTGAAAGTTTGGGTCATGAGGTCAAAGGTCAAAGGTCGAAAGGTCAAGTAAAAATATTAAAACTTCTTTTTTTTCTCCATACCTTGGAAAATTGTTCAAGGTATCTTCATGGAACATAGTATACATATACGGACTGGAAGTGATTATCTAGAGAATGTAGGGTTCATGGGTCAAAGGTCAGGGGTCAAAGGTCAAGTGCAACACTTCAAAATTTTACTATTTCCCTCCTATCATGCAATGCCTGCAGGGTTATTTTTTTTTACACTTGGTGTATGCATACATGTGTAACCTAATAGAAATTCTCTGGAAAGTTTTTTTTTTTCTTCTTTTTTTGCCTCAAAGGTCAAAAGGTCAAAGATCAAGTGAAAGTGCTGAACTAACTCTTTCCTCCATATCTCGGAAGTGGCTCAAGTTATCTTGAAACTTAGTACTATGCATGTTCTACCTGAAAGTGATTATCTTATGAATTTTAAAGATTTAAAGATATGTGGGCCATTTGAATGTTAGTGATTCAGCAGATGTGGCATCCTGTGTCGACTGGGAGATAGTTGTTGGTTGCCAGGTTGACATCACTACTGTATTACTGTAGTACTGTAGTACTGTAGAGGATACAAGTTTTTTGTACTTTTTTTTTTTGTGTGTGTAGGGTAAAAGATGAGATGCTGTTTTCAAGAA
Source organism: Diadema setosum (assembly GCA_033980235.1). NCBI lineage: Eukaryota > Metazoa > Echinodermata > Echinoidea > Diadematoida > Diadematidae > Diadema > Diadema setosum. Next base: position 24,360,033 of record CM067060.1, read on the forward strand.
GTTGAAGCCAATTTGAATAGAGCTTCTTATCTTTCACCATTAAAATGTAGACTCTTGTTCCATTGCATGTGCAGAAAACATATTTCTCTGTTTTATACGTTACTTTGGATGTTTCAGGGAAAGGAGAATTTGGAAACTAAGAGCCTGTGGGAGTCATTGCCATGGTTGGTCAGGTCAGCATGAGCCACCCAAAACTAGTCGACAGCATTTCAACACTTGATAGCAAAAGTATGTAATGGTGTCTTGTTTTTGTTTGTTTTTTAGTATGTCATGTGACAAGCAGTTGACCAATCGGATGGCAAGAATCTTATTGGGATGTCTCTAATGATTCTATCACATTGGGTGTGATTTCCGTGAAAATGGTGATTTGCCCTTGAGATGAGATGATGATTTGATGTCATTGCTGTCAAGTTTGACATGCACTTCCATCCACTGCCCAGCTTCCCTCATCTTTGTGGTCTCATTTCCGTGGTGTTACATGATTTTTATATCACATCAAAATTGAGTTGGCAAAGACAGAATGTTAGAACTTTGACATCAATGATATATATGCAAATTGTACAGCATAAAAACAAAAGGAAGAATTTGGATTCGTTTGCACATCTGATATCACGGTTGATATCGCTGGTTAGAGTTGGCAATTGTCTCAAGCAATGAAGCTGGATAATACTGGTATGCTGTATTGTTCAAACATAGATAAGACTCAATATTTAGTGCATGACTTTGATACTCCAAACTCTGGGGTTCTTCCAAACTTGTCTTTCGCATCTACTTCAGAAAGAGAATGCTTCCATTTCCAATCTTGACCATCATTGCCTGCTTATCTAATGATTGGAGCATTTTTTTTTTTTTTTTCAGAATCAAATCATGACATTGAGCTCTCTGTACCATATTGGTATACAAACATTGGTAGTTACTGTGTTAATGGTAACTCTTAACTTGCCCCTTTTCTATAAATTGCAGCAATTGGACATAGAGATTACTGTATGGTACAGTTGTATATTAAAACCATAAATGGTGACAATCATTATCATGAAGGATCAATATACACTCAAAATTAGGGTGTAAGTTTAAACTTGGCTTTTTGGAAGCTTTGTATATACCAGTAGTAGAATTATTGCTTCATCAAAATCTTTGTTTTGTTTTTTCCTTATCTTGAAATGACATTGTAGAATATGTGGGTCCAGCTTGTTATGGGCTGCCCTCAGCAGATATATGGAACAGCGTAGGCCTATATCAGGGGCCCCAGTCATGAAGAGGTTTTTCATACATTGTGAATTGTAGGGCGTGCAGTCACTGCAACAGCAGCCAGGAAACCACCAATCAATGAAGGGTATTTAAGCTGTTGAAGAAGTACCTGCACACCTCTCTGTGAAACAGGCCCCATATATCATTCAACGAAAAATACACAGGATGAAGACACAAGATGATTTTTAAGTCACTTTTGAAGCTGTCTCATATTTGATACAAAACAGGACTGCATGTTACAAAGAATCTGAAATCTTTAGTGCTATTTTTTTGTTGTTGTTTGGGGTAAGATTTCATATCTGAAGTTAGTTATATATACAATCAAGTGATTTGTGAACATTTGCCACAACTATGGGTATGCCTTGATGCAATTGTTGTGTAATACGTAGGGATATATACCATCTGGGATATGCATTGAAGCAGAGAAACACAGTTTCAAATAGGGTGAATTTATTGCATTTTCTGTGTCCATAACAACATAAGAAGCTGAGTGATTCATGTGTGAGCATTCAAATGTGTGACTAGTATTTCACAGGTGTAGTTAGTTTGAGTAAGGAGTAACAAACTTCTGAAGCATGTGTCATTACATACATGAAAGAAAAAAAAATCTAGTGCACAATCACACCTGCTCTGAAGAACAGGAGTTCTTGCTGTGTATGATGTCATGTTTTGCCCACTTGCCAAATATTTAAGATCAGTGTCCATTTGCAACTCGGTACAAGGAAATATTCCTAAAAGAAAAAACTCACAGCTTCAACTGAACGAGGCATTTCAGAACATCTTGGAAGTTTTGATGTTATGTTATTTCATATCAGCCATTATTGTCAATAAATATAAATGTGTTTGTGATAGGTAGCATGTTAGACTACATGTACTGTTCTTCATGACACTTGATCCCCCCCTTGTAACCGCCTCCAGTATACCTCTTTGAGAACCTGTGTACATATGATATGCATTGTACTATGCCAACTCACTGCTTAAGCATTACTAGTAAGTGAAGCATTACTGTAAGTGCAGGGTCATATGAAAGTTTTAATCTATTTCCAAATACCACATGGTGAGTCCATCACAATCCCAAATGTCAGAATTCAGTTTCTGCATAATCGACCAAATGCATAGAATTGGAAATATATTGTACAATATCAGCTGAGGTGCATTTTTGTTAACTTGGGCAAAGCCACTCTTCTAATTTTTGCTTCTCAAGATTTTCTCAGGTATAGAGTGTTACTGTGTCAATTTGAGATATCCAATCAAATTCTATCTTGCCATTCTTTTTTTTCATTATCTTATGACTTTGTGGTATCCAGTTACTAGACATGGCTAAAATTTAATTATCGAAAATGCTTTTAGACAAAGTTATGCCATACATTTCTATTTAACTAAGCTCTGAAATCTTGGGGACAAGACATACCAGTTTGTCAGGCCCCCCTTAAAAAAAAAAATAGACTTAGAGATGTGCAACTCTCAATTCCTTAGTTAAGTTAGCAAAACTTGGCCCTAGTTGTATAATCGTTCAGATAATACATCAGTCAGAAAATCAAATATAAGTCTCTTTATACTCAATTTTGAATGGCTGATACCTGAATTAAATTTGAATTTCAAACTTCTGTTTGATTGCATCTTTTCATGCAATATGGTCATGATCAGCAGTTAATTGCAATGTTTAAAGTTTCGATATTTCTTGTGCAGCTACCTCACAAGTTGGACTCTGTGGACAATCAAAGGCTGCAAGGGGCTGAAAGTTTTTGTTAACATTTTTGTTGTTACGATGGAAACATTGATTTCAACAACTGCAAGTACATGTATGCCTTTAAATCGTATCTGACAAGTCCATGAGGGAATATTGACGAAGGCTTCGAGTTTGTGAAACAAGACATGTCATGATTACCTTCTGAATCACTAAGGCAAAAATTGTTTCTTTAGAATAAGATTGAATGTTTTAGGAAGTGTGTAATACATGTACTTGAATATTTTGAATCAAAGATGTGTGGTTTTTACATTTATATATTTAGGCTTGAATCTGTGCAGAGGCTGTGTTGAATTGTTCTCTCTTTTTTTGGTATAGTGTATACTTTGTGTACAACAAAGTTATGCATATTTTTACAGTACAGTTAATGTACATCACTAATGTCTGAAGTTTACTAGGAGTTTTGTACAATCTTCTGTGTGTCTTTTATAATATGAGAGCTATACATAATAAATGTACAATGTACAACCATACATGCAATGACTACAGCAACTGCACATTTTCGCAATTTATCGCCTGACAATATTTCTGCACTATATGTTTTGTATGTATCATGAATTTGATAGAGAGTATGACACTATATTGACAGATGAAATGCATGAATTACTGACTCAGCTTTGGCACATGTATTGATAAAAGGTTTCTTCAGGTGCATATACCACTTATTAACACCAATGCTTCTGTGTTCTTTAAAAGATGAGAAGAAGACCCATAAATGCAAACAGCAAAACATCCACACATCCAACATAACTCTGAAATGGATCTGCCAGCTACATAGAATTAAAACACATGGGAGACATTTTTTTTTCTTCTTCTTCATTTGCACTTGATAGCAATTATATTTTCAATGAAGAATATCATGTCTGAGACTAGTTATGATACAAGCCAGTCAACATCTGATATATTTTATGCCGAACATAATTTTGGCAAGTAAATATAAACTCCTTGGGAAATCTCATAGGAAAATAGAATGAAACTATTTATACGTATTTACACTATATCAGTGTAGATCATGCACTCTGTATGTATAACGCGCAAAAATCAATTTACATGACAATAATACATGCTGTACAAGCGGCTCATTCAGTGACAGCTGAATACATAGGGCCAATTCAGTGCAAAAACAAACAAATTAGCTACATCTGGTTACCTAACAACTACTATGTCTAACTAAAATCTGCTTCTGAGATGCTATGCTACAGATGCTGGGCAATTCATTAGATTCCATCAGACATCTTACATGAGAAGCCTGTCATGTTTATCATAATTTGACAACATGGGTTCAACAACTGCACTAAATCATGACTTCATTTATCCTTTATGTCTGAACAGGAATATTTGTCTCAAAAAGGTCATTGTCCAGGGATAGGCTCTGGAGGGACTTTGATGTCACATTGTCTACGGATGGTTTTCAGAGAGTCAAAATGGAAAATGGAGACCGAGGGGTCACTGTCCTTTGATGACCTTTTCATTTCCTATTCACCACCCTCTTCTGTGTTCAATCTGGAAGTGAGAGAACCAATCCCTGATATGTAGCACCAATGATATTCTGATGCATTGACAGTTCTTGAGGCCTGTGCCCAGTCTTCTATCTACCAGTCACATATCTGAAACAGTAATGACGAATTACTGAAAGGAAACAATCTGCCTCATACTTAGTAATACAAAATTGCTGCTTTTCTGCTTTAACAGTATGCCCACATGCTCAGGGCCATACTTGCTTTTCTTTTTCTTGTCTTTTTTTCCTTTTCCTGCTTATCTTCCTTTTTTTTTTGCATGTCTACATTGATTTTTTTTTTTAAGTTTCTCTTGTAGTTTACCGAGAAACTCTAGTTGTTATTTCGAGTAAGTATTAATACTTATTAATTTTTCAATTGAAGTCTCGTCATGTTACACATATGTAAACATTTATTGTCTTTTTACACTACAGAGAACCAAACTGCCAAACTATATCAGTAATTTTTTTTTTCTTCACATTATTTATTGCACTTAACGTATTCCACACTTTCAATGGCCCCAAGTTGAAAGCGATGCCTGTCATATGCTCCCTTTGTGTGTACTGAGTGCCAATTGGCACAGCAAACCCCATCACGCTGTACACACTGTCCAAAGTCCCTGGCACAGAAAGGTTTAAAGCTTAAAGTTGGACGATCGTCACCCCTTATGGTACGTTATTGTGTAGTTCTTCTGAACGAATGAATGCAATTGCACAATGCCAGACTGCAGTGCTATCCATAAACGGGTGTGATAGTGCTGCCACTGAGACACGTGTGTGTGTGTGTGTGTGTGCGCATCATACACAAACATTGTGACCGCGAGCTGCGGTGATTGGAGGAGAGAGGCCAGAAGACGCGTGGCTCTTTTGGCCTCTCTTCATGCGCATGCGCACTGTGAGTGTGCGTCCATTCGGCACTAATCAGAAGCTCTCATGTCTTGGACAGCTCAGGTGATTTAGACCCAGCATGTATTCGCTGATCCATTGAGCCAGCGCTATCCTCATTCGGTGTCACGACATTTGATACAGAATGGGGGGAGGCAGAGTGTTGCGTTACTCTCCGTGTCACACAAACCACTCGCCACGATTGTAAGGCTTTAACAATTCCTGAAGTCATACATCTCCCTAGCTCATTCATCCTGTGACAGTGCTTATAACATTGAGAAGAACTTTTTTTTTCTTTTTTCTTTCCCTTTCTTTTTTTTTTGTTTTCATTTTTTTTTGTCTCACGAATACCTAACACACAGTTCTTTAGATTTGCACAAACCAATGCTTCCAGGATCATTGCAACATAATATGCACACGGAGAATCATTCGTGCGTGAAAAGTGCCAAAAGAGTCAAAGGAAATTTTAGAAAACTGTCCTTTATTTATAATGCTGGTGAAATGGCTTGGAAAGTTGCATTAAAATGTGAGGGCTAAAAAGGCTTGAGCATAGACAACATTTTTCCATGTAATGATATAATGGGCAGAGTTTTATCCCAGTTTCAAATTAGCATAATAATTTGGATTACCTAATTTGACCACAAAATCACAGAAATGAACTAGGCTGATACTCGACTATGCTAAAAAAAAATAAAATAAAAAAAAAGCTTACAAATGACATTTGGAGATGTTATTTTTGTAAGTTTTGTGCATGCACATGTGATTGTGTTAATACCATATTTGCAGTACTACGTACATAGCACCTGCTGGCTGCAGCAACATGCACATGCAAATTATTGTGCTATTTCAAATTGTGGTGCTTAACCAGGAAAAATGAACTTCCTGATGGAAATACAATCTTGCTAAAATGTAGGATTTGGTTTACATTCACAATAGTTCATATTATTGCATTGGTCTGGTGCTCCCGTGCAAATCACTGTGATGATTATTACCACACGAATTTAGGCATACAAATTAGAGTCATTTAATGGATTGGATGAGTCCATGAGATTGGAAAACCAAGAAAGGAGAGACTTTAAGATCGCTACCACAACCGGAAAGCATTTAAACATTTGTGACGCGCCGCGCGCGGCTTTCTTGCTCCCTTAATCCCAGTCATCGTCGTCATCTCCGCCGCTTCCCCCGCCGGGAGGTCTTGGGGGTGGGGGAATCATGCTGGCCAGGCGGTCCATGGCATTGCCCTTGGACGGGGGCGGCTGGTTGATGGCAGGGAGGCCGTCTTGGGTCTTGTTACTCCCGCTTCCACTTCCTCCTCCACCGCCACCTGCAGACAGGGATGGAGAATGATGATTCTAGATGTAAACACTGCCACTCATGACTTCCATGCCACGTATCTCTCAGAAAATGGTCTTCTATTTTTTACTGAATTTACTAGTGATCTCCCAAGTCTGACATGTAGGACATACATGTATATTCTTGAGAAATCAGTTTTAACTTACAAAAAAAAAACAAAAACAAATGAAGACTCTCAACCCACTGAAGACTAGTACTGAGTGTAATAGGGCAGGTGTCTATGGGAAAAGCGTGTTATATCAAATCAGCTTGTCCTCAATGGGTTAAACATGTAAAGTATCAAACAAAGTCACACTGATAACCCAAAATCACTACTCGGTTATTTAGTAGCAAGCCGAAAAAAGCTGCATTTTATGATGCATTGATATTGGATAGAGTATACCAGCACAAATGTCCTACACATTGGTGGAATGTTTGTCTCACACATTATTATTATTTTTTTTTTAACCTTAGTCACAAATAATGTGCAATACATATTGAAAGCTTGAAAGAAAGCAATGCATTGCCCAACTTTCCTCAGTTATGTATCTTCTATGTGAAATTTGCAGTTTCTGCATTTCTCTGGACTTAGAAGTGATGTGTCCATCAAATTACCCATTGGGGAAAACTACAACATGATAGCTGAACAGGTAGAGGACTGCAAAAGTTTATTGTTAAAAGAGTGGATTGTTTGAGGGTGGTGATGGTGCTGATGGTGTGGGAGATTGGGAGGGGGGGTGGGGTGTATGGCAACTTATGTAAGAACACAGTGCTATGGCTGTCATATGACGGACATAGCTGTCACTCACCACCGCCTCCCTGCTTGTTGCCGGAGATACCTCTCCTCCTCATGGCCAGCATGCTGGTCAGGTCCGACAACAGGTCACCGCCTCCAGAGGGCGGTGCCTGCTCCTTCTCCCTCTTCCTGTCCTTCTTCCGGTCCTTCACACTCTTCTTCAGGTTCTTGACACCACCTGGCAATGCAGAATTCATATGGGTGATGTTTACTGATCTTCATTTGCTTCCCATCAGAGTACATGAGAAAACCATAACTAGACTAGCACAGGCCTGCTTGAATAGAATTTCCCATCAGCAAATATGAGCACCAAAGTATAAGCTTCTTGGTAACATTCAACTCTGGCCATGATACTGATGAGCTGCATGTGTGCTGTAAATAAAGCTGTGCACACTTTATTACGGGGATTTCTGAATTTATCCAAGTTGGGCCAGCCTTACCATTGCACAGACTCCCCCCACTATCATGTCTTTTAGATTCATCTAAATCTGCAATATCTTTTGAATTTAGTTAGCAGGATAGGATAATATATGAAGACATTGCTGTAGTGTGCTGCTGTGCATCTTTGTCAAGCTAATAAAATCAGTCATGTATACCTTGTATCATTAATATCAAAGACAAATTGTATGACTGGTTATTCTTCCTAGATGAAAATTGATAGGGTTCATTTCAATATCACACATATTACATGTCAGTTGTCTAGTCACATTTTTCTAACTGTGAAAGACAGACAGCCTACCTGCATTTCTGATGGATGCCAGAAGATCAGATCGTGCACCGCTGGGCTCCGCCAAGGCGGGAGGTAGGGTGGAGGCAGTGCCACCGCTTCCTCCTGCTCCTGCCCCTCCTCCTCCAGTCTCCACGGTCACTGGGGGTGGTGGTGGGGGTGGAGGTGGGGCAGCAGCCGCATCCGGTGGTGGTGGCGGAGGGGGTGGGGGCGGGGCCGATGCATCCATTCCAGGAGGCATGATGGCAGGCACGCTGGAGGAGCCCTCGGGGCCTGGCAGGGCCGGGAGGTTACTGGGCTGGGAGGAGATGACGCTTGGTAGCTCAGGGATGTTTGCACCGGGCAGCGAGGGGGCAATAGAACTCTCCTGATCTCCACTGAAAATGATGTCATCAGCAATGCCTGACATGAAAAGAAAGCAGAGAAATTGCTTGTTTGTTTTGGTTTTTTTCGCCCCAATCTCTATAAAATACGCATGTTCCCATCCACAAGTCATACACAGTCAGAAGTGACCTCTATTTTACATTACATGTGAAATACCCAACCTGGGAGAAGGAACACACTTAAAAACAAGAAAGTAAATGATAAACAAACAAAACCATATAGTCTCAAACAAATAGCAACAGCAAGAACAACAACAACAAAACAATATGTATACATGCACATTTGATATGAGTTGTTCTACTCATGTTAGTCTGGATAACACCCAACCTGGCTCAATGGCATACTAGGTGATACAGACAGACACATGACTTGTACAGATCTCACTTGAAAAAGAGTGGGGTGCATGAAAGGAAAGGGACTACTTGCCGAGTACCACACTGAATTTATGGTAATAACATAACATGGAAGGGAGCATGTCAAATTATCTAAGAGCAACAGGCAAATGCATTAGGCACAACAGTCAATACACATGGAAAGTTGCCATCTCTTGTTCCAACATTTATGGGCATTTTCACAAGTGACACATGCACATCCATTCATTCCAATCAGAATACTCTGAAGAAATCAAAGAAATAAGCCTGCTTTCAATACAGGGCTACTTTTACATCATTTGAAGTTTGTAAATACACTAAAGGAGCTCTGTTGTTCTTTGTTTGTTTGTTTGTCTGGTTTTTTGTTCTCTTTGATGTCTCCTAGGGCCCCGGACCAACCTGGCAGGTCTGGAAGGAAGCTCGGCACATCGATGTCGGGAACCTCCCCAAGGTGGGGCACATAGAAGAAGTTGTCGCTGGTCATGCGCTCGATCTGCTCCCGCTGGAGGATGGAGGTTGGCGCCTGCCCCATCTCCTCCTGCTCCTCCTCAATGGCCTTGCGTGTCTTGGTGACCGCGCCCAGTGGGTCGATCATCACATACTTCTTGTATCTGAAATGAAAACATACAATGGAGGCTATCAGCGGATGATTGCTCTTATTAAAACAGCCCAATTTGACAACTCTGTTTCATACATTCTCTATGTTCACAACTTCTTCCTTTTTTTCCCTTTCCTTTCCTTTGTGTTTTGTTTTCTTTTTTTTTGTCTTTTTTGTTTTGTTTTTTGGCAATTTATATCTATAAATACAGGAAGTACAGGTGTATTTTTATGCAATACACATTTTGAAGATGTGCTTTAAATGTGATACTTATCAAGCTGGTATGTTGAACCTCTGTTTCGATGCGTTGAACTATGAAAATCTAATGCCACCTTTGAATGTTGTCTCACTGCTCTTAGAAGTGTCTGTTAAAGTTCTGCATACTAGCCACATTCCTAAAATAAGCTCCAACTTTAAAGGAGAAATTAATGTTCACGTGGGATGCTACAACTGCTAATGATGAGATTATACTATCACATGTTCCTCGAAATACAGGATTTAATATAACCACATTATCTCTTGCAGACACTCTTTATACAAAAAACAACAACAAACAAACAAACACAAAACAAAATGCAAGTTGCGCACTCACGGGTTCTCACTGGTGTTGAACAGTAGCAGCGATGTCACAGAATCAATGTTCCTTGGAAGTCCGCCAAGGCCTTCCCATGTGTTCTCCCCATCTTTATCCTTCTTACGCACATTGAGCTGCACATTATAAAACTGCAGTTTCTCCTTCAATGCTCGACTGTCCAAAGTTTGGTGTTTGCTGGACAGTTTACGCGAAGGCCTAGCTATTGTGGAGAGTTCTGTATCTCCGCTGAAGACAGATTTATACATGTCCTTCTTGTCTGGAGCCGGGTACTTTGCGCTCGAGAACACCTTGATCGCTTTCCGACTGTTCTTGATTTTGTCAACCCGCAGCTGTGCAACATCAAGCCTCTTGTTAATCTCGGTCAGACGTTCCTGATTTTCCGTGACCCTGGACTCGATGCGCTCGAAGACATCGTTTGAGATTCTCTCCAGATACTCGAGCGTGTCTGCAATCTGGTGAATGGTTTCTTCCCGCCTGAGGTCAGGCTGGATGATCGGAATGTTGTAAACCTGGCCCGGCATCCTGCTTTTTAGGTTTTTCCTCTACTACCTCTGCATTTGATGTCAAAAGTTTCCAAATGATGCTTCCTGGTCTCCTCTCTTTGGCTACATCAGTGGCAAGTCATCAGAAAGAAACACCTGCAAGTAAAAATGACAGTGTTTGTTAGACTGCCCTGCAATGTTTACATCTTGACAGTTACAATTAACCCGTTTAGGATGGACTGATTTTGCTATAACATGCATTTCCCATAGACACCTGCCCGAGCATTCTCGGGACTCATCCTCAATGGGTTAAAATAAAAGCCTTTTGGGCACACAGTGGAACCAGCAATGATCCAATTCTGGATGAAGATAGACAATGTGCAGCATATTGTATGTTCAGCATTTTGTATGTGATGAAAACGATAGCCAAAGTTGTTAAATATGCCTCAAATCATCATATCAGCAACAGTGTTATTAGTGACTTTAAAACAGCGTATGCTGCCTCAAAATTTACTGCCTTTGAAAAGGATGTCTGGGTACAGTACTGACATTGGATCGACTAAATAGACTCCACAAATATAAGCCCATAAACAGATGTGATCTTTGTTTGAGTCACTACAAGAGTAATCTAAGGTTGCAAAATATTTATTTTGACAATTCCTCACTCCACATAGATGATGAAGCGATTATGTTTATTTATGTTCACTTTTTTTCTTTTGTCACTAGTTTTATGAACATTATCATTGACCTGACAATTTCATTGGCTGCACTAATCTCTTTTCCTCACGACCAATTTACCAGTACAGTTAAATTTAGACATTTAAAATTCAATGTGAACGAATAGGGATATGGGTGCAATACTCAAACTCTCATGTTGGCTACTGGGACCGTCCTGAATTTTGAAAGTCTCTAACACAAACAGACTCTATGACTATGGTATGGACTATGTATGGCCCATCAATACTCATGGCCATGCATGGTCATGGAGGTTCTTAGAGGGCAATAACTGGAGAGACTTCCGACTGCTCGCACAAAGAAGTCATGTTCATGTTCATAAGCCTTGCAGATTTCTGACTGTCCAAAACTTGCAAAAGAGACTCAGTGGTCTTACAGAGGAAGGAAAGGGGGTGATAATTAGAAAGGCATTTACATTGTTCACCTTTGGAAGCAAAAAGAGGTAGGGTCGGTAGGCAGACAGGAAGTTGAAGGGAGAGGGTTGTACGGGATCACGACAGAAATTTATACAGGGGCCACAGAAAAGGTTTTTGTTTCGACAAACAAGTAATCGCGAGCTAAAACGTTGCCCAAGGAGGTAGACAATAGACTTACTCATTTCTCAATTAAGCATGCATTGGTCGATTTGTGAACGAAAGATGTGTCGGTTTATAGTCGAATTGAGGATTCAGTACAGGCCGACATAGCCACTATTCGAAGTGATACACACACGGCCAGCGATACAGCGTAGAGCACTGATCCAGCCAAGAGCCACGGGAAGCGGGCCCGTGTATATCGTGCCATCTGCACTGCACGCAATCTTTTGTACAAGGTGCAATGTTACGCAGCAATCGGACTCCCTACAATTGAAGTTTGCAGTCAATTTCCAAGTATTCATAGCGTGTTTACAATGTTACAACATGGTCAGGTTAATTCACTTTAAAATAGATGAATGATTACAGAAAAATAGTATAATTTTACTTACTGATCGTTCTCACTCTGTTCTGGTCATGAGACATACAGGGTGGTTTCCGGAGATGTGGAACGATTCATTTGAACACAGGGGGGATCAACAGAGGAAAGGCGACGCAGCGCAGGGGCCTGTATAAGGCCAGGGGGCGGATCCATCACCACGGCATTACGATAAAAAGAAAAAAAAAAAAAAAAAAAAAAAAAGAAAAGAAAAGAAAGTATAATAATAATAATAATAATAATAATAATAATAATAATAATAATAATAATAAATAATAATAATAATAATAATAATAATAATAATAATAATAATAATAATAATAATAATAATAATAATAATAATAATAATATAATAATAATAATAAATGAACTTCGATATACACTTAGCAAAAAAAGAAAAGGAAAGAAAGTAAACACTTTGTCATTTCATATTTCTTAAAGAACTTTTAGATAAAAATCAAGGTACAAAAGTAAAATTTGCAGAAATTGACATTTATTTTTGTCATTCATTTGAAAATACCCTTCAAGATAGCAAAGACGCAATTAGAGACACAAATAAAATAGTAAAAATAAGTTTTTTGTTCTCTTTACCATCTCTTTACATCCTCTAACAAAACAAATTGGGAAACTAAAGGGGGAAAATGATTTTTTTTTTTTTGTCAACTCGAACTTCAAATGACACTGAATGCTTGTTTCACGACTACGGTAAATCAAAGACTAAAAAAAAATATATATATATATATATTATTATTATCATCTTGGTCAATAAACTTAGTAACAATCTATTACCTCCCACTTTCACTGGAATGTTTGTGAAAAACCACTCCTTCCACAGATACCCAACTCGTCATTCTAATGAATTTCATTTGCCTTTGACCAGGACTATATTTACTCAATCCACATTTACTTTTGTTGGACCAAAATTTTGGAATAGCCTTAGTGATAACTTAAACGTGGCCCCAAGTTTGAATCGTTTTAAACTCTTAAAGACTCTTTTTTAAAAAAAGATATTAATAAAAATTCATTTGAACGTCATCATTAAATGTATATATTTTTTCATATTCAAATTAAAAAAGGATTATTTTTTGCTGATTTCACAATGATTGTAAAATACTGGAATATTCAATGTAATTTTTTCTCTAATGTTATGCGTATGGCTTAGCGGCTCCGTTCACTCATCATTTCTTGTCTTCAATATCGACATTGTTTTTTTTTTCTATTTTCCAATCATGTTACTAGTATCAGTTCTTCTTCATCTCTTTCTCTCTCTCTCTCTCCCTCTCTCTTCTCTCCTGTTCTATTTTCTGCATAACAGCGACTTAGTGTTTGGATTTGTCTGGATGCTTGTCTTTAGGGCTATAGTTAGGTTTCTATTTTTTGTAGTTCGTGTAATTCATTTTGTAAATTTAGTTTCATGTACAAAGTAGAAGATCAACATGTATATGTGTTGGTGGAATGTCAACCTATATACAAGCATTGCATCTTCAGTATTCCTCCCCATCTCCTGCATTTTCTAAACTTCGGAATGTTCTTTGTGTTTTGTCTTTTTTCACCCTATCATTTGTATATCCATAAATTTCATTTATCATTTATTTTGTAATGTTGACACATACTCTCTAAAAAAAAAAAAAAAAATCGAGTGAAAATATTCACTCTTGAAGGAGTGAATACAAAAAAGAGTGAATTTTGAGTGAATTTAGAGTGAAAATATTCATTTTCACTCGTTTTATAGAGAATGATCAAAGATTACGTTTATTTCAAACTTCAACATCCATTCACATCCTATTAATACCCATCACGCAAAAGACTTCTGAAAATCCTATACTAATCACAGCGCAAAAATCTGTAAGACATCATGGATCTGTTATGTACAACTCATTGTCTGATGATCATAGACCACAGTCCTTCTCTTCACAATGTTTGAAATCACCGTGACACTATGTATCTTCTTGCGATGTCTATCACTCGATTTAGAAATCATGCTCACTGCTTCACTCTCATACCACAAATCATCATTCATTGTCTACCATATAATTTTTCATTACTAAAAAAACAACAACTCTAAATACAAATTCTTAATTAAAGTCAGTTTTTTTTTTTCATGTGGCTCAAAATTTCTAAACACTGTTATACTCAGTCCCTTCCCTTAAATCTCCTTAATCTCTATTCATATATTCATGTCCTTCTATACCCCTCGTCATATTCGCCTCTTGTATATACCGGTTGTATGTCTTATAAATTTCCTTTATGCTCTTCTCCAGGGCTAAATGATACTGAAAGTATTAATTGTTTATTTGTGTGTGAGTGCTTTGTTCCTATCACAGTTAAAATAAGAGAGAATTCTATAACTCCATATAGCCCACAGGCCGTTATCCCAGTCAAGCAAATTGCTTATTAGTTGATAACGGTCTCCTCAAGCTGTCCTTGCGGCTACGATGAAATGCAATGTTCGTGCTGTGTTTATACCCGTAATGACATTTTGTTCTTACTTGTACTCTTAGTCGTATTCATATTTTGATGAGAACTGTGTTGATTTGCCGTGTAATGATATGATCAATTTAAGGTACGAACAAACTGAAACACGCTGTCTAATGTATTTTGACATAATAACCACTCTTCCTTTGCTTCTGATTTCTTGTTGCTGTTGTTGCATGTAAATACCTGACCTTAAAGCCTTGTGATGAGGTCAGTCTATATATCATGGTCATCCATTAGACTTGCTTCTTTCAGTCCATGATCGTGTTCAGAATGCCTCATGGATTACTTGTGATATACGCACTTCCAAGATGCAAAGATCAGCATCAGAGTCATTCTCTAAAAGGTCACAAAAGACAAGTTTGCATGTGGTTTGGCTGGACTTTCCTGACCTTTAAATCAAGAACTATAACGAGGGCAAAGAACAGAATTTGCTGATCGATTGAGGGTCTTTATCTATTTATTTTTTAATTATGTCCTCACTTTTTATAACATTGGTTAAAAGTGCTATCGATGATAACGTAACTATTGGTATCTCGCAAAAAGTTAAAAGCCCAATTCTCATCTCTACCAATACTGTACCATCCCTTTAATGTTGATGGGAAATTTGTATATGGTCACTGCCGGGAAACGGATTTTATTGTTTGTTTGTTTGTTTGTTGTTGTTGTTGTTTTTTTCTTTCCTTAGTTAAAAATTATTGTATAGCTTATGCCATTCTGGCTTTTTTATGTAATTTCAGTTGTATATTATTGATTGATTTGTTGTTTGTACTGATGGCATGTTTTGTATTTTGGTTGCTGGACCCCTGTGAAGACCAGCTTTTAGCTGACCAGGGCAATCCATCCCATGAGTGGAGAATAAATGAATAAATAAAAAATAAAAATTGTGATGATGATGATGATGAAGATGATGATGATGATGATGATAATAGTAATAATAATATTTTTTCCCTCTACAGAGGTACTTTATTCATTCACTTTCAAAACTATACATCGAGCGATTTCTTTTTTTAAACAATTGAATGGGCACATACTAAAAAAAAAAGTACAGATTCTTCACTGGTTACTAAATAAAAGATCTCATCATGTTTGATATAATCTCAGAAACATTATCTAACAGTATTTAATTTCTAAAACTAATCCATATTTTCAAACTATTGTAGTATATGAATGTCCTTGAAATAAATGCATCACGCATTGTTTATAAATTGCATACTGAGCATATATCAATACTTTATTCATAAAAATATTGTGATTTATATATAATATTTTATTGTAAAAATAATAATAGCAATAACAACAACACAAAAAATAAATACAATAATGAAAACATAATGTGTATCACGCAAAAAATTAAACACCTTGGTAGTGAAATTGATACCTAAAGATAACAAAGCAAATGGCAAACCAAGTCTGTTAAAACAAACGAATCTCTGATTGATGAACACAAGAACATCATCATATTCGTCATTTGACACATGAAACGACAAGTACTTCATGAATCGTGAACGACGATGATGAACTTACCTTGTTCACGCAGCTTACACTGATGACCTTTCTTTAGTTGGAAACGAAATACTAACGTACGTTTCTGTGGGAGAGATCTAGCGCCATCTCCGGTGTATAACATGTCATCCAAGAGAAAAATGAAAATGATAATAATAAATCCTTCTTGTGTGTGTTTTCTCGCGTGTTTGTGTGTGAATCTATGATGTCTACACTATTGCACACACACAGACACACAAAATACACTCAACACACAGAGATGCTCACGGGTCAAGCATGGATGTGGGGTTGTGTGGCCTGTGGGTGATGTGTGTACACAACATTCAAATACGAATCCGTACGTGTGTGAGATCGGTTGTGGAATATAGAAATCCCCTGTGAATAGAGCTTGCATGTGTATTGTGAATGAAATTGTACTATATCTGTACTGGACCAATACTCTCTCTTCTTTGTGAGGTTGAAAGCTATCAAAAATAAACATTCTGTTAGCACCATGGAACCGTGTGATCCGTATCGTCAACGTGATGGAAATTCTAGGAGTAATACCCCAGATATTAACCGTGGTCGTGGCCCCGGTCGAGTAGCGCTAGTGAGAGCCTTACCTATGGATGTTTCTCCCAGCCGCCGCTCCCGCCCGCCGCCCGCTCCACGGCGCGGAGTTGGTGATGCAGCTGCCTCATCGGTAGATGACGGGAGCGTCTTTCGACAAGGCAGAGTTGCAGAGGCAATCAGGAATTTAGCAGGAGGTGGCGATTGCTCAGTTGCTGAGAGAGAAACTTTAAGAGGAGATATCGACTCACTTGAAGGGGCATGCTTTCAGTTTGAGGAAATGTGAGTGAGAATCTATTCATATCTAAGTTAGAGCCTCAACATCACAAACTCTGCTCTCCTGTATTAACTTAGTATTAGAGTATTATCCTTACAAAAAAAAAAAAAAATGTGTCTGAATCACTGAGTTGAGAATAGGTGTCACTGTTAGTATTAAATGTAGGCAGAGAATGTTACCAATAATATATACAAGAAACATCACCAAGGTTTACCACAAGAGAAGTCCATTTTGTCAATGAAGACAAGCATAACCCACTAAAACCCAACATAACAGTTGCCAGATCACTGCAGATTTTAAAGGGACTCTACATTCAGTACAGTACTGGTTGAGGTGGGCAATTAATGTTTTGAACATTCCGAAGTGAGAAAATGAGAAACCTCTTATGAAATATGAAAGAGCATGTAATTTTAAGAAGAATTCAACATTTATTTGATGAAAATTGGTTTTCAAATGGCTGAGATATCAAAAAAAGTGATAATAATAAAAGGCGACAGGCCACGCCTTTTATTAGGATTTCTTTGTTTCACCTTGTTTTTGGATATCTAAGCCATTTCAAAACAGATTTTCATCAAATAAACTTTTGATACCCCTTAGAATTGCATGCTCTTTGACATCTCATAGAGTGGTTTCTGAATGCAAAATGTTACCAAGCTAAATCCTCACCTTGACCAGAACTAAATACACTCTTTAATGGCATTGAATGATATCAGACAAGATGTGAATGCCGTTTGAAACTAGAGGGTCTAGTAAAGGCATTGTCAGTCTCAAAGGATGGGCACTATGGAGCAAATCTCTTTAAACTTTGGTTTTCTAGTCTGTGATGTGCATGCATGAACCTCCGCTCCAGATCTTAAATTCTGCTTGCTTGAGAAAAGACCAAAAATGTGTTTCTTTCATATGAGCATTAATAACATTCTCTTTCAGATTTGCTTTATCAGAATGTCATGTATAATTTTATCTTGGAGCAAATTTTGAAGAAAGAAAAAGTTTGGGACATTCTGTTTACAAGGCACATGATCAAAGAGTTACAGTTCGCCTACATGGCTAAGACAGCTTTTTCACATTTTCATAGTGGACAACATGATATTGAAATGGCCGTAATTGACATTCATAAATTTTGCAGATGAGTCTGTCAAAAATCAGCATGGTTCTTTCATTCATATGTCTTTCTCTGCAGGTTATGGGTTACTTATCTGAAAAAAAAAAAAAAAAAAAGATTGATAATTCCAGGTTTTTATCAAAAAAGATAACATACAATGTAGTTCTACTTTCTAATTGCTATTGTGTGTGTGTGTGTGTGTGTGTGTGTGACTGGACAGAAAAAAAACAAAAACCAACAACTCATCTTTTGGTGGGAACCGAAAAGAATTCTAATGCAAAATGCCAGAAATTCTTTGTAATATATGTAGAGTGTATCCTTCCTGTGCTGTGGTCTCTCAGAAAGTGTGGGAACTTTAATGTGGACCAGGTTAACAAAGAGAATGTTTCTTTAAAATGTGTTATAGTTATTGAAAAAGACCTGAAATTAAAAAAAAAGGTGATATTCCACTTTTATTTTCAAAACAAACATCCTGTATTGATCAGCTGTATAGGCACAAGCTGAATTGCAATTCACAAGTTTTTCATTTTTTTATTGTGTTTTTTTTTTTTTTTTTAATTTCTCATCGCTGTACATGAATTCGTTCTTAACTCTTTGGTACAATACTGTTACGATTCTATACCTTTTTTTAGTATTAAGTATGTTTGTGGGTGTGTGTGTTTTATGTAGTACGTTATATTTTAAGATACCCTAAGAGTTGCTGTGACACCTTCGATATTTCATGAGGATCCATGGCTTTAAAGTTCTTGTGCATGTACTGTCCAGGTATTGTTGTTTTTGTTGGTGTGATGTGGCTTCTTATCCTATTAACAGCATACCCTAAAATGGGTAATACAGGCCTACTTCCTAAGTACCTAGGAATTGCCATTAATTTATAATGGTATGTGCAGGTCATGATGAAGTGGGTTGTTTTCAGTAAGGTTGCATTTGATTGTAAAGCTCATTTCCATCTGTGCAATCTGCAGGCAGTTGCTAGAAGAATTCAGTTAAAAATTACAAGATAAAAAATCTAGAACCAAGTAGTTTTCATTTTGTTGCCGTTGTCAAAACAGTGAGATATGTAGTAGGTATTAAAGACAATTCTTATGCTTGCAATAAAAGAGCAATGCATCTGATTATATGCCACTACTGCAATATAGGTTTCCATAAGCAGTGTGTCTCATCATAATTAACATGATTCCTTTAATTGATATCTAATGATAGTTTTCTTGAAATGTATCATGCTACAATCTTTGTTTTTATGTCAGAAACAGTTGGGATACTGATAGGATAGAATAAACCTGTGTACCATTTCCTTGTTTTTTTTTGTTTTTGTTTTTTGGACAATTTGACTGGCAAAATGTACAAATAAAGCTATCATATCCTGGCAAGGCAGGAATATAATGGGTTTGATGTGTATGATTACCATGCAATAAAACTTTCAGAGACAGCATATACTACTTGCCCACATGATCTAACCAACCCCCTAAAATCAAAGTTCAGAGAAACTTTTGACTTTGAAATAATCTCATGAAGAGATGAGTGACAGGTATGGTCAGAGACTTTGTACATTACATAACACTTTCATTCAGCAAGATCCATTTCATGTCTTTATAATGAATGGTTCACCTCTCTGTTTCATTTCTTCTCGAATATTTGACTTTTTTTTTCATCCCCTTGGATTGAATGGCAGTCATGATCCCTGCCCTCAAATACAGATATGCACCACAGATATTTTATCAGGACTGTAGCTGTCCATGCTATAGTTGTATGAGACCTGATTGATGTCTTGTGAATAGCTACAACGTATCTACGGACAGATGGAAAAACTGACATCCAGAAACTCACATAATATGCCTGAAAAGTTTGTGTTGCTGGTTAATGGATCAAAACATCTCAAGTGTTCACATTGCCCAGAGTGTATGATGACTGGAATAAATAGAAAATGAAACAAAAGTTATGCAGACTACTGTTCAAAACTACCAAGAAACAGGTGAAATAACAAAGTTATTCGCAGTTTCAGTTTCTCTCTCTCTTTTCCTATGTTTAGAATCTCAATCTTTATTAGGGATTTTTTGTTGTTGTTGTTGATATGAAAGCTGTGACTCAAGTTTAATCTTTGTCGTGTGGAGGTACAACATTGTAGGCCCCTAAATATTTACTCTTGATTTTATGGGATATTCAAAAGGAAAGCAATAAAGCTATCATTGTACTGTCGTAGTGAAAAATGAAAAAGAAAATATAAGCAGTTAAATGTTGGGAAAGAAAGAAAGAAGAGAGAAAGAGAGACAAACAGACAGATAGACAGAGAGACAGATGTACAGACTTGTATAAAACTAACTTACAAAGAGGGAATGAGCAACCTCACACTTTTTTTTCTCTTCATTTTCCAACTGTTGTTTGTGATTTCCTTTCAAGAGCACATCAGTATTTGGTAAACTGCATATATCTGAAACTGTGCGTAGTAAAGTGATCTTGTGATATGTGCTGCCAAGGGCTAGATAGAAACCCATTTTTAATCTATCTCCTCTCTCCATCCAGGGTCACAAAATGACCCATAAATTGTATCAGTTGTTCAGGTATCACTCCCATATATCCAGAATATGATGTCGCTGTTGCTACACAGGCCAGCATTATAAAAAGTGGTATCAACTGAAGAGATGCTGACATTACATTGATGATATGGGCATACAACTTGAGGTCAAATTTCTTACGGAAAAGAAACATTGTTTCTGTGTAATCTATATCATGTCTAAAGGATGCTAATTAATTTGTGTGAAAGGAATGATGATAAACAACCAGTTGCACACACACACAAAACAAATCCCACCCAAGTTTTGTGATATTTGGCAATACTTTTCTTTTCTCCAAGTGGTGCTTTTTTTTTTTGCTGAAATGTGATTAATCACTGTAAGTTGAAATGTCTTTTTCCTCTTTTTTTTTGTAATAATGGTGAACTGTATTATGGCTTTTTATTGCTTGCATGAGCTCATACAGCACTTCCCAAACAACTGCTGGGAAACATTTGAAGTGATTTTTGCATCTCGTGGTAAATCCTCTTATCAGTGTACTGAAACCAGGAAAGCCACATTTTTTCCCAAACATACCAATACACTTGGCTTGTTGCCAGCAATAGTATTCATGCCTAGTACAGATTGTTACATGTACATTCAATGCTGCTATGACCAGCAAACTCCAGAAGAACTTCCCATATAAGCAAACTTTTTATGTTTTTATGGGGGTCCTCTTACAAGTCATGTAGAAATGTAAATATTTAATGAATTTCTGTCACAGGTTCTGAGTGTGCATTGTAATGTTGATTGCAACATATTTCCAAGATGCTTCTCCACATCTCATTTCAGGGCTGTAAATCACTACTACCAATGGCACAATACATTTTCTAATTTACCAAAGTAACAAGATAGGGGAATAGTTTTGCATTTCTGAAGTTTTCTTCTTACTCATAGCAAAACCATCCCTTTAATCAGTGAAAAGACAACACTGCAATGCTGATGTGATATACCGCCCACCTCTGCGGACTTACAATGCATCCACTGAATATTCACATGATCAAGGCCTTTCATTGTATCACATGGTCTTTACATATCCCCCTTTCTGGAGACAGTTGCTTCCATTCATGATCAATTTGTTGGAGTCCATCATGGTGCCACTCACCTCTGTGATGCGAGATGACAGCAGTGGTAATTTGCACAAGTACTGAGTGCTGTATGTCGCTTAGGATTGGCGAGATCGGCCGTGATGTCATGAGTGGTATAGCCTGACAGCCAGGCTCTGCAGGTTTTTTGTGCCTCCATCCCTAAAGGATGCCGCAGGGGCTATATTTTGGGGTCATCTTTCTGTCCATCCATCAGTCTTGTCCCCGCACCCCAGAAAGAACAGGATTTTTTTTTTTTAATTCAACTCTTTTAAAGAGATCATATAGTTTTGGTTGAGACCTAATTTCAGGTTTCTAACATTTTTTGGTGAGATAATGAGAAACCTCTTATGAAATATGAAAGAGCATGTAATTCCACGAGGAATTCAATGTTTATTTGATGAAAATTGGTTTTGAAATGGCTGAGATATCCAAAACAGAGTGATTCTAATAAGTGTGGGACCCACACTTTATAGTGATCCTTTTGTTTTACTTTGTTTTTAGATGTTTCAGTCATGCCAAATCCGATTTTCATCAAATAAACTTTGAATTCCTCTTAAAATGGTATGCTCTGTACTATTTCATAAGTGTTTTCTTGGTATCTTGCGAAAAGTTAAAAGTCCAAGGCCCCGTTGCAAGAAAGTTGCAATCAATTGCAAATAATTGCTAATTTTGAAACAACCATTCTGATTGGCTCAGGGTCTGCCCTATTAAGAAGACATGCATGCAATAATGATTTTGATTGGCCAGTGACAATCAGTTGCAAGTTGCATTTAAACGCAAAGTTTCTAGCAACGGGGCCCAATTCTCATCTCCACCAATACTGTAAAGTGGATTTGGTTGATGCTTACATTTGGCACAGATGCGTTGATGAATTGTTTTTGACTGAAATTGCGAAAGGTCAAATGTCGAAGGCCAATAAGCTTGGGCTTGTCCCCAGCCAGCATAATAGATAAAGAGCTTTGTATTGATGAAAGTATATATTATAGAGGAGCAAAGTTTTGAATATGAAATTGAGAAACAGCCAGATTATATTGAGTCATGCGCCGAGTACATTTCATGGTTTGCTCGCCACTTCTTCCTCGTAAAAGACATCAACAGCAATTAAAGAGAGAGGAAGAGGATACAAGCTGTTTATCAGTTTGAAGCAAGCGCAAGTTTGAATTCAGTCCAATGAATCACTGACATTTTGAAATGAATAGATCTTAGTCATGCTGCAGTTTTCTCTTCTCTCTCCATGGCTGCTAACATGCTAAATGTACACAGTGTACAGCAGAGACTCCAACTCTCCCGTTTTCGACGGGAGATCTCCCGCCGAAAACCCATTTTTTCAAAATCTCCCGTTCTCCCGCTTATGATTTAATTTCTCCCGCCCTGGCTCTGTGTCTCCCGTTGGAAAGGATTTTGTACTTATTGCTATCGTATGTTGAAAAAATAAGCCTTAGATAGCACTAGAGAGCATCTACATGTAGAACCTGGGAATTTCGCGCTTCGCACACATCAACTTGCAATCTCCCGTTTGCTAGGGGTTTCAGGCGGGAGAATCTCCAGATCAGAAGGTGCTTTGGGTTGGAGTCTCTGGTACAGATGTGACATTTGTCTGTCCATGTGTGTGTATATGCAATGATGCGCACTGGCACTGGTCCGACGGTCCAGGACCAGTAAAAATCACTGTCGGACCAGTAACTTTTTCAGGGATGAACCAGTAAAAAGTGGAAAAACTGGGTACCTACTGGTCCAACAGACAGGTTGGACCAGTACAAAAATTGGGTAGTGTGCAGCCTTGGTGTATGTGTCTAAACTGGAAAAGAAACAATTTCATCTGACATTATTTTGTTTGCTAATTGTGTACATTTGTGATGGTCCAGACCTATTAGAAGACACAACCCCCTCGAACATCGTAAGTAAACTTTCAGGAAGCATCATGCTCTCGGTGCAAATGACCCTACTCTGCTCATGGATGCTCTGCAAATTTCTGCACCATGCCAGCTTTTTGATGCGTGTTTCTAACGTGCAGGGTGATACGGTATCCTGCTGACTCATTATCATTACACTGCTCGACGGAGGAGGGCAGAGGGAAGCAGAGCGGAGCAGAGCAGAGGAGAGAGAAAGAAGAGAGGAGAGGAGACCAGGGGGATGATAATAGGAAACACATCACCAGGGGTAATGAAGACATGATGAGGATGCTTTGTATCTAATCCACTTTCACGTGGGATGGGATGTGGGGGAAGGGAAGGGAGGGGGCAAAGAGATGGAAAAGGGAAGGGAAGGGGAAAGAAGAGATGGTACAACAACAACAGCAACATCAACAACAACAACAACAACAAACCATAACTACTATAACTACAAAATACTATAACAGTCGTGGCAATTCCAGGCAAACCACCTAGATGCAACCCTATGCATTAGCTCCAGCAGTGAATATGCCTTGAGCTACAACATCCATACACATATTAAAGAACCTGGCTGGGGTGGATGGATTATGGTCTCATAAAACAGCTTGAAATTGCATCTTAAAGTGCTAGACATGCCGCCAGATACATGTACCTCCATCACGTCCACACGCTGCATTATTAGGGCCCTTCGTCTTACTAGGCGTGTCTTCATCAGCCCGAAGTTCAAACTAGCGGGACATTTTGCGGTCTTAGAAAATAGCCTGATAGAGCGAATGTGCGTCTTCATCAGCTCAAACAGCCTACTTCGGGGAATTAGTCCGAAAAATTGATGCATGCGCACTTTGCATCATTACTCTGCCTAGGTCGCTGTTTGAAAGTGGATTTCCCGCTCAAAATCTCCTACAACACCGTATGTACAATACTACAACCAGGGGGGTGAGCAGTACAGCAAATTCTCTCCAAAGGGATATCAATAACGCTACTCTTCTGCCCAGTGACACATCTTATATGAAATGAACGAATTGCAATGTTTAAACAAATCCAAAATACACACAATCTGCAAGAATCTTTAGCTAGGGTAGAGTGGACCAGAAGAAGAAGTTAAAAAAAAAAAAAAAAAAAAAAAATAGCTAGCATGCACGGAATCACCTCCCTGGTTTTAAAGATGTCAACAACAGTAGGCCTAGTACACACATGTGATCCTTGAATACGCCGTGAGTGTATGCACTATACACAATCACTATAGCTTGTACATGCGCTTTCAATAGCCAGCTGGCTAACCAGAAGCGTGGAGGGATCGAGAAAATTTCGGGCTGATGGAGACGCACCCGAAATAGCGCGCAATTTCACGAATTAGCGCTCTAGTTCACGAACTAGACCAAGATTTCGGGGGAAATTTTCCCGATCAAATAGCGCGCTATTAGCGTCTTCACCACACAGATAGCGCGCTATCTTGACATCGGACTAGTTTGTTAACTGCAAGATAGCGCGCTATTTTGAAATTTCGGGCTGATGAAGACACGCCTACTGAGACTTTAAGGATGGAATATGTCTTGAATGTAGTCAAGTGAAAGAAAAGAATTAAGTGGAGACAAGGTATGTAGAAGGGTAATGCCCTTCCCTGCGCACATCATCAATTGTTTGCGGTTTTTAATGGTCGCACACAAAAGCATCTCAGCGCTGAATTTTGCAGGCAAGAATAATTGTTGAGGAAGGCTGCTGCAATGTCTTGGAGCAGTCAAGTAGAACTCTGCAGGGAAGGACGGTTGTTGAAATTTAATACCCAGAATTACACTCGGGGGACCACTCGATACAGTATTTGCGATAAATCATGGAAACGTGACATCCATCTCTGGGTGGTAGGAACAAAGAAGGTTTTCCACACCAGTGAGGATGGTAATACTAGTAAATGTACACATCCTATAAATGATTCAGTGTGTTAATGGAATGTGCATGCAGAAATGCACATGTGGGACTAAAGGTATATTCCAGGGTATTTTGTAATTGAGAAAGCTTCACTTTTTTGTAAACTTTCTCTGTTGAGATCTACTGTTCTTTTTGAAGTCATATTGAACTCCTGTAAGTACAACGTTGTACCTCTCACTGCAGTTGTTTCATAATCATACCCCCACCCACACATAGTTAATTTTAAATAAAGATACTTCAGAAATGATAAACAAACCTTTTATCATGGAAAACTGAAGACAAGCTTGGCTTGCTTGTACAGTTCGACCTCGATTATCAGGCCACCTTTTATTCAGAAATCTCTATTATCTGGACGCGTTCACACAGTGAAGGACTTTTTTTTTTCATCCAAAAATTGAGAAAAAACAGTGACTTTCATGGATCTATTTCACTAATTTCATAAGATGTGCATGATAGGTTTCTCAATATCTAATGTCAAGCATGTATGATTTTCACATAAAGATATACTTTATTTTTGTGAAAAAGGGACTACAATTTTGCACAGGCTAGCATAGATTACACCACTGTTGCGGGGTACGCTACCTGCCTAGCTGCCAGTGCACTGGGATGGCAGCTTGGACGGCAACTACGTACAGTTGAACCTCTATTATCCGGCCTCCCTTTATCCGGATCTCTCTATTATCCGGACGCAATCTCGCCATGATTTTTTTTTAATAATTACGGGAAGAAAGGGGGATTCCCAACTCCTTGAGAACTCCTACCCAAACACACATGAATTACATATTACTTCCAATATGATTAACATACATTGCATCAAATTTCCTTCCAAATTGCTTACCTTCAGACATTTTAACATCCCGAAACATCCCCAAATGTAACAATGAAAAGGTTGCAGTATACACATTACTACATGTGGTACTACAATGGGCTACATCAGTACATGTGTATGTATATGTACATGTATAAAGCATTGAGTCTCCCGTATCCGGCCAAATCCCTTATCCGGATGAGCCCCGGTCCCGACTTGTCCGGATACGAGAGGTTCAACTGTATATATACATTAACATTGTGTCTCCCATATCCGGCCAATTCGCTTATCCGGATGAGCGCCGGTCCTGACATGGGTGGATAACCGAGGTCGAACTGTATGTAAACCTAAAAGTACTGTAAAACTGTCCATCCAGAAAAATTGATTTCTTGCTGTAAACCCTAAATCTTATTAGGCTGCACTTATTATACACAAATCTAGCAAAAGTGAACATCTGAACTTTATTTTTTTTTCTATGGTCAAAGTTCCATTCATCATTTCTGGAGTATGATTTTTTTTTCTTTTTCCAAAGAATGTGTGAAACTATTGTGGTATGGAAGTAATATAATGAGTTTTAATGTGTTCCTGTTGGTCTTAAAGAGGAAGTTTGATTACATTCTGTCCAGGGTTCTTCCTCCTATGAGCTGTGAACACATTTTCACGATTGATGCGGATACATTATCACAATGGGGACACAGCACCACTGCCAAGCCAAACTGCTATCAAAGTTTAGGGAAATTCCAGAGACATCTTAACAATCATGCTAATCACCCATATTATGTGGTAACGTTTAGACGGTGATCCTTAACTTCAAGGATAAGCTCATAGTTAGGTATGGCGCACCAAGTGTCGCATGATCTCTTTTGTCATGAAATGACAATAGTTACGTTCCTTCAGTGTTCATTAACTTCCGAGGACCAAGCTGACTTTGAGGATATTGTCACTTGTCAATGAAAAAACAGTTTCGTCATGAAATTGTCATTTTTTTATGAAAGAGACACGCGACACTTGTATATTCTGGTGCTTTTACTTTCACACTTGTTTCTGGTTGCACGAAAATGTCAACACCGTGAAAATTTCCAATTTTACTCTAAACTGTAAAACCAGAAATGTTTGCATATACATGAAACTTTTGTGAATTTTGTGAGGAGCCAAGATTTGCAAAAGTAAAATGCACATGAAAGTTGTTGTTTTTTTTCTTCTACACAATGCATTGGGTGCCAGTGGCAATTTGCAAAAGTTTCATGCTGTTATAAAGCAGGGCTCCACACTAACTTTTTTGTTTGGTGGCCCGATGGGGCCACCAAATTCCTCAATTTCATATTTTTGATGGCCCGAGAGAAAAATTTGGTGGCCCCCCAAAAAAACTCAATAAAAAACATTAAAAGTCCTGTTGTTTTAATGAGTCAAATAT
This sequence comes from Diadema setosum, assembly GCA_033980235.1. Classification (NCBI taxonomy): domain Eukaryota; kingdom Metazoa; phylum Echinodermata; class Echinoidea; order Diadematoida; family Diadematidae; genus Diadema; species Diadema setosum. Next base: position 24,387,965 of record CM067060.1, read on the forward strand.
TTAAGTTTTATCATAGTAAGAATTATAAGTTGGACATGATAATCTACTCATAAATAAACCTCATCAAACTTGCAACACTCACTCTCAGGCACGCATTCAGTCCATTTCATCCATCCTTTAACACTTTAAACAAATTTAACTGCTAATTTCCGGCGCAAAAAGTTACAAATTTATTGACATACTTTTCAAAAAATTTTGGTGGCCCAAGGTGGGCCACCAAATTTGCCATTTTTAAAAATTTGGTGGCCCCGGGCCACCGGGCCACCGTTAATGTCAAGCCTTGTATAAAGGCCATCACTATGCGCGAGAGTTTCATGCCGCAAATGTTTAGCTGGTTTTACAGTAACTGGTGCAAGTCGGAAGACCAGGCTCCTCGTGTGGACAAGAAGACTTCATCATCCCTTGCTTTTCATAGGCAGTGGACCAACACATCTGCACTGTACCTGTTGATCTATGCTGAAAGGGCGGAAGTTCTTTGACTTCAAGTTCAATTCCAGTTACTCCTAGGAAATACATTGTAGTAGCATGTAGACAGCGTGATTATAATGACTGGAGGCTATTAAAAGGTTCTATTCACAGTAAGATTGGATGGAAATTGTAATGAAATCAGCTGAAGACCAGAGGGGTTGTAGCCATGGAAGAAAAGAAGTTTGTGGAGTTACAATGTAATGCCCTTCTCGATAATGGCTGACATTTTGTACGTCAAGCAGGGTTGATAAATGTTGTATTTATCTCCGAATAGGATTGAAACTCTTTGCTCATTCATCATCTTTACTCGCCTTTTTCTTCCAAAAGTCACTCTGGAAAAAACAGCCACATGCGCAGTATGTATTATCTGATAAAGCATTGATAAATTCCTGTGAGAATGGGTCAAAAACATTACAGAGGATTGTGACTTGTCGTTACCATAAGTGAAAAAGGTTATGTCCAGATAGTACACTGTGTTTCGAGTGCTTCATCAGTGATACTGTTAGAAAGAAAATGTGTGTACATTGCCAAATCTTACTCCTTGAGCATGTTATGACAATACATATGTTACCATCATATACTGTAAAACATGATATATTCGCGGCACGAAATTTTCGCGAATTGGAGCCGACGGCCTTTTTCGCGGCAAGAAATTTTCACGAATTGCCACTTGCGTTCAGTGCATATAATGTAGATAAGAAATTTTGCGTGCATTTTAATTTCGCGAATCTTGGCGCTCGCGAAATTCGCGAAATTAAAATGCACGCGAACATTTCTCGTTTTACAGTATGCTGTTTGAAGGTATTGCTTTACAGTGTTGCAGTTGGACTAAAAAATGAGTTGCATCTCCCTAGACTTGCTACCGTTGCCTCTAATATTTTGTTAAAAGAGACCTTTAAGAAAACTTTTGAAGATATGAAGATGCTTAAAAAAAAATGAAACTGCTCTGCCTCTGAGTAATTGGATTTTAGCAAGTGTTTCTCACAGAGTGCTGTGTAAGAATAAATCCATTAGTCAATCTAAAAATTATCATATTTATACAACCTATTCCACAAAAAGTTCGAGAATTTTTTGCTCAGTTCAGCTACCACAATATCCAACTGTGTCTTTAAAGTTTAATGATAGTGCATCTGGTGCACTTTTTGATACGTCAGACAAGGAAACTCTGAAGACACTTCCTGTCCAAGTTCACTTGAGCCTCGATTGTCCAAAAACATTGCATTGTCAGTAAGAACAAGGAAGGATAGTGATATATGTCATCTTAAGTGGAAACCAAAACATAATTTCCCTGCTAGAGTGACATTATGATCATCACTAGTCCATCCCTTCAGAGGTTTCCTACTTGGGACAGACACTCATTTGTAATCCCAATTAGTCAAACTTCTGGCATCTGTGGCGTTTACAGCTCTAGTGTAAAGACACTGAGATGTGATTTATTTCAAGTGATGACACAAATTTTAGAGTAACACACTATAAAAAGGGTATGTGTATCTCTGATGAAATCATGGACATTTGCTATCCCACGTTATTTTTAACAGCTGCTGAATGCCACATTTTAACAGAACCTGTTTAAAAACATTTTCTGTGTTTGTGATTGCTTGTGTTTTTCATGACATTTTGTATCTGTGGGTCATCCAAGGCAGTGTAAAGGCTAGGCTCTTTGGTTCTTGGTGTGCCACATATTTTTTTTTTCTTCAATGAGTTTTGTCCTGAAAGGTACCTATGCTATGGAAGAAGGAATTCAGATTGTGCACCTCACACCAATGGAGTTTTAGCATGTCATTATGCAAACCTTCATAGAACAACAAATTGCGTCCTGTTCTGTTCTTTCATACAGAGTCAGTGGAAATTATGATTTTGTCTGTTTCACATAAGACCGTAGCTCATTAGAGGGCAAGGGACACTTCTAGCTTTACATGACCAGAAGGTCGTTCAGTTGGAGGCCTTGACTAGGATTTCCTGAAAAATGGGATGATTTGGCAAACACTTCCGCATTGATCATTATTTTGTTCAATTCAACTGAGATTTCTGCTGACCTTTCGCTCGACGGTGCTTTCATTATGTTTCTTTCCAATGATGAGATGTGTCTTGTGTGTGTGTGTGTTTTAAATGCATTTACTCACTGTGGTCAAGCTGTCTTCAATGAATATGATAACAAACAAACCAACAAACCAACCAAGAAACAAACAAACAAGCAAACAAACAAACAAACAAAACAAACAAACAGAATGCTAGATTGTTTATCAAAAATTGTGTTCACACATTTCTAAACTTAGCTCAAAGTTTCAGCCTGTGATGATGAGCTTGTAGTTTTACCTCATGTAGACCCAACACAGTCAAACTTCAAGCATCGTAGTTGAAAAACTACTGGCTAATTACCGAAGTTTGAAAACTTTAAAGATTATGAATGATGTGTGCATGTATTAAACTAAAATCATATCTAGAATAAGATAGTTATTAGTATCAATGGGACCTTGCATGATTAAGTGTCTCAGTCACATTAATACAGCCCCATTCACAAGAGACACTTTTCCCCCGACAAGGGAGATGAAACCTTTTGATCAAGTTTGTCAAAAGATTGAATTGCTTCCTCCTACATCACTTCTGGGGAAAATTGCCTGCCGGATTTCTTGTCAAGTGTCCTTGTCATATCTGGTTGTGATTATGTTGTCCAGTCGTGAAAAGGAAGTCCTACCATGAATAGAACCAGAAATGTGAATGGAGTATCATGTACATTCTCCCAATGAGGAAGTTCATTTGATGATGATCAAACTGGCTGATTATTTGATGTTACTTTCAGTTTTTAGTACAGAGATTTTTTTCGTCTCTCTTTTTGTGGTTTGCATTTAAGAGGTTTCACCTTATTGTCATTTGCACGCGAATACATTAAATGAATGGACTAATGAAAAATAAGAACATGAAATGAAAGCAGTCAGTAGGACAATGCACGTTTAGTCGAGGGCCCCCATTCTAAACACCCCATTGAGTAAACAAAAGGAAACAAAAAAACAAAAGATTTTATCAGGTCTTTATCTGGATTTAACTAGCCAACATAAAGGAAAGAACACTGATGTATCCCATGTACAGGCTTGTATGTGTTAAAGGGTGTGTAAGGAGCATGCAATTTTAAGGGGTATTAAAAGTTTATTTGATGAAAATCACTTTTGAAATGGCTGAGATATCCAAAAACAAGGTGAAACAAAGAGATCCTAATAAAAGGCGTGGCCTGTCGCCTTTTATTATTATCACTTTTTCAGATATCTCAGCCATTTGAAAACCAATTTTCATCAAATAAACGCTGAATCCTTCTTAAAATTACATGCTCTTTCATATTTCATGAGAGGTTTCTCATTATCTCACTTAGGAATGTTATAAACCTGAATCCCCACCTCAACCAGTAGGGGCCTACTGTACCTTTAAGGGCTATTGTCCATCAGTATTGAGAGTAAAGTCCATGTAATTTGCATTGGTGAATTCAGTGTTACATATTTCTTCCTTTTCCCATTCCACTTTTCTGTTGTTATATTTTCAATATCATGTAAATAATATGAAATTCAGAGTAGTGTTGTCTGTGTTGTATCCTGTGTTAACGTCAAGTCGGTCCGTAGAGCTAGCCTTGCTTCCAGGCTATCGGAAGTATCCCTTAGCCAATCTGTGTTCATGTCCAGGTTGGGTGGTAATGCCTCAAGTCTGGAGCAGAGACTTTCCCCTATGTGTGAATGTTAACCCACATACATCCAGGATGACACATGCATTGTATACTTTGATGACATTCCATTTACATGCCACAAAATTGTATTTATGATCCAAGTATGGGACATACTAGCCATGAATGAATACGGCATACTTTATTACCAATTTTTTACCTCTAGTAGCATGATTAAATCCCATTGTCTATCCAGTCACTCCTGTAAGACCTGAAAATGTGGTTTGTATATAAACTTGGCAAATTTTTATTCAAGGTTAAAGAGAAGAGATAATCAAAGCATGAAGCAGTGTCTACTCAAATTGTATGAAATGAAAAAGTCCTTCTACAGATGATGTTTGGGTTTGACAGACTGGAGGTTGTTACATTTCATCATTGAACCTGTTTATGTTTCATAATGCAGACATGACCCTTTTGGCAGCAAATTATTCAGTCTCAGGGCACTTTGTCTGTTAAGATGCTGGACACTGTACAAGTAAGACAGAATGTTCCCATAGCCTGAAGGGCAGGCTAGCTCCAGTGAAAAAGACTCACAGCAACCAAATCATACTCGGGTTGACAAGATTGCAATCAAACAACCTGCAGTGCTAGTTTCATTAAAAAAGGGAAATGAGGTGAATATTTGTGCACAAACCAATGGAAGACTTTGGGAGCAATAACATTATCACCTAATTTGCTTTGCTGTGTAATTTTATTTGACTGCAGTCTGCTTAAGTCAACTCAATAAATCTATGGGATGCTACTTCCCAGCCTGGGACCTGTTATGAATTGAATTATGCAGCATGTGCAGTCTTCAGTTCAGACTGCATGTTTTGAAGTGTTTATCTTGCCAGACTACAAGTGGACATAGCCAGGGGCTTGGTGCATAAGAGGATGTTCTTCCTATTGCTTCATTGAAGGAGGGAATGACAGTTCACAGTCTTGAAGTTAGACTAAGCCAGTAGGAACGTCTAAAACTGATCCCCTTCACCATTCCCCCCCCCCCCCCCAATACTGTGTGGTGGATAAACCTCTGAACAAACCAACAGTTCCTCCACTCACCTCAGCTGGGGTCGCAGGGGAACAGACTGCCTCTCTGTCGGGTTACGAAGGAGGCTTGTGTTTCTCTTGCGCGCGCCTACCGCATAGTGGGAAACTGATCAAGGGGAGTTGTTTATCATGCATTAAGAAGGTGATCTTGTGGTACTGCGATGCTAATGGATAAGTAGTACAAGAAAAAAAAAGAGAGAAAAAAGGAGAAGATAAAGGTAAAGAAGAGAGAAAGCATTCTTAAACAGAGCCTGTGAACACAGCAGGTTGAATAACTCTGTCTCGGCTGCGCCTGAAACTGCTCTGTCTGTAGTCCTTTTCTTGCTTTCGTATAAATTATGTTAATATATCCAACCTCAGTGGTCAGTACAAAGTATTCTCACACTTATAAAAAAGGTGTTTTTCTTGGGTATTTGATTTGATGATAGCTAGTTCAAGCAGATATTTCAAACGTTTTATGCTGCTCAAGTACTAAGTAATACCATAGGCAGAAATTTGATAGCAATTGGAAAATGCTGCTGAAGAGAGCTTGAACTGCAAATGCCACAAATATATTCACTGCACAAGTGTTTAATAATGACACAGTATGTCAAACTGGGTTTAATTCCCTTTTATCTTCGTTTGAGTCTGCATGACTTTTATTCGTTTTGATTTGTCATAACTCTTCTTGATGGTCAAGTAATACACTTACTGTAGCTATCATTTTTCATATGCTGATAGGATCTGAGCAAGAAAGGCTATACTGTCAGAAGGCTGTGACAGACAGCCAATATCTACATGTACAAGCAGCTCACTAGTTGCATTCAAAACACAGAGTATTACATCCACTGAAGCATTACTAATGAGAACAATCCTTTTGTCTGGGTATTGAAAAAATTCATTGAGTGTTACAATGTGACCATAGATTGAATGATTTGATGTGTTTACTCACTTCAGCAATTACCAATCCCATTTACACTTGACTGATTTATAGTGTCCTCCCCCCCCCCACACACATTTTGTGAATGAGGTTTGCTTTTTACAATTGTATAATAAGATGCGCCTGTTCTCTTTTTCAAACTGCGTACTGCATGTCTTCCGTCATATCAGGCTTCAGACAAAAGTGGGTCTTTTTAGCCATGGCGTAGCATGGCATAATCTTCTTCTGTGTTCATTGTCATGGTGATGGGTGCTTCTTTTGCTATCTCCCCCCCCCCCCCCCATCAGATGTAGGAATTAAGGACAGCACAATAGCCACATCACAAGTCTGATGAGTCTAATGGGGGGGGGGGGGAGGGTATTGATGGAAGGTGACGTGTTGAAGCGGTCTTCAACGAAGGAAGTAGATTCCATACAAAGGACGTGTCTGCCAGGCTTGACCATCAATACAGAGATGTTTGAACATTCCCGGAGGCAGAGGAAAAAAGATGAATGCATGATTCAGAAAGAGCTTCTGCTGTGAGAGAGATAGCATGGATGAGGCAATGCTTGCATTTGCCCTTTAAATCATTAGATGAAAGGAAGTCACACTGGAATTAATCAGATTCAAGGGACGGAGCTTTGATGCCGTGAAAGCCAGTGAAATTCGAAGAAACCCATCCGTGGAATTTGAGCTGAATCAGCCACACGCCAAGTTACTCAGCAGCCTAGGTGTTTCTAGGAACACTTTAATGGAAATCTATCTCACTCTCAGTTATCTGCTGTGATTTTTATGCCACCTCATGTAGTATTTTTCTGTTGGGTATCAAGTGTCATTTGATTAATAATGCATTTTCAGCAAAGGAAACATGAGCTCTGGTTACACATTGTAAATCATGTACATTTTAAAGGACAAGTTCACCTTCATATACATGTGGATTGAGATAATGCAGCAATATAAGTTGAACACATCAGTGAAAGTTTGAGGAAAATTGGACAATCGGTTCAAAAGTTATGAATTTTTAAAGTGTCTGTGCAGTCACTGCTGGATGAGAAGACTACTGCAGTTGATGATGTCACATGTGTACAACGATTAAGGAAAATATAAAGAGAATTCCACAAAATTTCATTTTTTGAAAAAAGTACACATTCCCTCAACTTGTAACTGTAAAGGATAATATTACTCCCCCTGCCTCCTGAAAGAGGCAAGTCATGTGCTCTTCTATTATGCGAGAAAAGTGAAAATATGTTCAATTTTCTTTATAGTTTCTTTTTGTACACATATGACATCACAAGCTGTAGTAGTCTTCACATACAGCGATCGCGGAACTGAAACTTCCAAAATTCATAACTTTTGAACGGATTGTCCAATTTTCCTCAAACCTTCACATATGTGTTCTATTAAAGTTGCTGCATTCTCTCAATTGTCATGTTTATGAAGGTGAACTTGTCCTTTAATAGCTCCTCATAAAAAGAGTGCATACTCTGACACTTTGGCATTAAAAAACAGAACAAACTTATAATTTCCTCTTACAATGTGCATTGAACCCATATGATGACTTTTCTTTAAATGCTTTCAAGATGACCATTATGTCTAATTCAGTCTACAGATCAAATAGAGGCTATTATTACACAAGATAAAACCTAGTCAAATAAAGAAGAAAGATTTTTAACCAGATGAGGATGGACTGATTTTTGCAACACTACGCATTTCCCGTAGACACTTGCCCAAGTATACTCAGAGGACTCGTCCTCAATGGGCTAATGTGCAAAGTCAGAAATCATCCTTGATGCTAAGTGACTTTCTCAGCTATTGCAGAAAGAGACTCCTCACAGAGTGCATACTCCTTAAAACACACAGAGACTCCTCACAGAGTGCATGTAACACAGAGTGCATACTCTGCCTTCTACACAGATATACTCACATACAGTCGCAGCGGACGGGTGCAATTAACTCACTGTTTTCATTTTGACCTGACCTCGCTTTCCTCTTGAATGAACACGTTTCGCACGAGAACCGCTCGGAAAGTGTCACAGCAAAACTGCTGTAACGTTACTATTTATTCATATTTTTTGATAATCCAAACGGTTATGAAAAGTAAAAACCTCATTTTAACCTGCCATCATGTTTTCTTTTTTATATAAGGACGATAAAGTATTCCAAAATGGAGCATAACTTCACTCTCAAAACAGAAAATAATTGTCAGAAATCGTTGCTAAAATTTCACATTTTGACGTCGTGAACAACAAAAAACTTTCAAGTATGTTACTAAGTATGTATTTCTTTCCGGAACTCTAAAATATCACATTCGAGAAGTCATGCGTCCGGATATGTCTGAAAATAATCGAAAGTGGTGCACTTTCTACCTTCGTTCCGAGCACGAAATTTCATAGTCATTCGCACACGGGAAGACAGGGTACAGTCCCACGTACCCACATCTTTGTCGCTCTCACTTCACCTGTACTTCAGTGCCGTACGGCACTGCTGTACTCTAGTCTGATCGTAACTCGTACCGGGAATTCGTAGTTGTACTGTTACTTACTAGTGCAGTAAAATCTGCGTAAAGTCCGAATAATCCAATGTCATGAATTTGCAACTGCGTAAATGGTATCATAGCTGATAGGTGTTCAAATTTTTGCTACATTATTTTTAATAGGCCAGTTCTGAAGTGCTTGGTTTTGAGGTGGCGAAGTCCCCAGCACACTGCTACATTGTTCGACACCCCGCATCCACTCTCATAGCATATAGCATGCATGTGCAGTTTACTAGGCATCCACAGCAGCCACCTCGCATCGCACAGTAACAGTACGCTGCATTGCATCGCACAGTAACAGTACGCTGCATTGCATCGACCAATCAGCTCGCTGGATCGAAGCAGCGTGGGAAAGTCCATTCATTGCGCAAGCGCAAATCAGTTTTTCTTAGAATATGACGTCATTATTCTGGTTTGCTGCTCCTACATTTCTGACAAGATACCTCATTTATTTTCACTTGTAACTTCAAAAATAGGTCTTCGGCAAAGCGAACATGGCTACTTTGACGTCCGCACATGTCTTCTGAATATGTATGTCGAGTTTCATGAATATTAAGTGGTGCGTCCAGATGTGTCTGGAAATAATCGGACGGTAATTTTCCGAGACAGCGAAACATGAAATGTTGAATAACTTAAAAAGTTCTCAATCGTTTCTCGTGATTTTTCTTATGTAGATAGAAATCATGATTCTGCATTGATACTGAAAGTTTGAGCGATTTTGGTTGACGTATAGCGGAGATATGAGAAGGCGAAATTTTGGTGAAAATGAGAACGCCCGATTCGCACTGCCTCGATGACGGTTGAAAATTCAAAACGTTTCGTGGGTTTCGGGGGAGTTAATTATAGTCGTCCGCTGCGACTGCATAGCATTGCTTTGTGAGCAATCATTCATCAGTTTGTACTCAACCATATTCCCTCCAAACCCACATACTATTGGACTCGGCTTTCTTATAGTTCTTCAACTTACAACAGGCCTTCAAGAATGCATAGGGTATAGAAGGAAGTCTTTTTTTTTTTCAGATTTGTTTCAAGAGGGTTGAGAAATGGCGCCATTGTGCACTCACATACTTGGCAAAGGTGGACCAGAAAGCCATGTCGTATGAAGGCAGTACGTGCTGGACAAGATGATGTGGAGGTTGAGCCTACGTATCTCCTTCCCCCACCCCCTACCCCCCCCCCCCCCCCCATGGTGCACTTAATCAATAAAACTTCAATCTCCTTCATGGTACATGCATGTTCAGAGGGAAACAAAAATAACGCCATGCAATTTCATCATCTTGCCTAAATGTGATTATGCACGTTGTATATATACATGATATCACATGCAACGTGTGCGAGACACGGCTCGAAACAGAACTGCACCGGGTACATTGGCAAATTCTGTGCATTACGAAGTTCCTCCGCTCTCCAGAATAGCTTGAGCGCCGTTCTCTGAAAGGAGAATGGTTTAGGTGGCCCTTCGTTAATTGGGCAGCACGTTTCTGGGAGCAAGATGCAGAGCCAGTGTCTCAGTATGGATTGCTGAACATGAGATGAAACTGTTGTTGCTGCTTTAAGTAATGCACAGTCACAGTAGAATTTGCTTTCAGACTCCTTCTCTCCCCCACCCCTGTCTCTCCCCGTCTCTTTGCTCCCAGCCCCACTCCCCCCCCCCCCTCTCCCCCATGCATCACCCTAGTATGCAGTGTTCAGTTTTGAATTGAGACTTGTCCAAATTAGTTCGACATAAATCTCTGGTGTGATGTTAAAGGGTGTGTACAGTTCTGGTCAAGGTGAGGATTTAGCTTTTAACATTTTGCGAGGTATTCAGAAACCACTCTATGAGATGTCAAAGAGCATGCAATTATAAAAGGTATCAAAAGTTTATTTGATGAAAATTGGTTTTGAAATGGCTGAGATATCCAAAAACAAGGTGAAACAAAGAAATCCTAATAAAGTTGTGGCATGTCGCCTTTTATTATTATCACTTTTTTGGATATCTTAGCCATTTCAAAACCAATTTTCATCAAATAAACAGTGAATCCTTCTTAAAATGACATGCTCTTTCATATTTCATAAGAGGTTCCTCATTATCTCACTTAGAAATGTTCAAAACATGAATCCCTTCCCTCAACCAGTACTGTACAGTCCCTTTAAAATGAAATTGATAGTAATTCTGGATGAGCAATATTCTTGAATGCTTTTATGAAAATGTTTTAGTATGTTTTTTGATCTTGACTTTAAATGCTACAGCAATAAATTGATATTTTGAATCTTTTGTTGAGATGCCAGAAGCCAATCTGTCCTTTTATTTCTGGTAGGAGAGCATTGAGGAAAATAAGCACAAGGTAGAAATCTCAAGCATTTTTGCTTGTGTTATGAATTTAACAAAGAGTCACATCTTTTGTGTCTTTTTTTTTTAGTTAATTCATGTGCATCTTTATATAGATATATCCAAACAATTAAGGTTTAAGATAATGAATGAAATGCAGACATTTCATGGCTCCCCAGCTATGTGTGATGTGAAGAAGGGTTGCCCTCTAAAAGGCTCTATTTCAGTAGCTCTATGCAATGTGAGTAAAGGGCACCATCTTGGTACTGCACGAGTATCCTATTTGCACTCGATAAAGCATTAAACATTTAGCACATCAAACTCTGTGTGTTTTTTCTTTAGTGTGGCATCTGTGTAGCTGCTTGGATTGAATATTATATGTCCTTCATTACTCGTCTAGTCACAAGTCCAGCGATCTTTGAATTGAAAGGGGGGGGGGGGTTGGGGACTGGGAGAAGATTAGACAGTTATTGCATTGTTTTCCCAAGTATAATGAAGGGTGATTCTAGTGTACCGAACAGGTTTGAATATGGGCTGAAATATGTCAGCATGAAATGAGGTCTGGCAACAGTTCAAGGGGATGGGAGTGAGACAGTAGGGTTCCCATCATATATTGGACATCATCTTGTGGTGTCTAGGGCTTGTGTTAGTGTTCTTTCAAGTCATGGGGGTCATGCCCTGTGCAAGGCTATGAAAGTTAGAGAAAATGGAGTCAATCGTTCAGGCTTTACACAAATACACAAGAAACTGTGCATCATGTATGTTCATTTTATATCACTTTGCACCAATCATTATTGTATCTTTGTTTATTTAGTGTGCTTAAAACAGCCCTGACTGAAGCTTGCACTGTGCTGAAATAAAATGAATGAATGAATGAATGAATGAATGAATGAATGAATGAATGAATGAACGAATGAATTAATGATTCATGATTGCACTAATTAGAATTCAAAGTAAATTTATAAAAAAGAACCCACAGATCATTCAGGGACTTTGTATCAGTATACATTGCCTTTAATTTGAAGTCCTCCACAACTTGTAATATGTGAAATACAGAGGGTCTCTACCCTGACACAAGGCATGCTTTTTATGCAGTGTTCAGGGGGCTCGCCGCATGGGTCCATTTGCAGAGTAAACATATGATCGGTAGAGCACACTAGGCCCACTTGTACCGTGGTAAATTGGATGTTCTGTTTTCATCCCCCAATGTCATCATGTTATCACTAGTTTGATGGTTACATAGATAGCCTTTCATGTGATGAGTTGTTGACGCTGTAAGGGGGGGGGGGGGGGTTATTGATGAAAGTATACTGCTTTATACTCTCAGCCATAATATGTCTCATAACCAGTGGAAATGCAGTGAAAAACTCTCTTAAAGGGGAAACATGTAAAGATAGGGTTTTAGAAAATGTAGAAACATTAGTGAAAAAAATTAAACAAACAAATGTTTGTGAATGTTTGAAGAAAGCATTTGTAATCTATTCATTTTACGACATATTATAGAGTTTAGTGAATTAACCAAACCTTTTTGCAGATTCATAATATTTAAAAATGATCATTCATTTTTCTCAAACTATCTTATCATTTTAAAATTTACTTAATCTGCATGTTTGTATCTAGGGCCTATACAGGGGAACTCCCCCTTAATAAATTGTCAGAGTTGACTGGCCGGGGATAATTGGAATTGTATCAAATTTGTCAGAATAGTAGGAGTCCCATTGTGAAATTGGGCAAGAATATTTTCCATTCCAATGATGCCTTTTTGAAAATGTTTCAAAAATTTCCCTATTGCCTCGCTTCATTCAAGATTCTTACATTCATGATGTCTCCCTGTGAAAACGATTTGCATTACAGTACATTAATTGATGTTATTCTCACTGCATTGTAGGCATTGTGGACACCTTGTTCTGATTTTATTGCGAGGACAGAAGTGACCCACTGCAGCAGTCACTTCCATCTGCATGCTGCTTGTAAGCTGCTGAGAAAAATAACATAGTTTTGAAATACAAAGTGAAAAAAAAAACAACTGAGGCAAGCTCCACAAGTGGAAAGAAAGAGAGAGAAGGGAAAAAAATGCAGTGCATACTAATCTTATAACCCAATTTATGCAGGGATGATTTTGGGCAGAAAAGTTGTCATGTCCTGGGGCATTGTATGCAGGTTTAGATTGGATTTCCAAGGGAAAGTGGTCCTGATTTGTGTGCAATATGTATCAAGGGTGATGAGTCATCACAAGTATTGTATACACTGTGCATGTAATTAGTCACAGGTGATTTATGTGGGATGAGATGGGGGGGGGGGAGGGAGGGGCAGTTGGGTGGAGGTGGGGGTTTTGCATAAATTTCTACAGGGCTTATCTATTCAGGCTAATATGTTAGAAAAAATAATGCAGTGTTGCTGACTCAACCCAGATTCTTCTCTCTTTTTAAAGAATGTAAATCTGCCCATATAATAATCAGACTGAATTACCTTTGATGAATCATAAATGCCAGGCATTATGTCTTGATTGTATACTCTAATCCTGGTATTCAAATTGAAAAGTTATAATCATAGTTGGTGAGATTCTGTTCTAATGCAGAGGAAATGTTTGAATTATACAAATATATGGTGACAGGAAATGTCTGATTGATTTCTGATTTTTGTACAATGTCACTGATATACAAATGACCTGATTTCTGATCTGGCAAAAAGCTGTAGGCCCTACACTCCAAAGTGGCTGGGAGCATAATTTTGACAGATGAAAGTAGATCCCACACAAAGACGAATCATATCAAGCACAGTCATGACTGCTACAATATACTGTGGAGGTTGAATGACCCAAAGGTATGTATCAGTCACAACTTTTTTGTCAAATGTTGCAGTGCTCGTGAAATTGAATTTTTGAGCTCATCATCATCATCATCATCATCATCTTCATCATATCATCATCATTATGTCTGCCCTTCAAGTTCAAAATTGTTTTCTGGAACTGTGGAACTTGCACATCATCCTCTTTAAAAGCCTTTCAGCAGTGCTGCCTATTCAAAGCTTCATTGACATCATGTAGGCCTACAGAGAGGTTGCCAGTGGTCATGATAGGGTTAAAGATGATGTCTAATATCTGAGATTGATCTGATAGAAAAACAAAACAGTTTGGTCTGCATTGCCAGAATGCGTTCTCAGCACCAAGTTTTTCTGCTACATGTGTCCACAGACTCAGTCAGGGTGAAAAGTGGATCTGTACAATTTTCCTGTAGTCATGACAGGAAAGTTCAAATGTAGTGGAGCCAACCATCAGATTCCAGCTCTCCTGGACTGAACAAGGTCGCTCCTTCACCTGAAGTGCCACTGGTTTGAACCCCGCGACCTCGGTGACCTGTCAGGTGGCTTGTGATGTCAGTAGGGGGGTGGGATGAGTGGAGAGGGCGGGGCTTGTGAAGGGTCAACCTGTCTGGTTGCCACTGCCCTGGGGCCCTGTTATGTGCCTGGGATTTGTTTTGACATGTCTGGGATTATTTTGGAAATTAGGAAAAGGAGGAGGAGGGAGAGGAGGGGAGGAGGTGATTTTATCTCAGACAAAAGGGTCAAGGGTGCAAATAGAGGAGCAGAGGGTCATGATAGGGTTATTGGGATTGGAAGCTCTTAAAGTGTGACCATGATGACAGCAGAATGCATTGAGATACAAACAGTGATATGATATCATGCTTGTATGATACCCCATGACCTCCTTTTCTTCCCCTTTACTGGTCTGATTTCCAGACTTTGTCTCTGATTTTGCCAAAATGATTCAAGTGACTGAAATGACATGACAGTGTCTGAAAGTGCAAAGTAAAGTATATGCTGCAAGCAGCTGTATATTGTGCAGATGACAAGTCTGCTGTAAGGGGGGGGGGGTACCTCTGAGTCTTAATTAAAGGCATTATTTACCATTTGCAGATGAAACACAAAACCCAGATTTAGTGCTTCAAAATTGTTCTAAAATGTGAGTTAGGGATAGAAACAACTAATGTAAAGATTTGAATCAGGATAGTCAATGTTAAGCATGGTTAGATATACAAAATGTGAACAGTAGTTTTAATTAAAATCGTTTCTAGACTACACTGTCTACAGATATAGTTTATTGAGAAAAATAGTGATATTTCCTTATATTTCATTCTTTGTTACGAAATTTTAAATATGGTAGGATGTTTTGTAATACAACTGACCTACACATAAATTATGCATCAAATGTAATATCTTGAACATTTTTGTAAATAACTGCTCCCAATGGTAAACAGCACCTTTGATATAAGTCTTGAATTAAGACTAGCCTCTTACCTCTGGCTTTGTTTTGATGTAGCCGTAAATAAAGATATGACACAATGGTCATGTTGAGTTGGAGAAAGGGATTGGTAAAGGTCATGAGTAGTTGAGTTTTACCTTCGATGAAAAACAATGTGAAGATAACACATTGAATGCAATTAAAGAAAAGAATTGTGGATATATTGTTCATATTATCATTATGATGATTGTGATTATCATCATCATTAACGTCATCACCATCATGGTCATCAGAAATGGTTCTTTTCTAGAAAGTACAGGAATATACCCCTTCCATACGTTATGTTGCTCTAAAAGCCTGTAAAGAATGAACAAGGTGACATGATCCTGATTTGTCATATTGAATGTAAGTTGATTCATCATTAAACTTCAAAGGTTTAATGATGAATCATTTGCAATGGGTCAGAATGCTTGAGAAAGGAAGAAGGAACTTTTCCCCGGTCTGAGGGGGGAAGAAATCAAGAAGAATGTCGTCATGGAATCAAGCCGCTCTGCTGATGAAGTATCCTTGATCTGCTGCCGACGCTGATGAGTCCATGTAGGTGTTCTTGTGATGTGCTGCCGATAGTGCTCATTCATTCAATCAGGACTGAGAAATGCCTATTTCCTGCTGTCACTGTAACAAGACATTTTTGCCCGGAGGTCAGTTCATGACCATCGAACGCCCCCCCCCCCCCCATACACACACACACACACACACACACACACACACTATACGATCAGTGGATCAATATTTCATGCTGGGCTCTCAGGCCGTAATGAAATCCACACTCCTTTCCTGCATTCTCCCCGTTGTTGACAAGGAATGCGTGTGTGTACCTCCCGTATGTATGAAACACGAGGCAGGTTGCAGCGTCGGGTTTCTCGTGACAAGTGGATGTGTAGTGGGAACATTGCAGGAGGAAAAATAACCTGAGACTCTGAACTTGGCAACGGGGGAACAATGCATTCATCCCCTCTACCCAGTTCCCCAAGCCGACTCCATCTCTTTACCTTTGGTGTGCAAAATATTTGCTCCAGATACTTTCACTAGGACTGTAGGAGGAAAAAAAAGGCCCCAAATGATATGGAGTGGGACATGATACAACCCAAGTGATATCAAAGTGGGACATGATACAATCATATTACAGAGGTGGGGAAAAAAAGGAAAGTAGATATAATATGTATGTTGTACAGGGCTTCTTGAGAAGTACTATTCCAAGATCTGTATATATCTACAATATTATCTGTTAGCCGTTTTGCTATTTGATTCTGGTTGAAATCCTGTCCAAAAATCTTCGTTAATGTTTGAATCTCCTCAGAATCAGGTTGATTCATAGTCCTCCCATCGACTTTGCACCAAAAGTATTAAAGAAATCACATTATTTATTTATTTAATTATCTTTTTTGTGGGGGGGGGGGTGGACTGATTTAGCAAATTTTATATGGAATGATACCCTGCCATTATTCAGCTCTATACTTGTATGCAGGACTGGTCCGTACCATATCAAATGTATGTTCATAAATGCTTGCAATTGATATAAAGTAAAAGCACCTAGTTTAAGTTCACTCTGTAGCAAATACTTAAAGATAAGTGTTTGTTAACAGTGCAATTTAAAGAAGAGATTTACTTGAGTTGAAAAAAAAACAAACAAACATGAACAAAAGAAGGAGCCAGAAAGTCAGAACCATGCATCCATTTCACACCACAGAGCTTATCAAATATGAAGACAGAGATTTAACCAAGATTTTGACACAGACCAACCACACATGCAAGGAGGAAGTGAAATAGACGTAGTGAGAGATCTCGCTTTTTACAGATGATGTCCACCTCTAACCTTAAAGGCAAAATGTCGCTCACCAACAGCCCTTCAAATTTTATGCAAGACTACCCGTAGATCAACCTGCCCCAAGTCAGTTTGTGGCTCATTTGGTTCTCTTTAAGATGTTTAATTCAGAGCGTGGGCTGCAGTATAATTTGTGTCGGGGAGGTGACAATTCTGGTACATTTGCCTTTCCAGTGCAATGAGGGTTATTGCAACTTCACTCGCGTCAGTGAAAGAAAGCATTAAACATCAATGGAGACTGTCAACTCCTTTACGTCTGCCATTACCATCGGCAAAATGAACACACTCAATGCCAGTGGCATCTTGAAGCTACAGTGCTGAGAAGGTCACCGTGTACAATCATTACGAATGCTAGCCACATACATCTAAACTAAAGATGATACTTTGATAAAACAAAAATGAGGCAAATGTCACCATGAGTCTTGCAACCAAGACAACCCTTTTGTAGGTGTCTATGAATTATGGCAACTTTATAAATGATGAGACGATACTCACATGGTCGTAACTTATGAGAGGTGAGGTGAGATATGAGACTTTTCGAAGTTTGTAACAGGATTAATGCCTTGTGCTCCACGAGTATGATTGATAAGGTCAGAGAAGGGACATAGATTTTAAATCAAGGATTGTAATTGATGCATTGTGTAGACTTTTGTTCTCATCAAGCAGTCGATCTTCATATGTAATCCAGTTATTGAGCGTAAGACATTGGCAGTTACTCATGTTTCATATCACTAGTTATTTTGTTCTCTGTTGTACAAATATACATTGCATTGCACACAAAACTGGAAATGTGGAGCATCTCGATATATGCAGTTGAGGCAATTTTCTTAAAAATTAAGAAGTGCTGACTAAAGCTGTTACTTTTTAGCTTTTTTTTGTGTAAATGAACCCATAAATTCATAAGATTGTCAAATATGGATGGGTACTCATGGCCAAATTTCAGAAGGATCATTGTCTGAGCAGGGATAGTGTGGTTTTTATGGAAACTGGAACCTGTTGAGGTCAAACTGATTTTGTTATTTAACACATATTTTCCACAGATACCTGCCTGAGTATTCCTGGGACTCATCTTCAGTGGGTTAAGAATATATTCAATCTGTCTGTATTTGCAGTAAGTGCACATGTATCACAGATTTTATGTATCACATTCCATGATGCATAAAAGTACAAGTTGAGCTCAGTAGATTTCAGGCTCAACATTACACCCAGGAGGTAAAAGACGATAGATGGCCAGCTGCTACTGTAGAAAATGTGAGCGCTGATGGGCATTTAACGCCTTTATAGCGAAAGGGCATGAGTACTGCCTTGGAAGTCAATGGCATCGTAACGTCTCGGTACAGAGGAGGTTAAACCACAGGCTAGGCACATCGTCTTTTGAGCTGTGCAGTGGAAAGATGGTCGGAGATAACTGTCGGAGAGCTGAATATTTTGCAGAGCGTGTCCTCAGTGACAGCAGGCGAGGCGAAACATGTGCCACTGGGGGCGTGTATTGATTTTTTCTTTCTGTCCCTCCTTTTTTCCCCCCTCATAGTATTAATGTATTCAGCATCCAGCACATGTGTAGGGTTGTTTTAGATTTGGCGAATGCGTGTACTCGCATTGCACTGGCCGGCTGCAGGGAAAAGATGTTGAGCTGTACGATAGCCGAGTCCTGCCAGAATTGCCCAGGAGTTACAGTGGGTGCTGCAATCTGAAAGATCTCAACACAGTGTTCAGATGTAGTGCTTCCATTTTTTTTCTAACACCGCAGCTCTATTTTGTTCTGTATATAAATGTCAATTTTTGTTTTCTTCATAAAGCAGATTCACAGTGTTTAGTTTTATAGTGCATGCATACTTTAAATGTATTGGTGAAGGATAGCATTTCAAAGAATACTGACCATAAACTTAGACAGATTAATATTTAGCGCTGAAGACAGGTAGAAACTGAGAGAGAGAGAGAGAGAGAGAGAGAGAGAGAGAGAAAGAATCCAGAGTCAATTAGCTTGATGAAAGCTTGTGGGATATTTTGCATACATAGTTTCCATAAGTGGGTGTTGTAGTATGTACTCAGTGTTAACATGTGTTGACAAGACATGGCCGTGAGACAAAAAATAATAACTAGCATTCCCCGTACCTCCCCCCCCCCCTCCCATCATTGCGTGGGTTGCATATACAAAAGATTTACACAGGCCGGTGACGTGAGGAGCCCCGAAACAAGTCATACATTCATGTCACATCATGTATGCATTGCTGTCAGGTGTTGTTGATATTGTATGTCTGTGTTTTTGTGTGTGTGTTTTTTTCATTCATATCCGGAACAAAAACATGACTTTGTCATTGAAAAAAAAAATGCCCTTGAATGAGTAGGCCTATGTGTGGGAATATAAGTTCCTACTGCTTGACTTGAGCTCGGTGTATCTTAACATTGATCAGACTACCGTAGAGTTTCATTGTGACACGGTTCATGTATTTTGATTGGCTTGAGAAAAGAAAGAAAAAGAAATAATGATAATTATTACAAAAATAAAGATGTATACCCCCTTTCCCAGAGTTATTTACTTTTCTCTCTTTGACAGAGAAAGCACAAGTCCACAAAATCAGAGAAAAGTGCACTTTTTGGCTCTCCTGGAATCATTAAAAAAATACATTTAAATAGAAAATCAGAAAATTTTTGTGCGCATTTTAATTTAAATTGCATGCAAAAGTTGTTGTCTACACTGTATGCATTCAATGTCAGTAGCGATTCGCGAACATTTTGTGCAGCGAAAACATCTGTCAACTCGAATTCACAAAAATTTCATGCCGCAAAAATGTTATGCTTTACAGAACTCCATTATATTTTGTCTGCGGATGTAAGTAAAGATAGCATGAACATGCACTTTCACCCCATTACAAGTATGCTGACATCTGCAGGAAATATAGCAAAACATGTTTAAACAAAATTCTTGTGATATTTTTCAGAATTTTGTTGACTGTAATCATAGCAATTAGAAGGTAGAATTTGTAATTTTGTGAATCTGTAAAGATGTTATCACCTGATGGTGCATAATTATGTACCAGCATGCTTTTGGGTGTGCATGTGTATGCAGCCAGTCATACAGAAACAAAGCAGAGCCGTGGGCAGCTCGACCGAATGGAGTAATAGCGCATCTGCGTAATTGTGTGATGTCAGACAACTCTACAGATCTGCCTTGGGAATGATATTTTAACAAGGGGCGAAAAGACATGAAGCTGCATGGAGAGAATTATAGTTGATAATGATTCGGTGCTCAAGCTGCAGCCAACATCTAAATGCCACACTCATTCCCTGTGACTAACCACCTTTGTTCGGGAACATGACGGGAAAACATTACCAAGTCTGGTGCAATGCACGCTGACAAAGCCCATTTAATGTGGCACTGACATTATGATCAACTGTCTGGTAATATTTCCAACAACAAAGGACACTGTTCTATGAAAAACCAGTGACCACCCTGTATTCACTCATTTGTTAAAGTGTAATGAAGAGAGTAAGAAAGTCAAAGGGACCTGCAAAGTGTGAAAACTTTAAAGGACTCATGAATATCTCCAGGAAAAAGTTTTTTTTTTTTTTTTTTCAAATTACATTTTTGCATCTTTGCGATAAAAATGGGACAAATATCTGACAAGGTTGCTGATTTAACCATCATTTCATTCAGAATCTCAAAGAATTGTGACAGTGCCGTAGCGGCCACAGTCATATAACACCCAAATCTCTTCAAAGCACCTATAAAAAAACAGGTTAGATTACTGTTTTCCAACATTAAAGTAATTTTAACTATATCGATGTTTAAGCAATTGTGCTAAACTTTTTTTTCCTTTGTCCTTGAGGGTATATAATATGTTCTCCTGTAGGAGTAATCTTTTCATAACATTTACAAAGCCACACCAGAGTGAAGACTTGTATGTTGATTTGGATTGTAAAAGTAATTTGATGTGCAAACATATGATGCAAATAACATAGATGGAAGTTTGTAGAACTCACAGTACCCCCACCAAACCTTCAGACATTTTCATATATTGGTTTGGCTTTCACCCTTAGACCTCTGCTAATTCTTATCTCTTTCTTTTTGTGTGTAATGGGAATTTTGCAGTGAGTTTTGAAGCAATGTAGCAGGGGGCAACAACATCCACGCTATTTGTACCTTAATGGGTCGGATGTGGATTCAGACGGCACATGGTGATGTAATCTGCCATATTTCTTTGATATGTGGAAATGCCTTTCACATGAAGAACTGATGGTATGATATGCATTTGATGGCAAGGGTGCCATCATGCATGTAGGAGAGCTCTGAAATGGGATAGGAATGCCAAAAGGAAAACAAGTGTCGAAAGAGGAAGAAAATGTTCGCATATTGACCGATTCTGTGACGCGCTATGTGTATTTTTGGCATGGGCGCAGCCATAGTGGGTGTATCAGCCGACCCCCCCTCCGCACTCCCCCATCCCTCTCCCTACATTAGCGCGCGCGCAGAATGAAAAACTGCTTTAGCCAATAGGCGTCTCGTACTGAGTGCGCGAATGCTTGCTAGTGCGCGAACCTTTGTTACAAGTGCGTGATAAACATGTTGCCCGGGGGTGGGGGAGAGCAGGGGGGTCGGCTGATACACCCACTATGGCTGCGCCCTGTGCCGTAAAATGTCTGCTGCCCTCAACGAACCCGAATCGGTCAATACACGCAGCAATGTCAAAAGGGGAAGTAGATTGTACTAGTCTGCGACCTTTTGCAAGCACGACCGTACGCATGGCTGCAAGCAAGGTGTGTGAGCGTGTGCGTTTAAACCTGGGACACACTCTATGTGGGAGAGAGATCTCATGCTGTATTGTTTACACGCTCGGAAAGGCGGAATGGGTCATCACGTATGACTTCATGATTGGTTGATTGACATGTGTAATTGGATGTAAACACCAATGGATGTGTTTGATGCAAGTGAACATCTGACAAATCAAGAATATCCCCGTTCCCCCTCCTCCCCCAGCAAAATTAAAAAAAAAAAAAAAAATGCACGAATGACTCATCTAGGATGGCGAGGTAACTTTACCACGAGAAGTCAACATCTAATCAAGATAGACACACAACTACAGAACAATGCAGTGAAGTGGGGCAGGTGCTGCCCTCTTCACAGTACTGGTGCCATTAGGCCTGTAGTGCGATGGCTGAACCATGGAGGCTGTACTGACACTCATCCAGCATGCACACACTGGAATTTTTATGAATGCAAGAATGGCATTACGGATTAATGCTGTATGGCCTATATTAATGTATTACCCTACCTCATCAACTTTACTCTGAAAAATGTTTACTACTGTATTTGTTTGTTTGTTTGTTTTGGCAATCCAACAAGCAAAATTAATGAGAAGATCAAAGGAGAGACAATCAGTTTCTTCCAATCATTTTGTAACCCTTTTCTACACAATGCATTTTTTTTCATCTCATTCCTTTTTGTCTCTGAAGTCATGTGCATAAATTTCTAACAATTTCACAAGCAGCATATTCCTGTTTATCAATATTTGAGCAATAGATACTTTCATTTTCCCAGTTCGTTTCTGCATTCTCTCTTTTTCTCTTGCTATAAATAGGTATCTTTTTTACATCCACACTGTCTCAAAAACGCTTTCATTTCAAGCTACTGTTCTTCAGTCTGTTCAATTATTTATGTAGTTTATGATCATACCATATACAGTGTATATAGATACATCTATCTAATGCTAATACATAACTTACTATCCGCATATAAATCTACTGAAAGAAAAGAAGGGGAGATATTCTATACGAATAACAGTTGTAATTATTTTTTCCCCTCTCTATCCTTGTTTTGGGGAGGGGCTGGGGAATCCTCTAGCCTTTTCATCAACTTTCTGTCTTCTTGTCCAGAGGTTGGTCTATATTTACGTACAACGATATCATCAGCTATGCCATACCTGCGTATGCATAACATATTATATCTCCTCTATATAGTAATATATATCTCTTGTGGTTTGTCTGATGCTATAATTGTCTGCATAATCGTCACTTTTTGTTCCTGTATTCATTCTTTTTGTTTCTGTATTCATTCTGCCTTGTCTGTTTGTGTGTGACAGACCACTCTCTCATTCTCCACATGGTTTCTCTCGTCTCGACTGAAAAAATTGTGCAGGATATACGTCAGACATGCGAGCCAAGCTTATGACGTAATGCCCGTGGATGCTTTCTTCCTCTCGTGATGATTCGGGCTTCTCTGAGAAGTTCATTCGGCATTGAGTTATGATAATATTCGATCTGCCGTCCGCTCCACAAGTGTTGCGATTTGCATGAAAGGCGTACGAAAAACGAGGGGGGATATGGCAGACAAGAGGAAAGGAAGGGGGAGGATTGAATGGAATTTGCCTTGGTTGGTATTGTCCACTGATGTGCTCTATTCGTGGAGAGAGCCACATGAATCGTGCGGCCGTCCAAAGATTAAATGAGCTGGGATGCTGGACTGAAGTGGCAAGTTTCTGAGTACCTACCCTGTGGGGTATTGTTTGTCCTGCATGAGAAAGCGATGATCACTGTCTCAGAATAACGAGAGATGAGGTGGCATAATCATGTGCTTTTTGTTACCTATGGTGATATTTCATTAGTTCTCTTCCCCGATAGACAGTGAGCTGAAGGATTTTCTTTGATGCAGGGAATGACAAGAAATAAATGAAGTGTGGCTAGAATGGGTATTAGTCATCTGATGTTTAAACGAGGGGAAGAAAGAAAAAATATACATGATGCTAATGATATATGCAAGCATCTACCGTGAAAGCTGATATTAAAGGATAGAATAGCGGATGATGCAAATCAGTAATAAAGCCCTGTACGTAGATAAGTAATATCAGCCAGGGCTCGACATTCGCAGTGGTCTGGTGCCACTAAAAATTGATTTTTTTTTTTTTTGGGCACCAAATTTCCCAAAAGGCTGTGTTTTGGTGGCCCAGTCGGGCAGTTAAAACTCACAGTGGATTGATAATTATTTCCTTTTATTTCGGGCCACCAAAATTTCAAATTTATTATCTTTTTTGGGGGGGCATGAATGAGCCATCAGAGAAAAATGTTAGTGTTGAGTCCTGTATTAGGTGTAGGTACAATGCCAGGATGAAGCTCCTTTGGAAAATGTACAGCTTTTCATTGTCACCTCATTCACAGTGTTGCAGCGAGCTTAATGTTTATTGCATTTTTTTTCTGTTTTTTTTTTCTGCTGACATTATTAAATTTGGACTCTTTAGAAGATTAGAAGAGTATTTTTGTAGTGACTAGAAGATCTACTTCCATTGAAATACTTTCATGTGACACAACACTCTTCCCTACATGCATTTCCCCCTTTAAACTTGGACGAGAACATGTGAGGCAAATCGTAGCTGTCTTTATTCAACTCTTCTTCGAATTAATGAATTTGGGCAAATGGTTGACCAAAGCTTTGCAAATTAAAATCAGGATGTAAAGGCACACCTGCTTTACAGATGATTAAAAAAGAAAAAAGAAAAAACACCTGCCAGTTTATTGGGCCTCTTGCATTCCACACAATGTCAGAATAGGTCCTCTTGTACATCCTTCTGATGCTGTGCGTGCGTGACTTCTCACAGACGCTCTCTCGTCAGCGAGAGTGTCGGCTGCACGCAAGCCTTCGCGCTCGTGGAAAGGACACTCTATGCAAGTGCTACTCTTCACAAAACCACACACATACATACACACACACACATCATACACACACACACCCTCAGTCTCCCCCTTCTTTTTTTTTTCATTCTGTCCCCCACTGAATTTCAAATGAGATTAAGGGACACACTTTCCACAATTTCTACAAATCACATTAATGAGGCTTGGTGTAGTCTGGATAGGCAAGGGGTGATAAAGGTCCTACTCATTCTAGTCCATAGACCTTCCTGTAACAAATGTTCTGCAATGGCCAAATTGGCACCTTGCTCTCACTTCCTACTTCACAAATTAAATAATTTACCCGTCCTGCCATTTTACTTGATTTTTTTTTCTATGTGACTTGATGTGTAATTCTTAATCTTTCATTTTTGTATCTTTTTTTTTTTTTTTTTTTTTTACTTGGTAGCATTAAGTGAGCCATGCTTCCATTAACATTTTGTGGAATTTTCTTGACATTATCAGTGCAAAATCTAATTGTGATATATATATATATATATATATATATATATATATATATATATATATATATATATATATATATTATATAGTTGAAAGAAATTGGACTGAGGCGCCTCAGTCCAATTTCTTTCAACTATATGCATCCAACAATGCGGCACCGCGTACGTTCGGGACCCAGGGAACTATTTCTCACATTATATATATATTATATATATATTATATATATATATTTTTTTTTTTTTTTTTTTTTTTTTTGGGGGGGGATATACTTTAGAGCGCTTCAGGAATGCTTCTAGAGCACTCTAAATCCCCTGTACTGGATAGTGTCCATTGAAATTTACCAACTTGAACTCAGTTGACATATAGTTTAACTAATAAATGTTGTGTGTGGCTTTTGGGAATTTCGCTAAAAGGGTTATAAATCTCTTGTGGTAATTGTTAGAAAATAATTAATGGCTGAAAATTGTAAATTTTCCTCAATTGGCAAAATTATCGTTGACATGGCGGCAATCTGGATGAAGTGTTGTGAAAGAAAGTGTAAAAGTGATTTGCATGGATCATTATCAGTGCAAAATGAATTCAAGCCTTAGGTGACTGATAAGAGAAAAATCGCAAATGAAAATTGGCTCTCTCACCTTCTCCGTTTAAAAATGTATGGCAGCAATAGCATGATTGGAATATCTTATGGCGTAGGCTAACATATTTGTCTTGAAATATACATACTATGTCGTAAATTAGTCATCTCTGCATTCCAGCATTGCTTTGCACTTGCAAACACCACGATTCAGTACGAGGAATATTCATCGCAATTCTGCTCGGAGTGGTAGGAATTCCTCTACAGAAGGCGGTAATAACTTGAATAATTAATCCGCTCATTCGGTGAGTCAGCACCGGTAAATCTTGGTGGCCTAGCTGCCCCCCCTCCGGGCACACAATGTCGTCAAAAGATGCTTTCCCCAAGACGGGCATAGAACTTCCACAATCATAAATCAGCGCGGATTATGTCTGCACTGCCCCCTATGGCCATAACGGTTCACTAACCGCAGTCACCATGGATCCTGCAGTACCACATGGGAGTGAAATTCCCGTGGGCACCCTGCATGAAGAAGGGATTAAGATTCCTGAAAGTTTTATATTTTCCTTTTCTATTTTCTCATGCTCATCCTCCCTAATGTCCTCATTCATTGTTGCATACTGAATGTTTCTTAAAGGCATCGTATCCCAGTTTTTCCAAGTGTGTTAAAAAAGGGGGAAAAAATCTGATCTGCATGATTCTTTGTGCTTGCAGTGACATATGATATTTTGTAAAATTGAGGGAAATGTAAAAAAAAAAATGCAGATAAAAGTGATCAGTAATGCTAAAAGAAAAAGAAAATCACAAAGTGGCCAGATTCTAGTGATTTTTTTTCCCATAGGCAGCAGTATAGTATTAAAAGAATATTAAACCATCTAATAAATGATTTACTCTGGTGCTTGAAACACAAGAGCCCTCTTAATTTTCAGGTCCCTGGCTAGAATTTGATCTGCTTATAAAAATCCCTTGATTTGATTTTAGTATTTCCTTGGACAAATCATTTTTTTTTCAGAGGGCCCCATTTAATAATTTTTCTCAGTATTCTCCTGAACAACAACAGCAAAACAACTGGTTAGAATCCCCTGCCGCAGAGGATGTACCACTAGACAAGGCACCTTATCTTCATTGCCTAGTACTTCAGAGTAAACTGTTGTTACTGTAAAAGTGGAAATTTTTGTGTATTGTGTATGACATACCATCTGAACATAAAAATGTGTGAGTGTTTAACTTGTTTTACCTTCGATTCCGTGGAAATAAAGACAGGCAAAATTAATTTTGACTTGGAAATATACATGAAAAATTACTCCTGCAAACTTTTACAATAATCTCATGGCAGCTTGCTCTTAAGCATTGAATTGAAAGTGTTTCCTTTGCAGTCACAAGAAATAAGTCCAAGCACTCACATGTATTATAGTTTGTATGTAGGCTTATATGAATATATGAAGAGTTTGTTCGCAAAAATCAATAAGTCCATATTTGCCAAAAGGAGATATTTGCGATTAAAGGTCAAGAAAAATAAAGAGAATAATACGAAAATTTTTGCTTCTTTTGACCATAACTTCAAAAATGTACCTTTATATGTAGTGACCAATATATCATTTAAAAGGTATTATCTTGTACTTTATGACAGAAACCGTACTTCAAAATCTTCAAAAGTGGACTTATCGGTTTTTGCGAACAAACTCTTCATATACACATATATTCATTAATGGTTTTGACAGTGACAACAGATTTTTTTTTTTAACTCTTTTGTATGCTTGATTTGCTTTTTCCTTGGTCAGTTTTACCATTATAATACAACCCAGTTTGCAAAATTCAACATTTAGCAAACTTGAGTGACCAGAGTGAAACAGAAACAGTGCCATCATGACTGATTTGACACTTGTGACAAAGTGTGCTGAGAAGTGTTTGATATGCTTTATGTCGAAGCATGCCTCATCATATCAATCTACCGGTATACCAGCAGACATCATTTCATAGAAGTACAGTGCTCACTTGATAAACGGAGACTGCTGTAGCGGGGACATCGCATATTTAAGAGCCATGATATTCAGTGTAACATAATTTTGATGTGCTATTCTCACCTCTTCGTCAGAAATAAAGCCTGCTTTAATCAGGACATATGTTAACTGACACACGTCTCTTGCCTTTTATGAAAACCTATGAAATAGTAAATAGAAAAAATCACTCGGGTTTCATTTCCTGCCCAAATGGTAATTTTCTAACGAAGCCCACATAGTCTGAACATTTATCTTTTGGCGGCAGGACGTAGTTTGTGGGACTACACAATAGGATGACATTATGCTGTGGTAATGTCGAGCACTATCAGCTTTTACTTGCACTAGAATGATGCAGTAAAAACTACCTTCTTCTCAGAATTGACAAGGTCATAGGCACCTTGACTTGATATATTCAGGGTTTTGATGTGCATGATTTGCAGGAATGAACATCAGCGGGAGCCCTGCTTAAACAGGAGAAAAGCTTACTTCCAAACATCTGCTGATTAAGCGTAGACCACTGTACTTGAGTGCTGTCGATGCAGGATGATGCTGTTTAAGTCTTTATCATGCTTTATTTCAGACTGCACCATACCCCAGTGTATTGGAGATTACATCGAACAACATTTTTCATTTCAACAAAAAGCTTGTAATTCGTGATTTAATTGTGATTATGAGATTATATCGGACATAATTTCATAGAGCACTTAAGCGTTGTAGTTTCTTGATGCCCTGGTAATGGTCTGTAATCCAGGTAGATTTGAGACTGTACCGCACCACTGTGCGTTGCAAATTGCATTGCAGGCATGAATCTCACTTTCCTGAGAAACTTGATATTCAGTAAGTCCGTATAATTACATTACATCAAAACCATTTTGTAAAATGCCAAATTGAAAGTACATTCTGCATGCCCAGGTACTTTTTATTTCTCAACATATAGTACTTAGACTGCAATACAACGCAGTGCATTGGAAACGACATAAAACCACAAGTCATACAATGTAGTTTCTATATTGATGAATAGTGTCCTTTTCCTGAGTTGATTTTTTGTTGTGAGATTATCAGAACAACAATTTTTTTTTCCCTCAGAGGTTTGCATGAACTTGGTATATGGAGGTCCCCCCCCCCCCCCCCCCCGCTAACTTGTTAGCTCATCCAAATGGTGGCGTGCATTAGAAGCTGGCTCAAAGCTCTGTCATGATCCAGTAAAGCCACTTGTTACCAAGGAGACAGAGTCGGGCAACCAAGAGCTTGACCCCAGGTAGATCAGGGCCCAGCATGATAAAAGAAACTCAGTGAAAGCAAAATTAGTATCATTAGTAATGTTACTTTTAATTTGTTGTAAAAATGCAATCAAATGCAATCAATTACTGTTCTTAGTATGATTCTATACAAGTAAACAAACAAATATTGTCATCAGCATTACTGAGCTCACATGTTAATGATTTTCAAAAAAAAAAAAAGGTTTCATCAATCAAATCTCAGTTTGAACCCAAACAGACTAATATCCTCCTAAGTGGATGGAGTTAGGGGAAAAAATCACAATACTGTAATCAAAGGAACAAATAGCAAACCTAGAAAGAAACAAGTAGATGAGCTGTTGAGAGATCTGCCTGTTAGGTTTGTACAGACTGTATGTCTGTTATTTGCATCTCCAATTCCATATGTTATGTGTGAAGCACTATAGTCATTGAGCAGTGCCATAATTTTCTAACAAGTTGGAATTGAAAGTGTGGATAAACAAATATTGGCCTTGTGTCATCTTATTTTTATTTATTTATTTATAATTTATTTATCTATTTTTTGCCCCTCCCCTCCTCCTCTTCCTCCTCCCACCCCCTCCCTTTTAATCAACTCAGCCCTAAATCATGATTGTTGCCTTTCATTGGCAAGAGTTGAGATTTTCGACCTAGTTCCCACTGACCTGTGACATCATCACTCCAGATTCTGGCATGGAATTGTTAGAGAGTATAACCGCATCCACACACAATAGTTATCGTTTATCTCATCGTGATGCAAAAATTGATTTTATTGCCATCATTCACACACTAAGCAGGATGAATTGTAGAGAAGTTTCTAAAAAAAAAAAAAAATCAGTCATGACTAGAACATGACCCCTGGCATCCGAGTGTGTGGACCTACTGTCGTGAGTTGCATTATGAGATTAAAGGAAAAAAATGATAAAGTCTCTGTTAGCCATTTACACACACTGTATACGGGGCAAATTATCATGCTGTTAAAAAAAAAAAAAAAAAATTCAAGTGGGACTTAATTGTGCATCACAATGTGGATAGCAGCAATCAGCAATTATATTTTGTCTACACCACAAATTAACAGTTTCGCATCACGTTGCAAAACCAGAGTTTAAAAACCCATTAATTTTTTGGTGCTTGTGGTTGAGGCTTATGTGGTAAGTTGTATAATAAAAGCCTGAAAGCAAATACATTTTTTTTTTTTTTTTTTTAAGTGGCTTTCAAGTAAAAATTGAGGTGCAGGATGGAAATGTTCTCAGAGACAGCTCAGTATGAGTACTTGTTTCCTTTCCTTTAAATGAGATAAGAGTTACTGTTAAGTTTCCCTGTAGAGCACATTTTCATACAGATCATGACCCAAAACTTTTCACCCTCATTCATTCCATGATGTGATCCCCCCCCCCCCAGAATCTGTTTCTATGACAGCAAGCCATCTATCAAACCTGTCCTTATAGTGCTTGGCAAGACGCAGATCTCTGCACAAAATTGGCCACATTCCAAGGAATGAAACGATGGTCTGATTCCATATCTAGTTTCAATCAGGCTGGAAATTGTAGCAAACACATCAAGTTGCGATACAAACTTATCTGTAGATTTGATTAGCATCAAAATAAATGAAGACTTCTCTGTCGAGTAGTAGATCCAATAGTTTTATGTGACCTTGGAATAGATGCTGTATAATGTATGTGTTGTACTACTCATAGGAAGAATATAATGTGTAATATATATTTGATCTAATGTTGGAATATATGTTAAAAACACAGATTCTCACATGGAAGGAGTAATTGGCCCTACGTTATAATATATACACATAGCCTTGGCACATACAACTGTACAATGTCGGGGCAAAGAAGTCCAAAGCTTGAAGAAAATTGATTCGTTGCACTTATAGAAAGTTCTGGGCCCTGTTGCATAAAAGTTGAGATCAAACATAAGTCTCTGAATACTCAATTCTGATTGGCTGATATCTGACTTAGGTTTGATTTTCTGACTTATGTTTGATTGCATCTTTTTATGCAACAGGGCCCAGATCACAAATATGTCAGGTAATACCCGTTTTGACCTATTGTACATGGCACCTGTTAGTTTATGAATCAAACAAGAAAGAAAAACAACAAAAAAGTCCAACAGAAATAATTCAAATATTAAATGAGACAAACCTATCAGAAAGTTGTAAAAAAAAAAGAGCATTTTTGTTTTGTGTGTGTGTGTACTGTACAGTCATACCCAGCAGTGTTAAAGTTGATCAATCCATTAAACTTCAAAGAGCATTTTTGTTGTTTGTGTTTGTGTGTGTGTGTGTGTGTGTGTATTGTACAGTCATACCCAGTAGTGTTAAAGTTGATCTATCCTTTAAACAAGCTCATCCTTAATATTTGAATTCCCTAGGTATTGATTGTCATCTTCTTTCCTGAAGAGAGAGAGAGAGAGAGAGAGAGAGGTTCAGTCTGTCTCGCCAAATCTTCTTGTGAATTTTGGAAACGTGGTATGCTGGCGGTGGTCACCGATACAGCGTCGGCGAGACAGCCAGGCGTGAGGTGGCCGCATCATTTGTCACATTCGGCTTTTTTGGGATGGATTTCAATGTAACCCAAGTGCCTGGCATACAGGGAGAAGAAAAAAAAAAAGAAAGATAGGAAGGACACTAATGAATCCCTAGTCTGACGATCGAATAGAGAGGAATGATGTTCTTTTTTCTTTTTTTCTTGGGCATGGGGTATAGCGGTGATGCCAGATATCAGCATATTCACAAATCTGGCCAGAAACTTATATGCAAAATGAAATTATGCCTGCAGGTGCGGGATTAGAAATTAGGGAAGAATTTGCAAATTTGATTCGATTTTGTCGCAATGAATCTGTCTCTTTTGCTTTCTCCGGCACAAAATTGTGTTCCTGAAGCAAAATTTTATCGATTTAATTCAATTTGTTGTCTTTCTTAAGGGATTCTTTACAGGCTCAATTCAAGGTGTGATGGGTTTTGATTTCTTTGGTTCTTGTTTCCTCTCTTATTGCTCCTATCATGCATTGGTTGGAAAATAAATTTTGTTGATATCTAACACCACCATACACAAGGTATTAATGTAATGTCTGTGAAGCTCTCAGCCTAGTTTGATAGTCGTAGCTTGGGAATCGCACATGCCTTGCAATAGGTGTTGTGTAGTTTCTTAGCATTTTTTGTGTTGGAGGTGAGTTAGCTCAGTTCGTAGCGCATCTGCCTTCGACCCATGTGACCTGGGTTCAATACCCGGGTCTCACTGAGCAATGCTGTGTGTAATCATACCGTCCCATCTAGCAAGAGGCAAAACACTCTGCAGGGGTCGCACTTAACTTTTTTTTTTAACTAGCCAGGCGGACTACTTAGAATCAATTTTGACACTGAAGCAATATTTTGGCTAGCCAGACGGACTAGTAACTTCAGAATTTTATGATTTTTAGCTAGTCCGACGTGATTTTAGGTGGCCAATGGCCAGCGGACCATCGCCAATTTCGAACCCTGCTCTGTCCCTTGGATAGGATGTAAAATGGAGGTCCCGTGTGTGAATATACAAATGATGCACAGGATAGAGTGTGTTAGTGAAGGTGCGGCGTGCTCGAGAGTATTGACATTCGACGGTGCGACATGCACGAGGCGCTATCACTAACGCCACGAAATAATCCTGTGCATCATTTGTTTTATAAAATGAGTCAAAAACTAAAAACATTATTCACGTACCTTTGTGGGTCAATACCAGTCAGCTACATGTAGCACTCGCTCAAAAGTCAAGATGTTCGTCCCAAACATTTACACACGTCGCACTCGGAAATCCCGCACATAAGTACTGTACGTACGTATAAGAGTATACGTACGCCACGTGTTATGCACAAGAAAGGCCGCCGGCTGTTGTGGCAGCCCGCGGCCCGAACTAGAAGTGTTGTTTACAGGATTGACAGCGCGTATAGTAGCGCGTGATGCACTTGTAACAACTGATTGAGTGCGCACTGCTAGTGTAAACATTGTGACGTACGTCAGGCCAGGGAGGTGGAAGAGAGACTCTTCTTAGTGCATTTACTAAGAAATTAATGCACGCACACGTGACTCATTTCAGCGCTTCCAATTGGCTACATTCTTGAACCCATTTTATAAAGAAAGAGTCACAACTCCTGCACATACAAGATCCCACTTCATTCATTTATCACAAAAAGCAGGGTGTTTAACCCGGTGAAGTGGTCCGCCTCACATCCAACTAGACCCCATGGAAGACCAGCTAATATAGCTGAATATGGGCTATCCAGCCTTCTTCTGAGATGGAAAATGAACCAACCAACAACTTTGGACAGTGTGTACAGCGCTTCGGGGGTTTCGTGTGCCAATCCACACTCAAAACACATATAGGGTTAATGAAGAGGAGGTGAGGTTTGTAGCATTGGATAGGGGAAGGATGGGCGGGGGGTTAGAAAAAGGAGAAAGTATGACTGATCCATTATTGGTGAAAAACACCCTAACAAATACAAAACAGGTGTTGTATTATGGCTAGGATGCAATTAAGGAATCCAACTGTTTATTTGCAACAGGTGACCTGAGCATAGTCCTCCTGCTGGATAGACAGCGTGCTTTAAATGCTTGTGGAACCCCCCCCCCCCCCCCCCCCCCTGCTGCTCTGACTCTGAAGAGTGGTTGTGAGCCATTGTTTTTTATCCACCCACCTATCTGTTGAGGAAGCCTAATTTTTCATGCACTAATTCATATGCAGTAGTGATGGCACCTGCCTAGATCGTTAGGATCAATCATCAAGACGATGGAGTTAAAAAAGACTCGTTAAATGATTTTTCCTGGGCGATGTGGAATCGCGGAGGCAGATGGAGATGTCAAGACCCGAGTGGAGAAGAGGTGTTGACACAATAGGGAGTGGTTGGTTGCTGGAGAATTCGACAGAAACGTGTGGGCTGGAATGGAATACGTGGGGACATCATTTGTTGCCATACGTGCCTCGAAGCAACGCCTATGTTAAAATCAGGATATCTTGTGTAGCTCTCTGCCATTGTTTTATGAAACCTGCTAGAAATAATTAACACTTTTATTACACTTTTGATGCATTATCACAATCGTAATATGTCACATTTAGTGCAGTTTTTTTTTTTTTTTTTTGTCATGGTTGTGTTTCACTGCAGGTCAATGAGTGAGCAGTTGGCAGTACCGAAGTGTTCATGCTTAGGTTTTAGTCACAAGAGGGCAGTATACTGCAATTGTTTATCATCAGAGTTAAGACAAAACAAAAGAAATATCAGCTGATCAGAACAGTCAGCCGATCAGCTGTATTTTTCTTCATGAATCATGAATTTAATCTGGAGAAACTCCTGCCTTTGATCAGATGAAAGCTTTGATGGAGAGTTGTTGAGAGTTTTGCACAATCTACAGTAGATCTGGGGGGCATTTCATGAAGGAACTTGTCGGATAAAATATCTGACAAGTTAGTTATATCCGACAAGTTTTGAGAAATTCTTTAGTCTGATTGGCTGATTTCTCTGAACTTGTCGGATATAACTGACTTGTCAGATATTTTATCCGACAAGTTCCTTCATGAAATGCCCCCCAGGGGGGCGTTTCATGAAGGAACTTGTCGGATAAAGTCAATAATATCCGACAAGTTCAGAGAAATCAGCCAATCAGACTAAAGAATTTTTCAAAACTTGTCGGATATAATTGACTTGTCAGATATTTTATCCGACAAGTTCCTTCATGAAATGCCCCCCTGATCCATCAGAACTTTGCTAATAAAATCTGCAAGGCCTTTATTTCAACAATGCAGCAATTGACACCTTGCTTTTCTATATATAGATATTGTAAAAAGTACTTTGAGAAACCATGAAAGATATATGCATCAAAGATTTATGATTAATTGCAATCTTCCCATACTCTGTAGTTTTGGTTTTGGTTCTTCACTGGATAGGAGGTTATTATCATTTGAATAAATTGAAGTTGATATGTTCTGCTATCAATCATGATGACTCTGTGGTTGTAATGTTAGGAAATTTTCACATGCAGGAAATAATTATAGATTCACATGATTTTTTTTTCTTTTTGAGGAATTTGACTCTTGCAGTCTGGTAGAAGTATCGTGGCTGGATTTAGCATTTTTGCGTCTGTGTTATGTGCATGTTAACTCAAAGTGTATTCCAATACTTCTTTCCAGGTGGCTTGACAATAAGTATGAGTTAAATCAGACAAAGAGTATGATGGAAATTTTCATCAGAATCAAACCTACAAATTAAGTATAAAGAAAATTTGTGTTGTGCATGTGTCTAAAATAGATATAACAAATTTGTATCCTCAATCAATCCTATACAATGAAAATGTGTCTGTAGCATGGTTGCAGTGTGGCCATGTAACATGTTTACCACCATTGGTGAAATATATCAGATTTTCAAGTGTTTCCTTTTGTAATATATATCTTTTCTTTCATTTTCATTTTGTAACATATCAAAGTGATTTGTTTGTACCGACATTGCGTGTGTGCAAATTGTTGATAGTGCTGTATAGTCAGGAAATGCACGAGATATAAAAAAACAAACCACCCAATTACATTCTATTTGTTTATTTTGCTTTAAAACCTACACATTATCATGAGAGTGGGAATTGGTATACTATAGGCCAGCTCTGTATCCCTTTGAATTTCATTAAAGGGATTGTATAGTTTGGATTGAGATTAGAATTCAGATTTTAACTTTTTGCGAGATAATTAGAACCACTTTATATAGGAAATGTAAAAGAGCATACAATTCTAAGAGGAATTAAAAGTTTATTTGATGAAAATTGGTTTTTGAAATACTGTAGCTGAGATTAAAAAAAAAAACAAAGTAAAACAAAGTGGTCCAAATAAAAGGTGGGTTCTACCTTTAATCAGTATCTCTTTGTTTTTGGATATCTCAGTCATTTCAAATCCAATCTTCATCAAATAAAACTTTGAATTCCTCTTAGAATTGTATGCTCCTTAATATTTCATATATTTGATGGTTTCTAATTGTCTCGCAAAAAAGTTAAAATCTGAATCCTCATCTCAACCCAAAACTGTACCATCCCTTTAACCCCACTTACGAAGGAAAAATGAAATAACACACTATGTGGAGCAAAAAAAAAAAAAAAGAAGAACCAAACAAACATTATTTTTTTGCTACTGAGCAGACCCTCTGGTAACTGAACTGAAATGCATAT
Organism: Diadema setosum; assembly: GCA_033980235.1. Lineage (NCBI taxonomy): Eukaryota > Metazoa > Echinodermata > Echinoidea > Diadematoida > Diadematidae > Diadema > Diadema setosum. The sequence goes on from CM067060.1 coordinate 24,424,169, forward strand.
CATGCACACTGCATACACGCATCAGGTAGAATATGTCACAGACCCTCCTAAAGTAGATAACACGCTTAATGCGCTGAGTGACAAGAGTGGTCCATGTGAAATATTAGCGGCAGGGAGGCCTGTAACGTGACAAGAAGGGAAAGATTAGGTGAAAGGATCTGGTGATATGGCTACCTCTCTCCAGTAGGAGCAACTGACTGATAAGACGAGTTGGTTAGGGATGTAGGCTGAATAGTTCCAGACTCCTACAAGTCCTAGCTGATTAGGAGAGTGATTCCAAGTTTTAAAGGGATGATACAGCTTTGGTTGAGATGGGGCTCAGGTTTCCAACTTTTTTTGTGAGATAATGAGAAACCGCGTATGAAGTATGAAAGAGCATGTAATTCTAGGACATATTCATAATTTATTTGATGAAAATTGATTTTGAAATGGCTCAGATATCCAAAATCAAGGAGGTTCTAATAACAGGTGCGACCCATCTTTTATTAGGACCACTTTGTTTTGCTTTGTTTTTGGATGTTTCAGCCATTTCAAAACCTATTTTTCATCAAATAAAATTTGAATTCCTCGTAGAATTGTATGCACTTAATATTTTGTAAGAGATTTCTATTATCTCACAAAAAGTTAAAATCTGAATCCCCACTTCTACCAAAACTACATCATTCCTTTAAAAGGGAGATAAACCTCTCTGTAGAAATGCACTATGTTTCCATTAAGCCATTGAGGATGGACTGATTCTGCTACATCACGCATTTCTTAAAACCCTTGCCCAAGAATATGTGGGACTCATCCTCAACGGGTTAAACATTGTAATTAGGCCTTACTGGTCATTTAAAGCAACTATAGAGCATACCAATAAAAAGAATTTAAAGAGAGAGAGGGAAATTTAGTGATATCATACAAACATCTTTACTTTAATAGTTTGGAGGCAGTTTCATCACGTACTGTTGGCATTGTTTCCTTAGTTTGTCTGAAGAGTAAGAAATAGGCCATTTCTATCAGGAGTAGTGTAGATCGTAAATGCCAGCAGGTACTTGTGGGCTCTCTCGAGAGGGTCAAGTGTGAGACCGGTCAAGTGAGAAGATTGACCCCAGAAGAAATGGACAGATAGATAGATTGATAAATAGATAGATGGAGAAACAGGTAGACAGAATGAGAGAGAATGAGAGGGAGAGGGGTAGAAGGAGAGAGGGGATCTTTAGATGGTACACTAGGGTACCAAATATTGTATCAAATGCCCATCTGTAGTGCTTGCCCAACAGTGAGCCCCAAATGCCCTGGGCTCATGGGCAAGTGGATTTAAGCACCCTATAAAACTTATATGACAACAAATGGTAAGAGTCTCTGGTTTAATATTCTGGCTGCCTGCGATGAAATGAAGATAACTCTTTCTTCCATTGATTAGCATGGCATCTTTAATATTGCAGCCGAATTTATGTTGAAATACTGGCTGAGTATTTTCGTGAGGTGATTGATAATGAGAATGCAATACACCAAGAAATGCACCACTTAAGACATCGCAAAGTTGCACGGTATTTATGGTGCTAATTCAACCCTGGCATGAAACATAAAAATGTGAGATGTTAGTCTGAATTGTGTCACAAAGTACCCAAGTACATGACCATGGTATCTTTTCCTATCATGGTATTTTGCCAATACTGTGCTATTCAATATCATGGTAATTCAAATGTGAATCCACCTTGTGATGAATTTGTTTGAGTGTTCTGTATAAGTGGAAATTTTCAAGATGTTGAAATTTTTGTGCATTTCACGCGACCAGAAACTAGCGCGAAAATAAAAGCACACAAATATTTTTTGCTTCCTTTATGTTCCAGTACTTGATGTCGTTATTCCCCGGAATTAAAAACACCTTAAACTCATCTCACCCGGCCGAGCGAGAAAATACCCACTTTTGCAGTATCGTAAGGTGCACACATTTGTATTAGCCACTGGACTGATGATGGGATACTTTGTAGATGCTGTTGCCATGACAAAAGGGTTTTGATGGATACTGCGTATTCATGCGATGACAACTTCCTCAGGTATCAGTTTCAAGCAGCATTTATCATGGTTTAATAGTCAATGCCTCCACGTTCAATCGTGTGCTGTCGCGTCGTATTCTATCATTGTACATACTGTGAATACTACCAAATGTGGCATCGCAAGGGAGATTCAGTTTTCAATGGCCTTTCAAAAGCACTCAATAGCATAGCTGCATTCCACGAGGCAGAGAAGCCAGTAACTGCCAATCTGCTGCTCATTAAAAAGTGATAAATGCTTTACTGGTGACAGGGTCATTGTTGATACGTGATTTCATTGAATAGAGTGATTGTTTTGGGGTTTTTTTTTTTCTTAGAACCTGTCGATTGTTCTTAAACTGTGAAAAGGTTTTAGATACAAATCACTTGAGATGCAGGATGTGAGGATCCAAGGAAGTGTGAGTTAGGATTACATGTGTCACGTAATTGTACCCTTTGCTCGTCTTCATATTTTATCAGAGCATGTCCGCTGTGTGCTGTATTAAGAACGCCATTTTCCTCATTAGCCACCATGCTGATTCACGGTTTCCAATATCAGAGTATGATTTGCATTGTCTCATGGACACCTGCACAAAAGCAGTTGACTTTTCTGGTCGAATGCTTCACATTTTCTGCAAAACTGTACAATAGTGCCAGAAATCACTTTCTTACAAATGTGCAGAATTTGCATGTAAATCATGTAAAATCTGTACAAGACTCAACTAGCACCAGCCCATTTGTGTGTACAGAACAACGCACACTAGGCATGTCTTCATCGACTCGAAATTCACACTAGCGGGATATTTTGCTGTTTGGGGAAATAGCCCGAAAATATCCCGATATTGCGAATGTGCGTCTTCATCTGCTCGAAACAACCCGCTTGGGGAAATTAGCCCGAAATTTGACGCATGCGTATAATTCGCACCATTACCCTGATTAGGGCGTGGTTCAAAAGTGGGTTTCCCCGCACAAAATCTCCTACATCACCCGTATTATATGTACAATACTACAGCAGACCGGTACGTTGATCGACACAATAATGCTTCTTCTTCTGTCCAGTGAGACATCTAATGAAATTAACGATTCGCAGAGTCTAAACGCTTCGTAAATACACACAGTCTGCAAGAATCTTCAGGCCACAGCTTAGGCACAGTGACTGAATAGCCAGAATACCAACCCGTTGAGGACGAGTCCCGAGTATACTCGGGCAGGTGTCAATGGGAAATGTGTGTTGTAGCAAAATCAGTCCATCCTAAATGGGATAAAAGAAGTACAAACAGCAAACGAAACAGCCAGCACTTATGGTAAGCAGTTCTAAGATGCTAACAACAGTAGTATGCACATGTGATCCTTGAATTTGCTAAACGTTGTTCATAAAAATACACCATGTGTGTATGTAGGTAGGCCTACCAAGGAGCATCAAAGCTCCTACACAGTCACTAGCTTTTTGTTGACCCGGAAGCTCAGGGGGAATAAAGTTCACAGAGAGGTCACACTAACTTTCGAGTTCATTGACTATCATGTCTACATGGTGCTAAACTACGAGTGGGGACCCCCTGCAGCTCAAAGATTAGAGCCTATGAGACCTGAGAAATTTGTTGTTGTAGTCATCAAGTAATCTGTAGGATGGCTAGCTTTTGAGTGCTTCTACACTGTACTATAAAACTACGAGCTATAAGCTTGAAGTTTAGGAACATCTTGTGAAGGTAACTAATATCAATATGACAATATTGTGTGGTCTTATTTATGATGGGTGGCTTCTCGGATTTTTGCACTGATCTCACAGAGGGCGCTGCACTTGATTTTATTATCTTCCGCTGTTGGGTGTGTAGCGCTTTTTTTCTGTTGAATTTTCTGTTGAATCTTCGGGGCTAGTGGCCAAACAGAGTTGCGTGAAACTGAGCCATACATGTATGCCCTGTTTGTGTGTTTTCTGCCTAAAAGCGGCACATCCAACAAAGACGCATCGTCAGTTCTGCTTTGAAACCCCCAAGCTTACTCAGAGGATGAGTGAGTTTTGATTAAGATTGTCAGTGTAGATCAAGCTCTGTGTCTTTCCATGCCGTGGATCTGTATGCAAAAATATGACTTCAAATGGGAAAAGCAGAGATAGTGCATGGAGTCACCACGAAAGCTTCCAAGTAGTTTGTCTTTACAATGTAAAGTTTGTTTTTCTTCATTCAAAATAAGAAAAGATTTGTTTTAGATGATTTCATATCTGAAGTTTGACTGTATTAGCATGTTTAACCCGTTGAAGACTAGTCCCAAGTATACTGGGGCAGGTGTCTGTGGGAAATGGGTATTAAAGCAAAATCAGTTCATCCTCAACTGTTTAATACTTGTTGTTTTTATAATTTTGAACCAAAATACAAGTTTGGTCACATAAAAATACTTTTGCACTGTGCATCAGTATGTTTTGGGTTTTACAAAGGTTTATGACGGCTCTTGCAACACTTTGTGATGTGCATTTTAAGCTCTGAAATAGAATGGGTGTTATCAAGGTATGAGAAGAGGGATTCAAAGGAACAATATACCCATCAAAACAGTGAAAAGTCAGTTTCAATTTTACCTCAAAGAACATGGATTGGGGCTCTATTTTGCACCTTGGGGGGAAAAACACATAGAGCATGTAGTTTTACCTTGAATGCAGGACTGCATCTAACTTTTATAGCACTGTCAAAGTTATGCTGCACAACATGAGTGACTGTGTGTGGGGCTACAGAATGGGCAGGAGTCACCACAGAGAGTGTGGGAATTATGAATTGCAGTCCATGAAATCCTTTTCGCATGCAAGCCTGGAAATGGCTTCTTTTTATCATCAGCATCTTGGCTTGAAGTTCAAGGACAGAGCGGAAGGGTGTTTACCTTGGGGAAAAAGTGTGGTCAACATATCGCCCCTCTTCGCACTCTGGAGGGCCGGGGCACCACAGGGGAAGTTTTCTAGACCATCTGTGACTTCTGTAGATATATGAAATTGAATTTTGGAGAGAAGAGAGAGAAAATGCAGTAGGAAGAATATGCAACAAATATGAAATAAATATGGCAATATGTTATTTTGGACATTTCTCAGCATGTTTGTAGTCTGTATCATGACATCGATAAATTGTGTGATGTGAATGATACTGACATATGTCAGTTTATCATTTAAGTGTCTTTAAGAAATATGACCGGCGACAACGGTTTCAGGCAAAAGTCGGGAATTTTGAAAATTCATTTTTTCACTGAATCTCATTGCCCATTTCCTAAGCTTTGCATTGATATAAAACACTTGTACTCTTCGGCACCATAAGTGGGCATAGAAAAATAAATAAAATGCACTTTTTAAGTTGTTAGCCTGACAAAATTGCGAGAAAACAGGCTTTGAAGATTCACCTCTTTCTCTAAGACAATGTCCGAGCGGCGATGCGAGGGGAGAATCACCCATCCGCACGATGGTGCCAATCGATGTTAAACTCCGCCTCTAGCAACCACATCGCCTTCTGATTGGCTCACTGAGAGGGTCAAATTTCCCGGGCACCTTCCTCGGAGCTCAGCGTATGGAGCCGGAAAACAATGCATTTTGCTCGGGTTTGTTTACCAGTACGTCTTTCAAGATGGCGAATACGATAATTGCACGTATGTTGTACATGTACAATGTACATGTGTATGGTGCACGCATTACGCAATGGCATCCACATGCCATGGCCGTGTGCATGTAACAGTAGCGGTGGCGAATCCACACATTTTACAAATCGCGTTTTCATTGTGGTGCCTTTTGAAGACATAAAATTGCTAGAGCTGGCAAGGGTCACGTTTCTTGTTTGTTTTGCTTTTACAAGACATGCATAGTTGCTTTGTTCGATGGTGCTAATTAGATTAAAACAAACAAACAAACAAACAAACACGACTCGTTAGTTTGGTGTGATCTTGACGTGTAGTATTTGAATATAATTGGTTACATGTGACCGCTCCTCTCCTCTCATCTACCTTCCATTGAGTCAGTCTGCTGTCATAATTTTTACTACATGTACAAGCAGACAAATTTGAGTATATTTAGTTTTCTTTTTACACGATTATGTCATGCTACATGATTTTTGTTTCACTTCCGTTGTCGAACATTGCGGAATAGTTTAGATAGAAAGCCAAACGAAGAGCAGGCACTACAGAGCGAGCGTATATAAACCACTTTAGCAAGAACAATGGAGCATGTAATCGTGCACGCGTGGACAAAGCATTCCCCAAACGCTGCAACTGGTGTCCCCGAAAGCCGAATTATGTAAATGTAAGCGACGCACCAGCCAATCGCATGCGAGACCCTGCGCCGTAGCAACGCTGAGGATATTGGCGCGGCGTTCGAAAGAAGCTCGAAACTGACGAGTGCGATCAAACATAGGGTGTTTAAAATTCCATTTTCGATAGGAAAAACTTAGTCTTATGCTATGAAATTTAGTGTAGCTGTAGAAAACATATCAAAGATTCGATTTCTGCAAAAAACCTAAATCGACAAAAATAATGGTCAAAATCTTTGTACCCCGCCTAGGAGGGAATTTGCTCTTGCGACTTTTGCCTGAAACCGTTGTCGCGTGTCACAAATATTGTTCATAAAAAATAAAATATTGTTTCATTTCAGTATACAGTTTCCATTCCTCTTCATTAGTTGTCCTCTTCATCTTAACAATCTTCTCAGCTTCATCCTGACATTTCTTATTCTTCCCCTTATCTTCACATTTTCATCTCTTCCACCCCTGAGCTACTTTTTCCTTTATTCTTCTCTTCTCAATCTTCTTCTTTTCCTTCTTCTGATCTTTCTTTGATTCTTCTACCTTTTTTTCTCATGTTATCTCTTCTTCCTCCTCATTTTTTCTATCACCCTCCCCCCCCCCCACTCCAGGAATTCCTTTTTCATATACAGTTCATTCAATTAAAAGACTTTGGATTATTCCAAGGTGGCACCTTGTACTGCATTATCTGACAGCTTTTAGTGTGATTCTTGCAGTTAATCACAGAGAGTGAATAAGCAATCAACTACTTGATATAAATTTCCCAAACCCATGGTCTCCGGTTCTAGGCTTTCTGTAGCAGTAAAAAGGTAAGGTTTCTTAAGATATATGAAGAATTTGAATGCAAAAACAGATGCTATTTCTAAAGTTTTTTTTTTGTTTTTTTTTAAAGTAAGGTCATTGTCAAATGGAGAAGAGTTACATCTTTTCAATGATACTGCACGTGTTACATAAAAAGGGATGTTTGAAGATGTCGTTAAAATGATCACATTCAATTTCAATTGTTGTCTTTTTCAGCACCTTCAGTCTCAAATATCTCAAGTTGATAAAAATGGATATATCAGTTTTTGCTATGCAACTCTTCTTATAATACAATGTTATATTGATTTTATAGTGAAAGCAGAAAGGTTCTTCAGTGTATGTTGCTGAATAGTTAAATAGTAAAACTCACTGAACATTTCAGTTTACATCACACAATACATTCATAAGTTCTGAACTGGTAATGTTTTGGTTTATTCTGTGAACCTGTCTTTCTAGATGGCAATTCTATGGGTATATGCTTGATGTCACAGTTGTAGAACAGAGGAGGATAATGTAGAGGTATTTCATGAATATTCTTTTTAATGTAGAACCTTATAAAGACTGCTTGACTTATCTGCTCCATAAGGCATGGAAAGTAATATTTGCCAGAACACATCTTTAGTAAAGTAAAAGGTAATGGAAATGTGTATTTTTCAATATTAAAAAAGATGAAGATTATATTTCAGCTACCAAGTATTTATATTACCAACCTGTCAGCTCTTGTCAGCTCAATTTGGCACATTTCTAGTATGAGACCTCCCAAAGACGTGTTTGATTTCTTTCTTTCCTTGCTCTTTTCTTACGTACGTGTTCCAAAATGTCTAGTGTATTTCCTTGTGAAAACTGGTTTTCTTGAAGATTTTAAATTCTACAGTGTGAACATAGCTGATGAAACATGGACTGAAAAAGGAGGGGGGGGGGATGTTCAGTGGGGCTTGCACAGTTACCCGTATGAGACAAGGTGCTAAGGCAAGGGTCATGGGGATAGGGAAATGAACTCATTAGTTCTACATCACTGGCAGTTGCCCCTTGGTAGTCATTCTCACCTATCTGTAAGTGCATTAACCCATCTTCTTCTGCCCACCTCCTGACCCCCCCCCCCCCCCCCCCCCCACTGCCCATCCTGTTCAATTGATTCTCTCTGTAAACCCAATGCAGTAAGATAAGGGAAGGGTGCTTGGGGTTATTAAACATGGAATCAGCGTGATGTCATCATAAAGTCATGCAAAAATTACTCATCACCTGTTCAATTACATCAATTCACTCATTTAGGGCGTTTACTCCGAGGCAACCTACCATTGTATGCTTATTTCAGCGGTTTGAAAATTCATGAATCGAGTCATGCATCAGCAGTCGTATAGGTATGACATCAGGTATTCCATGCCTAGTCATTCATTCTTTGGTACACATAGAGCGGTTACACACGGTCAAAAATTCGTCATTTGAATGATGATTCAGTGAAAAATAATTCTAATGACAAATTTTTAGTACGTGTGGAAGCAAATTAGAATCACGAATGCTAATCACAGTCACGAATTCAAATTCTAGTCCGGAGGTGAATTCCAGTGAAGTTTCACTCAAATTACGGTGCGAAATTTGCGTGTGTAATGCTTGACCTCCAAAACATCTTTTGAGGGGCGGAGCTTACGTGACCTTTCAAACACTTCCGTAGATAATACGCGCGCCGCATGCATGCACTCGATCGTACGTTTTGATTGACAAGTCACCAAGGATTACGTAGCGCCTTAGCTCGAGAATTCGAATTCTAATCACAGTTTTCGAGTTTTCGTGTGTAAGGTCCGATAATTCTAAAGACGAATTGCAATCATCATTACAATGATGATTCAAGTTACGAATTTTCTCTCGTGTGTAACCGATCATAGACACACTGGAAGGTTGATGCAGATCTCGAGGGGCTCATTCCTCCACAGTTCCCTCCATCCACTCCATGTCTGTCTGCAGGGAAGAACATTCCTCTCTCTGACTCCATCTCCATGTCTTTGTTATCAGAACATGATTCATGTCGTAGCCGTGGTGACCCAAGCCTGCTGAGGGTGAAGGGGTGCATGTCTTCACCTGTTTCCACTGAGTGGTACTCAAACCAGTCCGGTAGTTGGTAGATGCAATCACGTTCTCACTTCACGTGCACCCCATCACGATCCCACCCGAGCATCTCGTCTCGTATAAGCTTTGAAATCCTCGGAGTACATTGTTGAGCGTTTTGTCACGTTTTGTTTTTCTTTCAGTCTTTTTGAAAATTATCATCTTTCTTTATTTTCATAGCATCTGTTGGGTGGGTAGAGGAAGGGGGGGGGGAATGAGGGACTTATCGTCATCATGGGATGGGAGGGGGGATGATTCAGAGTGTAATGGCCAGGGGGATGGTAGGACTGCCTGCAGGCATGATTTGCTACCAGGGAAATTAGCTTTTGCACCCCTCTCTCCTGTGACAGGCTCAGCTAGACCCATTATGATTAACTCCCAGCGCCAGGTGAATTTATGACTCTGGGGTGGCTGTGACTGTTGGCAGACTGGCTGCGACCGACCGACCGTCATTTGCAACTTACTAGACAGGAGATGAAGAAGGCTCTCGGAATATATACCTGGGCAGATTATATCACTATATGATTATGAGGAAACATCTCATTTATCTGCTGGAGCATTGCGGGAAATATTGTTGTGGGATGTTACTTAGTTTTCACAGTAGAAATTGTTTCATGAAATCCCTGTATTGCCATATATGCATCCATTGTACTAGTTGTCTTAATGCTGATATATTAACATCATATAAATCCATTTTAATTCTCTTTTTTACCCTCTGGACATATTTCATTTGCAGCCATAGATTTTGCTGGGAAGATATTCCAAAAGGCTGTGAATTGTATATAAACATTTCATAGGGTAATCATAATACACATGCAGGCCTAATGGTAGACATTGATCTTTCTGCATTATGATGCAATATCATAGCATCAGTACTTAAAGGGAAGATAAACCCCAAGAACAATGTGGATCGAGTGAAAGCAGTAACATTAGTAGAACACATCAAAGAAAGTTTGAGGAAAATCGGACAATCGATGCAAAAGTTATGAATTTTTAAAGTTTTGGTGTTGGAACCGCTGGATGAGGAGACTACTAGAGGATATGACGTATGAGTGGACAACAATTCAAAGAAAATATAAAGGAAATTCAACAAAAATTCACTTTTCTAGAATTATGAAAGAGCAGTGGACCAACCGCTTTCAGAAAGCAAGGGGAATAATTGCTACCCTTAACATATGTCAATATCAAGTTGATGGAATTTGTAATTTTCATGAAAAATTGATTTTTGTAGTATTTTCTTTATATTTTCTTGGTATTGTTGTCCACTCATACGTCATAACCTCCAGTAGTCTCCTCATCCAGCGGTTCCAACATCAAAACTTTAAAAATTCATAACTTTTGCATCGATTGTCCGATTTTCTTCAAACTTTCACTGATGTGTTCTAATAATGTTGCTGCTTTCACTCAATCCACATTGTTCTTGGGGTTTATCTTCCCTTTAATAAAAGTTTATGTCAAATTATCATTTGGAGACCCACATAAGAGTTCATAAGAGCGAGGACATTATTATTGTGTAAAGATTACTACCTCAGTCTCAAATATTATCATTCATCTGAATGCCCTTCAGCGGGCATGAATTCCCACAAAATTTTTGGTTGTCTTTCTGTGTGGCTGTTCATCCATGCATCATTACCCTGTGTCATTACAGTTTCCATTGTACATAGATACGTATCACCAGTATAGTTCAAACTTTACAATATCTGGGGAGTGTTTCACAAAGCTGTTCTTAAAGTTACGAACAACTTGAGAAATGAGTGGAACACGTTCTGATGTGCTATATTTCAAGGAATTCTTAAGTCGTTCTTAAGTCATTCGTAACTTTAAGAACAGCTTTATGAAACACCCCCCCCCCCCTGGCCTCTGCCTGTTTCGTCTTTATTGTAGGTGTAAAATGACTTACCACTTTATATAAAGCCACCAGTCAATTTTAATGAAAGTTGCACTTGTTTAATCTTGTTTAAACAAATTTCAGATATGATTTGTTTACATAAATTTGGACTTGTAAAGAAATGAGTTTGTATAGTGAGCCACTGTGGCACAACATTTTACTTCCAGTGGAAGCAAAGCAAATTCTTGTTCTCCCAAGATGAAGTGACAGACATAAAAATCATTTGTTGACAATTCATGAAGATGTGTTAAGCGATGAGCCTCCCCAACTTGTCTGATATAATTGAAGCTTTCACCCATAATCGCAGTTCAGTCATTTCTGGGAACAAGCCAACTGCATTCTTTTGAGCTGAACAATAACTTTTGCACACACTGGAGCTGAAAGGATGGCAGGAGTCAAATATGTATCTGTTTCAGAGACAATGCACTGAATGTTTCACAAGTTTGGCTCGCTATACGTTCCCCCAATGTCAACATGCATTGGCAGCTGTGACAATGGTAATGCGCCGCTGTGCAGCATGTGCAAATGTCTGTCCGAGACAATATTTGGAAGAATTTGCAAGAAGTATGGCATTTCAATATTTGGCAGTGTGCAACCTCTGTGTCTACTCTCTGCTGCCAGTCTCTACTCAATCGTGAGTGCGTCATCTGCAAACTGATGTCACCCCCATTCACACGTTTCTAGTTCGTCAATGTGAGTTCGCTGAAGCGTGGAGATGTCTACAACCTAACCCCAACTCCAGTCAGAGAGAGGGAGACTGCCATACATACAATCACGGAGCAGGATCACAAAAGAGGATGTTAAGGTCTGTCGGTCTTGTGTAGACTTTTGGCTTACTGTGAAAGGACACCGGTTATCCGTACAATGGGGATTACATGTACACAACATGACGAGAGCTAATTCATTACAGCCGACTTTTTTCAAAGTCTTGTAGGCAGCGCTATGAACTTGGAATGATTAGCGCTTCCATTAAAACTTGAGCCTTCAGTCAGCACCGATTGGATCACGGTCACACTCAACTAATCACAGTTTATAGTTTGCCATCATCTGTGAGTGAGAAATCCGCAGCGAAGGTCTCGCATCGCTTGGGCAACTTATTGATTTTTTTTCTTTACCCCTCTACACTGCCACAGGAATTGGCATGCATTCTGTTGTAAAACTTCACCCCAGCGATGTTATGCACTCTCTCTCTCCTCTGTCGCGGCAACATCGGTTGTGGAATTTTGTCAATAAGTTTTGCTAATGCTACGAGCTCTGCACACACACACATGTGATATGTTCTTCTTGGAACAATCTTCTTGAAGGCAGTCTTCAAGACAGCATTTTGACATAGATAAGTCTATGGATTCTGTGATCTGCTGACTCCCCCCCCCCCCCCCCCACCCCACATGCCTGTCTGGATATATACATGTACCTGCATCTACACGGGGATAATGCAAAGACTTACCGTGGGAATTGGCAAGCCAGGATTCATCTGTGTCGGTGACAGTGACATTTAAAAGAAGATCGCAGGGCTAATGAGAAGGAGTGGGTGTCTGATATTCTCTGGCTGAAGACTGAGACAGTGACACAGAGAGAGAGAGAGAGAGAGAGATAGGGAGAGAGGGAGGGAGTATATGTTCAGTAGGTGGATATGATGCTTCGCGGGACAGCGGCGGACAATTAACTTCACAGAGCGATAGAGTGCGAGTAGGCCTTCATTATGATCTGAGAGTGGAGTGCCCTTGGAGATACCATTTGCGCTCATCATCACTTCTGAAGACATTTATCTTATCTCTGTGAAGCCAGTAGTCCAGGAGGGAAATATATGTGATGATATATTTCAGCCCAGTGCTCCAACAGCCAGCATCTGTTGTGTTTACATCTGCACAGCGCTGTCATCACTATAGAGTGTGCTCCTGTGTGTGTGTGTGTACACCTTGAGCCCTGTGCTTGTAAGGTGCAGCGATCGTGCAAAGACATCCCGCCAGAGAGATGCTGATGATGTTGCATCCGATGATGGTGCCTGTTAGGATCGCATCTTTGCCCCCATCAACATGGGAATGAATTTCTATAGCCTACTGATCGGAAAAGGATTCCGGAGAGCAGCGTGGATCAGTGGCCGTCTCATTCATCCGTAAAGTGTACAGGTTGTGCTTTGTTTACTTCGGTGAATTACACATACAGTTTGTGCTTTGTTTACTTCGGTGAATTACACATAAAATAGGTGGATATGGATCTGGAATGGCTGAATGAATTTGTAAACTTTTGATGCAGAGCAGCTGTGGATCATATACAGTCTTTTGATATGAGTAATATCTATACCCCCATGTCATTATGCTGGGAGTGAATGCTGTGGTCTAACATTCTGTGGATGAAGCAACAATGAGTCATGTTATAGTCCAGTGATTACCTTGATCCAATGAAGGTTTTATTGTGTTTTTCGCCGAATACACATGTGTAACCCTCATCCATATTACTGGTAAAAGTCTGAAGCTACGATTAAGCAATTTGCAGTAGCTTAGGAGGCACATGAGGGCAGTTCTATGTCAGGTATGATGGGATAATGTCCAAGTGAACTGCAGGCTGTTTTTTATTTAAAGTGTACCTCTACTAGATTAGATTTGGACCATAAGCGATACAGTGTGTATGTGTGTGTGTGTTGGGAGGGAAAAGAACGACTCTGGCATTTCGAGTTTCCTCTCTGGCATTTCAAGCTCTCATTCTCTCTCACTGGCGGTCTCAGAGGATGCCCGGGACTGGTACAGATTAAAAACAGAACGCAATCGAGATGAGAGCACAAGCCGAGTACACACAGTGATTTTGTACTACTACAATACTGGAGTTTTGCAGTTGAAAACCTGTACGCACTGCCTTGAGTTTGATACTTTTTACTTGCCTCAAAGACCAGGCGGTGCTGTTGCTACTTTTGTAAAAAGCCACATGGAATTTCTCAGATGCCGTGCAGATATGTGATAGTTGACATGTGATGTACGGACAAACTGGTTGGATATCAGGATTACTACACGGTCACACACAAGATGGATAATTTCCAGGATTTAGCCTTTCAGGCAGTTCTGCGGTAAGTATATCGTGCTGTGTTTGTTTGTGTGTGTGGGTGTATGTGCATATTGATATGTTTCTATATCTGCTTTTGTGTTTATCTTCTATTTCAGTTGTGATGCATGTGATATTTTGATCAAGGTCACAGATTAGAAAGTAACACTATGCAAATGTTGTCAAACTGTAAGTTTGATACAGAGAAGAAGAAAAAAATTGTGCAAATTTAAAAAAAAAAAAACAGAGGAAAACAATTTTAAGCCATGATCACTGGAAGCAGTGGTATTGATTTCTTGTTCCAGAAATCTATTCTCCTTCCCCCCCCCCCCCCCCATTTGACGCCTATGACTGGGGCCATTCATCACTCAGTCCCCCTCGGTTGGTAACAGATCCGGTCTTCAGCCAATATCCCAGTAGATTCAAGCCGCGCCGAGATGATCCAAATCTCAGGAGGTGTATCATTGGTGCATTTTAATGACATTGCATCAATGACAATGTTATTTTGAATGCAGAGCTTGTGTACCTGTTATACAGTATATATATATATTTTTTTTTTTCTAGGATGATATGGATTTATGTTTCATCCAACAATGTGCCAGTAATTGAGCTTGAGTTCATGCTATGAATAATGTGGACGTGCACTAAACTTACATCATATTCTATTCATGTTCTATTGTAACAGAGACACTCTTCTTCTTTTCCTTTTTTTGAGGAGCACATTCAATAGGATGAAAATATTTTTCTATCAACATTTGACTGCAATATTCTTGTAAGTCTTGATTGAATTTGCTAAATGATTAAGAGGCAACAGAGCATTCTCCAATGGAAGGGGGAGGGGCAAGTATTCAGGCAAATTTCATGTTTGCAGTGGATAATATTTAGCAAAGTAAGAACATCTGAAGGAATTTTGAATCATGCGTGAAAATCAGTAGATTATCAGACATGGGTATCATTTGGTATATTAAATCCATATATTAAATCCATATTTTCCATTGTCCTCTGACTGTAACATAGGCTGTGAGGTCATTTGCGTAGATTTCTGCTTCTTTTTTTTTTTACACGTATGCAAGCAAAAATCTCACCATTTGTGGAAATTTATTTCCTCCTTCACGACTTCATCTACAGAGTATCAAGCATATATGGTAGTAATGCCTTTTTCCATGAAGAATAGTGATTTTGCCAATTGAAGTTTGAGAAAATCAAGCTACTATGATGATGTAAAAACAGAAATAAAGAGAAATATAGGAATAGATTGTCTTAATATCATAGTAGAGACTTTTTTGTCTGACCCCTGCAAGTAGTTTTTGATACACTTAGTTCCTAAGTTCCTAATTTACTCTCAGCCAGCTTTTTATGTTATTAGATAATTGCATATATATGTGGATAGAAACATTAAAGCCATAATCTGTGAATGAAGAATTAAAAGATACTGTTCATTTACAACAGTGAGAGCTGTAAAATATGTAGGTATGCTTCACCATAGAATTAACGTAGCACATTCTGTTTTCATGTATTAAAGGTCAACTCTATGTATAGTAACTGGAAGCACCTAAAATTCAAGCATGTCAGATGCTTTTATGCTGTGTACAAGATACACTTCATCTTTCAGATCATTATCAAAATGTTACTTGTCTGTCACATTTGAAGTCTGTGGATAAGAACTAGAAGTATTTCTACACATGTAGTCAGATTTTTCAGTAGGTGCAGGTAGGCTACAAACGTATAATCATCTGCGAAGGTTTCTTTGCTGTAGGTTTTCTTTTTCATAGAAGAAGCCAAATGTATGCATGAAGACAGCGGCAAGATCTTCTCCACATGAATGCCAAATTCCTAATAAGAGCGTGAATAGCCAGTGCTGATCAATGACAGCCCTTTAATGTTGATAATAAGCCCGGCCAGGTTTGTGTCCCGGTCATTATTGATTATTGACATCATAGCATTCTAATACGGTGACCCCAATCTTCAGCGCACGTCCGTGTACGATGTGTGTTGTACATAAGCCCCATGCTTTCCTGCCTTAAAAACTCTCCTTGCCTGTGTATGCCATAAGGTATCAGTCCGTGTCTAAAGCTGTGCAGGACAATTTGTTTCTCTTTTCTCTTGTTTCGGTCACAACTGAATAATCGATGTGCCAGGCTTCCAAAACTACTGAAGTAGTTATAAGAGTGACTGCTCATTATGAAACCTAGTGTGGCTAGATATTGTATGCAGCTTGTATCTTGCTACATTTCAAATTTTGTCAATTTCACATTTCAGCCAGTTGAAATTGAAGAAATTAGCAACACACCAAAGTATTGCACTCCCAACACATTGCAATATTTTAAGGCAACAAATTGCAAACTCTTCTCTTGAAAAACAGTAATGCTTATCTCTCATTCTGTCGCTATGGTCTGTTGCTGCTTTTAACTGCATACCATGTGATGAGCAATCCATCAATCAGATAGCTGGAATCTTTTCAGGATTTGTATAATATAATTATCAATCTAGTTCCCCACCTACTGGCACAGTCAAGATGGGGACTGTGTGCATCTATAGGGATATTTTCTTAGAAATAGTGACGTAAGCGTGACGGGAGTGTGCTCATAGTAGCCTTCTTACTCCTCCTATGGTGATATGCGAAGTAGATCTCTCTGTTTACCTTCCCCACTCTGAATAAAGCAGTGAAGTGGCACGCTACGTCAAGAGCATCCACGTTGTGTGAAACATATCATGCGATATGTCTGTGTGTCTCTTTTGTGCATGTGTGTTTGTATATAATACAGGTGTGTTGTGTATGTGCGTGTGTCTGCGTGTTTGTATAAATGTGTAGGCGTACCGTATACGATAACCCAAGCTCGAGTAAGTTCCACCAAACCAACCCCCATCCCCCAAGGGACTGCGAGAACCGTGGATATTACAGGAAAGAGGCGCGAAGATGGCATGAATCCGAGATGAGCGATTGTCGTCTCCAACAGATATTTACCCCAAGGGACCGAAAGGAAGAAAAAAAAAATGGTCTGTGAGAACAGAAGAAAGGGAGGCAAAATTCCCCCAAGGTGTGAAGAATGAAGATGAAAAGACAGAAGATGATGGTTGATAAAAGAAGAGAAGAAGATGGAGGGCGTAGGAGGAGGAAGAGGAAGTGACGGAGAGATGATAGAGAGACTGAAAGGAAAAAAAAAAACAGGAGAGAGATAGAGGAGACAATTTGTAGCAAGTGCGAATCCATCAAAGTCGTCGGAGCAGAAAGCAAAGTCTGCATTCGGCGGAAAGAGCAATCTGTCTTTATTTACATATTCACTGGTGGCACGTTGTCGTGGTAGGGCCCCCGCATTTTGCAGGGTGACAGATTGTAGGCAAGTTTTCCTTTTTTACCGGAGGCAGAATGAAAGGAGTGGTAGCATGCACTATGTGTTGGGTGTAACCATAATCCCTTTGAAGTAGAATAATTATGAATATTTCATCAACATTATGATGATGGAATGTGGGACGATTCTTACCCCCTCTGTGTAGCGATAAGATTTACAAGTGGTTTTTTAGGGCCATCCGACATGTGTAGAAACGTTATAGCAGGAGTGGCTCACAGTTATTGAAAAAAACAGGAGATATGCTATCAAGCTTTGATTCTAGCGATCTATTGTGAAAAGCTTTATGATATGGAATTTTGTGTAATACCACTAATAAAGTGGTGCAATTGTATGAGGCTCCTCAGTTCAAAACATATTGCCATTCTAGGCTGTCAGTTACAAATTCCACAGAATGACGAGTAATACCAGAACAGAATGGAATGCCATCCTACCTTTTCAATTGTATCATGTATGTTTTCCTATTCAATGCATTTGAATTATCAGGTTTTTTTTGACCTGTCACCTTCAATGTCATGTTACTGGGTGTGAATTTAGTATCTAAAGCAATGGCATTATTGCAGTGAATATACAGCAAGATACAGAATATAATTGAACAGCATTATTATAGAAATCACTGGCTATGACAAAGAATATACAAACAGTTTTTGTCCTAGAAGGGACTGTTACTTTAATGGTTATAGAATCAGCCATAATTCTTGTCATTGTTTTTGGCCAGTAAACGCTGCATAGTCAATAAAACACACACATGCACACTTTATTCATACATAAAACAAAAACAAATACACACACACACACACACACACACAATAAAATGAAGCGCTCATGAATTATTGTTGCAACGGTTATGCCCAGGGAGGCGATATTCAATGGGGGAAAAAAAAGAGAAGAAGTGCAGTTTGCCAGGGCATCATTTAGTCTGAAATATTGGCAAGGACATATCATTTATTCTTTCATCTCTCTCTCCATTTTCTCTCACTCTCCCCATGCCTATCAAAAGGGCATTGCTCTCTTCAAAGTAAGGTACCTTAATAACGGTTTGACCTCAATAGATCCAAATAACTTTCACAGGGAACAATATCAAGTTTGGTTTGGAGATTAAAGTTCATAGATCTAATAATTATATGGAGTGCTCTTTGAAGATGAGGAATATCTTTTTTATACAGTTAGTTTGCAAGTGGGTCATCTTCCCGTAGGCATAGAAAATGAATAGACATATAGATAGCAAGTTCATCTGTTTCTCTTTGCAGTCATGTCATTTGCAGTCATTTAGTATATCTATAGTGTAGTGACCAGTTATGATATTTCAACCCTATGGTTTCTCATTGAAACCATGTCTTTCAGTGCAGTAGACATCATCTGTAAGTTGACTTTAACATGTAGAATGAAATAGAAAAAAGAAAATAGTGAAAAATTGCTCTCAAATTAGACCTGAGATAAGAAATACTGTGAAACAAGAAATATTCGCCGCATGAAATTTTTCACAAATTGCCACTGGAAGTCAATGCATATAGTGTAGACAAGAACTCTCATATGCATATTAATTTTGCAAATCTTGGATCTCACAAAATTTGTGAAATCAAAATGCTTTCAAACATTTCTTATTTTACAGTATATTGAATTATAAGGTGTTGCATGTTTTCCTAGAAGGATGATATTTGTTGCAGCCATTTTAGTGTAATAAATGAGGAGATACTAAGTTTCGTTGCCTTATACTCTTCTTCCTTCTGCTTGTGCCTGAAAGTATTGTCTACGCTGACACAACATTGAAATAAAGATAAATAGTCCCCAAAATCATCAAAATTTCAGAGAATCTCTTTCACAGTTTCTTTTTAGATGTTGCAAATTGTGGGAAGCCAGAGGTGCTAATAAACATTCTGTCATCTCCTAGTCAACTGTCCATCTTCTGATGCATTTCGGTCGGGCAATCTGATGTTAATCATTGTTATGCATTTGTTTTGAATGACAAGCATAGAATTGTAATTTTTCTCTCTGTCTGTATGTTTATCTTTTTTTTCCATTTTTTCTCTTTTTTTGGTGACTTTTTTTTGATGGAAGAGGGGGGCTTTGGTATGACACGGTAGATGCCCCAAATATGACAGGAGGCGGTTGAGGTTGACGAGTCATTTGCAACGGTTTGAAGGAGTGAAATTCTATCCTCCGGGCTTCGAGATGAGACTCTGGGTTGGAATTGACAGGTGTGACGGCAATGCCTCCCACTCATTTACGCTCTCATGCTCTCTCTCTCTCTCTTTCTCTCTCTGGTCAAAATTCTGGAATCACTGTATCATCTGACTTCATTTACTGTTGTCTGACAGGTGTAGGAAATCTAGAAAGTGTTAGTACAGGTTTATCACCTTTCATGGGAACTTTTCAAGTAATTTCTAACTATGTATATGCATACAAGCCAATGCAAAGTTTTGATGTTTCTATTCTGAATTTTGTAATTGAATTCAAGATGATTTTAGGATGATGCTTTCGTATAGTCTCATGTCAAAGCATGCACAATGTACGTGGAATGTTACTATGGTGCTATGAAACATTTTTCTATATGAATAATTTCATGTGTTTGTAAGAAAAAAAGAAGATTTAGATTTCAGTCATCAAATTGTTGTCGATTAGGGTGTAGAATATCATGCTTACAGAAGTTTTGTTTGTACATGTAGGTCTGCTGCCTAATGTCATTGGCTTGTAGCAGAACTGTCCCAGAAAAGCTTCATGGATGTTGAGAAAATGGCACTCTGGCCATTTCAGAGACCTGAACAGATTGAGAACAAAAATAGTAAAGATGAACACAGATATTTCAAATTTCACATATGTTGTATATATTTTGAAAAGGCACATTGTATCAAGCTGTATACCACAGCTTCACAGAGCTGTATGATATTGGCTTGTGAAGAGGATTTTGTTCACTTCTCTCCTTGTACCCCAATGTCACAATATTTGCCAAGTTATTTCAAAGTACATGTACCTCTTGTTGATGAGTGTATAAGACACTGCGTCATGACGTACAGCCTGTTTTTGAATTGTCCATCTGGAAACCTGACAAGTTTCCATGAGGATGATTGTGTTTTCTGGGCACCCCTTTCATGTTTGATGAATGCGAAAAACTTGGCATTGATGCTGATACATGAGACCCAGCAATGGCCATGCAAAGGGGTTGTTTTTCTTAGTCATGGACGCAGCAAAAGACATACTGGCCTTCAGAAAAGTATGATGAACGCCTTCAGTGTAGAAGCAGAATGGCACAAGCTCAATGCACAAGTGTGCAGTGGTTCTTTTAACCTGTTGAGGACGGACTGATTTTGTTGTATTAAACAGGCATTTCCCATAGATGCCTGCCCGGACTTGTCTTCAACGGGCTAAAACTCTTATGTTACCTGTTTGATCCCTTTACAGATGCCAGAAAAGGCTATCATGTACCAAAATACTCCCACCAAAAAAAAAAAAAAAAAACAACAACAACAACAAACAAAAACAAAAACAAAAAACTCCCCACTAAATTAATAGAAAAAGAAGGTAGACTATGAAGCTGGATGGGAACATCTACTTTAGAGAAATTGTCAGTGGTATATACCTCAAAAGAAAATGAAACTTGCTTCTTTTTTCTTTGTTGGACACAAATTTATCAAACTATATCTTGACTGATCTTGAGCCAAGAAATGTTGGAGGTAAAGTAAAGCTCTGCCTGAAGAAATGAAAATGAATAAAAGACTAAAAAAAATCACCAACTGCACCACATAGTTCACATCAAAGCATTAGCACAGGAAATAGCCATGAATTTAAATACCTGAGTGAAGTGGTCTATTGTGAAACTTCAGTGAGGCCTGTCTCATTTGTTCTTTGTGGTTTCTCAAAAACTATGGACGAACCTGAAGAGTGGTTATGCCACAGTGTCAAAGGTACGCTAGCCGTGCATGGCTTTTGCCTTTATTGACGGCCAATCACCTCACCTGTCACCGACGCCAATCATCGCACTTGTCACGTTTACCTGGCTCAGTAGATGGGAGAAAGTTAGGATATGGGATTTTTTTATCTCTAAATGTTTGTCTGTCTGTCTGCTGTCTTTGTCTGGGGGAAAGGGTGAGGAGGATGGGGTAGGTCAAAGGTTAACGGGGGGGGGGGGGGGGGGGGAAACTTGGCAGGTAGTCACATCAGAATTGATTTGTGATCGCCAGGGATCCATCATGGGGCTTTTCTGTTTGTTTGGATCCGAGGCCTTACATAGTATATCACTATCTGGCAAACCTTGATCAAAGGTGACCCAATATACCATACTATGTGTATGATTTGTTGAAATCAAGTATTAAAGAAAGCCAGCTCTTCCCTACCTAACATATCACTCTTGTCAGACTTGCTTTCTTTTTCCTTGTTTTTCCCTTTCCTGAAAGGGGAAGGATGATTCAGAGGAGTAACAAATTATCTCAGTTATACCCCCCCCCCCAATTATTTTTAATTGCCAACAGATAAACAGTAAATGGCAGTCCTGTTCATTTGCTTTTCTCTGCATAAGAGCTGGAAGTCATTTTGTTTGCTAAAATTTATGTGTAGGGGATGTGTTAGGTCTTGATGTAGCATTACTGATTCTACTGCTTGGATATATTTCATATCTTTAAAAATTCATTCACTACATCGGGCCTGAATAAGAATGGGACAGTTTAGTCAGGGAGGTGGAAGAGAAAAGCCCTTCCCTGGTTTGGTCTTGTGATGGGAAAATGCTGTCTTCCTGTTCTGCTGAGCCCGAACCACAAGCCCCACGGACAAAAGGCCCTCAAGGTGTATTCATAGGTCTCCTAGAAATTAGAATGAAACAACTCTTGATGAAAAGTAGAGCATCAAGGGCCAGTTTTCGGGCCTTTAAAGGACAAGTCCACTTTCATAGACATGTGGATTGAGTGAATGCAGCAATATAATAGTTGAACACATCAGTGAGGGTTTGAGGAAAATTGGACAACCCGTTAAAAAGTTATGAATTTTTGAAGTTTCTGCTCAGTCACTGCTGGATGAGAAGACTACTACAGCCTGTGATGTCATATGTGTACAATGATATAAAGAAAACATAAAGAAAATTCAACATATTTTCACTTTTCTCGCATAAAAAAAAAGAACACTTGACTTGCCTCTTTCAGAAGGCAGGGGGAATAATATTACCCTTAACAGATGTCAGCGACAAGTCGAGGAAAATAATGTGCACAATTTTCAAAAAATAAAATTATGTGAAATTCTCTTTTTCTTTCCTTATATTTCATTATATCGTTGTATGCATTCGACATCATACACTGTAGTAGTCTTCTCATCCAGCTGTGACTGCACAGACACTTTAAAAATTCATAACTTGTGAATGGATTGTCCAATTTTCCCCGAACTCTCACTGATGTGTTCTACAATAATATTGCTGCATTCACTCATTCCACATGTATATGAAGGTCGGCTTGTCCTTTAATTCATATCTGTACCAGACAAGGCTGTAACAAACTGGGGAGTGAAAAATAATGCAGACAAAAAGGGAAGTGGCATTGACCCGTCACAACCTCGTTATAGGACCTGCTCTCTTTTATTTCTTTCTTTTACATGGGACCTGAACTCTTGTGGGGTGGGGGAGAGGTGGCTGTGCAGCAGGGAGAAAGGTATCCCTTCCTTCCACTGTCAGTCCCAATCAAGCGTGTTTGAAGATGACGTCTCAACTAACTGCTCCATTACCAACCGGCTGTGCGTGTGTGTGTGTGTGTGTGTGTGTGTGTGTGTGTGTGTGTGTGTGTGTGACTGGATCGCATCTGTTTTGAATCAGGCTGCGTTCACACAAGGAGGTACTAGTGAACAGTACCTCCTTGGTTCACACTCCCTTTGCTGTCGCAAAAATAATTCAGTTTACATTTTCATTTCATTTATTCATTTTCATTTTCAATGGGGGGGGGGATGTATTTAAAGGGGGGCTGAGCTTTTGAACCCAGTAGAATCTTTGTCAGAGGCAAAATGACAAAAAAATAAAAATAAAAAAAGTAAATGTACAAATGCCATCAGGTCAGTGGTACATCCTTCATAAAATTAAGTTTGCACAATCTGATAGTGCCTGTTGATTTCTGCAGTAAACCAAGACAGCTTCCAAACCGATGTACTCCGGTAAATGCTTGTGAACAATGTTTCCAAGACTGAAGAAGACATAAATCTTGCTCTTTTGGTTAGTTGAAAAGTTACTTCATCCCTTTTAATTTATTTCATTCTGATATGAATTTGAGAAAAACAAAAAAACAAACAAAAGTATGTAATCATTAAGATATCAAAACAATTCATTTGTACATTTCAAGTCATGGTATGTTTCTGGGAATTATGATATATTTTGATGAGGCCACATTTAGCTCATGATAAGTTTTGAGTTTTGAGTGTTTTTTTTTTTGTTTTTTTTTGGTTTGCTTTTGTTATTACATGTACAGTTGTTTTTGGGTGTTATCCCAGAAATGACAGATACTCCATGAGGGTAGCCTAGCCCTGGTTTTTTCATCCCATCTGCCATGGAATTCAGCCAACATGTCGTATTGTCAAATCGAACAACTCATCATTTGGAGTGAGTGTATTTTGGTGTGAGAAGCAAAGCAAAATTGTTCCAGGCTTTAGCTGAATCACTTGGAAAGCCAAATTTTGTCATAGTCGCTTGTAGTCTTTGTACTGTCACAAAGTTTGGCCAGCACATTAGAATGTAGTGGTATTGCAAGACAAGTGAATGATATTAAAGGGACAATATTACAGTGGCTTGGTTTAAAAAAAAAGAATAAATTGAATTGTTGAACTCTGGTGATCGGCTGTGTAATAATGCTCAAGTGGCGGGAAAAACAAGTCTAACTTCCAAGCATACAAAAGCTGTGAAAATTATGTTGTTATGATCAAGATATGATGTAATATTTATAAACAAATGTTATCAGTAAACCCTTTTTGCAATGGTTCGCAGAATGTCTATTTGAAAAAAAAAAAAGGTATTGTAAATGTTGGCCCTCAAAGTGTTGCACTTTGTAGTAGTACCTAATGATAATGTTAACAGCAGACTTTAAGGGGTAAGCTCTTGTGAGAGATGAATTATTGCTACCATCAATGATTAGCCACTGTGTGAACATATCTGTTGTAAAACAATACATTCACAGCCTGAATGCATTGACAAACCTCTCTTTTAGGATCAGTCGCAAAGACAGATCCAAAGAGAGCTAGACAGGATGTCAGACAAACACAAATATACATACTGGGTGAGAGACGGGGAGAGAACAACGTGTTTAAGTAACTGAAATTGATAGGCCCTGTATATCCATATAAGATATGATATATTGCGTGCCACCTACATGTAAACAAAACCCAAATCTGTAGAAACTTGTCAAAGATGGTATATTGTCAAGGCTACTTGTTCAAATGGAGATGTATATTGGGCAATGCATCATGCAAAAGTGTGTGTGTGTGTGTGTGTGTGTGTTTTGTTTTTTGTTTTGTTTTTTCAAAAGTAATACTCCAGTTATGTCCATACCAATATTTGGTCACGAAACTTTGTCAAAACGCTTACTGTGCAGTGGCATGTATGGGATATGTTTTCTTAGACCATCCTGGTAGCTCTGAAGGGAAAGATTGCAGTTTTTGTAGGTTTTTTTTTTTTTTTTGGTGACAGTTCTTTCACCTTTGTACATTCCATGTGACAGGCTGAACTGTGCATGTGTCAATTCTCACTCCATTGGTTATTAGAGAAACTGGTGAGTGGTCACTTGTGTGCAGCAAAATGTGTGCGAAAACTCTGACTACCGGGGTAGTGCATTATTTTGGCTTATGCAGGTGTAACACAAAGATTGCATAATGGGAATTGATATTTCAAATATGATTTGCAATCTCACTTTCTTCCCACATACTGCCCACGACAAAGAGTTACAACATTTTCACCTAAAATCAAGGTTTTCTCCTTCTTCAAGTGATCAAAGTCATCATTCAAATCTGTACCATTCTGTGAGAAAGTTTTGTTCCTCATAACAGTATGGTTGATGAGTAAAAATTCAGTATTTTGATCAATTTCAATATTTCACAGTATGCATTCTACATGTGAACAGTCTTTTACGTGCTGGAGAACCGAACACGCGCCTCAGTCCGCAGACGGCATAGTGTAGCAACAGGCTGTCGTGGTTCAGGAAGGATTTTTTAAAAAATTTTTTTATTATGGGAGCGCATCAGCTCCGGTTGCCACCAGGCTTCGGAATGATCCCGCTCCGCGATCCGTATGAAAAATGATCCGCGTTACATCTTCTTCTCTCAATAATCACATTTTAGCTCTGTGATTTTCTGGGATCTAACCCACGACCTCTCGGTTCACATATATATATATATTTTTTTTTTTTCTGCTCATCTTGCGAGAAGTCGTGGGGTTAAGTTGTTCGATTTTCTTGTTAATATATCTGGGTGTTTTTTGCCATTATTTTTTTCCATGGTTAATATCCTGGCCAGCCGTGGAATTTTGGGTCACATGGTGCGTCTGTCACCTGATCCTGCCCGCAGAGGGGGGTAATGATATTACAGGAAAGCATGTGGCATCGTTTCTGAGCAGAGCAGAGCATCCACAGGAATAGGGGGGACAGGTAGAGCGAGTTGCCTCTACATGTTGTTACATGCTGTTGAAACTGTCGTCATGGTGAAATGGGAGCTATCCAGCAAATTGCCTCACCAGGAATTCTTTCACGGATGATGCTCAAGACGAATAAGGTTGTCCCTTGGATTTACAGGCCTCCCGATAATCCTTGGAAGAACCTTCAGTCAATTAGGTCAGCCATGACAAATTTGAGGCCCAATTCTCCTTTCCTCATGTTTTTTCCAAGGATGCCTTTCTTCCATAGAGGGTGTTTATTCTAGCAGAAGACGGTAGACAAGATTGCAGAAGAGATGTAAAAGTAACTTCTGGTTGTTTTGTAGTAAAATGGGTCAATGTTAGCTTGCTTGAATTCATTGCTCATTTGACTGTACTTCGGGTGGGTGTATCTGTCATCTTCCTCCATCAAATAAACTGTTAGAATACCATCATTGTGCGAATCTCACAGGTTTATCTTTTTCCTCTTTGTATGTATTATTTCATACATTGTGTTGTCATTCTTACAGAGCAGTGAGTACAGCCAATCAAACATACACATATTGTATGACACATTTTTTATTGTGGCTATAGAAAAGTAAAAGGTCTAACAAAATTATTAATTTGACAGTTTTGATGTGTACATCAAAAAAGAGCAAAGAGAAAACTTTCTGTGTTCCTGGTAGTGGTACTGAATTGTCAGGAGGTAGTATAGATGTATACTTGCAGAGCTGTCCAGCAAAAATCTCACCCTTGCTTTACAATGTATCATCGGTATCATTTCATTTCCAGGTGAGTTATCACTGTGATGATAATGTTTACGATGAAAAAAAAAAGGAAGCATGATAATAAACATTTTTTTTTTTTTTGGTGAGGGACTGTATGTATTTTATCAGCCACCTGCTGCTGTTTTACGCAGAATTGGAGGGAGAAAAAATAACAAGGCAGCAAGATGATATATAAACATATGTCTGGAATACAGCCATCCTATATCAAAAATACTCTGCTGACTGGAGGGAGATGGGGGATTCCAGTGATGATTCATTCGGATCCCCTGGTGTGTAGGAAGTCTTGTTTGCCAACAGTCATACATCTTCCTCCCGGGCATTTAGGTTTGCTTCTAAATATTTACATTGATGGAATATACACCAAGCAAGATTGTGCGATGGGGTTGTTCATAATATAACCCAGTGCGCCCTCTGCCCGCCGCCCGCCCGGTGGGGGTAAGGGGGAAGAGTTTCATGTCTGTTCAATCTGGTCTACATTTTAATTTAGGAGGAAGCTGGAAGGGGGGGGGGGTGGGGGGATGGGGGATGGGGGTGGGGGAGAAGAGGGAGGGGATGATAGGATGGGGGGAAGTGTTTTATGTGGAATGATGCATTCAAGGAATATTGCACTAAACAGTTCAGCCATGATTTATGTACTGTGCCAAATAGTCTGGACACATAGTGTAAGCTGAGAGAGCGAGGGCAGCTTTTGATTGGGAACCACATTCATGTCCTGCAGTTCAACTTTCACACGCTGGATGTTATTGTCTGTCGTCTACATTCTTGTTTTAAAGTGGCCTGTCTCACAGTTTTCTTTGATATTCTATTTTTTTTTAGGGGGGGGGGGCAATCTTTTTGAAGTGACATTTATCATCTTGAAATGAATTGATTTCATTTGTTTTGACAAGTTGTAAATTTTTGCAACCAAATTTATAGCTCCTGAGGAGTCTTCATGCTTATCCTATGGTAGCCTGCCTTAAAATGTTGTGTTGTGGTCAATTGTGGTCAAACTTCTTGACTTGACAATTCTTGTCTGATAAAATCAAATTTATTTCAGTTATGCTGATGAAATGCAAACTTTACGAGCCAAAATTGTTGTTTTCTATTTAGAAGAGTGTTTATATGATGACAATATTCCCAGATTTCTCAATTCAGGTAAAGGAGAAGTTACTTGATAGATGATTTAGTTTATAAGAAAAAAAAACACACAATAGAATAAAGACAACAAATTACTGGTCCTAAAAATTTTGAAAGGCAGTGGCAAGTTGCGCATGCGCACTACTTACCCCCGAAAAACATATTCCTTTTTTTTTTCTGTGCATTTCCTGAAAAAAAAAAGAAAACACTGGAAAGATTCCATTTTTACTGACACATGTGCATTTCCTGCCAATAAATTGGAGAGATTGTGATTATTTTGTATACATAAAAAAACTATGGTTTTCCCATTTCACTTTTTTTTTTTTTTTTTAGTAGGCTCACTGATGGTTCTTTGCCCGTGCATTCTGTGGTTGTAACTCCACAGGTGCACAGTAGGCGTGTCTTCATCAGCCCGAAGTTCAAACTAGCGGGACATTTTGCGGTCTTGGAAAATAGCCCGATAGAGCAAATGTGCGTCTTCATCAGCTCGAACAGCCAACTTCGGGAAATTAGTCCGAAAATTGACGCATGCGCACTTTGCATCATTACTCTGCCTAGCTCGCTGGCCGAAAGTGGATTTCCCACTCAAAATCTCCTACAACACCGTATGTACGATACTACAACCAGGGAGGTGAGCAGTACAGCAAATTCTCTCCAAAGGGATATTCATAACGCTACTCTTCTGTCCAGTGACACATCTTATATGAAATGGACGAATTGCAATGTTTAAACAAATCCAAAATACACACAATCTGCAAAAATCTTTAGCTAAAGTAGAGTGGACCAAAAGAAGAAGTTTACAAAAACCCAGCTAGTATGCACAGAATCACCTCCCTGGTTTTAAAGATGTCAACAACAGTAGGCCTAGTACACACGCGTGATCCTTGAATACGCCGTGAGTGTATGCACTATACAAAATCACTAGCTTGTACATGCGCTTTCAATAGCCAGCTGGCTAACCAGAAGCGTGGAGGGATCGAGAAAATTTCGGGCTGATGGAGACGCACCCGAAATAGCGCGCTATTTCACGAATTAGCGCTCTAGCTCACGAACTAGACCAAGATTTCGGGGGAAATTTTCCCGATCAAATACCGCGCTATTTGCGTCTTCACTACACAGATAGTGCGCTATCTTGACATCGGACTAGTTTGGTAACCGCAAGATAGCGCGCTATTTTGAAACTTCGGTCTGATGAAGACACGCCTATTGTGCGTTTTCAGCACTGATGCATTTATGCAGTTGATGTTATGCACAAGGAGGCATTCACATGTTTTACTTAGCAGTGCGGGCTCGCCATTGCGGGCTTGCCTATTCGGTTTCAAGAATCTCCCGCCCGAAAAACTCAGCCGAACGTCACAACTAGGCCGAGTCGTGTTTACATACTGCCCTCTTCCTTCCGGCAGAGAATCAAGCGTCTCTCTCGTCGTCCATTTCATCCGTCTCCCAATGCATCCACCACCGACACTGTCCTCACTGGTCAGTCTGTAGTCTGGAATATCAGACTCATTTTCCACTCCGCACAGTAGAAGGATCAAGGCTATACATTACAGTTGAACCTCTATTATCCGGCCTCCCTTTATCCGGATCTCTCTATTATCCGGACGCAATCTCGCCGTGATTTTTTTTTTTATCTTTTTTAATAATTACGGGAGGAAAGGGGGATTCCCAACTCCTTGAGAACTCCTACACAAACGCACATGAATTACATATACTTGATACATTTCTTAATTATTATTTAGGTAAATCATCCCAAGAATATATAAAAGAAAATGATTTCATTCTTGAAACACGAACCTCTATTTTGGGGTCTGTTACTGAGTGTAACAATGAAAAGGTTGCAGTATACACATTACTACATGTGGTACTACAATGGGCTACATCAGTACACTGTACATGTGTATGTATATGTACATGTATAAAGCATTGAGTCTCCCGTATCCGGCCAAATCCCTTATCCGGACGAGCCCCGGTCCCGACTTGTCCGGATACGAGAGGTTCAACTGTATCAGTGCTTGATTTTTTTTCTTCTTCTTCTTCTTTTTTTTTTTTTTTTTTTTGCTGGCAGTGCCGTAACTTCTTTTATATGTGCTCATAAAGCTTCAAATTCATGTAGAAGGAGGGTTGTTTCAAGGATTGTCGGATAGCGTTCATGAAAATCAGGCAGTTAATGTTTGTCCAATGTTTATTCATACAGTCATACATATGACAGATTGCTTTCAGGTTGCAATCGAATTTGACCATCAAGAATCTTAAAAAAAAAAAAAAAACCCAAAACAACCCAAAATAAATGTTGTATAAATAGAGTGGCTTTTGAGCATTGGCAGCATTCTTCTATTTTGCAGGAGCAGATTTTGTGTAGTGACATGTCCGCAGGAAAAACTCTGTCCCGGGAGTGATTACAGAGATTATTCATGATTTCAAGATGATTTTGGCGTCATCCTCTCAATCTACGGCTTGGGGTCGGATCGAGGGCTCTGCCCTGATCGAGGGCTCTGCCCTGATCGAGGGCCTTGCCCTTCGTGGAGAGGAAGCTTCCAGGATCAGCTAGTGATGCCTGTGTCATCCGTTTGGGTCTCACAAGAAAAAAGTAACATGCACTCGCAGAATGTGTGGTAAATGAATTTACGGAAACGATTGACATTTACAGTGCATACCGAATGAGAATATTTCATCTGCTGTTGAGTGACAATGCATGTCTATGAACTCATGTGAAACTGATATTGTCAGTTCAAGGTTTGTTTGATTGTACTGTATGGTAGTAGTCCTTGACAGGATCCTTGAAGACAAAACAGTATGTATAGACAAGTGGAAATTCAAGGACAAAGGGGTATTTTTTTGTTTTGGATGGAATAATGCAATTCCAGTTTGCTTTCAGTTTTGATAGATATGACTTCTTAGTGTGAAAAACATGTTTCAAGACATGTTTGTAAATTAATTCTATTCTAGTCTGACAGGTTTTCTATTTTGTTATTCGAATTAGAAATTACCTTCTCTTTTTTGGGCAAAGTCTCCCTTATAATTGCAGTGTGCTATCAGTAGATAACAAGACCGTTTCAACAGAGCATGCATGCATGTCCATGTATTACAGTGGGATGAGCTACACAGTTGCAGTGTACTAAATTCATGTCCTTTCTTTATAGTGAATATTCCATTTTTGACATGCTCACGTGCTGCTTATTGAGGTTTGATTTGATGAATGCTTCAACATTTTGCAGTAGTATAAAAAAAAAAAGAAACTGAAGAGAAAGGAGATGCCACATTAATGGGAAAATTTCCCTAGATAGATGGAATTTGGAAATGTGAGAAGTCAAACACAAGTGAACAAAAAAAGTATGAGGAAAATCGAACAATCAGTTCAAATTATGTATTCGAGTTTGAGTTCATTCCACTATAAAAACGCAACAGCAATTTGTGATGTCACTTTTGTACAACCAAGTTTAAAAAGTATAAATGGAATTTGACCTCTTTATGTTAATTTTTTTTAATGAATCGTATGTATTTTCTCTACCAATGACAGAGATACATTGTATAGCAATTATTCATCAAGCCTTTCAAAAAGATAGATCTAGTGCTCTTTGGATGTCATAGTAAGAGTAGTCTTTGTGAAATTCTTCCTCAAACATATTTCCCCCTTTAATTAGGGTGAGAGAAAATGGGAAGAGAGAAGACATGGATGATTATATAACAGGCAGGTGGATAGGAGCAAAAGATATATATAGAGATAGATAGGGAGAGGGAGAAGGGAGAGAGATGTACAGTGTACTTTGATTTCTGTCCTTGTGGACGATCTTACATCATTTGTCTGACATACGATGTCACCACATATTGTCACTTTAAAAAATTCAGATCCATAAATAGAATGGTCAATCTGGTGACAGTAATCAAGTAACAAAAATGTAGAAGTTGAAACGTTTTGTGCACAGATCATATAAGGAATCTTTAGCAGGCTGCATCGCAAGCCAGGGCTCCATTTATCTTATTACTCCATGTGTAGTAAAATTATTCTTTGTGAATTTCTTCCTCAAACATATTTTGCCCTTTAAATTAGGGTGAGAGGAAAATGGGGAGGGGAGACATGGATGATTTAATAAAAAGCAGGTGGAGAGGAGAGAAAGAGATATAGACAAAGAGAAATAGATGTATATATATATATATATATATATATATATATATATATATATACACATAGAGAGAGAAAGAGATATATAGAGATAGAAATATATATATAGAGAGAGATACGTAGAGATGGAGATACAATATATAGAGATACAGATATATAGAGATGGATTAGAAGGTGAGGTGAAGACATGGAATTTCAAGCAATTGGAAGGAGAGAAAAAGAGGAAGAGAGACATGGATGATTAATTAAAAGGCAGGTGGGAAGTAGAGAAAGATACAGAGGTAGATAGAGAGAGAAAAATAGGGAGAGATGGCGAGAAATGGAGATGGGGGGGGGGGGGTAGATAAAGATGGAAAAGTTCAGGAGATTGGGAGGAGGAGAAGATGGATGAGCAAGTGATGATGACTTGGTTGCCGGGATACCGGGATGCCCTCAACTCAGCCAGAGAGAGGCCCATAACCACACAAAGGCATTTTCCTCGCCTTTGTCATCTGTTTGCTAGCCGGTATTCCTTTACCCCCTGGTCTCCGATGTAGCTCGTTTGCTCAGGAGCATTGCGAAGCGAGAGTGCCTGTTCTCATCTGCACTTTACCATCAACGGCGGAAAAGGCCGATATCAGAAGTGGTGTCTGTTAGATCATTGTCCGTTTCCATCTTGGGGGCAGAATATGTTTGCTCAATCAAATCTGTTCAAGATATTCTTCCCCCCCCCCCCCCCCAACCATCTCAGACAATGGCATCATGCTGCATGTTTTCATCATCAGAGGCAGTCAGTACAAATGGTAGTGACCCCTATTCACAAAGCATTCTAGATGTTCTGCATTGATGCACTGAGAAACGCTCATATCATGCACTTTTTCAATATTACGAATGTTTATTAGTGTTACGCGTTATCATTATTATCATCATTATCACTATTGTTATCATTGTTAATGTTATAATTATTATTATTATTATTATTATTATTATTATTATCAATATCATCATCATCATCATCACTATCATTATCATCATTATTAGTATTATGTAAAAGTGAACACAGAACAACATAGAGTCTCTTGGTATCTTGTCGTGACAAATGCATTGGTGACATAAACATCATAAATGTCATATCTTAAAGAACTCATCCGCCTGACATAGGGCGTCATTTATTTGATTGTGAAAGTAAAGGAGGAAACAGATCAAGTTTGTCCACTGGATTGATTTACAAATGTTGTTCCATGTAATGTATCATTTGTGTGATACACGTGTATATTCTTCATGCATTTGTAGGCCTACTGATCAGGCGATATGCCATCTACACTGTATGTGGAATCCTACTGGAAGGAGCACAATATCATGATGGTTATTGCGTAAGAAATGAGAGACGCAAAAGGCAAAAATGAATAAGCCATGACTGTACCATTCATGCCTTTATAGAAAGATGAAAGGACTGTAGTACACTAGCAGTATATACCGCTAGTCACAGAGCAGTTAGCCGTGCTCATGCTGATGAACGCACTCTGCCGCAACACCGCAAAATATCTGTCCAATGCATTTTGCTGTGACATCATCAATGGTGGATACTACCACACGTGGTATGGATGAATGGACACCAGAGTCATCCATTGTGGAACCTCGCTGGTTTCCATGGCAACTGCGTATGAGTTGTCTTCTCTCTCCATGAATGAGCCCTTTTGAGCTGCAAGCGTGCTACAACTGTGTTTGTCACATTCTCCCGTGTCCTACTGCTAGTCTGTCTTGAGCAGACCCCATTCAGAACTTTGAGATTCATACTGATTATGTGTGCCAGATCTAGATGTGCTCTGTACAATGTTGCCATGCATGTGGAAAGAGATGAAAAAGCACATGTAGGTAGACAAAGAAGTGAATGAGACTTTCTCATCCTTGTATTGTCTGTAATATCATGTGTTTTAGAGCAAAAATAGAATTGTCTTTAGAGTAGAGGAATTGATTATTTAAAAAAAAAAATATAGGTATCAAATCAATGACATTGTTTTCCACAGATGGATATAAATCTGCTTGATCTAAAATGTCCAAGGCAGTGTTTATAAAAGTTGATGATTTCACAAACTGGCAATAAATCACACAACGTAACCATCTATGATTTTTTTGTTTAATGGTAAAATAAAGGGAATCTTTGGTTTTTGTCTACCAGTCCTTAAAAAAGAAAAAGAAAAAGAAGAAGAGATTACTTAAATGGGCACAGGTTTTCTGACATGTCCAATCCTTTGAGGAGAAGTAAATTCAATAATTTCTGTAGACAGATCATTCTTTTAAGAATTAGGTTTTAGTAGTCTCTGCATGTAAAGTTCTCTTTACTGTTGAAACTTTTAAAAGCTCAGCTTTAGAATTTTCCATGCTTCGAGTTTAGAGGAGTTTTTTTTTTTTTTTTTGGGGGGGGGGGGGGGGAAACATCGAGATGACTGTACAAATCACACTGGGGATTCAAAAGAGAAACTGCCCCGGACACATCTCACATCTTCTTTCAGAGTTGCTCCGGTCTGCTTTGCTCGTGAAGCCTGAACTTGACACAATGCACTTTTTGCCACTGGCGCGTAACAAAGGGCTGAGGTAGGAAACCGCCCGTTTCCGCAGACTACGCGTGCCCTGGCAGCGGTCCACCGTTTCATTCATTAAAATCGGTGTTGAGTCATTCCGCGCAATAATTGTCTTCACCCCTCTCCCCGCATATCTCCCCCTCCTCTCTCGCCCATTTCTGCCAAATATAGACCATCATTTTAGCGATCATTGGGCAAAATATTGGGGGGAAATTTTTACTGCAACACCAAATTTTCTAATATGTTTTTGACTGTTGCAGGATGATTTTCATTCATTTTTTTTTCTTTTTTGTTTTGTAGGGAGAAAGGGATGATTGGGGAATTAAGCTGTAACATTTGATTGTAAAATTGAAAGCCAAATGAAGCAGCTCTAATTGGTAGATCCCATAATCAAATCATCCGTGTGTTCCATGATAGACACCTGTCTTTTCATATCTTTTGCAATCCCTAGTGTTCATTCTCATTCATGAAAACTGTCTATACCTCACATACAATTTGTCAATGGATGTTTCCAACTGCTCGTGTAGCAAATTTGTTCATTCTCTTCATATTTTTTTTTTCAGCAAATGGACATATTCCTTTCATTTCAAATTCAGATGCAAATGAAATTGTAGAGTTATTCCAGTGAGAGGCTCTTACACAAGGAAAATGCCATTTTGTTTGAAGACAGCAGAGAGAAATTCATCATGTCAGTGGAAAATCTGACAAAATATGATGAAAGATGTGAAAATTACAACCATTGATAATGCTAAGAGAACCATGGAACAAGCTGTTCTTCGGTCACATGAAAATAGTGGCTCTCGTCATGTTTGATGTCTCTTGCAATTTTCATAACACAAATCCTTTGCACACCAAAAGAGATGTACTTTGAATTCTGTCCTTGTAGACAATTTTTACATCATCTGCCTGAAATGATGTATCAACACATATTGTCCCTTATGTGTTTTTTCAGAGCCATGAATAGAATGTTAAATCAGGGCCCTGTTTTATGAAGAGTTACAATTGATTATGTAGTTGATATCCATCATAAGTCTATGGTTGCCTGTGTGGTGGGGAAATTTATAATCAATTATAAAAATCTTTTGATAAAACGGGGCCCTGGCGTCGATGATAACAAATATGTAAGATTAGAGGTGTTTTGTGCACAGGCGATGTGAGGGATCTCCGTGCAAGTCGCATCGCAGCCATGACTACATTCATTTTCATTACTTCCTGTGCTCGGATGACTTTCTCCCTGGGACAGGTAGTGTCTCCTTGCAGCCATTTGATGGCTCAGGCATTAGCCGCCAAGTCCATTCCGAGCATTGTCACATCAAGGTGAATTTGTTTACATCGGTGAAGATGAGAACAAGTCAGCTGATGAGAGTTATCGATGCAGAAGCTGGAAAGGAAAAGGAAGAGACGGATTGCGTTGTCATGGGAAGCTCCAGGTATTCAATCTGGAATTTGACTACTTTGAGGACATGCACTCCTGTCTTGTGAATCCCTTCAAGTCGCGCATACACGGATACACAGTGCACGCTTGAAGGTCATCTGAAATTGTTACTGTACAAGCTGAAATTTTCGCGTACAGATATTTTCGCGAATTGCTACTTGGAGGACATTTTCGCGTGTTGTTCATTTCGCGGTTGTGAGGGTCTAACTGAACTTAGTTATTTGCGCATTGTTATTTTCGCGGTTCAAAGGCGATTGGCGAAATTCGCGAAAATAAAATCACCGTGAAAATTTCAGCTCGTACAATATACATGTCTTTGATATGTATTAAAATTGCACATGTAATATATCAAATGTATGTACCTTTGAGCTCTTGCAGAGGACAGTGGAAGCATTCTTGAAAAATCAGACATCGCAGTCATCTTCTCAGAAACCTTGGGAAGTCTTTTTTTGCATTAGGATGAACATGTATGCAAGTTTCCCAAAACTGTCTTATGATCTGTTCATGAGGACTTAAGTGTGCCATGGCATGGTTACAAAGAATGCATCAAGTTCCATCATCAAAGAAATATCTCTTAAAAAAACAACGGCAAATAAAATACTCCTCAAAACCCCACATTTCTCTATTTTGATAATGAGGATATTCAGCTTCAATAAAGTGTAACAGGTTTCAACAATATATGCCATAATGTATCTGTATAATTCCGCGATGTGCTCTCTCAGATCGCTCGCATCGCCATGGAGATTCTCAAAATGACAAGGCCACCCCTCTAGGCCATAATCGGTGTCTGGCTATCGAGGCAAATTTTCATCAGATCCATTTGTGGGCTGGAGTAGCCCATTTTTTTTTTTTTTTGACTATTTCTTGAGGGTATCAGACAGCATCTTGATGACTCACCGTGCACTCTCCGCATTTGTCGGCTTTTCTTCTTCTTTTTCCCTCGCTCTCTCCCTCCTCTCCTGCGTACATCTTGTAAGAACTCCCGCGTGGCCAGAGGGTCAAATTAGCTGAAGTAACATTTTTTCAGCGTGACATTCCCGGCATCCTTTCGCTGTCCTGGTGGAGAAACGCGAAGAGCGAAAGGAGATCCGCGCACAATAATTGGTGGACATTGCCGACTACTCAGGCGTTCTAATTTAGATTGATTTGTGCCTCTGGAGGAATAAAAAGAAGAAGTATTTTTCTAAGTTCACTGCTCTGTAATGTTGTAGAAAGAGATGCGTGGTGATGTCGTTGATAGCTTTTGGAGACCATGCACAAAGGCCTTTTGAATGTATGCATACTGTGTTGGGAACAAAGGGGAATCAACTTCGCGCACAATAGCTCTTATCTTTCATCTATGAAGCGTTTGTTCTCACAAGATAAGGTCCACCTCAGCATGAGCTTGTACGTCACCAAATAGTGATCTTTTACCAATGTGTTCCTTGTATGCATGCAAACAAAACAAAGTTGCAGAAATAGACAGAAAAATTGATTTGAAATGAATTGAATTGAATGTATAGCCCTGTCTATTCACAAGATGACATTTGGCAAGTAGGCTTTCTGCACTCAGGTATGGATATTAGAATTTAAAAAAAGGGTGTGTGAAACCATCATTAACCTTTGTAACAAACAAAAAAAAGTGATACAACAAACATACACAGTTATCAGGTATGGCTTGCTTTGAAACGATTCGTCACACCTTTTTGTTAGTGCAGCCAACTGTTTGTGTGTTCAAATTCATCACGTTTCAGATTAAATTGTTGAGTGAACTATATGAAATTACTGATTTGTTGCCAGATTGGACAAGTTTTCTGGGCAAACTGTAGCCAGAGAAACTCGCTGGGTATGTTGCCGTTGGTAACTACTGAATCAATGCATAAATTTTGAAGGCATCAGTGAACTGGTCTAATGAGCAAGGGTGTCTGCTTGTTCAAGAGGTACTTAATTATGCAGAGAGTAGAGTATCATCACAGCTCAGCTCAGTGTAGCATCTGTTTTGTCATCAGTAAACGCCAACAAGGCTTGACTTTCAAAGATCAGTCACCTCTGCAGAGTTTTTCTTTCCTTATGTGCTAATTGCTATCCATCACGCTCATCAGTATTCGGTATAGATTTTTTTAGGAGAGCTCCTACTAGACCAGCCATCTGATGTGGGAGAAAAGCTGACTTGTCATTGTGGCCCAGAAAATCAAATGAATATGGATACATTTCTTTTTATTTTTGTAAGAATCCTAGCATAATTGTCTTGGTTGTCATATCTCTGTCTCTGCCATGACAGTCTGTCTGTCTGTTTCTGACTGTCTCTATCTGTCTCTATCTTGTCTCTCTGTCTTCTCTGTCTGTCTGTCTCTGAATTGTCTACCATCTGTCTTTCTGTGTCTGTATCTTTTTTTCCTCTTTGACTCTGTTTCTGTGTGTCTGTGCATCTTTCTGTCTTTCCTTTCTGTCTGTCTCTTGCTCTCTGACACTTGTGTGTGTCTGTTTGTCCATATGTCTGTGTGTGTCTCTCCCTTTTCTGTTTTCCATCTCGGTCTCACCTCACCCCTCTTGTTTTTATCTCCTTGATTCATCAGAT
Organism: Diadema setosum; assembly: GCA_033980235.1. NCBI lineage: Eukaryota > Metazoa > Echinodermata > Echinoidea > Diadematoida > Diadematidae > Diadema > Diadema setosum. The sequence continues at coordinate 24,462,776 of CM067060.1, forward strand.
GCAGGGATGTGCTGATGGACTTGACTGTGCATGTGTTTTTATTTTGTGCTGTATTTTGTTTTAGGAGGCAAGGAACTGTGCATGAATGCCATGAAGGTCTACAGACATTCATTTTTTTTTTTTCCAACGGGTTTAAGTGCAGCAATGAGATACAATCAATTTCTCTCTCCACACAAAATCGTGGAGAGAGAGAGAGGGATGAAAAAAAAAAATCAATATTGCATGCAGACCGTCTGGCTATTCCTGTATGTGCTTCCGCCTCCGTGCGATAAGAGTGTGTGCAGTTCTGTTGGACAAGGTAAACAAGGCAGTAATAATGTTTTCTTTCTTCCCCCTTTTTTTTTTTTCATTCTTGTTTTTGGTCTTTGGGGGATGTGCGGTGTGCTCACGCAATGTTAATACAGGTGCCGATGTTAAAGGTGGTCCAATGGCTTGGGATATAGGTAATGAAATATAAAAATGAAATTTGTGTTGTGAAAACAGTCAACGACTTGGGGAGGGCATTTCCTTGGAATTAATTTCTCTCTCTTGATCCCATCTCATCTCCAAGCCGAGTGTGCGCTCCCACGATGCATATTTTTCACCTGGCGTGATGATTGAGATTCCCGGCCAGTGCTCTCGCATCACTGGCGTGTACAGGTTATTCCAACCTTCTCATGGTACTAGTTCACATTCTGCTCCCAATTGTCTTCCAATGTTGTTTAGTCTTCCCTGTGATTTTTAGTCCCATTGCTTGATCAGGTCCTTTAAATTTGTTGTGACACTATTGTGTCAGTGAAAAAAAAATGGGACTGCCAGTGTATGTTGAGTATAAAAAAAAACAGTCAAAAGTTGACCAGGTGACTCACTCAATTTGCTGCAAGTGATGAGGGTGGTGTTACAAAAGGGGCAAGTCAGGGTAAAAGGAATAAAACAGTTTGATGCATTAATGCTGTCCTTTGTCTGGGAAAAATTTTTGGCATTTTAGACGAGATATGATCTTTTGCACTTTAGACTTCATCAAACTGTGCCAGATTTGTTTTCATTTGTCTTGAGTGATTATTGTCCATGTGCAAAGTCATTGTTCCCCTTCATACAAGTATCTGCATATTTGCTTTGTGTCCATGTCCCCAACAGAAAACAGTCTGAAAACGTGTGATGACCAATGCCTTGTGGTACCATTGATCTCTTACTGCAGCATGGCTGCCAATGGCATAGCTAGACTTAAAGGCATTATTTACCATTTGCAGATGAAACAAAAACCTAGGTTTAGTGCTTCAAAATGGTTCCAAAATGTGAGTTAGGGATAGAAACAACCAGTGCAACAACAAAAAAAAGTTAATCAGTATAATCATTGTTATGTATTGTTAAATATACAAAATGTGAACAATAGTAAATAGTAAAATTGTTTCCAGACTAAACTGTGTACAGTTATGGTTTAGTGAGAAAATAGTGATATATCCTTACATTTTAGGCTTTATTGCAAAATTTGTATATGGTAGGATGTTTTGTGATACAACTGACCTACACATATGCATCAAATGTGATAACTCAAACATTTTTAGAATCACTGCTCCCAATGGTAAACAATACCTTTAACCCGTTTAGGATGGGCTGATTTAGCAATAACACACTTGTCCCATAGACACCTGTCCGAGTATACTCAGGACTAGTCTTCAACAGTTTAATGTACTGAAGTACCTCTATCTGTTTCTGTTCTGTGTATGTGTGTGAGTGTTTGTGGTTAGCGTAGTAGAATACATGGTGCTCTATCACTCACACCAGGGATTTTGTATCGTGAGTGAATCTTGCGTGGTGATCAAGTTGCACTGCTGCCCTCTTGTGGCCAAATTATGCAAATTTGCCCATGTGTATACAGGGAGCTCTTGGAAAGGTGCAGAACCTCTCAGCACTGTCAAGTGAGAGCAAGAATAGTGATCACAGAGAGGACATATGTGTGTGTGTGTGTGTGTGTATATATATATATATATATATATATATATATATATATATAAACTATATAATTATATATATTATATTGTATCTTTATACATACTTTCTTAAAGCACAGAGAGAAAGAAAACAAGAAAACCTGTGGCACACTGAGATTCACATGATACTGTAAAACCAGAAATGCTCAGTTATTTTAATTTCATGAAAATGTCATGCTGTGGAAAATATCTTGCTTTATAGCACTGCTTTGAGAAAAAGTCATTAAAATGCCTTGAAATATGTGAATATAGCTAGGGTAATGCATTGTTTACACATTCGTGTTCAGCTTATATGGAACTGGTCAACCATATAAGTATACATGTATAAGGATCTGTAATTACCTCATAATCTGAAGAACTTCATTTTGCTTACAAATAACAGTCTGAGCAGCTTTTTGATGCAGTGTCTTTTGTCGCCAATAGGCCCCCAAGGTTTCAAATCTTTGTATACATTTAACATGTAGGAAGGTCATGAGGCCAAATTATCTATACGTGAATTTTCTCAACTGTTGGCTTTATGTTTATACAGACCAACTAGTGTTTTCTTGAGCCAGGGCTGTCAGAGAGTAAATGGCGCCCTCTAGAGCCAGGGGTGCCATGCTGTCCAGCTAATGCAATCATAGCTGAACTGACAGGCAGATCACGTACTAATCAAATCATCAGTTCACAGTTCATGACTTGGCGTCCATTCAATACCAGATCCTCTCCTCTCCCTACCCAGCCCCCCTGTTCACGAGTGTATCAATGAACAGAATTCCTGGTGCGCTTGTTACGCTTGTATTCTATGCTTATACTTGGTTTTGTTTGGTTTATTTCTGCTTTCAAGCAAATAAACATTCGACACTAATTCCAAACATACAAATAATGACAAATGTAATGACTTAAAGGTAGGGAATCCCATTTGCATGCCTTAAATGAAGAGTTGTATAAATACAGTGGTATGTTGAAGAGAGTATCATTTTAGAAACTCCCATAAAGTATTGAAAGTGGAAGGTAACATTTAGTACATTTTTATTGACCGTTAGATTTTGAATTGAATTTTTTTCGGGGCTCAATGTAAATTCCAGTACATTACTAGGCTACCTTTGCAGACCCATGCACTGCATGTGTGTCCATCATGTATATTTTGTGAAGAAAGTTCATCCAAACTTACAAACATTTCTATATAAACAAATACATTCTTGCCACACACTCTATATGTTATTACATCAGCTCTTATACTTTCAGATTTATGTTTATAGATAAAAGATACAGAAGACTGCAACAAAAAGGCTGAAGTGTGGCTGACACACAGAACTACTGAGTAGTTGAGTTTTGTGCATTATTCAAATTGTAGATAACTGTTGACTTCCAAATTTAATGTTTTGCTGCATTTTGGGAGGTCTGTAAAAGGTATCCCCTACCTTTAATGTTGCAAAAACAATATTACACAAGTAGATTAGCATAGGTAACAGAATTGTGCAATAAGCGTATATGTAAATAAGATGAGAATATAGAAAATATCTTTCCAGTAAATGAGAAAGATAATTGAATGCTAAAGACCACCATCTTAAGCAGTTAGGTGTGAAATGGATGAAGCCTCATAAAACCAACTTGTGTAATATGTTTGTCTGTTTCATTGTCCTTTCCCTGTTTTCTTTGTTATTCCCTCCAAGGGAGACAGGTGCTTGCAGGCACAGCTGTCTTGTCATGACTGAAACTTCAAGTTGTAGAGAGAAGTTTGACAATATTTTTTCAGAATTTCCCCTTGTCTCCAGAATTGCTCAAGTCCGTGTCGGATCCCAGGTGCACCAAAGTGTCCTAAACTCAGTAGGTTCATGTTACATAATCACAACCATTGACTGATGTTAGCAGGAATCGTGTGAAGCAACGTTGGGTCCACAAATGTTTGAAGAGACCTAAATGGTATTTTCAACATTTTCAAACAAGTGCTGCTACCTTCAGTTCATACGAACATGCTTTATTCTAGAAATAGATCCATCAACACTTCGCTGAAGAGGGGACTTGAGCAAATTGTGGTTTAGTGAGTCAATTCTACAGGGTAATCCCATATGGTCTTTAATATATAACACAATTACTACGGCAAATTGCACTTATTAAGAGGAAAATATGATTGAAATACAAAGTTCGGTCTTGAATATGAGCAGAAAACGAATAATCCAGGGATTATGTGACATAAACTTAGGCCCTCGGATATAAGGAAGAGATATTCTTGGAGGGATCTATTTTACATCTCAGCACAGAGAACCTGCTCTTGATTTGATCTGACATTTTACATGCATTTATGGCTTCTGCATGCCAAATCTTATCATCTAGTGAAATTTCGTGGGAAGAGGGAAGAATTTGGAAAGAGGAGCTGCCAACGTAGAAGGCAGCGAAGTAGATCTAAGAAACTGTTTCAGTAGCTGGAAGAGAAATAAGATAGAAAGGAGCTGAAGGCATAGGCAAAGTGGGAGACAAAGAAAAACAGACAGATCAAAAGTCAGGGGATCAGAAGGAATTGCAATCAAGAAAGAAAAGTGGATTAGGCGTAATGCTTCGCGCAGGCAACTCTCGACGTCAAGGTTCCCCCTCTCGTTACAGATGAAGCCGAACTTCTGCAAATAGAAAATTGATTTACCAATCACCCCGCGCTTCGGAAATGGGATTGGGGCTAATGGCTGGAAATGTACGGGCAAGACGTCGACGCTCATCTGACCTCGTGTGAAAGCGCTTTAGAGTTCCTCGACTTAACCCTTCAGCCGCCTTTATCATGTTCCCGGGTGGTTGTCAAGTATGTGTTTCATGGCTATTGAAATGTGGCAGGTACATTGCATACGGGAATGAGCTTTTGGTTTATGACAGGCATCGCAAGAACTCTACCCCTCCCCCTTTCCCTCAGTCTCTCCCCCCCCCCCCCTTGCGCGCGCGCTCTCTCTCTCTCAGGCAGACACACATGGGAAGAAATGAGAAAATATTGCCGCCTCATCTAATTTCCTATGTAAGCTCTTTCTGAGTGCATCCCCTTATATACAAGCCAGCTAGCAAGGCAATGTCGCCGTTGAATGTTCGCTAGCAGCTACATAGGGAATATTACAATATACCCAAGTTGAATAGGGATGTGCGTGTGATGCTGGATGTGTACATACTGGATGCAAAATGACTATTAATTACCAGAATATGAGAAGTGGTATTACAGGCTGGTATTCCAAATGTTTCTCTTTGAAAAATGAACTAGAAATGGTGTGAGAGTGAGAGCCAGCTCAGGACGTCACTCCCATGATAAGTCAGCATGGGTTTAAAGGCATAATTTACCATTTGCAGATGAAAGCATTAGTGCTTTAAAATAGTTCTAAAATGTGAGTTAGGGATAGAAACAACCACTGTCGAAATTTGAATCCGTATAATCGATGTTAAGTGTTGTTAAATACACAAAATGTGAACAATAGTTATAATAAAAAATGTTTCCAGACTAAACCGTATACAGTTACGGTTTATTGAGAAAAACCCTGATATCTCCTTATATTTTAGGTTTTATTGCAAATATTTCATATGGTAGGATGTTTTATGATACAACAGACCTACACATATGCATCAAATGTGATATCTGGAACATTTTTGAAATCACTGCTCCCAAAGGTAAACTGGACCTTTAAAATTCAGAAAGTCATGGTGTCAATATTCATACTGAAAATGACACAGAGCAAATCACAGGCTAAAATTGGGGGGGGGGGGGATGTTTCCATTAATAGCAATACACAACAGAAAGAGAAGAGGTGTGACTTCTAAGACTTTGCTCCTGTTCGATTCTGAACTAACAGTGTGTAACTTTTGCAATCTAGTCTATTGACTGAATTGATACTTCATGTAAATTAAGAAAAGAACCAACAACTTTGCTGTACCTGTTTTAGACGCTAAAAAATGTCATATATCGATGTGTACTTCTAGTGTTATCTATCCAATTCTGCAGGAAATGAGTCTTAAAAAATAAAGACGTCGTATTGTAGATGATTCAATGCAAATTATGTTGAGTGCATCAACCTCTGAATAGGACAGGCTGAGTCTGGTGCTGAAGTATGATGTTAGTAGATATGGAATTGCCTTCCAACTTCCTCCTACAGCTGATAGTGCTTAGAGCATTTATGAGATAATGACGAATATAGCAGTGTTTATCAGGGGATTTCAGGGTCTCGTACGTCAGGCAGCTCCTGTGCAGAAAACCCATTGTCCTCCCAGAAATCCGCACATTCTTCTCTCACACCCCTTTATTTCTTCGGGTTTTCTTTTTTTTCTTTTCTTTTATTGTTTCGATGATTCTGGTTCTATTCTGAGAAGACCACATCGTACCATTCATTGGAGTTTACTGTAGAGTTTTCTTTTCTTTGTTCAACTATAGAGAACTTGCGACATGATTTGATATGACAAATGCTCTCCCAACTCCTCTGCTGGTCCTTCTTCTGCCCCGCTTCCTGTCCCCCCCCCCCCCCCCCCCCCAATGTCTGCATTGGTAGATCTACCTCAAGGGATTTCGCTAGGTGCTCCAACTTCGGGGGAAGTTGGATGAGTGAATTGGTTCTGGATCGGAGAGAAGGTTGCCTGTGTGGTGTTACATGGGCTTGGATAGCGTGTGTTTTGTCACATTGTGCTCATCGGTGGTGGAGGAAGGACTTGACGTTTGCGTTTGAGCTTGGATTCCACAGTGGTGGCGTGTGTTTGTATATGCGTGTGTGTCTGTGTTATCTCGCTGAAGATACCGGTGTTGGAATAAGTATCTGTCTCCACCAGGAGTACTGTACCAGCAGGAAATTTCATCGAGAAGGCAAGTATTGCTATAGTAAGATTTCAATACCATTAAATTGCAGTAAAGATGTTGAATCTCTTAATTATGCAAAATCATTTACTGTAAAAGTGAATATTTTCACGCGACTAATTTTCGCGCTTGCCCGGGTAAGAAGAGTTTCGCATGTTTTTAATTCCGCGGAATCAAAACAACACGCACAGGAACATATGGCAGGCAAAAATATTCTCATGCTTTTATTTTCGCGCTAGTTTCTGGTTGCGCGAAATGTGCGAAAATTTCCACTTTTATAGTAGGAGAGTGTATCACATGAGTTTGGCTGTTGTTGTTGCTGTTTTTTAATTGTCCTAAATGTTCTGACTGCCCTCATGAAGCTTGTGTTGTAAAATTCTACTCATGGAGGACATATTAGGCTGCGTTTATCTAACTTGAGAGAGAGAATCACGTTTCAAAACGCGTTTGGAACGGTGTTTGCGAACGTGGTTTGAAACGTGGTTTGATTCTCAGGGTGCAGCGTTTATCTAACCATCGCACAATCGCGATTCAAGTGTTGTCACTGCGCAGCTGCTTTGCGCCGTTTGACCTGGGAAGTAAATGTCAACTGCATACCACCAAACATGCCTCATCAGTCACACACAAATGATGAATAGACAGCACAACCGGAACAGCTGGGATTTGACCTTGAGATATAAACGCATTTCAAAACGGCATTGCGTTTATCTACTCACAGAACGGCGATCGGTCTCAAAACGCATTTCAAAACGCCCTTTGGAAGGCGTTTCAAAACAGCGTTTCTAAACGTGTTTGAAAACACGGTTGCATTTATCTAACTCCTGAAATTGCCTCAAATGCGTTTAGGATCATGATTCTGCCTCAGAAATTTTTTAGATAAATGCAGCCTAAGTATGAAAGTAAAACTGGTCATCAAATGCTTCGGTGCTTGTGCTGAGACGGCACCCAGAAATGTTTTACTTGGGCATGATCCATATGAAAATGATGAAGATGATTGCCTCCTAATACGATTTCATCAACCAATTACTGATATACTGTTTCTTAAACATGAGATGGGTCTTCATCAGCTCGAGCTTGAAGAATAGCCCGCTATTTCTGATCCAAAGAATTAGCCCGATCAGAAAATAGCCTGCTAAGTTTGCAATGAAGACCGAAAAAGGGCGCTATTCCGATCGGAAAATAAACCACCGAAATCTTCGACTTATTTGCAGAATAGCCAGCTAATTTGTAAGATAGCGTGCTAATCTTAACGCGTCTTCATCAGCTCGAGCTTGAACATCAGCACTGCATGCATTGCGCACCACGCTGGAATGTAGGCAGTCGGGTCGGAGTGTGTTCGCGAGGGTACAATTCGTCTAAAGTATGCATGCGCCAGCACTGGGCTTATAAACCTGACCGTGCTTGAAACTCGAGCTAGTGAAGACGCGATTTCACGTTTCAGCCGACCTCGGGCTTATTTCTCTGATCCCTCATAAGTGCGCTATCCTTCAAGCTCAAGCTGATGAAGACCCACCAATGGAAACCAACATTTTTATAGCCATAGGAATCTCACAGAGATGTAAGCCCTATGTGTTAGCAAAGTGTATTGCCCTTGAGTTCTAGCATATTTGTGATCAAATTTTTAGTTTTGCTTATAGATTATAGCAGTCATGGGATTTGATTTAGTTTCTCTTCAAGTGTTTTTTTCATACTAAACAAATACTTGAGTCTTTTTTTTTTTTAATTCAGAAACAGACAAATTAAGTGCCCCCTACCAATTTCAGTGTAAGACAATTTGGAATGAAGGGGTTTTTTAACACCAGGAATTTCCTTCATATGTTTGAGGTTTCTTCCAGTTGCTTGTAGCGCAATTGGAATGGTAATATTTCTTATACATGTTCAGCTGTTATCACAGATTAAATGCTCTGTCATTGTTTCTGATCTATGATCCTGAGAGTGAGATATGAAATACTAAGATAAATGCTTTCTTGACATGAACAAATCACAATGATGCGGTAGGCTTTTGATTAATGAATATTGTATGTCTGAATACCAAATCTGCATCGACTGACAAGTCAATATACCCAATAACTGCTTTGATATCATATGCAGGTGCTTGTTGGTGCACTGTATTGATATATGGTGAAATTGGGGCAGGGGTTGGACTTCCAAGTCATAATATTATATATATGTGGGACTAAGGCAGTCTGTTACCTGTCCATTAGTATATATTGTCATCTTGTGTTGTGAGGTCACCATAGCTGTCATTCCTGGGACAAACAAGGCTTTCCAAGTGAGCTCTTGAGAGCGAAGGAGAGAGAGGAAAAAATCAATACTGTGTTACATGCATCAAACAGCCTTCGTAAGACACGTTCACAAGGTCACTTACGGGGCAATATATTTTTCGATGCCATGGTGTAATAGGGATGCATGGAAGCTTGCATACTGTGGAATACTGTATTCTTCTATTTCTTCTTTTTCTTCTTGTTTGCAGAGGTTGAAATGTTCTGAACCCCTTTCACTGAACATTCTACATGGCTGTGCATGTATGTGTGTGTGTGATGAAAGCCAGTGTTTCTCTGAATGTAATTATGATGAGAAAATCAATATTTTCACCAATCGATATTCATATCTTTAATATCAAAACATATATTTCCCCCAAGGCTTTCTCTCATATGTAGGCATACTCTCCAGCAGATATATATGTGAGTTAAAAAAAACATCCATTACCATGTAGATGGATTATTATCTCAAAAATTATTCCCCTTAAAAACAGGTACATTGGACTAATGAAGTATTATTGCTTTATATATGTTCAATACAGATTTCAATAGATTGCACTTCCTCTTTGTGCCTAGTCTGCCCTCCTCCAGACTCTGATGTTGACTACCTCTCCCATGCTTATTCTTGTGTAAATGTATATTAGTCTTGAGTCCAGAATTTTGCTCATAAGTTTTTCTTAAAACAGTCCATGTACCAAGAGATAGGTGACCTAACTGTGACCTTTTTTTTTTTTCTTTTGGAAAAAAAAGAGACTGTCATTATCAAAATGGAGTAGGAGGCTTTGCAAAAGGGACAGAAATGAATGACAGATGAATAGGCCTAGATCTTGACAATGGGTCAGTGGAAGAAAAAGAAAAGGAGAAGCGATAGATGGAGGTAGAGAGAAATCAGTTACCACTGTTGAGGAAGGTTGGTAGGGCAATCAAATAGGGCAGTCAAACAGACATCGAATAGGATTAACAAAGATAAGCTCAGCATCGCCATAGCGATTTAGAAGTTTTTGTATCTCTATGTTATCCAACAGAGCGACATATATCAGAAATCAAAGTCCGAAGTGCACAATATATCAGATAGGTGTATGCATTTTTGAGATACCAGTGACTTCAGTTGACAGTAACGGATTAAGCACATTCCATGACCTTCTGCTTTCAATGTGGGGCACTTGATTTGCATGTTTTTTGGTTATTTTGTTAATTATTGCAGTTGGCAAGTAGTGGTGAATACAGAGTGGAAACACAGAAATCTTGTCATCTTCCATTATGGCATCAGGGCTATTTTATATTCTTTAAACTAGCCAGAACATCAGAGAAACTTTCCTTATTGGGAAAGTTTCCTCATAGAGCATTGAGCACCAGAGTAGGTCAAAGTTTAAGATCTGTATTAGTGATGCTTTTTTTGCTTCTTTTTATTTGTCCTTTACCACATTTTGTTCATTTTCCTCAAATCTCTACTGAGCCTTATGAGTTACAATGCCACAAAAGTTATTTAATTCCTCTTCTCTTTGTTGTTACAATGTTAAAAGGGAACTGTCGCTCAGACTTCAGAGCTTCATACCACATAAAAAATGTGGCTTTAGGCTGTGTTAACAATGTTGTTTTTTCAGATGACTCTAATGCTGTTTTGCAAAAAGAAAAAGAAAGAAAGAAAAAAGGAAGATTATAAGGAGCTATTACCTATTATGCTATTAGATGGTGCATTCAACCATGGTTTATTGTGAATATGAAAGGGGAGGGAGAGACAATTACGATGAATTATATCTCAATGACATGAAAGCCATTGTGCCTGGCGGTGGCTATCTTATCTCTCTGGGTGTGTTTATGCTCAATTTGCGAAGGCAGAATCAGCGTTTTGAAACGTTTTGCTCACTTTCTTCAAGTCTTGGAAAGAGCGTTTGCGATTGCTTCGCTGACCTCAGCAGAGGCAGGTCAAATTGGGGCGCGCGCTGCAATTGGTGGCCTGGCCTGGGAGAGCAGCTGGGAAAGACATGCGTATGCACAGTACATGGGAAAACTGCACAGGCAAGGGTAGCTGGCTGGCCGGGCGCGCGCTTTTTCACGTGAACCGGAAAGGCATTTAGATGACGTCACTCTAAACGCGTTTAGAAACGCTGTTGCGTTTATGCTTCCCCTTCAAACATGATAAGTCAGAAACGCCGATCGTAAACGCACCTTTTTGTGCGTTTTGAATCAGCGTTTCTATCGAAGTGAGCATGAATGCAACAGCATTTTGCACTAATCACGTTTCAAAATGCTGATTCTGGCCCGAAAAGGGGAGGCATAAGCACGGCCTCTGTGCAAGGTTAAGTTTTGGCTGTCATATTTCAGCAGGTTCATGCATGGGAAATAGCTGGTTGGAAAGATTATTGTAGTCTTCATACATTTTAATGGGATTCACATATAGACGAATCAGTGAGATACAAATCTCGAGATTTGCATCGCGATTAAAATCTCATGATTTTTGCCCGTCTGGACACAAAAATCCCACCAATTATTGTGATCAGCATGGCGATGGAAATTCCAAGAAATCTTGTGCTTATTTCTGAATTATTGCGATAATTCACCCTGTGGTGACCATGTGAATGCTGGAGCAAATAGTCTCAAGATTTTCAAAGCGCACATCTCAAAAGCATGTGTGCCCCAGTTTGGCAGATTTCATGCATGTGCAGATTCGTTGGCAAATTATCCCGATCTGCAATTAGCAGGATATTTCTGTCCAAGTGGATGCTTGCAACAACAAAAAAAAAATCTTAAGATTTGCATGGCGATCGTTATCCTGCTATTTCTGCCCATGTGAAAGCTTTGAAAAAACTCGAGATATGAATTGCAATTTTTAGCCGGCTATTTTGTACATGTGAATGTGGCTCTTGCCCTGCAGGCTCTGTAGTCCCACTTACCCAAAAGCCTATTTGGGTGAGGACCCCATGCTTTGAAATTGCAAGTGCCCATTCATTTCACTTGCCCCACAGTATGTTTTGGTTTATAACCAGGGCAGGTTTGGCAAGTTGCATGTTTGTATAAACAGCCTTTACTGTTATACTTTCTTCTTCCATGTTATATGTGCTGCATTTTTGAAAGTTCATCTGTGTTAATAACATCACAAGAGTTGACACAAAAAAGAGAGAAAAACTCATGTTTGTGCATCCTAATGGCCATTTCTGCATCAAAATGAATTTAGAACATCGTGCCCTAATAATAGAAACAAAGATATTACTCCAGGAATATGTATGATCCTCGATGTCTTTGGAACAATAGGTAATATTGAGTCAAGAACCCGTCATTTCTCCTCGATGACAAATGAGGCAAGGTTGGGGAAAATATTCATGATGTGCTGTCTAAGTTTTCATTGTTTCAATGATTTGTCTTTTCGTCACATGAGACTTTATGGCCCCTACCTTTAAAATCATTGTATGTACTGCCAGCGGATGCTATATTTAGCACAGATTTTATAAGCCATTTTACAATTTACAAAAGATATGTTAGTAGAAATATTGTTGCTATTTTATCTCAGTCGTAATCAAGATATTGACATTTCTTATGTTCACAGAGAGATGTCTTTTAACAAAGTAGTGTGCAGAAATAGTCAATTATCAGTGGCCAGATGTAGTACACCAATGGAAGGGTCATGTTACCTGAGTTACATTAACAGTATATTTTTTTTAGAAGAAAAAAAAATCAGTTAATGCATGGCTTTTAGAATGGAATGACAGTAAGGTTTTGTCTTGTTATTTTCCTTCATGAAAAGTAGTTTGTCAGAAAATTGGAAGTTGATCTCAAAGTTACTATATTGATTTAGAACCATTCTTGTATGTGTCATTAAATGTTGTCTTTTATGAGAAAGTTGCCATTAAATGTTCTCTTTTATGTGAAAGTTGCAGAATGTCTGATTTTTACTTTTCTGGTGATTTTCGCAAATCTGTACTTCGCTTTGATCATTGCTCTTGCACAATTCTTGTCATATTCCAAATGGAAGGAATAATCTTTCAGAAATCCTGCCTGTATACTGTTCACAATGACTGCCAAGACTTTTTGTACATAATGATATTTTCTACTTTTTTTTTGTGTTTGACAGTAAATTTGAGGATCAAATTCCTCATACCAGACTATGCTCGAACACATCCATACAGACATGCATTCAAAGCGTGGAAATAGACCTGACTGAGTGTATGGTGGGAACACACCCCCTCATGCTGGTTTTTCTCCTTGAACCAAAGGTTATCTGTTATAAATGTGAAATGGTACTTAAGCCCTGATCACTGAAGCCTTACCTTTCCCAATGTCTATGGGTCCTCATGGGCGCTTGTGTGTATTACCTACAATATGTGTACGATATACTTTGTGTGTATGTGTACGCCTGCTCACAGTACACTTTGTGTATATGGGACTTCCTTATCAGGTTAAGGGGGTGGAACCTCGCCAACAGTAGTTCGGTATTATTTGTCCGCTGGATTGCCCCCCCCCCCCCCCTTTCTCAGTTTCCCAGTACAGTGTTGTACCAGTTAACGCCAGCTGTGTTAACGCGGAATGGACAGCTGACACCATGGTTTGGTTGCAGACATGAATGAATGAATGAAAGAGATCGAGAGGGATGTATGGTAAGACGGGACTAGCGGTAGTGGTGCAGCAAAAGTGATACCAAGTACAGCTGGCCTGTACCATCATCTGTCTCAACTGCAGCATTTGCCTGCCATCCAACTGACAGTTCATCTTCATGAAGCAAGCCCAGGTGCTTGGACCAGGACCCATTCAAGGAAGGAAGGAGGTTGGTGTTGGTATGACAGACCCGAGATGTCGGCACACACACTCATTCGCGATTGACCGTTAATCTAATTAACTCCCGGTCATGGTGTCCTGAACGTCACTTTTTGTTTCTGTTGTGATACCGGACGGCTTGGAACAGTGCTCTACTGGTGTGACGGCATTTATTCGCTGCAATATAGCCAAACTATTCATGTTTTGTGGAGAATGTGACATGTTGTAACGCTGTTGTACGGAGACATTATTCTTACAGTACCATTCTCTGGATTTGCAGGATGATTTATATGACAGTTCCTATGAATTTGGCAGTTTTTGTACAGTGATAAAGTTTGCCATCACAATCAGAAGCCTTGGACGACTCTGCTTATTGGGATTTAGTTTAATCAGGAATTACGCAACCACCTCTCCAGGATGCTTGGCCCCCATAGACGCCGCTCCTACTCCCCTCGGTAATAGACAAAGAGAAATATTTGATCAATTACACATAAATATGCAATTCGTCAAAAAAGTATATTTGAATTTGCATGTGAATGATTTTATATAGGCCTATTTCATATATTTATATCCTCAAAAATATCTGTCTTTCTCCCTGTCCCTCTCTATGTCTCTTATCTATTGCATAATATACTTACATACTGTATACGTGAAATATTTTGTGAGGTTTTTATTTTCACAAAATTTGAGAATTGGTGCTATTTGCAAATTAAAAACATGCTAAAATACCAACTTTGATCTCGACATTATTGTGATGTGCACGTATACATTCTTCATTCAGTGTTGTGCTCCACAATTTGCGAATTTAAACGCTCGCGAAATTGACAGCAAGTCCCTATTCACAAAAAAAAAAATAGATTGCTAAATATATGCCATATACAGTAATAAGGCATACTGTAAAAGAGGAAATTTTCGCGATGTTGAAATTTTCTCACAATCAGAAACTAGCGCGAAAATAAAAGTAAGCGAATATTTTTGCTTGCCATATGTCCCTGTACTTTGTGTCTTGACTCTGTGGAATTAAAAACATGCGAAACTCTTCTTACCCGGCCAAGCGCGAAAAATTAGTCGCGCGAAAATATCCACTTTTACAGTTGGTAGTGCATAAATACACACTTTCATGATTATGTATATTATATCGATATGCCTAATCTGCCAATCCGTGTGTACTACCCACAGGCAAGAATACTATTGACAGTACAGTGTAGTAATGATACATTTTATGTACCAGGCTTGCAATGCATGCAACAAGAAAGCACCGAAAGAGACTGCATGTAGCATTAGTATATAGTGTCAATTTAATGCATTTTGCACATCAGTGCAGAAAAGCTCTCTAGTCTTATAAGGGAGAGTATCATTGAGCTGACATCTGCCTCAGGTGTGATTTGCATGTGACATCTCTGTGCTATATTGGAAAAACAGGTAGCATAGGTCAAAAGACAAGAAATATAAAAGGTATGATATAGAGTTGATAAGTGTGAAAAATAATGCAGTTTGTCCTGATAGAAGTTTGTTATTGATCACTAAGTAGGTTTAATGGTAGCATGTGATTTGCATCAGATAAGTCTATTTCTTGAGACATTGGGTCTTCCCAGGGGGGGGGGGGGGAATGCTGACCACGTTTATGAGTGGTAAAGGGTCTTTGTGACTTTTAAATGGCTGTAAGCATCACTTCCAGGGTCATTTATGACGGCATCTTGTCTGATTACCCTTATCTTTAAGTAATGGGCGCTGACCACTGGTTGAATAAGACCCTTTACAGTTACACACTCACAGTGAGCAGAGAGGGTATAAAATGCCACCAGCAGACACAAGAGTTGGCACATTGTCTGCCAGTCATATACAGCAGTGTGCATCAGATGAAATGCCGGATCTCATCATAGAGATATGTGCTTAAGGGTGATGACAGGATTGGTCGTCTCCCACGACAACGGATCCATTCTCTCCTCAATCCAGCTTACAATGCCTACTATCTACTGGCGTCATGCATATTCCCCCTAATCAACTTTACTCCTAGCCGCTAGCTGCCAGCACACGCAGACTGGGGCACAGCCTCCCCGAGTTCCGACACTGGGCTCTCTGCAAGCCGGTGCGAAGACACGCCGGCCAATTAACCTTTCGCCTCAGCGGCATAACGTAATTAGCTTCCATCAATTAAAATTGCTGGCGTTGCCGTGGCGGGCTGACGAAGAAGTGCTGGCTGCGAGGTGTAGCAGGAGGTGAGAGGAGATATTAGCGGCAGCTGCATAGGAACAGTGTGGACTGCATCAGCAACCTTTTCAGACCTCCATTTCTCTCTCCCTCTCTCTCCCTCCCCATCTCATCACCCCCTCTCATTCTCCATATCTCTCTCTCTCTCTCTGCCTCCAACTCTCCTATTGTCTCTCCTTTTTATATCTCTCTGTATCTCTCTCTTACTTTCCCCTTCTTATCTCTTTCTTTCTCCCTCTCATCTCTCCCTCTCGTCTCTCTCCATCTATATATCTCTCCCTTTATCTCTCCTCTCTTTCCATCTCATCTATCTCTCTCTCTCTTCCTCATATCTTCATCTCTCCTTCTCTACTGTCTCCATCTATATATCTCTCCCTCTATCTCTCCTTTCTTTCCATCTCATCTATCTCTCTCTCTCTCTTTCTGTCTCATCTATCTCTCCCTCTCTTCCTCATCTCTTCATCTCTCCCTCTCGTCTCTCTCCATCTATATATCTCTCCCTCTATCTCTCCTTTCTTTCCATCTCATCTATCTCTCCCTCTCTTCCTCATCTCGTCATCTCTCCCTCTCATCTCTCTCCATCTATATATCTCTCCCTCTCTCTTTCCGTCTCATCTATCTCTGCCTCTCTTCCTCATCTCTTCATCTCTCCTTCTCTACTGTCTCCATCTATATATCTCTCCCTCTATCTCTCCTTTCTTTCCATCTCATCTCTCTCTCCCTCTCTTCCTCATCTCTTCATCTCTCCCTCTCATCTCTCTCCATCTATATATATCTCCCTCTCTCTTTCTGTCTCATTTATCTCTCCCTCTCTTCCTCATCTCTTCATCTCTCCCTCTGTCTCCCCCCCTCCCCACCATCTCCTTTGCATGTCTATCACAGCCTGTCTCGTTGCCTCGCCAAATGGAAGGAATGTTCGCCTGCACAGCTTCACGCTGGCTTGCTGGTTATTAGGGATGTGCGCGTATTACGCTGTCCTCAATTGACACATTTGTGCAGATGAAAGACAGCCCGGCAGAACCATGTAGGAGATGTGCACAGGGCAGATATTATTTGGAAATTTGATCGATCTACCCCGTGCACGCTCTAATCTATCACATGCATATATTACTTCCTCAGTATACACATGAAAAACACTGTCGTGAAGGGAATTAGTTTCACTTGCGTCCGGCTACCACTCTTGGAATTATCATACTTGTGCAATTTCATCTCCTGTCAGATACTTGATACCCAAGGAAAATACTTGGTGAGTTTCAGAAGTGGACATTTTGTCTGTGTCGTGAGAATGACAAATTTGTATGTTTCTATCTGTTTTGAATAGTGATATGCATGCATGTCATCATATGGACAGATATTGTGTGTATTTGTGTGTGTGTATGTGTTTGTGTGTGTGTGTGTGTGTGTGTGTGTGTGTGTGTACATTTTATTGGTTCAATGCGCCCTGCAGACTGTCTGTCTGTCTGTTTGCATTGAATCCACTCATGTAGTCATTAGTGGATCATCATCAATTAAGATTTTTTACTGTGTGTATGCATTTTATAGGGTGAGTGTGCCCTAGATACTGTTCATGAAATATTTTGTGTACATTTCATACAGTCAGCTTTAGAATTTAAGAGATATGGTATTTGTTGTTGGTGGAAAGTATGTAGTCACTGCTAACTGTACCTTGATTCTGCTTTTTATTAGCGGGGTTTTGTTAAATTAGGGCAATTTGCCTCAGCAGTCATCCTGGTTTCATACAAAATTGGGAAAGATTTCAGTCATCTCAGCCAGGTACAACAATGTACACCAGTAACTGTAATAATGCAAAGTTCATTAGAAAGCCCTCATTTGTGCAATGTTGTTTGGATTATTATTGAGAGTGTAACCATCTGCAGTGTGGAATGATGAATTATTAGGTAGGGCCTATACCTGTCACAACCTGCAATTTGTAGTCATGAAGTTGTATGCACTCTACAACTCTCAGATGCCTCCAGCTGAAGATTGATGACAGAAAGATGCAAGTGTCTTGAGTAGCAGAAAGGCGCATGAGGCACAGTCTCCATCAATTCTCATACACATTGAGCAAAGAAAACCAGTGGATAATGTGCATGGAACTTTACTGATACTGCTGTAAATTTGTGTATCAACAGTCAAGTGCAAGAAGGGTATTAAATACCGTATAAAAAAACCACTGTGGAGCTATGGCTTCTACACCAATGAATATCACAACTTTTACCAATAAGCAGTGCCTGCTTGTCTCACTCTTGCCAGAAAGATGCTAGTACCTGCAAGATACATGCTGAATATTTGTGAAATACATAAATTTTTATCTTACGTTGCTGAAAATTTTATCATATAGGCCTATCCATATTTTACTGTCTGTCTGTCTTGGGTCAAGGTAATCAAGTTTTTCTATTTTTCATTTGGCATCCTCAAGAGACTATTTCACGCAATATCATCATGGTTTTGAAGAAGTAAGAGAAGAAGACTAGATAGACGGCAACGACCTGCCATATGCCTGGGATACTATATTCGCTCTCTGCAAAATCCCGAACCGTTCTCCTACTATAGTGGCTGTCTCGCGTTGCAGGAGAGCAGAGTGTTAAAACTGGCATGTGTCAAAACAATGTTTCCACACAGGATTGTTTTCACGCCTTCAACTAGGCCAATTCATGCGCACCCTCTGCAACCTCCAAGTGTAGAAGTAATAACAAAGGATCCTCAGGCTTGTTTTCGGGGGGGGGGGGGGGGGGGGGTGGGGAGGGGGGTTCACAGCTTTCAGGTGGAGGTGAACTTTTTTCCCTGTCATCAAGAGTGCAGCCCACTCGCGGATGTAAATGCCAAGTACGTCATTGACATTGGTTATTGAGTGCAGTCGTGACCAGAGGAGATTTAAGTCACTCTATACAAACCCTTTGCGGAAAATCTGTTTGTTGTTTTTTTTTTGTGTGTGTCATGTTTTATTCTTTTTTTTTCACTAAGCAAGGCCAGTTGTACCAAGCGAGTGTGTGATCCAGGGCAAGTGCAAATCACTTCTGTGGATTATGACGGTTGGAAATATAAAACAATGTCGTGCCAAATATTCTGAAACTTCAAAAGGAGAAAAGATCCTTGCCCTTGGAAAAGACCTTAAACTCAGTATTTATTATGTTGATGACATTGAATGTAGTGTTGTTGTCAATTGGAATGGAGAGGATTTTAGGGGAATTTAACGAAAACATTTATGCATGAATTCAGTGCGTGCAGGTAAATTACTAGAACAGATTAGTGAAGTTTGAGGAAATTAAGACAAGCCATTCAGAATTCATGAATTGAGGAATTTTTCCATATGTGCTTTTGTGAGCACTCTTAAAGGTGCATTCACTGTGACAGTGAAATACTTCACTGTATTGAGTGATACTTTGTAATGTGACTGCAAATACATCACGAAATACCCCACAAAATGCCGATTTACTTAGGGTGGTAATTCAAATTTCATACAAAATACGCATGTGAGATCGATTGTGAAACATGCCACGAAGTACCACTGATTGCACAGTCAAATCAGAAATGCCATGCACAAGAAATGCCGTAGTATTTTGTGTGTGAGAATGGACCAAGTGAATTACTGCGGTATCAATAAATGTGGTACTTTGCCAATGAGAATGCTGCCAACAAATTCCATTGATATTGGATATTCTCAACAATTGAATACCACAGTAAATTAGTAGTCACTTTTCTCATTTACGAAATACCACAGTGATACGTGGAGATACTGCGGCATTACAGTTAGTACCATTCTCTTTCACAAAATATTGTGGTATTTCTGGCCAGGATGTTCATCACTTCTCTGAGATAAGCGCTGCATGTATGCATATCTCCTACAGGGAGAAGACACGAATGTCTTCAAGTGTGAATAGGTCACATGAAAAATACACCGCAGTACGGTGTTCGGTATTTTGTGACAGGATTCATACTCGAATGTCACATTCATAATTCACATGAAGTTTGAGTTTCCACCATTGTTACCATAGTATTTCATGGGGTACATGTATTTTGGGAGGTATTTGCATTCACTTTACAATATGTTGCACAAGATACCACAGTAATTAATTCTTAAGTGTAAATACCCTAAAGTTGTTGATTTCTTTTTAGAGTATGTGCTAGTGATAGTTTCGTTGTCCAGTTTTGACAAAAGGGCCTCCTCAGGGTTAGAAAAAAACAAAGACTGACACCTGTATGGGTTTGGGCAGCAATGCAAGGTTGTTCGGTGGACTATTTTTAATTGGGTGGAGGCTATGGATGGGTGAGGACTTGGAATCAGGAGTGACTGATGTACTGTATAGGCCTACTACCTGTGTTTCCTGTGGAGCTTTGGAGTGCTTTTAAAAAAAATCAACAGTCGTGACTGGATATCTTAGGATTGATAATAAGGGGTCCAGTGGATATCTCTATTCTGTCCAGTCTATAAAATAAATTGACAGTTGTGGCTGGCAATTGAAGTCGATGCGTGAGAAACTAATGCAAAAATGGAGCACAACTCAGGGTATATGCTGACTTGAACATAAATTCTCTGTCAGTGTGGAGAGTCCCACAAAGGTATACGTTCCTTTGGCGCCATTATACCTAGTGGGCGAATTCCTTCAGGTTCGTCAAAATGTCAGAGAGGTAATAAGTACAGCACTGGCCTTTTAACCTCATGGTCTTTGCACTATGGAATACCATCACCTCTCAAGCTTTAGAGTTTATGACAGCAAAAGTCGCAATAAACCATTCGTATGGTATGGGGACTTAACACACACCTGAGATTGCTAGATTTTGTCTATATTTGGCTAGAGGGGGGGGGGGGTGGTAAAGGTATAAAGGGAGGTTTTTGCAGCAGAAGAAGGAGGGTATACAATACAGGGACATACCATGGGATGGATTAGGACTTTGGCTCGACTTTTATCTTCCTTTTCTCACAGTTGTGTCTATTTGTTTCCCTTTTGACTTCTATGAAAGGCTGGCCTGTGAAGCATAGAGCTGGTTTTATTATGTGGCTGTCTGGGTTCTGTCATGATACGGACCAAGGAGTATGAAACTCCTTGATACGACGAATTCTATTAATATAGGCAAGTGCCCCCCCCCCCCCAAAAAAAAAAAAAAAAAAAAAAAACTTCAGAAAAAAATATCTTCTGTCAATTTTCATCTTTTTTTTCTTTTCTTTTTTTTACTTCTTGATTTTTCCTTTTTTTCCCCCTTTTGAGTTCTTTTTATCAGTGATTTGGGTTAGTGATGCTTGATGCTTGTTCAAACTCTTGTGGTTCACAGTTCAGGGACTTCAGCACACAAGGTAGCAGCTCTACTAATTAGATTTGCAGTTAAATCATGCTCCTCAAGCATGAAAAGATTCTCTGTAACTACAGACAATGCTTTTATGAGATTTTGAAGTTTCATATGCTTTCATTAGTGCAGTTTATACCATACACTATCACATATTATGTAAATCTGATAAAACAATGATACCATATTGCCTACAACTCTCCCAGCTGTTATGTGTGAAAACATCTCTTAAAGTAACTTTACGTCAATATATCCAAAAATCATCAAATCATTCAACCTATGAATATCACGGCCAAGAATTTTTGATGAATAGACAGAGGTTTCAATTAAAATCTTTCTATCTTTCATCTTCTCGAATGAATGTGCAGGCAAAAGGCCTATGGAATTAATTCTTCATTACTGCAGTAGTGAAAAAAATGTCCATATCCTCTTTAAAGCCAATGTTTACCATTGGGAGCAGTGATTAAAAAAAGAATATTTGAGTTATCTTATTTGATGCATGTGTATAGTTCAGTTGTATCACAAAACATCCTACCAATATTTTGCAATAAAGCCACAAATATAAGGAGATGTCACTAATTTTCTCAAGAAACTATAACTGTAGAATTTTATCCTAGAAATGATTTTAATAAAACTATTGTTCACATTTTGTTTATTTAACAATACTTAACATTGATTATTATACTGATTAACATTTTTACATTGGTTGTTTCTATCCCTAACTTACATTTTAGAATTCTTTTGAAGCACTGAAGCTTTTTTTTTTTTTTTTTTCATCTGCAAATGGTAAATGGTGGCTTTAAATCAATATGAACCTGGCTCTGGAAAAGAAAACATCAAAAAATCACTGGATGCAAATCAATAATGTAAAAGAATGGCAGTGGTGTATGTCATGGGGAGGCGTTCCAGCCATGTGATATATGAAACATTTTTATGAATAATTCATTTATATGCCTTCTGTTTGTGTGCTTCTTATTAAGATGCAGTGTCTAGCATGTGTTGAATATGTTAGTGAATATTCAAATGCAATTCTGTTTGTAAAGCTTGGACCTTGAGTTTGGCATTGATTCATTCCAGGCAGTTGCTGTGGAGGATATGAAAGTGTATCATACAAAATTCCAGTGGTGTCACGTACGGTCTTTTTGTTATGTTTTGTAAGTAGCGTATTGTGTAGTGCACGTAGCCTATAGAGAATTCTAGTGGACTTGCTTTGTTGTTGTTGTTTTTTGACGCTTGCTGTATTCCCAGTTGCATAAATATGAATGTCGACAGGATGATTGAATAACTGTTAATGTTTGTGGTGTATTCAAACATTAGGTATCTTTTTCTCCCAAGTAGTGGAATAGTTTGAATGTTAATATAAAGCATCTTATAGTGAAACACCACTCAGACTTTGGTGAATCAATTGAATATAAACTAAGCACTGTGGCAGGAGTTTCATTTAGAGCTGGACATCAAAGAAGCTTGTACAGTCTGCTAGTCAAAATTCCCTCTATTTTGTGAATAAACTTGAAAATGATGTTAAATTGCATTTTAACCCTTACTGTGCTTTTTTTTTTTATCAATAGGCACACACTCTGGGTTTTTTTTTTTATCAATAGGCACACACTCTGGGAGTGTGTTTTTTACCAATTAGCACAGATGTTTGGGAAACTCATTGTCAATGAATAGCGATTAAAATTACCTAATTCTCCAAATCCCTATTGTGTCACCATGGCCTTCCTGTTGGGCTTGCCAACAAATCAAGCAAAATTTTGTTGCTACAAAGAATGACATGACTTTGGAAATTGTTTGCATCAAAGAAAGTGACTTCCTGTTCGAACTTCAAACTGCACAAAATGTTTGCACTGCTCATCACTTTGTGGAAGTTTGGCAGGATTTTTAATGGAAAGGTGGATGGACGTAGTCCGCGGTAGGATGTCCGCGAGAAAGTAACGCCCCCGACGTGCCTCATCTCGTATATATCATCATTTGACTTTTGTCAGCTTTGTCAGTCAGTAATTGAATAGTGCTTTCCACCCTGCTCCTCCACGACGTGGCGGAAAGTAGTGAATTATCAGAGTATTCTGCATTAGCATCAACGGGCTAATAGAATTTGGCTGATACAATCTCCAGTCCACTCCACTTCCTGTGATTGGTTAGATATTGAAGAGAGGGTTCATTTCGCAGGAGCAGCCTCTGTTAGTGCGTGCAATGAATGTAGCATGGGGAAAATTATCAAATTTTGTATTTTTTTTTTGTTTAATTTGTGGTAGGATGGAGCAAGGTTATTACGCCGTTATATTAAGGGGCAAGATCATTTTGTTACAAGGTTTTGCTGTGATTTCGCTGCTCAGTTTCCCGTAATCGAAGGCAGTCGGTCATGAAAGCGACAAGTTTTCGTCTTCTGCAGCAGCATAAAGCTTTGTGAAATCCCTGTCTTCATTCAGAAGGCTATAACTTGGTTTGATTGTTTTCGTAGGAGATCTGTGTACATCCATGTGACAGTCAAAGGGATGGTATAGTATTGGTTGAGGTAAAAATTCAGCTTTTATCATTTTGCAAGATACTTAGAAGCCACTTTACAAAATGTTGAGAAGCCCACAATTCTAAGAGGAATTCAAAGTTTATTTGATGAAAATCAGTTTTGAAATGGCTGATATCCAAAAACAGAGAAAAACAAAGCAATCCTAATTGATAAGATATTGCTTTGTTTTGAATATCTCAGCAATTTTAAAACCAATATTCATCAAATAAACCTTGAATTCCTCGTAGAATTATATGCTCTTTCATATTTCATAAGAGATTTGTCATTATCTCAAAAGATCATGATTAAAAAAATGTTGGAATCCTCAAACCTCATCTCAACCGCGAAACTGTACCATCCCTTAGATGGTGAGCTCTGCCTTTACAAAAAGGAAGAAAAGAAAGAAAGAAAGAAAAATCAGGTGGGGATTTTAATTCGATGCGTGGGATGTCAAAAAAAAACCCCAAAAAGCGAAGAGGATGAACCTGGCTGAATGTCAATGTCGGTTGACATTCCCACCCAAGTGCGTCGGAGCGTGTCCGTAAAGCCCACTGTCATTTGGGGCTTCATCGAGTTTATACCCATTTTCCGAAGCTGAGGCTGGATTGATTGGTTCTGACCTTTTCCTGTGGAGCGCATCGTCCTCACACAAGACATGCACTTCTATGTAAGAAGTGAATTAGTTTCTGTGTTTATGTGTCTGGGCAGATTTATTTCCTTTCATAAATTCATCCCATCCTTTGTAATACAATGGCTCTTAAGGAATTTGTAACTATTAAAAGACAAATACACGTCCATCCATACGCATTCATGTGTACATACATACATACAGAAACTGTATACATTTGCAAGTCCTTATGCATGCAATTATTTCTTTATTGTGATGCTGTCAGTTCAATAAATCACTTCTTCTTTTTTTTTTAATGAGATAGTCTAGATAATGTTGCATGGAAAATCTTAAGAAGAAATTATTCTGTGCCCTCAACAAAATGAGTTGTATACATATACAATATACATTATGTATATCTGAAAGCTAATATGCAACCAAAAGTGGATAATTTATTGCCATTATCTGCTCTGAAACTGAAACCCTTGTTGCTAAAGGCTTTCAATTAACTTTCAAGTGTGGTTGAGCTTAATTGCAATTGATATCGCCCCATTAGTAATATTATCCAGCGATACCTCACATTTTGGCAAATTGGCAGATCATCCATGCAGCATGACTTTACTTGTACAGAATTAAAGGACAAGTTCACCTTCATAGGCATGTGAATAATAACGATAATGCAGCAATATTAATAGAACACATCAGTGAAAGTTTGAGGAAAATCGGACAATCCGTTCAGATGTTACAAATTTTTCAGGTTGCAGTGCCGCCATCACTGGATGCAAAAACTGCTACAGCTTGTGATGTCACACGTGTAGAATGATATAAAGGAGACAAGAAAGAAAATTTAATATATTTGTACTTTTCTTGCAGAATAAAAGAACACTTGACCTGCCTTGTTCAGAAGGCAGGGGCAATAATATTACCCTTGATATGTGTCAGTGACAAGTCAAAGGAATGTGTACTTTTTTTTAAACAATGAAATTTTGTGAAATTTTCTTTATATTTTCCTTATATCGTTCTACGGATTTGACTAACTTTTGAATGGATCGTCTGTTTTACCTCAAACTTTCACTGATGTGTTCTAAATATATAACAAAAAACACATCACTACTGTGTGGATGAGAGCCCCCAAAACATACACTGGAATGGACGACTGATACCACAGCCATTGTTCTAATCACTGCATTTTCGACCCTTCTTGGGCCTCAAGTTGATTGTTTACCTCGCTACTACTGTAAACCAGTAGACCCAGGGGTTTATATGATCATTGCACAGTCATTTGCAGTGCCTCTCTCTGTTTACAGGGGAAATCTCATTTTGACGTCTGTGCATTCCTGCTTGTTTACAAACTGGTATTGTTTTTTTCTTTGTATCTGATGTAAGTTAGTGGCACATGCCACAGTGTAATAGATTGGATAGATTGTCAGAAGTTGGCAAAAAATGGGATGGAAGTGGGAGGGAGGGGCTGAAAAATCATTTCGTCATGCCGTGATGGAAGGGGGTAAGCTAAGCAAAATGGGAAAGCATATTTACATCTGGGAAATGAAAGATGTTACTAAGGGGAATGATACCCAAATGTGTGAATTGAGTGAGTCTCGAGTTGATGATGAAACTGTTGGGGACTACACTATTGCTGATTTTGCTATAACACATTTCCCAAAGATACCTTCCCAAGTATTACTTGAGACTAGTCTTCAATGGGTTAGAGACACATGCTTGGTGCTGTCCACCCACTGTGTGCAAGATTCAAGATCTGTCATGTTCAAAGTTTTCTAAGATTTTAAAAGTTCCGCAGTGAAGTGGTTGACGTAATAAGAGGGGTTATGGCAGCTCTGGTTTCATGAAACGGATCCAAGATCATCATCAAATTACAAAGAGGAGTTTCAGATTTCAGTTTCATCGTTACGACCCTTGACTATGCTTGGTACAGATGACAAAGGATGCATTTATCAACTCACTTTTGGCACAGAATCAAGATTTCCAAACAATTTTCAGGGAGTTTTGGGCAGTGGATATGCAAAACTATTTTGAATATGGGGTTACAAATGTGTTCCTGATGTGGCAAAACAAATTGCAAGTGCAAACGTGTTTGAGCCAGAAATGCTTTTCTGTAGAGTTGATAAACACAAAGTCGTTTTGAAACGCGTTTATGTCTTTGACTTGCCCCCGCCAATACTGCTGCCACCTACACATCTCCGTTCCTCGGGTCAAACTGCAGAATGGAACTATGCAGTGACAAGACCTCCCAGTGGACTCACGGCAGCGCTAACAAATGCTACAACTCAAGAAATGCGATCCAAAAGTCGTTTGCAAACGCATTCTCTGATAGTGGGTATTGAAATGTGTTTCAAACATGGAAATGGTGATAAACGCTGCCTATGATATCTCTAATTTCATGAAGCAGATCCAAGATAGTCATAAAATCACAAAGATGAGTGTTTCAATTCCGCATGAAGACCCTTGATTCTCTGTGCAAAGTATGCTGTGTCTGAAAATACTGCTTCATCTTGTACACCCCCCCCCCCCCCGTAATTGTTATTTTTATAAGTCACTCAGACACTGTTAAATCACTCCTCTTTTACGATGTTCATGTTCAGCATCCAACCCCAAAGAAAGTCAGTCAAACTTGACACAGATGCTTGCATAGACCATCACAGTCTGGTCTGTGGCTCTCTTAGTCCTGCCCAGGACCAATTCAAGAGCTTGGGAGATCGGAATCGGACGCCACGTAAATCAGGCGTTGCATTGCGCAGGGAGCACACCAGTTGTGTTTTAAATCATTCCTCCTGTGGTAAATCGTTAGTCTGTCATCCATTAAGCTACCACAGCAGACTGACAGGCAAGTCCAACACAATGAATGAAAGCAGGTCAACGTCAGATCATCTCATCTGTCCATATTTTCAAAGGGAGATACGGTAATGGTGGTGGATGGGGGAGTTTTGGCTGCATTTATCTAACTAGTGGGAGAGAATCACATTTCAAAACACATTTCAATGGGGTTTGAAATGCTGTTCTTGGGATGCCTCGTTTATCTAACCATTGCACAGTTGCAATTCAAGTGTTGTCACTGCGCAGCTGCTATGTGCCATTTAACATGGGAAGTAAAGGTCAACTGCGTACCACCGAACACCCCTTATCATTCACACACACTAGATAATGGGTAGAAAACACAACCGGAAACAGTTGGGAGTTGACCTTGAGATATAAATGCATTTTCAAAACAGCATTGCATATATCTATTTGCAGAAAGGTGATCAAGGTCTCAAATGCATTTCAAAATGCCCTCTGAATGGCATTTTAAAACGGCATTGGTAAACATTTGAAGAGTGATCCGAACATCAAGTGGAAGTCACATGACCAAAATCCTGAGCTTTCTGCACTGAGGGTTTTCTCTGAAGATTGTGACAGCAAACTTTCATGCGAAACTAATCAATCAAAATTGCGCGCCATTGTATACAGTTATTCCCCAATGTTTATGTGGCTTTTTTTTTGACAGTTGTTTATCAACTTTTATTGTAATGTCTCAAATTTGCTGTAGTAGTAAGTGTTCCATGCAATTTATGGTTCCATTGTCTCAGTATTTTGAATAACTTTTACCAGCTCTCATGTCAAGTCGTACTTGCTTGTGTAATTCATCTTCCATTTTTTTTTTTTTTTTTTTTGCGTAGGAAGAAAGATGAAAAGATTTACTCTGCCTTTTTTTTTTATGCTGTTAGGGGGTTTCCCAAAGATATACTCCTTTTGTGTACGAAGGTGTGTGTCAAGAAATTGTTTGCCACCAAATATCATGGCAGCCTTTGTGATTAAACATCTTGATTTTATGACTGAATACTTCCTCCTTCTCCTCTCAACAATCATTTTAAGCATGAAACTTTGTTGATTTATACCAAAGAGTCAAGCGGCCATGAATGCATTCACATGATGATATGTGTGTATAACTGCTGAGGATGGAGAAGTAACATTGAGTGGTGGGATTAGTCTTGTTTGCTGGGGTCTGCATGCCCTAGCCCTGTAAGGTGTATTATAACAAGCAACTAAGAGTAAATTTACCTAGCCTAGCTTCAAGACAGTGGATCATATTTCCTCTCACTGTTTTGCCTAAAGCTCACAGAATAGATACATCAGTGTGGAGAAATAAGTGTCTTCTCTCACATGTCCACCTTTTTGATTCATCCAGCCTGTACAGTGGGGTGATGTACATGTACTTCAGTCAGTTAAGGATAGTCTTTAGTCAAGGCTGATGTTTTATGTATATTAGAGATATATTGAATTGAAAATATTAATGGATGAAGAACCAAAATCATTGGAATTTGGGGTCAGTGAGTTTCACTCGGGATAGTCTTACTTCAACATGGCCATAATCTAAGACTGAATTGACATGTATTGATAATAAGTCAAACAGTCAAGCATTGTTGGTGTTGAGTTGATTGTGCTCCAGTCAGGATAGTCTTCATTCTAGACTGGTGCAGTCTTGATTGAACATACATCTCTATTATCTGTCCATGCCAGCATGGCAGTCGGATAAAAATTTGCAATGCAGAGTATTAGCCTTAATAGCGTGCTGTGATTAGCTTGCTGTAGTTCAGGAGTTTAAATGGGTCCTTGTCCAAGTAGCTGTCGGTACATGGTCGTGTTGGCAATTAGGATTTCATCTATGGACAGCAGGACCAGCAGTAGACACCACTGCAATGAACAGAGGATTAGTGGTGGCAATCCATCATCCGCATACGAGATGCACTCTTCTTCAAGTATCTGCACGGAGATTAATGAAACTGGGGCAAGCGTAGAAGGGGATGGGAGATGAAGAAGGGGCTCTGCATTATTGCGTTGTTTGGTATCTTAATGGGCGGCCATGATAAAGGTTGTGTTCATCATAAGTAGCAGTCTAGGTAGAAATTTGTGGAATTAATTAGAAACAGCGCTGTATTCGGCTGCATGCGTTGCATAGTGTTTGGGATATAGTCTCTTTTGGTTTTAAATAGGGGTGCAGTATATGGCAGACAGCATCATTTTGGCTTCCATTATAGAGTGAGAAAAGGGAGAGAGATGCTTGGTTTTTCATTACTGACATTTCTTCAGTACTGGAAGTAAGGATGCCTTTCCACTTCTTCAGGTGGAAAAAGAAAAAGTGACATCATTGCTTTGTGTTGCTGGCATTTCTTCAGCACTGGAAGTAAAGATGCCTTTCCACTTCCTCAGGTAGGAAAAGAAAAAGTGACAGCATCGTTTTGGTTGTTATTGTTGTTGTTGCTGGCATTTCTTCTGCACTGGCAATAAGGATGCCTTTCCACTTCTTCAGGTAGGAAAAGAATAAGCGACAGGATCAGTGGAGAATCTGGGGAGACTTGTCTGTGTATATTTTTAGACATTAAAATAAGAGATACAAGGGTGTGATTTATATCTTATCTGGCCTTGATGTTTTGATTCTTTTTCTTTCCTTTTATTTATAATGGTCGATGAATGATTGCATGCTGACCTTTCCAATTTTGGTGTTTTCTCTTTGTTCCAACAGGGATGCAGCACTGAGGACGATGCCACGACCCAGAACGCAGTGGTATGTGGACATGTAAGTAACAACCACTCACACTCCTCTGCATTTTTGTACAAAAAAAAAAAAAATATTGTTCGTTTATTCAATGTGTTAAAGAGACTTGGATATAACACCCAAATTTTCTTCGCCTGAATCATATTTTATTGATGATGGTTGCTTTTATATGAGCACATAAATTAGAAAATGCACAGTTTTATGGTAACCCCCCCCCCCCAAAAAAAACAAAACAAAACAAAACAAACAAACAAAACACCAAACCAACAACAACCCTTTAAAGTACTGTACAGTCATAATTGTGTTATACACACATCTATACATTCTCCCCAAAATTCTTTTCCCACCATATGTATGCATTAGCTTCAACATGCAAAAGTATTCGCAAATCTCCTCTTATAAAGCCTCAGTCGTTTTCTGTCCCAAGGTACCCAAAGGACTTCACATGGAGGAAAGAATTATGAATATCTGTTCTAATGGCTCTTGGGGGGGGGGGGGATAGTCGATTAATGTTTGCCATTATTACATTGTAGCCATGACTCCAAAGATCCATTAACACACTCACGAAAGTGAAAGAAGGGTGAGGAGATTATTACTCTATGGAGCTACAATCGCTTGTACTCTAATGTTGTGTACATACTGCAGAAGACAGTCTTAAGAGTCATTCAAAACCTTGTTATATGACTTCCTCATCGGTGATTTTTTTTTTTCCGCATTATTCTTGTATAATGTGTGTGTGTGTGTGTTTTCTTATTCTGCAAGGCTGAAATTGAAGCAAGCTTTGCATACACATGCCTTGATGATTTTAAGATGCTAATAAATACCAATAATGATAATAATAACCATGATAGTAATAGAATAATATCAACAGTGGTAATAATGATATCTAATATTGAGAAATATGTGATATATAATATTGAGAATAAAAATAACAGTAAAAAAAATGAAAGCAATAGTAATGATAGTAATGTTTGTTTTTGGTGAGCTTAATATGATGTTAATATGTGAAGTATGCTGATTTGATCCTTACACACATAGCTGGTGGAAATTAATCATGAAAATTCACAGATACAAAAGACAGACTGTTAGAAAGGTACACAGTTTATGTGTGCAAGTTAAAAGTACATAGGATCCTATAGGCCCTTCCTTTGTAACATCCTCGAAAAATTTGCACTTTATTAAAAAAAAAAGTTTTGTGAAATTCTCTTTTTATTTTCCTGATACCGTTGTACACATGTGACATCATACACTGCAGTAGTCTCCTCGTTCTGCAGCGATTGCGCAGATGCTTTAAAAATTCATAACTTCTGAACGGATTGTCAAATTTTCCCCAAACTTTCACTGATGTGTTCTACTAACATTGTTGCATTCACTCAATCCATATGTATGTGAAGGTGGACTTGTCCTTTAAGGGTCGGTAATAAAAGTGGGAGCTAGCTTCCATGTCCTGTCTTGGTACAATCAAGCGATCCAAGTCATAACGACGAAGGATACATAATGAGGTAACCTCTTCATGCAAGGTGTTCACACATTCACACTTTCCACCACTTATCATGCCAAATTCACACTGTGAGATTTCAGTTTCGTTGCTGGTACGTGTATTGGTGATATCTTAATGCTAGGACACCAATGATTATCATGGACTTGAAATTAGTCAGCGTTAGCATGCAGAGTAACCTCAAAATTTGGATGTAGTTTCGGTAGCCGATGTGTAGACCTACATGTAGTATTGAATGTTGTGTGCTGAACGACACTCCACTATGTGCTTTGGTAAGAAGATTTTTTTTTTTTTTCCCCCACAACCCCACCAGCGTTTAATAAGGATCGATAGTTATGATAGGTATTGTTTGCGTCAATTCTACCATATTGGTGTTTGAGCTTGATTTAACACACCTGTTTGGAAGTAACACCAGTGTCACTACATTGTTCTAACACCGAAATTGAAATCAGGCGTGTATGCACTCCAAACTCTTATGTCAGGGGCCATGTAACAGCTGTTTGCTGTTCAAACATAAGAAATAACAGTGGACATTCTATCGCAAACAGGTAAATTGCTCATTTGTCCATAGGCTCTGTTGCTGCCCCATCTGTACTGCACATTGTGCCTTTGTGCATCCATAAACTTGATCTCTCTGTCCAGTGATAGTGCAGTGACCTCCAAGGTCATGTGATATTATGATAAAGGCACGTCTGACCCCTACAAACATCAAAGGACAGCGCTCCATATACGCAGTGTTAACAACTGTTTGCTCAGTGATTATAAATGTGTTAACCTCACCATTGATGCTGTGCATTATGAATTGTCAAATACCAGTTGCCTGTTTTTCCACACACGTAGAGATAATGTCCACACAATGAAGTCTCCTTTCTATTATACATCACTTGCGGCAGTGTGCTTGGATACTGTAAAACGAGGAATGTTCGCGTGCATTTTAATTTTGCAAATTTCGCGAGTGCGGAGATTCGCGAAATTAAATTGCACGCGAAAGTTCGTTTCTACACTATATGCATTGAATGCCAGTGGCAGTTCGCGAAAATTTCATGCCGCAAAAAAGGCCATCGGCTCCAATTCGCGAAAAATTCATGCCGCGAATATATCATGTTTTACAGTATTTTAAGTCATTATGGCTACTGCAGCACAACTCCAATTTTTGGAAAGATAGGTTTAGAAGCTTTGACACTGTCTCAGATGCTTTATGCACTTGAAGTAGTATAATTCTGGAGAGTATTCTTGCCACATTTTCATATGATTCGGCACGCCGTACACCGGGGTACCGTTGTAACCCGGGGTTCCGCGTTGTATAGCGCCATCTCATGCCCATTATTTATAATGCGTATCCGAATTCAGATACGCCGATTCCGAATTCGGATACGGCAAAGTCGTCGCAATGAACTAGCACCTTAGGTGTTTTTCGAAGTAATTTCTAACACCACACCGTTTTGTAAACATCATCTAAAGTAACTTTTATTTTTCAGAAAAAAAAAAGATAATCACTGAAAGCCCAGAAAATTCACCCCAAAATCAACTGTATTTCTTCAAAATTTGATCATGTGGGCTGCCATCTTTATAATCTTCTCCGCGTGCGCGAATGGTCGATAATAAGAGATGAAATGCGAAAGAAAAAGGTTCAGAGCAGAAAATAATTATTAGTTGCATACATTAATTGTTGCATAATCACAAATAAGAAAACATTTTTGTGCATAATAATACTAAAATAATACTAAAAAATATTTTGACACATTTTTTGGTAAGCCATGGTACAGCGCTGAAAAAAAAAAAAATAATTAATTCAACAAAATGATGAATTTTCATTTGGTACCCCAGGGTACCAAATATTGCATCATATGCCAAATTATGGCACTCTCTTAAGACACTGAATCAACACATACTGTAGACACGATATCTGCTTGTACTTGTATATATAGTCCCCCACATATAGATGAAATAACTTTGACCCACAAGTAGATCAGGAAACATAAGCAAATTGTGTTTATCTCCATGTAAAGTGATTTTTGTATCCTTGAAAATATGACATTCCTTTGAACCTCATCAGGTTCTCTTAGTGGCATATGAAACATTTAACCTGTTGTATGCTTTGATTGCCAATTTGCAGCTGAAAACCCTGTAGCATTGTACACATTGTCTGAAGTCCCTGACACAGAAACAGTTAAGTGGCCTTGTAACAGAGTGCAAATAAAGCTAACTTTTTTATATTAGGTTTTGTCATAGCAACCACCATAGCAACTACTTATTTCAGGCCCCTGATTTTCAGGGTTTTTTTTTTTTTCAGTCTTACAAAAACAGTGTTTTATAACTGATGCATGATATTACTTCCCAACCTTGTGGCTGAGAAAAATAAATGTAGTGTTAAAAGAGAGATAATCCAATCAGGTTGCCTTCTTTTATCTTACTGAGCTTGTACTTTGTGATCATTTCCCTCCATGAGATTTCAAAGATTATCCTTATCTCAATCGATGTCATGTTTTGCATGACCCCTTTTTTTCTCAAAGGTGCAATGTACTGAGTTATGAATAAAAGTAGACTTTACCTCTCCTTGTTTACGTCTCCTTGTATGCTAACTTTATCACCAAAAAAAAAAAAAAAAAAAAGCCCTCAAAGAGTTGCAGGTCTGACAAGTGAGGTTCATTAGAGACACCATTTTGAGAGACCCAAGTGTGCTCTGTGCTTGAATTCAGAGTCCAATTGATGTAGCTTTTGTCTTACAGATATTTTCTGATCTCGACTTTGATCTTCATCTTGACTGTCACTGTGTATTCCAATTACTTGACACTGCTTGATACAGCAGATGGCAGGTGCACAGTTGGAGCTGGTTCAAAGGAACAATATTTGCATTTCTTAGCAGATGTGGAGGCTGTTTAGGTTTTGTTGATATTTTTTAAAGAGAGGTAGCAACTGGAGCCAAGACAGGAGGAAGAAATTAGAGAACACCAGGGGAATGACCATTCAGGCGCTTGCATTATTAGTTACATTATTACAATGTTTGTAATCTTTCAGACTTTGATAAGCTTGTAGTTTTTAATTGAATAGCAAAACATATGCACTTTCATATCTTCCAGTTTACTACTGGTGGGCCAAACTTTAGAAACATCACTGTATGTATTTGATCTTTCAAACTTTATACAGTGTGCTGTAACCCAGGGAATACATTCAGTTGTCTGTGGTTTGGGTTCAAAAAAAAAAAAAGTGATTTCGATTGTTGAAATGTCAACCTTTATTACATAGAATGGAAAAGTTCTCAGAAATGAATAGCCTTCTTATCTAACAAGATCTCTAAAGCATATTTACCTACATTTCTTGTGGTCAACAATTGTGGTTTCTTTGGGGGATTTTTGTAGGTTTATCCCATATGATATACATATAGTTAATATACATGTATAACCCGCTGCTAGATACTTTTTTTTTTTTCATTTCCAATCTGTGAGATACAGATGATGATAATGATTGTCCTTTTATTTGCTAATAAATTTTGGTCACAAAATGGTGTGAATAGTGAAAATGTCCTTGGACCACATCCCACAGGCCACTACCCTCCCCTGCGTCTATATGCCTCGCTCTCAATAAATAATTCTGGAATGGTAGAATATTGACATTTCTTCGAGATGAGGTCAAACATCAACTACTTTATTCATTATTTGGCGCGCAAAAACTAATAAACTGAGCCAGAGTAGGAGTGGATTGATCTTTGGTTTTACATCCTCGCAGAACTAATAATCTTGGCGTTTTTTTGTTTTTGTTTTTGTTTTTTTATAGAACCACAGTTGCGCAGTATCTAGCACGCATCCTGCTTGTTGTGTGAAATATCAGCTATATGATATTTGGTTAATGAGTTATGTGAGCATTCAAGTAATGCATAACTGTCATACAACATGCTCATGACAAGAGTCATCATGTCTTGAATGCATTGCTTTAAAAAAAATTGCTAAAACAAAAACATTTTTCGAGGTCTTGTGATTACCCATCTACTTCTCAGCATCATCTCGCAAATGGCTGCATGTAATGCATGATTTACAATGGTAGCAATCACCATGGCAACAGCCAGTCATTATTAAGGTGTCCTCCATGCAGCTACAGGAGGAGCAGTCAATAATTACTGCCACTAGCTTCTAGTAAAGTCTTTTATGAAACAGCACCCTTGAAGATCAAGAGAAGACCTTTGGTCTCACAGCAAACTTGATGCTATTTATTAAAAAGCAAAACACAAATTGGTGCTCTTTGTAGTCAAAGGATGGAGTTTGGTCCTGTTTAGTGCTGTAAAGGCAGTTATTTTCACAAACAGATATTTTGCAAATGAGGAGGTCACAAATATTTCACAAAGTTTTGTTTTCGCAATTTGACACTACAGTGAGGCCATTGAAAGCACACTAAT
Source organism: Diadema setosum (assembly GCA_033980235.1). NCBI lineage: Eukaryota > Metazoa > Echinodermata > Echinoidea > Diadematoida > Diadematidae > Diadema > Diadema setosum. Next base: position 24,498,588 of record CM067060.1, read on the forward strand.
GACTGGCCATTCGTGATAATTTTGTGTGTTTTTTTTTAGGTGCAGCAGTGATTTGAAAAAAATCATGAAAATTAAACCCTTGTGAAAATAAAAGCTTTTACAGTGTGTTTCCCTCACCCAGCCCATTTCTACGCACACACATAAGTTTTTGATTTCATTGCATTCAAAATAACTTATTTCAGGTTGCAGTCAAGATCACATGAACAGAAATAACGTGTTGCTTTGCAAGATTTTGGTCGCGATCTAGATGGCAATAATTTGTGCAAATTTTTGCAAATAGATGAGAAGTCATACAGTGAACGGCAACCAAACAAATTTTCAAAAGTATATTGTTCTCTTTTTTTTTTTGGTTTCCTTGTTGTTGTTGTTTTTTTTTTACCAGCTGTAGCATGCCATGGTTAAATGAATTGCCATTGTATGATGTAGTAAACATACCATTATTCATGTACATGCACAGGTCAGCTCTCCGCAAATAATTGCGACTCAAGTTTTGAATTCATTTTACAGTGAGAACTACAGTACAGTGTATGAATAAAAAAAAAAGCCATGACCCTGATCACGAATGAATTTCCAAGTTTTTACAATGAGAATATACCTAATGCACTTATACATACACACACAAACACACACAAATCTTTCACCAAGATTGATCGCCTTGGTAACAATCCACTCTACTCCCAGTGTGGTATGATTGAGCATGTGACAAGTGCATTGCAACTTGCAGCTTCTACTTTTCGTCTATAGGCGTGTCTTCATCAGCCCGAAGTTCAAACTAGCGGGACATTTTGCGGTCTTGGAAAATAGCCCGATAGAGCAAATGTGCGTCTTCATCAGCTCGAACAGCCTACTTCGGGAAATTAGTCCGAAAATTGACGCATGCGCACTTTGCATCATTACTCTGCCTAGCTCGCTGTCCGAAACACCGTATGTACGATACTACAACCAGGGAGGTGAGCAGTACAGCAAATTCTCTCCAAAGGGATATTCATAATGCTACTCTTCTGTCCAGTGACACATCTTATATGAAATGGACGAATTGCAATGTTTAAATAAATCCAAAATACACACAATCTGCAAGAATCTTTAGCTAAAGAAGAATGGACCAAAAGAAGAAGTTTACAAAAAACCAGCTAGCATGCACGGAATCACCTCCCTGGTTTTAAAGATGTCAACAACAGTAGGCCTAGTACACACACGTGATCCTTGAATACGCCATGAGTGTATGCACTATACACAATCACTAGCTTGTACATGCGCTTTCAATAGCCAGCTGGCTAACCAGAAGCGTGGAGGGATCGAGAGAATTTCGGGCTGATGGAGACGCACCCGAAATAGCGCGCTATTTCACGAATTAGCGCTCTAGCTCACGAACTAGACCAAGATTTCGGGGGAAATTTTCCCGATCAAATAGCGCGCTATTTGCGTCTTCACTACACAGATAGCGCGCTATCTTGACATCGGACTAGTTTGGTAACCGCAAGATAGCGCGCTATTTTGAAACTTCGGGCTGATGAAGACACGCCTTGAATGGGAGAAGGAGGCGGGGGGGGGGGGGGGGTGGACTGTGAGTATGTTTCTGAACTGAATCCTCTTGTTTACCACATGCTTCTTTCTAAGAAACTGATCATATCATTTGATTCGGTGATGTGGAGTAAATCATACAAATATGTTATGGAAATGTGACCAGTGTCTGTATTTGAATTTGAGTTGGCAGGGTAAATACCACAGATTAAAATTGTCAGTGGTTGCATGATATTTATAAACAAATTTATAATCTTATCCCATGGCATGCCTGACTTCCTTACCACTCATTCTTTGTATTTTTTTTTCCTGTGTCAATGATGCATGTTTATCAATACAACGGTACCAGCCATTAGGCAAAAGCAATTACTTTGCTTTGAGTATGCATCATGCCTCAATGCTTTCAGTGGGAAAGGTCAATGGTGTCAATATGAATGAGTGAAAAATAAACACATTAACATTTCAAAAACATGCCCTAAATATGTGTATCTCTTCCTAGTTCTGTAATATACTGTTGGTATATTTTTGGTTTTAATGTGGTATGAATGAAGAAAAGAATTTGAGTTATTTTAATTCCTCATCATCCTGTTTCTCTTATCAGATACTGAGGACAATGGTGTGTTGTTGATGCAAAATGTCTCCTGTGCACAAGTTGCACATTCCCAAATCACTTCAGAAAAAACATAATTCGAAGTTCACATTCCGAAATGTTTTATCAATTTTAACTTAAATTATTAAAGATATGAGGTGCTATGGGATTGCCTGTGCAATTATATTCTCTTCAATTAATGGCAAAGAAAAAATGATTTTATTAAGTCAATATTGTCCCATTATTGTAGCATGTGGATGTCCTCATGAGAAATGACATTGCATTTAAAATGTACATTATCATAGCATTCTAGCTGATAGCCTCATTCCCAGGCATTTTGGTTTTCAGGTTTCTGCTGTCCCTTTTACGATCTTCACCTACAGGTGTATATGTACATGTAGGAGCTAGATGAGCATTACCAAATACAAGTATTGCCAGTTGGAAGCAATATATGGAACCTTCTTGTACACTCAAGTCAAAGAGAACGTGCCTGGGTTTGTTTTGATTGTAGGTTTCTCACACAGAGTCTAGACAGAAATAATTCTGCAAAGAATTCAGCAATACTTCTGATTCTGATTGCTAGCTGGAGGTCATAGGTGTCATGAGGGCAGAGTGTATTTTGCCAACATGCCAATCATAATTGTGTCAGATTGTAGGCCTACAAGTCAATGAATGCAGACAATAGAGGCAGATTAACAACAACAAAAAAGAATCCTGCTGTTTCCATAGCTGTGTTTTGTTACTGTGGCATCGCTGTGTTGATATTTACAATTGTATGTCTGTGTTGTAAGCAATTCCCTGCTTTGTTTACCATAAAACGCTGTGTGTGTCACATGTATTGCAGTGTGAAGGGCATTTAACTCTGTAGGCCTACAGTGGTTGGCAGCATCCTTCAGATTTACAACATCCCCCTCTTTGATTTCATGAATAGTCTCATATAAACATTCTAAGAGGTCTCTAACAGGTCAAGAGCAGATAGCACAAATTCCGCCCACAAAAACGAAACAAAACAGAATAGTAAACATGAAAATATTGCTACCGGTGTTCATTCGGGTTTAATATCAAAGTACAGTGTGTCAGCTCACAATGCCCAGAAAGACCATGAACTTACATGTTTTGCTGTGGAGCTATTCCTGGTGTCTCATTGGCATATTTTTCTTCTACTTTCTCCTTGATACTCCCTCTATACCCCTCCCCTCCCCCCCCCCCCCCTCACCTGAAGACATTGTAGAATGTGAAGGTATTTTGGCCATCATTTATGAAACGTTTGTTTGGGTCTCAGAAGGGGGTTCATTGTCGCTGAAAATTGCACTCTTGAGGTAAATATTCTGCTTCATTTGATTCAGAGTCATAGAGTAACAGTATGCTCTGTAGTGGTGTAGGTGAACCTCTCTTCGTATCATAAGTAGCCAGCAGATAACAGAAGATCTGGATGAAAATTCCCTGTGGATATTGCGAGGTTTTTAGTTTATGTAGTGTCATGCAAAGGCCAAAGCTAATTGAGTTCAATGTGCTGATCTGATGGCAAAGGGCAGGTGATAAATCAAGTCAAATCAATGAAGTTAAAATGTTATCTATGCTAGGGGAGAATTTCTTCAGGAAATATGAATTGCATTTAGAGGAAAGCAATGACCTTTTGCAGGACTAAATGTATGTATTATTAAACAAAAAATCAACAGATATTTACAAATATGAGAATTGGATAATAAAATGTGGAGAAAATCATGATTACCTCTTTGTTGGTTAAGTGGCTGTGGAGTGATTGGTGTCCTGAGATTACCCTTTAACTATTTATCTCTGTCACATAACTTTTGCATCATTTGCACAATAAAATCTCTATCTTTTTATTTGATATTCATTAAAATTTCACTTCTACACATTTTCCTCAAAAACATTTTACGTTTTCTTTTCTTCACAACTCTGTTTCATGTTCTGCATCTTTCAAGATCCATGAATGTGATTCTATCATGTAATGCAATGGCCACATTAAGATTTGTATGATTTTCTTACTTAATTAACATCATGTCACTGAGTTGCGTCTGCTGATCTGCTGTCCTAATTCTCAGATCTTATTTCATTGAACAGGCTTTTTTTTTTTTTTTTTTTTTAGGTAAATGATCACTTTAAGGGAAATAAACAATATTACATGTAGATTCCACCCCCTATCATAATGCAGTGACCCCATATTTTGAAAAACCTTTAGCTGACAATCTGTTGTTTATCGCCCTCGCTTGTTATGAATTTCATGGTCAATTTGGTAGGCACTCACTACCATTAGAGGCATACCAGCTTAGCAAGGTTGGGTGTATGTGTGTGTGTGTGTTTTCTGTTTCTTTTTCGATTTGGCTTGCAGGGTGTGGCGAGTTATTCACTTGGAGTGGGAGTTGCTGGCAGTAGTTGTCCACAGATCATAATGTAGAGCCATCTCAAATTTCCTACCAGAATACAGTAGTTCACTTTTTTTTTTTTTTTTTTTTGTTATCTATTCTTTGGGAGGAACCGAAAGGGAGAGCAAAGTTTCAACACAGATGTTTTAGGCAGGAAGGCTGCCTGCAAAAGAAAAAAGAGGGGGAAAAAAAAAGAAAGAAAGAGAAAAAGATACTGAATATCTTAATCTTCATAGTTATATGTATACACTTGAATAGGGTGTGACTCGTTCTGTGCTCTATACGGGTTTAAAGGCATAATTTACCATTTGCAGATGAAACAAAAACACAGCATAAGTGCTTCAAAGTAGTTCTAAAATGTGAGTTATGGATAGAAAAACAATGTAAAAATTTGAACCAGTATAATCATTGTTAAAGGACAAGTTCACCTTCATAAACATAAGGATTGAGAGAATGCAACAATATTAGTAGAACACATCAGTGAAAGTTTTAGGAAAATTGGACAATCGATGCAAAAGTTATGAATTTTTAAAATTTTCGTGTTGGAACCGCTGGATGAGGAGACTACTACAGCTTGTGAGTCATATGCATACAACAGTATAAAGAAAATGTAAAGAAAATTCAACAAATTTTCACTTTTTTCGCATAATTAAAGAGCACTTGACTTGCCTCTTTCTAAGGCAGGGGGAATAATATTACCCATAACATTTGTCGGTAACGAGTCGGGGGAATGTTTACTTTTTTCAAAAGATGAAATTTTGTGAAATTCTCTTTATATTTTCCTTATATTGTTGTACGCATGTGACATCTAAGTTATTCACACACTGCAGTAGTCTTCTCATCCAGCGGTTACTGCACAAAAACTTCAAAAATTCACAACTTTTGAACGGATTGTCCGATTTTCCTCAAACTTACAATGATGTGTTCTACTAATATTGCTACATTCTCTCAATCCTTATGTTTATGAAGGTGAACTTGTCCTTTAAGTGTTGTTAAATATACAAAATGTGAACAATAGTTATAATAAAAATGTTCCCGGACTAAACTGTCTACAGTTATGGTTTAATAAGAAAATTAGTGATATCTCCTTATAATTTAGGCTTAATTGCAAAAATTTCATATGGTACGATGTTTTGTGATACAACTGACCTACACATATGCATCAAAAGTGATATCTTGAACATTTTTTTAAATCACTGCTCCCAAAGGTAAACAGGGCCTTTAAGGGTAATTGATATCTCTGAAATTGCATAGAAAAAGAAGAAGTTTGACCCAAATGAATTTGGTGTGTGCAAGTGTTTCCCACACACCTTCATGTGCTTTTGAATGCTTTGCATCAGGAAAATGGTTTCAGTTTATTTTTCAATTTTATATTAATTTTGGCAGGAAGCATGAATACATTGATGTTCTTGGATTTTTGTCTCATTCTAACAATATAAAGAATGAATTAATAGATCCTTTAAAAAAAAAGAAAAAGGCTCAAATTGCAAAAAAAAAAAATCATGTTTCATCCTTCTGTAGGTACACAATTTCTTTGTTAAGATGTCTTTGTCCATATTGAAGTTGTAGTAAAAAGTCAAAACTGTGTCTGGTTCAGCTGAAGAAACTGAATACGTGGTGCTTCGTGACTGAGTGTTCTCTTACCACTAAGATCAGCAGGCAGGTTCTAAACCTTCCATTACCCTCTTCAACTCGTATTTATTCACTTCTCTCTTGAGGAGCTAGATTCCTCACTTGTCCCAGTGCAGATTCAAATTGGCTTCACTACAGGGAAAAACTCTGAAGTCTTAAATACACACTCAGACACATAACATAGAACAGACAGACACAAACACACACACACACACACACACACACACACACACACACACACACACACACACACACACACACACATGTCAATATGCACACATTAAACACTCTCTCGCCCGGAGTGTACTTGTCAATGTACACATGTACATTAAAATAGAAGCGGATCCACTGGAGATAGTGAAATTTGATATTTTGTAGAGCTTAATGCATCACCTCTGAAAGCAGGAACTGCTGTTTTAGAAGTGTCAAACATTCGATACATTTTGATTTAATGATTCTGTGTTTGTATGGAGCTCTTTCAGTTTCGTTTTTGTTTTGTTTTGTTTTTTTCATGGCTGTGAATAAGAACTATTGCTGAAGGCATTATGGCATCATTTTCTTTGTATGGCACAACTTAATGTGCCTGGTTGATTCCATTTGCCGAGATTTGCTAGTCACCTGGGGCAAACCATGAGGTGTCGGCGTCATTCGTCCATTTCAAAAGATTGCTATGATAATGATATATCACCATATTCATTAAGCATGTGCATAATCACACTGCGTATCCATACACTACGCCACATCGTTCAAAAATTGTGATAGATTATGATCGTTTCAAAACCATTCTGTTCCTCCTGTTGCAGTTTCCATGTGTATACTCTGTGCCTCATTCAAGTAATCTGCTCTAATGTGAAACAGCACGTTGGTAATTTAGAAGAATTTATAACGAGTCACATTTGCCTCATTTGTGTGTCAAAACTGTAGGTGAAAAAGATCCTAGAAAGGTCTTTCTTCTTCCCAGTGAGCTCATGAATATTACTGTCACGCAAGGCAAACTGTGGGTTTAATGGAGAAGGAGATATTGTTTGCCTTGGTCAGACGAGCAAATATTGGTTGTAAGTGAGCTCTTGACAGGACAGGGCAGCTAGTACAAATATACTGCCATGCTAGAGTGGGGTTTGTCATTTAAGGCCACCATAGCTGTACGCAGAATCAGAGCAGAGGTTTTGCATCCTTCACTACTCATCTGCACTGTACTCATAAATGCTGTTTAGTAGTCAGTCTCTACAGTCTAAATATAATTTTTTTTTTTCACAGACAGTATCCGTCATGGTCTGTGAAGTCAAACTTAAAGTTGGTAGATTACTTAATAGTTCATGTCTATTCTAATGAAAAATTATTTAAACAAGTATATGTTTGAATACTATGCAGCAATTGCTGTACAGGCTACACACCATACGTTTAGCAAGTCAGATTTTTTTTTTTTCTTTTGGAATCAGAATGTCCTGACAATTTTGTGAGTCTTCAAATTTGCGATTGTGAAGTACAGTAATGAACAGATAAATGAACGCATGCACGTCACATTCATGTTGGGATCAGTGTAAATATTTTTTGGTAAAGCAAGTTCTAGGAATGATCCAAATGCTTTATATTAAAGGGCATTTTGATTTTCCTGTCCACACAATGGACTGCGACATGATGACCTCATTTGAAGAAATTGCGGATGTTCCAGGTTCTCTCTAGAAGACGTGGATGAAGGATTTCACAGTGTCCTCAATTCTAGAATGAATGACATAATCAGGCATGAAAACCAGACCGGCTAGGGGGTGGAACCATGAGTCTATGATGTTTATGTCGTGAACATGGGTACTGTTAATTGAAGTGGGTTCTAACAAGTAAACCGCAACCATTTGGCAATGCTCAATAGAGAACATCGTTCTTGTCCACACAATCAAAGAGTTCCCCATAACATGCTTGTGGTCTGTCCTACCCTGAGGATCAATGAATAAGATCATCATTATATTCCCACTTCTCCAGAACATTGTACTTTGTTCTGTCGATGACTAATTTAGAACATTTATTGCATGTTTGAAGACATGCTTACGAAAGATAAATAGGCACGCAAGGTCAAGATCCATTGCTGAATGTTGTCTCCTCATACAGTAGGGCACAGTGAGAGGACACTTAACTGTGGCTTGAAGGGTAGTGATATGGTGTTATTCATAACATGGGCCCACTCTCAGACTATTGTTCCCTGTTGCAGGCCTGTCAGCTATTCAGGGAAACCAAAGAACAGGGATATAATTTGGCATTCATAAATTTACTAAGAGGGTTCAACCCTTCATCTGACAAAATATATCAAAAGTGTATCGAGTACCAAGAATGCTGTCTGGATTTTTTTTTTTTTTTCACACAATGGGTCTTCTCTTTTAAAAGATTTAGCTCATTTATCAAGGGGAATTTAAATAGCCTATGGTGTATGGTTGGTTTGCAACCAATATATTAAGAATGAGATAGTATTTCATTAGGTGTCAAAAGGAAGAGATCTTTTGATGGTGGTAATGGACCGGGAAGATGGACAGAATTTTTTTGCTATTTTCATTCGTGCGCAGGCAGGTAGATTGCCATGTATTCAAACTGTGATATATGCCCTGTGGCAAATTCATTTGTGCGTCAGCCAGCTGACAGTGCAATTGATGGTGAGAATATTAAAGAAAAAGTGGGGATTTGGGGTTGTATAAATGTCATGCCCCAAACACCTACTGAACTTGGTGTCTGCAACACACCCAAGCGATGTTCACCTCTTCTGTAAGATAGGTCTGCCTTTCGCAGGATTCTTGGTTTATCGCTCCCTGAATAAGTAAGAGGTCGACTCATGGTAATGACCATATGACAAAAGCAGTGCAACTGTTCTTATTGGGAAAGTTTCCCCCAACATATTTGTAGAAATCAACAAATTAAAAAAAAAAAGATTAGGAAAACTCTCTGTAGAAGTTTTAGGAAAATTTGGCATTCTGTTAAAAAGCTCTGAATTTGTAAAGTTTTTCTAAATTGCACGTGCCACCCCATGTTGATGTGAATTCTATAGCATTTTATGATGTCACAATAGAAGAGTATTGAGAAAATAATCAAATAAATTTGCAAGGAAAAAAAAAAAAATCATATTTGTAGGACATAAAAGAACACTTGACCTAGCTCCTCCAGAAGTCATGGGGAACATTGTTTGCCCATACCTATGCAGGTATCAGGACAAGGGACCACATACTTTTCAGTCAAGAAATCAAGATTTGTGACATCATAAAATGATGTAGAGTTTTTGTCTCTAGAGGGCAGCACACAGTATTAGAAGAAATTGCAGCAGTGCATAGCTTCCCTGAGGTGGATTGTTGGCTTATGATTGGGGAAAGCTTGTCACCTTTGTGTGGTATCAATAGCAACACTCAAAATGAATATTTGAAATGTTCTATAGAAAGGACCAAATATTTTTTTTTTTAATCTCTTAATTTTGTTTATTTTTTATTGCATATCTACTGTATTTATAACAAAATACCCCATTTCATTCACTTTGTCTTTTTCTTTTTGGCTTTATTCTAGTTCAATAAGGATTTATATCACAATGCCAAAATTTATCAAAGTCTCAATGAGTCTGATTTCTCTTTTTCTTCAAACAAAATCAGACATCCTAAGCCCACAGCGCTGATATTTTGTCACATGTAGCTCCTGAAATTAAATGTGACATTCAGTTACTCTAGATTTCTGCTAATAATTGTCAGGAATTGCGGATGGTTTTATATTTAGCCTAATTCGTCATACAGCTTTGGGAGTTTACAAGCTCCCACATCAAAGAGATTTTTGTGCCTCTTTGTCATCTTCTGCGTTTCATTCCATCGCCGAAGCCGCCCCGATGAAACTGGATTTTGCTGCTAATAGGGGCTGGGAGGCAATTACAGTGGATTTCCATTTTTATTTGGAATTTTTATGGCTACCATACATTAGGCAGAGGCTAAATGTCAACTTACCTATCACTCACTATCTCCTGCTCTCTCTCTCTTTCACTGAAAGTTATCGCCCATTGGTAATCCATCATGTATTCTTAACTAGGTTTATGTCTTCTTACGGCATGTATAGCTCCAGAAGACTCTGGGCCTAATTGACATCAATACCTATAATTACTCTGGCATTGTTAGATACATCTGAAGCAGAAAGAGGTCGACGGTGCATTGCCGGGGTGAGGATGTTGCAACATGTAGGGTCACTGTGGGTCGCCTACTTTGACAACCACAGAATGGGTTGGCAACAAGTTTTCAGTGCAACAACACCAACAACAGCAGAATCATAATAATGAAACAGGTTGATGACAATTTTATAAAGCACCATACACTTTTTTTTTTTTTTTTTTTGGTGGGGTGCAGCTTGTAACAATTTGTCAAATAACACATTTGATAACCCACTTGACAACTACAGAATGGTTCGGCAACAAGTTGTCAGAGTAGCAGCAATAACAAAAATCATCATGATGAAACGTATTGAAGGTAATTTCATGAAGCACTCTACACCTTTTTTTTTGTGGGGGGGGGGGAAGGGGCAGCTTTGAAAAATTTGTCAAATAATACCTTTGTTCAGTTAGAAAAAAAATAATAGATAAAGATGCATTCATATTAATTCTTTTATTACATGAAAAAAAAAAATCCAGATAATCTTAGTAGGTACATGTGTATTTAAATTTTTTTGTTGTCATGAATTTCAAATGAAAGCAAGGCCATATAAGAAAGGATTGCACAGACAAAATTGTTCCACAATAGTGAGGAAAATAATTTTCATATCATGCTTCATATTTTGGCTTGGTAGCAAGGATTTCAAAGCTGTTTATTAAGTCATACATAGCCTGTAAGCCCCTCAGTTTTCTTTTGTTCCCCCTTGTCAAAAAAAAAAAAAGGAAGAAAAAAAGATTGAAAAGTGACTTAATGGAGCGAAGCCTTCTCACGTCAATCATTGAACAAGCCTGAAGCCAGAGGAAGTGATTGTGAAAAGAGCCTGTCATGGTTGAAGCACAGCCAAGGTAAAGGTAACACTGAATGAGCTGGCAGAAGTTAACGAGCAAATACTCAGTATGTTCAAGGGGGTCTTAAAGGGATGGACGTAGTTTTGGTTCTGATGGAAATTCAGGTCTTAACTTTTTGATTAGCTCTTTTAACTTAGATAATTAGAAACTTTTTTTAAAGAAAATTCTAAGGATTAAAGGAATTGAAATGTTATCTAACAAAAATTGATTTTAAAATGGCTGAGATATCCAGAAACAAGGATGTCGTAATAAAGATGGGTCCCACTTTTTAAAAGGACCACTTTGTTTTACTTTTTTGTGTGGATATCTCAGCCATTTCAAAATTGATTTTCATCAAACAAACTTTGAGGGAAATTGAACAATCTGTTCAAAAGTTATGACTTTTTAAGTTTAAGTGCCACCATCATTGGATGAGAAGACTACAATAGTTTGTGATGCCCCTGCAGGACAACATAACAAAATATAGAGAGAATTCAATATACTTTCATTTTTCTAACATAATGAAAGAGCACTTGCCTGACCTCTTTCAGGCAGCGAGGGAAGTGATATTATGTTATATGTGTACTTTTCCTTAAACATACAATAGGAACAAGTGGATGGAATGTGTATATTTCATTATTTTTAAGAAAAGACATTTTGTTGAATTTTGTTTACGCTTTCAATGTATATGGGATGAGATGGGTCAGAAGAGGATCTGCGAAGCTGTGTTAATATTTACATCAGAACATTATTGACACCTGGTTACATGTCATGGTTATTTGACTCTCTTTGCTGCCCTTTTGAGGTTTTTTTTTTTTCGTCTCTTGTCTTTCTCTCATTGAACATTCAATGATAGAGAAAGAATCTCATTCTATTCATTCAGTGGACAGTATTTACTTTTTATGTATGCTTCAATGAAGGGAGAATTTAGTAGACTATATGATATGTACCAAAAAATCCCCAAACTCCAGAAAGCTATGCATGGATAGATGTTACCAGTATGTAATGTAAAAAAAAAAAAAAAAAACCAAACAAACAAATGAGAAAATGATAATAAAAATCCCCTTCCGGATGTGATGAAAGGAGAAAAATGGCACAGGGATTGATGTGTGATTCCAGAAGATACATGCAAGACACTGCTATCTCTCAACAAACTAACTCTCATCAGTGCAGCTGTTAGGACAGTCAAGAAATATAGAATACTGTTAAACACGATATTTTTGCGGCATGAAATTTTCACGAAAGAGAACCGACGGCCTTGTTCGCAGCATTAAATTTTTGCGAGTTGCCTCTAACATTCAATGCATATAGTGTAGACATGATCTTTACCATGCATTTTAATTTTGCGAAATTAAAATGCATGTGAACATTCCTCGTTTTACAGTAGTTTTGGTGTTTGGGAAGGAGATTCAACACAGTTATTAAAAAGACAAAACTTTTTTGAATAAAAATCATGAGAAGATAGCATTTAGATTTTTGATTGAAGATGGCATTCCATCAGAACTTAGAGTAACTGTTTAGATGTTAATTGGACTTTGATTTTGGTGCTGCAGAAATGTCATGTCACTTGAACATAAAGCCACTGATTTTGTCTTTACTAAACTTTTCTCTGGTAACAAAATGATCCATGAGTGACTTCTTCTCTCATGCAGGTTGGCCGGTACACAATAGCATTGATGTGTCTATAGTAGTCATTAAGAAAATATATGCATTTATTATAGGGACAGTTCTCGCCTGAGCATGTAAGGAGTATGATGCACATGCCATCCATAGCTTTTTGACTAAGACTGCTATTTTTGAGGTGCCTGTTGCATAATGTTACATGAGGGATGAGTATTATAATGATTGTGTAACTTTGTTAATATACTGTGTGGACAGAGTTCAGTCATCAAACTGATATGTGACTCATGTTCCAAGATTTGATTTATGCAAAGTGAATCTCTCTGTAGGATACATCGTCCTGTAGATACAAGTTTGTAATTCAAGAATGTCATGCTGGAGTGGTCATATGCATGGCCTAGCATAGTCTAGCGGGCGACGTATTTTTAGCCTAAATCAGTGATTGGCAGTCAATAGAGGGCGCGACGATGTGGAAGTCAAGTTGACTAAAAATACGTCTAGTAAGAAACCTCCGAATAGAGGCGTGGAACCGGGTGTGGCATGACAGTTGTCAGTCGTCAACTCTAGAAGTTTTATTGGCTGAGCATCGGATGTCAATCAAAACACGACGCAGAGCCCGAAGAAATGCTAGTCTACTCTCCTAGGTATACTACAGATAATCTTTCAATAAAAATACAGTTTGCCTGTCTCTTTCAGCTTACTACAGTATTTTTTCACTCTTCTCCATTCTTTTTAAGGTGTATTACATTTTACATTACTTCAAATAGAGAAGAATGATGGTAATCAGTGCAACTGACTTCAGTTGTAAATCTATGAGGGTTTTGCACGTGGAAACTACGCCCAAATTACTGCCGAATGCAAACCTTCAATTATTGGAGTAAAGTCTACTTGATATATACTTTAATTGTACGTTTCGGAAATATATCTGATATCATTATTCCCCTCTATCATTTTTAACCTTGAGTTACCATATATTTTTGTATCAAACTTTGTAAGATATTTGCTTAACATCAATAAAGCTGCCGTCAAGACATCAATCTCTATATCGGAGCACCGTAGACTTTAAACAGGCATTTTCTGTCGTGTTCACGCGTGATCACACTGTCACGGAAGAACTCGTCCGCGGTACATGGGCGTCCAAGGGGAAAACAAAGAGGAGCTGCGACACAAAAAAGATTCCTGCAAAGCCAAAGGCACAGGTGAATTATGGTGCATTCTTTGCAATCATGAAATTACGAAATGCCTTCTACGTGGTGCTGGCAACAAGTAAGGAGAAACCGATTCAATCTGATTCACATTTCTTTACAAATGCAAATTAGGACATCTTTCTGACCATTCCGAATGCATGCCAATGCAGAAAATTAAGCTAACCAATGTGGCTGATGCATACACACACACGCAGAGAAAAAAAAAAAAACAAAAACCACGACCTACTTACGAAACTGAAGCATAACACGCACGATATGTGACCATGGCCAAAGCGCCGGAAAAGACAAGTGATGGCCATTTTTTATCCAATTTCCCGGTTGTCAAATCAAACATCGACGAATGTATACGTGCTTATATAGTTGGTAGCTCATGGTAATTCCTATACCTCATTTTCCTGGTTTTCATATCTTAGAAAGTGCTTCGAAGGACGTTATACATTGGTTGAAAAGTTAAAGTTATATTTCCAGGTGTACAGCAGGTCAACGTGGCATCACAAAATATAGACATTAGGCAAATGTTTGGAAATGCGCGAGCACCAGCAGTATTTTTTATATTTTTGTCGAAAGTGTGAAATATGACTAGGAAGTATAGGCGTAAATGGGTAAAGCATACTCTTTGAATATGGATGCACCTCGAGTGAGCATGAGGACATCTAAATTGGAATTTACAAAATTGTTGCTCTGAATGCAGTGACGAACGATTTCAGATAGAAGCTTCGCTTGCATGTGGAGATTCACCATTCTCACTCCGTAGAAGATGTTAAACACGATACCGCTTTTACGCTTCCTAAAAGACCCTATTTTCTCTTTTATCAGCACACTATTATAGTTTTCTTATCAAGCCTTATCCACCATGATTTTCTGCATCTATTTAACCAAATATCTGTATAAATAACCTGCGTTAGTGGTCGGCGCACGAAAGCAAGAATTTTCATTGCTTTGATATACGTTTGCCTGAAAATAAGACGGCTATTTTCACAATGTCCAATTCAGCTGACAAATAAAGTGACTCTGTTCGAATAGCGAAACATGGAAATGCGATCTTCTATAAAGCTGTAGATTCTGTCCAGCGGCACATACATCACCAGTCATGATGGAAGTGCCTAAATAGAGTAATAATTTATCGAGTAATAGATATGAAGTGAAACCTTGCATTCTATATGTGTGCAATAGGCCGACAAATTACTTATCTCAACGACTACTGTAAAACATACTATCATAAAACGCCAAGAGTCGTTTAATGACTATGGAGATATAGCATGGACGATTTATAATTATGATCATGGTGAAAATGACTTAAATCTATGATGATTATTATAACATATCAATTTGGGAGATAAATATATTTGTAATTTATGGATAAATGATGGAAATTTGTGACAGAGGCGCTGAAACGCTTTCTGTATTGCCCTTCTTTTGAGAAAATAAGGTTGCCTGTGCTTTTCCACCATAACGTGCAAGACGAATGGGTCAGTATAATAATAATAGGACTACAGTTTAATCATCCATACAACACATATTTTATATCAAATGGCCATGATATAGTCGAGATAGCATTTATATTAGAAAGCAAAGGGGATTAAAGTTATGTTGGCTTTGAGAAAAGCAATAAGGTTGTTCAATCTTGCTATTTTTGCCCATATTTTCTAAACTGGAAATTTATTCCAATAGGCCTACATTTGCAAATAGGCCTATATTGTGTAATACACTATGTGTCATATGATGTTCACTCACCTGAACCAAATTCGGTCTGCAGTTCAGTCATAGTACACATAACAATGTGATTAGTTAGTTATAATTGAAGAGTTTGTTTGCAAAAACCGATAAGTCCATATTTGCCAAATGGAGATAGTTGCGATTAAAGGTCAAGAAAAATAAAGAGAATAATAGGAAAATTTTTGCTTCTTTTGACCATAACTTCAAAAATGTACCTTTATAATGTAGTGACCAATATAATCATTTCAAAGGCATTATTTTGTACTTTATGCAATGTTATGACAGAGATCGTACTTCAAAATCTTCAAAAATGAACTTATGGTTTTTGCGAACAAACTCTTCAATTCTACCAGTGGGTTGCAGTTTGCTCCAGTGCAGCGCTTGTGTATTGAAGTGCACTGATCATAATTCATAATAATGTTGCTTATATTCCCTTCAAAAACAAGAAGACCAATTAAACACGGTTTTTATTAAGATGCGAGCGAACCCTGACGATAAGAGCAGATGATTTAAAAGGAATCCTAGAAACTATAAAAACATTTTCGAAATGCTGTGTAGGCCTATCCAACACAAAGAGATGGATACTATTTATTAGTAGCAGTAAAAAACATGTAACGAGGCAATGCAGATCATTAAAGGCAATGTTTACCATTGGGAGTAGTGATTTAAAAATGTTCGAATTATCATGTGAATTTTGATGCATTTGTGTAGGTCAGATGTATAAAAAAGCCCCAACCAATAAAGCCTTACTCAATAAACTAAAACTTAATATGGTTTAGTCTAGCTACATGTTTTATCATAACTATTGTACCCAATTTGTAAATCAACAATTCATAGTACTTTACCTACATAGTACGTCGTTTCTATCCCTAATCCAAATCTTAGAAATATTTTGAAGCACTTAAGGCACTTAGGCTTTTGTTTCATCTGGACATGGTAGATAATGCCTTTGGTTCAGTAAAGTATCTTGAACTTGATCTACTCCCGTATCTAATCATCATCACTGTCACTATTCCCTTCTTGTGCATCAGCATACTCGTTCATAGGCCAAACATCTGAGCCATCTTCAGACGTGAGATCATCAAGTTCAATGTTCTCTCTTGATGAAAGCTCAGTTTCGCTTCTTCCCAGACAAGTGTAATAAAGTGTCCTTGTATACTTCAATATATCAGCACATGAAAAGTGATACCTCCTGAGAAATCCATTCTTGGTCATAATTATGTACATTGCATTCAGTGATAATTTTGTTTATGGTGGCCTGGGGCAAGTATGAGGATTTGTCGTCAGTACTCATACTTGGCATTTGTCACCATAGAGCCTCATTCCCCTGTCGGATGCCCATTTTTTTTTTTTTTTTCAGTTGAAATAAATCTTGCAACTTGAGATAATCACGCTAAGACTTTACTTATTTTTTTTTAATTGGCAGTCATCTACCAAAAGGCGTAATGAGTCGGGACTTGAGAGTATTTGGTAGGTCGTTTATTTATTGTTCTGAGGAGCTGGGCAATTGTTCAATCAGTAGTCTAAAACCGTGATTAAAGGGCGACGGGATGTTTTGATTCTCCAAATGTTGCAAGAAGGCTTACATGTCATCTGCTCATGTTTTTAACAGATCACGGATGTCAGGGAGACAGGTCTGTAATTGCCTGGTTGATGTGTATCATGCGTGTCCTCCAAATCCAAAGCATTTGTAATTTTGAGAAAACTTTTTAATATACATAGCCATTTAATGCATTATTTAAGCATATTGTTGGTTGAATCGATCTTGTCACTGTTGCCTCTCATTTTCGTCACCCTATATGTACAACTGTCTCATGTATTTAAAGGACAAGTTCACCTTCATAGACATGTGGGTTAAGTGAATGCAGCAATATTAGCAGAACACATTAGTGATAATTTAAGGGAAATCGGACAATCCGTTCAAAGGTTATAAATTTTTGAAGTTTCTGCTTAGTCATGGCTAGATGACAAGACTACTATGGCTTGTGATGTCACATGTGTACAACAATATAAAACAGTACATTTTATAAAGAAAATCAAACATGTTTCCACTTTTCTCGCATAACAAAAGAACAATCGACTTCTCTATTTCAGAAGACGAGGGGGATAATGTTTCTTTAAATATAACATAGGTCAGTAACAAGTCCAGGAAATATGCACTTTATTAAAAAAGCGAAGTTTTTCTCTTATTATTTTCCTCATATGGTTCTATGCATATGACATCATAGTCTTCTCATGAAGCAGTGATTGTGCAGATAATTTACAAATTCATAACTTTTAAACGCATTGTCAAGTTTTCCTCAAACTGTCACTGATGTGTTCTACTAAATATTGTTGCATTCACTTAACCCTCATGTCTATGAAGGTGAACTTGTCCTTTAAGTACATGAGACAGTTGTACATGTTGTACATATAGGGTGACGAAAATGAGAGAGTCAACATGACAAAAACGATTCAGCCAACAATATGCAATCACTCAATCCACATGTCTAGTCAGGTGAACTTGTCCTTGAAGAACTCGAATGCAAAGCATATATCTCTGCGACAAAAACATTTTGAAATAGTTCATTGAGAAGCCTGTAGTCTAAACAAATTGGTGTAACGATTTGATGTAATATTTTAGCATATTGTTGGTTTAATCCATTTCGTCACCGCTGTTGCCCTTTTTCGTTACCCTTTATTCACTTTGTCATCATGTATTTGAGCCTATAATCTAGAACACTTGTCTCTGGGAGAAAACATATTGATGTAGAGCATTTGGAAGCCTGCAACTCTCAGCAATGTGGTATTACAAGTTGACGCATTACCTAAACACATCGGGCTTGATTAAATTTCGTCACCGTTACTGCCGTTTTGTTTTGTTTTGTTTTGTTTTTTTTTTTGGTCATCCTTCCTGGTTCTGGATGTAGTACGGTGCAGGACCTTGCGGTATAAGGCACCGGGTGAGAGAGGGCACATTGGGAGCGTTGGTAGTCAAAGCTAAGAAGACTTTGCTCAATCTTTGCTTTGAAAACCTCTTTAATATACTGTTAAGACTTCAGCTGGAAGTTAATTCCAAACCAGGATCGGTTTCACAAAAAAGAGGGAAACTCGGTCGGTATACTGATGTGTTACAGTGCCTTAGTGTGTAACATTTAGTTTGATTTGTATCGTAATTTTCGACATTCTTTTTTTTTTCTGACGTTACATTCTTTATATTTCTTTGCTGTAATATTTCGCTTGGGTCTTACTTTAGTGAAAACAATTCCAGAATGTAGGGCTGGGACCAACCCCTCTACCGCTTTGAAGAATGATTTTAATCTCCGGACCTGGCATCCCAAGGTAAGAGTTGGCAAGTTCAGTTTCTCCCTCATGCACGTGGTACAGTCTGGATCCCGGATAATGTAGTAACTGCATATGAACCGTACAGCTCTCCGTTGTGGGGTTTTCCCCTGTTTGTCAACTCTTTGATGTAATTGAGCCATATACTATTCCAAAACACTTTTCTCTTTGATATAACGTCATGATATAGCACGTTGAGAAGTATACAAGTCTCAGTTAAGCGATATAATGAGTTGATGTACTAGTAATAAAGAATATTGTTGGCTGATTCGATTCCGTCACCGCTGCTGCCTGTTTTCGTCACCCGTCATTTACAACTATCTGATGCGTTTGAGCCCTCTAATCCAAGCCCACATGTCTTGCATAAAATGTCTTCATAAAGCACAATAAGAAGCACACAGCTCTTAGTAAAGTGATATGACGAGTTGATTTATTACTTGAGCAAAATGTGGGCTGATTCGATTCCGTCACCACTGTTGCCTGTTTTCGTCACCCTTTATCTACAAATGACTGATGCATTTGAGCCCTCTAATCCAAAGGACACATCTCTTGGATATAACACCTTGACAAAGCACATTGAAAAGCATGCATACCTCAGTAAAGTGATATGACGAATTGATTTATTGCTTAACACGTTAGCTGATTCGATTTCGTCACTGTTGCTGCCTGTTTTTGTTACTATTTATTTACAACTGTCTGATGCATTTAAGCCCTCTAATCTAAAACATACGTCTCTTGGATAAAACGTATTGATTTAGCAAACTCGGAACCATGCAACTCCCAAAAAAGTGGCGTGACGAGTTGATATATTACGTAACCACATTTTGATCTGATTTGATTTCGTCATAGCTGGTTAACTTTTCGTCAACCTTTACGTACAACTTTCTGATGCATTTTAGTTGCCTAATCCAAAGCTCATGCCACTTGAAAAAAATACTGATAAGGTACATTGTGATATACAACTGTAAAAATTGTATAACAATTTGATGTATTAGCTAATCATATCCTGGACTGAATCGATTTCGTCACCGTTGTCGCCTTTTTCGTCACCCTTCGTGTAAGACGGCATCATGTATTTAAGACCTCGAATGCAAAGAGCATGTCTCTGGGAGAAAATGTCTTGATGTAACACATTGAGAAGCATGGAACAATAACTAATTTGATATAACAATTTGAATCATCATTTAGACACATTGTTTGCTTCCGTTACCCTGATTGCCTTTTTCGTCACCCTTTATTTACAACCTCATCATGTATTTTCTACCCCTCTAATATAAACACATGTCTCTTTTGTAAATTTCTTGATGTAGCACAATGAGAAGCATGCAGCCCTCAAATCCAAAGTACACTCTTCTTGGACAAAAACGCCTTGATAAAGCACAATGCGAACCATTCGGCTCTCTGTAGAAGGGTATAAAGAGTGGAGTAGTACTTGAATAAATTTTAGTCCAAATCGATTTCGTCACCGTTGCTGTCTGTTTTCGTCACTCTTTATTTACATCTCCCTGATACAATTGAGCCCTTAAATCTAAAGCACAATATGCCCCTTGGAGAAAACGTCTTGCCGTAGCACAATGAGAACCATGCAACTCTCAGCAAAGTGGTATGACGAGTTGATATATTGCCTAACCACATTTAGGATTAGTAAAATTTCCTCACAGTTGCTGCATTTATCTTCATCCTTTATGTACAACTTTCTTATGTATTTGAGTCCCCATAGCAAAAGCTCATTGGGATACATGCAACTCTGAACAAAATGAACAATTCGACGTATTAGCTAAGCGTTTTGTTGCCTGAATCGATTTCGTCAGCGTTCTTCTTTCTTCTTTTATTCGCCCTTTATTTACATCTCATCATGTATATTAGCCCTCTGATCCAAATCACATGTGTCCTGGAAAAAAAGAAACTGTTTGATATAGTACATTGAGAGGCATGTAACCCTTAGCAAAGTGGTATGATATTGTTTTACCATAGCACATTGTAAGTTGATTCGATTTTGTCACCGTTGCTGCCTTTTTTCGTCACCCTTTCTGTACATTGGTCTGATGCATTTCAGCCCTCTAATTCAAAGCTCATGCCACTTGGAGAGAAATTATTGATATAGCACATTGAGAAGCATGCAATTCTAATCAAAGCGGCAGAATGATTTCATGTCTTCGCTAAGCATATTTTTGGCTGAATCGATTTTGTCACCCTGCTGCCTTATTTCGTCATCCTGTATTTACAACGTCATCAAGTATTTGAGCCTCTAATCCAAAGGGCAAGTCTCTTGGATAAGATGTCTTGATTTGGCTCGTTGAGAAGCATGCAACTCTCAGCAATGTTGAATTACGAGTTGATGGATTATTTAAGAGCATTGTGGCTGAATTGATTTCGATACCGTTGCCGCCTCCTTTCGTCACCCCTTATTTACAACTGTCTGAGGTATTTGACCCCTGCAATCCAAAGCAAGTGTGTCTTGGACAAAACGTCTTGATAAAGCACATTCAGAAGCTTGCTACTCTAAGCAAAGTGGAAAATAAGTTGAGGCATTAGATAAGCACATTGTGGGCTGATTTAATTTCGTCACCGTTGCTGCCTTTTTCTGTCATCCTTGGTTTACATCTGCATGTCTGATGCATTTGAGTTATGAGAGTTGGAAGGGGCTGATCTATGATTTTGGCCGTATTTCAAAGGGGATTATCAGCACATACACGAGTGCTTTATTTTTGACCTTTTTAGTTTGTGTATGTTTGTCATTATACTTGTCTTTGTGTGTGTAAATGCGTGTGTGTGCACGTGTGTAGGCATGAATACGTGTGCGTGTTTTCGTTCAATTTCTAATGCATAATATTCCACCTTTTATTATTGGTGTCACATCAACGTATTTTGTAACTAAAAGAAGAATATTTCGTTTTCGGAATAACGAACCTGATTTTATTATCAGATTAACGATCCTTGAAATGATGCATCCCAGAAAGGACACGAAGGAACATAATCATTTCTGAAATCTTGTCAGAAAATACGAGTATAATTTATTTCTGACAGGTCGAATCATGTGAATGTTATTTTAACAACCACGCTTTACCTCTAAACGAGATCTTCCAGGCGAAAATCGTACAAGACTCTTTAGCAGAGCCATACGTGTCACTTCTAGCGATTTGGACATGGACACAAATCTTGCGTGTTGTGCCTCAGTTGCGTAATACGTCTTGTGCGTGTGTGTGTGTGTGCGTGCGTGTTTGTATGTGTATTTTACCACAGTTGTTAGCTTGTTGATGATACTCAATTTAGCAATACATAATATGCATACAGAATGGCCACAAAGATGTCCTCATATGCATTGTAATAAAATGTGATTCAGATTGAATCGGTTTATCATTACTTGTTGCCATCACCACGTAGATGGCATCTCGTAATTTCATGATTGCAAAGGATGCACCATAGTTCACCTGTGCCTTTGGCTTTGCAGGAATCTTTTTGTTTCGCAGCTCCTCTTTGTTTTCCCCTTGGACGCCCATGTACCGCGGACGTGTTCTTCCGTGACAGTATGATCACGCGTGAACACGACAGAAAATGCCTGTTTAAAGTCTACGGTGCTCCGATATAGAGATTGATGTCTTGACGGCAGCTTTATTGATGTTAAGCAAATATCTTACAAAGTGTGATACAAAAATATATGGTAACTCAAGGTTAAAAATGATAGAGGGGAGTAGTGATATCAGATATATTTCCAAAACGTACAATTAAAGTACAACTTGTATATATCAAGTAGACTTTACTCCAATAATTGAAGGTTTGCATTCGGCAGTAATTTGGGCGTAGTTTCCACGTGCAAAACCCTCATAGATTTACAAATGAAGTCAGTTGCACTGATTACCATCATTCTTTTCTATTTGAAGTAAGGTAAAATGTAATACACCTTAAAAAGAATGGAGAAGAGTGAAAAAATACTGTAGTAAGCTGAAAGAGACAGGCAAACTGTATTTTTATTGAAAGATTATCTGTAGTATACCTAGGAGAGTAGACTAGCATTTCTTCGGGCTCTGCGACGTGTTTTGATTGACATCCGATGCTCAGCCAATAAAACTTCGAGAGTTGACGACTGACAACTGCCATGCCACACCCGGTTCCACGCCTCTATTCGGAGGTTTCTTACTAGACGTATTTTTAGTCAACTTGACTTCCACATCGTCGCGCCCTCTATTGACTGCCAATCACTGATTTAGGCTAAAAATACGTCGCCCGCTAGACTAGGCCTAGCACTGACTCGCATTCAGAAATAAGACCCTGTTTACAGTGCGGGGCCGGGCCCGGCCTCAATTGCGCAGCCGAGCCTCGCAATTTTGTCCGTTTACACTGCTGGGCTCGGCCGCGCTTTTAATTCAAACCTTACAATATTTTGTCGTAGTGGCGCTCTGCTTGTAAACAAACGCAATTTGGTATAGCCTGGTTTTCAGACCCTTTGCCAACTGGATTCCTTTGCCGAAGGAAAAATCCTTTGCAGGACAAAACCACCTTAAACTATACTAGTTTTCCACGTTGAGGGGGTTTATATCGTGAATAGCGAAATAGTACGGGCAGAGGGTCTGGAAGCCAGACTAAAATTGGCCGAGCATTTGGCCCAGTTTGCGTTTACACCAAGAAGAGGCCGCGGCTCGGCCGCGGCCGAGACCACCTCCAGAGCAAGGCCAAATGCGAGGCCAATTTTGGCCTCGCATTTGGCCTTTTGCACGTTTACACTAAAGCGGGGCTGGGCTCGGCCGCGGCCGAGCCTCGCACTGTAAACGGCGTCTAAATGTGAGACCTAAATTTTGTAGAAAATATTTTCTTTCTCTCCAAAACATTTTTTTTTCTTTTGTACTGTGCTGAATTTAAAAGAGCTTGTCTCATGGATGTAGTCATGCAGTGAGAATTTAGAAGCAACTGACAATTTTGTTTGCATTCTATTGTTGATAAATCAAGAATCAAATACAAACTCAATGTGAATAGGGTTTGCTGATTTGGATTTTTTTTTTTCTTTTTTTAAAGATCATGTTCTCTAATGTTCTGTCAAAGTGACTTTGAAATGGCTGTCTGGACTTTGTCATCTCAGCCAGGCTGTCTGGGCAAGGTGTTTAAACAGATTCCCTTCGTCTAGTCTTCTCAGCTGAGTAATCCAGGGATGGATGGGGAGGTCTTAAATCTGATATTTTTGCTACAAATCTAATTGCCCTCTCTGGGATCTTTTTTTTCTTCTTCTTCCTGTGGCAGGCATCTCCTGCCAAGAGATTTGCATAGAATAGACATGCCAAAATGCCAGCCAGTTTGTGGGTCTGTCTATCCCCCCACCATTACGTGAAATCTTTGTTCATGCTGTCCAAGAAAGACTGTATCTGAAAGGCTTCTCTGTTTCTGGAACACAAGTACTTTTTTTTAACTTACAGAGCAAAGTGTGACTGTAAAATTGTTACTTGATGCACTCCTAGTAGGCCTCAATCCTTCCCGTTTCCTCCTATAACCACATCCAGAGGTTAATGATCAGGCTTGGGATTAAGATTAAGAATAGGATTAGGGATGCAGACCAGGGTCAGGGGTTGGGATTAAGATTTCAGTTGAAAAACAAAAACAAAAAAAAACCTCTGTGTAATATTGTATTGGCTCATTTTAACCAGTTGAGGATGGACTGATTTTGCTTCAACACACATTTCCAATAGACACTTGCCCAAGTATACTCAGGACTCATCCTCAGTGGGTTAAAACAAGTTTGAACTTTGAGCTATGGTTTTTATCAATTATCTTTCTATATATAAATGAATTTGTGAGATCGCATCTGCTGAACTTGGTTGACGGGAATGTATAATGATGTCCAATTACATGAGGAAAACATTCGCTGCATTCAAAGATTTGAAAAATTATCCTGTCACTGTTAAGATATCTATGAATAGATATCACCTACATACACTACTGGCTGGTGGAAAACATTGAACATGGCAAATCTGGTGATGCACAGATATGCGCAGTTTGATGTATATATCTTCACTTTTTTTTTTAAGCTTCCCAATTTTTTTTTTTATAGCTTCATTCTTTTATGCCATATCACACACTTGTAGAAAGTGGAACAATTAATGCAGCTCTTTTTCTTTTTAATCAGAAACATTGTTTAAGCAGTACCTTTAAGGTAGGGACAAGAGATTTAGTCCTTTTTGGGCATACTGTGTATAAAGAGTAGATCTGATAAGATTAAGATCAAACATTGATTGAAGTAATTTGAACAAACGAATACAATTCCTTAGAGCAGTACACACATTCTTTATGGTATTGTAGGTCAAAATTGTAGTTGGACTTTCATTTCCGTTGCAAAACTGTAGTCGTCTCTTGCAACAGACATGACGTAAGATTCAAGCAGATCTTTGTGCAAGGAATCTACATTGACAGCTTAGGGTTTTGTTTATTTATTGACAATGTCACATAGAGCGTGGGAGATCCCAAAAGGTGTCATATTCTCTAATCATGGTGTGGTAGCTATGAATACAGCTTATAAGAGTGGTGAAATATGGCCACTAGAGGGCAGTATATTGATAATTGGGGCAGGGTGCCAAGTGCATTACATTGGAATACTGTAAAACATGATACATCCGCGGCACAAAAATTTTGCGAATTGGAGCCGGCGGCTTTTCTTGCAGCATGAAATTTTTGCAACTTGCCGCTGGCATCCAATGCGTATTGTGTAGGTAAGAACTTTCGCATGCATTTTAATTTCGTGAATGTTGACACTTGCGAAATTAAGATGCACGCGAACATTCCGCGTTTTACAGTACCATAATATACAAAAGCTATAATCACATTACTTTAATCTGTTATTATCATTTACTAAGACCATCTGTTCCATGTATTCATAAATGATAGCACTTTCAATCAAAATGCCCTTATCTTTATATCTTAGCATCTCTGAAACTACCACATGCAGTTGCTTTATGGGTACAAATATATGATCAAAATTCAAATTTTGCATGAGGTATACCAGGGGGATAAAGACATGGAACTGAAAGGGTGATGCATCTATTGAGTGCTCATCCTTCCAAATTCAGGATAATCAGCTTTCTTGTTATTTTAGGGAAAATTCTGTGAGATGAAACAAACCAAGAATGCACCAGCAGCAAGGTAATGAGTAGTGCCTACCATATGAATGCATGCTGGTATTGATTACATATATTTTTATTATTATTTATTTGTTATTATTTTTTTTTAAAGGGAGAAAGTATAAATGGACTATGATGTCATGATTAAGCACCAGAGGTCTTATTAGCAGCAATCCTTCTGGTATAACAAGGTATAACAAATTTTAAAAAGGGGGATTTTTTTATCATGTGATTTTATCAAAGTTATGAATAGAAAGAAGACAGTGAGAGTTAAACTTGAAATCCCATTCACAGGGAAATGGTGACAGCTTAGTGATATGCTATATCATGTATGACTTACTAATGTTTTGTTTTGTTTTTTGCTATTGCTGTTATTATTGTAGTTATTTCTTTTGAAAAGAAAGAGAGAATGCCACCATCACTTCCTTTTTTGTAGCACATTACTGCATTTTTATATTATTTGTGCTAATGTGGGAATTTCTCAGTCATTTATCATTGGTACAATTATTATAAAATGTTCACTTTCTGTTGGTTGGTTTCTTGATTGGACAAATTCTAGCAGTTTTGTTGATATGAATATGAATATTTGTTTTCTACAACATTGTGCACATAACTGTCACACATTTGCATTATGCAGTTTTGATATGAGTTCGGCCTCTTGAATAGGTGAAAACATATCTGCATGAAGTGAGAATTTGTGGTAGTCACAAAGAATTAGGTAACTTCATATATTTTGCAATGTGTCTTTTTATGACAGAAAACCTGTGTGATTAGATGATGGTTAATGTTTTTGTAAGAAGTATTGGTTGCACACATTCTCTGTGCTCAATGATAATTGTGGACAGTGTGTATATGTCGCCCTCTGTTGTTGAATGGACGTTTATTTCTTCAGGCATACAAGCAAAGAGTGGCGCTCCTCGATCAACGAAGCAGCAATTCATGTAAACAGATCATGGCACGTCCAAAGTCCAACTCAGAACAAAAGCTTTATACAACTGAAATATTCAAAATCCATAAATCACCACATTTTGCCCCAAGATCCATGTCTGCAGGTGAATTTTTCTGTCTGTGAGTATGGCAATTCTCACCTTGATTCTTTATTTAACCTGCATGGGATATTTCCATGTACACATTTTGTGCTGGTGAAGCTGTATCTTGAAGAAAAAAAAAATGTCTTACTTTTAGTACTGAATGATTGATTAAATTCTCATTGTCATCATTCTGCTGTTAGATCAGCAAAATGAATAAACTGACAGCATTATATACAGTGTATCTGAAATACCTTTTTTCCCCTCCAATGCTGTAGCGCCCACCATTTTTGTATGATTTTTACACATTTCTGAACAAGTTTTGTCCATATACTAATTATGGTGATGGCTCTCTTTATTTTTTATTTATGTTGCCAATAATTTATCGCCAGTTCAGGGAATTGTAGTGATTGGTGATCTGAAATATTGAATATTTGCTGATTCAGTAGACAGATAGAGTAAGTCATCAATTCTGAGTATATTCTCCTGTACCAACACTGCTTCTGTTTATTTTTATAATTTTTTTGCATTCCTTCTCAAGAAATAGGAACTAGATTGTTCATACAGTTATGTTGTTCAATGTCAGTCGGGAATGAGGAGCGTGCGTATCTGTCGCAAATGATTTACCCTGTGTGTTAATTTGATGTAGTGTCGCAGCTGCAGAGTAACGCCCGCAAAGACAATATTTCATGACAGCCAATACCGAACCTTGTCACCGTAAAAAAATATGGAGGGAATATGATAGGGACAGATCTGTATCCTCCTCCCAGAAACACAAATGAAATGGTGTGCAACTTGACACCTCTGTATGACGTGGTCCACTGCTAATGATGGCCTATATAATGCTGTCCTGGTGATCGTGAATGGGGGAATAGTTCCGTGGTCCGGGTGAAGATGCCATCCTCGCACTCTCCATTCTCTCTCCCATGTGGACGAACTGAAGCGGCACTGATCAACCTAAGGATGCAAGAAGCATTAATTGCCCAGTGTTCTGACTCATGAAACATCATTAGCGAGTTGGTGGGGTGGGGGAGGGGATGGAAGGAGAAGTCCCTATGAGGACAGGTTGATAAGATGTCTGGCATTCGTCTGGGGACTCCACCCGTCACTCAGCTTGAAATTGGGTATTTGACATCAACTGACCATGCTTGCATCTCATGTGTGAATTGGTGGAATTGTTGATTGTCTATGTCTTTGAAAAAAATAATTTTGTATACAGAGAAACACGCTCCTTCAAGCAATCTGTGATAAGATATTGTCAAAAGGCTCAGAGATGAAACTCATCTGATTTTGGCATTGAAAAAGGACTTTATGAAAGAAACAAAAACAAAACAGTGTCCAATTCATATTTACATTGTGACATCTAATTTTAAAGCAATCAAGGACAGAAGGATTGCCATACTGATGACTTCATATCTTTCCTGGCTGCAGTCACATCCTGATAATGCACAATGTTAAGCAGCATTATAAGTCATGACCAAGATGTTCCTTGTCCTTCCAGGAAATAAGCACAAATCAAGTACAGTGATTAATGCTTTGTTACAAAAGAAGACCAACTTGCCACAGTTTGTTACAATGAGTGAATTGCATGACCCCATTCTGCAATTCCTTTGGGTGGTGGTGAAGGGTGGAGTATGGTATGTGGAGAAAATGTTTCCTTTCATTCAGATTCAATGTCACGTCAAGAGCATGTTGTGAACATGATATTTGACTTTCTGTGCGAGCAGTTTGAGAACATGATAAATATTAAAAAGAAGTTACAGAGGTTTCAAGGTATCCTTGAATATTTCATTGCCCATCTGATGAGTCAT
Organism: Diadema setosum; assembly: GCA_033980235.1. NCBI lineage: Eukaryota > Metazoa > Echinodermata > Echinoidea > Diadematoida > Diadematidae > Diadema > Diadema setosum. The sequence continues at coordinate 24,527,502 of CM067060.1, forward strand.
TTTTGCCAACTTAGGTTGAAATTTCTTCAAGAAATAAAAAAATTGCACCTCCCCCCCCCCCCCCCCCCCCCCGGAAAAAAACAAAATGTCTGCTGACTATTGCTTCTACCTGTATGATTTCTAAACAGATTGCCATGTCAAGGAGGGGAAGCAGATCTTTTAGAGGGAGGGAGGGAGAAGAGTTAAAGTCCAGAGAGAGAAAGAGCAAAAGGATGACTGATTTTGAGATGGAGGGGGGTGGGGGGGGGGGGAGATAGGGAGGGGAGGAGTGGGGAGAGAAAACTGTGCCTTGCGTGCCCATGAATGAAATTGGTTCTACTCTAGTGATCACATTCCCAGGGGTCTGAGAGGAGCATCTAGAGTAACAACTAATTCATTAAAGGGTGATGAGGGGCGACTCCCAGTTTGGAGGGCTAAAGAAAACAGGGCGAGTAAAGGGGGAAGACCACTGTATAAACTCCAAAAGTTATTAAAGCTGTGGGGGGGGGGGGGGGAGTGAGGGAGAGATGACATAGGAAATGTGATCGCACATGCTGGGAGTAGCCGCACAAGGCTGCATGAAAATTGTATGAAATTGATTCCCAGGGGCGCCCCATATTTGCCCATCCCAAAGGGCGTGGTCGAGCATACCGGAGTTTGCTCCCACCATCTCCTCTCCCCACAGAGGGGGTGAAGATGAGAATGCTCTATTTGTGCCCAAGTATTTGGCTGAACGTGACTGAATTCCTGACCGAAAAGAAGAAAAAAAACCTCAAAAAACTCTAGATCTTTCTGAGAAGAATGTATGAATGCCATCTACTGATTAAAGAGCATCATACCTAAAATATCATATATCTTTGTAAGATTTTTTGTTGGAAGGCATGAAAAATGATTTCGGGAAGTTGACAGTTTTTGTTTCTTTTAATTTCCCGCCTTGCTGAATGAAAGTATACCATGGGGCATTCTTATGTCCAGTTCTCCCAACAACTGAGAGACAATATTCATATTACACCAATTCTAAAGCAAGTGAAGCCAAGCGATATGTGCGCCAAGTTAGATTTTTGAGGCATTCAGTAGTTATGGCTAAAACACTACATATATACGTACATGTAGGCTCATATGTATATGTATATAATAGACGTGTATTTGTTTGTGTGTATATTAATGGATAGATATAGTGTATAATTATGAATGAGGAGAGAGAGAGAGTGAGGGGAAGCTACAGCAAAAGAATCGATAGTGTTAGACATGCACACTGTTGTTGAAACCAAATTACTGCCAATTTGTTGCTGTGAAAAAGTCAGTAGACCAAGACCGATGCTGTCAGTTCTGCCGTAAATTGGCAGGAATTTTCATCAAGGTGCTGACGGCATCTTCAATGAAGGCATCTGGAATGAGTAACACGCGGAGGCAGAGGGGGGGAAAAAAATCCAGAAGAACGAAGTAGGTTTGTTGTGAAAATTCAGGACGAATCTCGCCGTCGAAATTCAGCAGCAGATGGCCACTAGCACGATGATTTCACACATCACAGTTTACACATTGGTATCAAGGCACAAAAATTCCAATGGGTCTGGAAACAACGCCTCCATCCCCCTGGGAGGTTCACCTTGCATCTCCATTATTCTTGTCCTCCAGTTTGTTACAGAGAGAGAGAGAGAAAGAGATAAAGTGCTCTGATAAATAACTGGGAACTAGTGATTGGTAATGGAGGGGGGGATGGGGGTGGAGCAGTTTGGATTATCAGACGACCTCAAGTACCAGTCTCTATCTGACCGCCTCTTACTATTCCATATCTGATATGTTCGTGACTTAATGTGCTTAATGACACTGTTTATGCAGAGCCTAACAACAAGTAATCACAGCATTGTCCAAGATGAAATATTACATTTTTTTTTTTTTTAAGTCTGGCTACAGGGTAAACTGGTTGATGTGGGGATTCATGTTTTGAACAGTCCTATGTGAGATACTGAGAAACCACTTATGAAATATGAAAGAACATGTAGTTTTAAGAAGGATTCAACATTTTTTTGATGAAAATTGGTTTTCAAATGACTGAGATATCCAAAAAAGTGGTAATAATAAAAGGCGACAGGCCACGCCTTTTATTAGGATCTCTTTGTTTCACCTTGTTTTTGGATATCTCAGCCATTTCAAAACCGATTTTCATCAAATAAACATTTGATACCCCTTAGAATTGCATGCTCTTTGACATCTCATGAAGTGGTTTCTGAATATCTCGCAAAATGTTAAAAGCTAAATCCTCACCTCAACCAGAACTGTACACGCCCTTTAAAGGGGAAGGCTAGTAACTGATCAGTGGGAATCAGCGGAAATGCTGGGAGATGATTGTTCCAATCCTTATGGGATCATTCAAGAGTTCATTGTATATCTATTCTTGTGTGAAAATGATTTGCTTCCGAATGGCCTCATATTCAAGTAATGTGCAGATTAATGCTCCGTCACTGACCAGGGACGCTAACCTGGAAGCATTAAACTGCACATTACTTGAATATGAGACCATTCTGAAGCAAATCATTTTCACACAACAATAGATATACAATGAACTCTTGAATGAATCCCATAAGGATTGGAACAATCATCTCCCAGCATTTCCACTGATTCCCACTGATCAGTTACTAGCCTTCCCCTTTAAGGCAGTAGATTTCTTCTTGTATTTAGTGTGGTGAGGGATCATGTTTTGCAGAATACTTGATAGCATTGTGTTTATAGGATGGATAGTATCCATGATGGTTAGCTTCATCTGAAAGAGTGAAATAGAGGACAGATTAAGCTACTGAAATCCTTGCATTTAATTGGCTAAGAGCAAATTTGTCAAAATCAATAATAAAGCACTTCACAAAATGCCCTCCAGACAGTCGGGCATAAATTACATGAAGTATTAGAAGTGATTGTGTTACATTCATCATTTCAAAATATGCACCAGGTTATCAACACTGGGATGTAATTTATCCTTTTACATAACATTGCCTTCCTGAATCTCTCCCCCCACCCCTCCAAAAAAAAAAAAAAAAAAAATGAAGAAAAAAAATTGCAGTGTAATTTCTTTGTCAGCTCCTTTGGTTTTTGCATCAGTTGTTACCTTAATAGGGAATGGGAACAGGTAAAGAAAAATGGTAGACGAGGCTGCAAGAAACTCAGGAAGGGAAATTGTTCTTACTTGCAATCTGAGTAAAACCTGTAGAATAGGGTAACCAGGGATCACAAACAAAGATGAGGTAACCCAGTGGCTGATGTTATGCATCCTTCCAATTGACCAAACTGCAATGAAGGATCCCGGAATGATGCACGGAAATCATTACGTTTGATCCATTATCTCTTATGAGCCTCTTAGATAATTTAAAAGACCATTACAAATCCCAACAGAATGACAACAAAAGCAAAAATTGGTATAAAAAGGAAGACAATGATTTGGATCTGCGATATGGATTTACAAGGCATAAACGATTGTCGTGTGCACGTCGTGTCTTGACCATTGCTTTAGCTTGATGGGTCAGTCTGATTGGCTTTGTGTTCTTGGCTGACCGTCTAATTTACGAGGCTCCGGTCTTTCTGAAAATGACAGCGGATGATTGATTAAGTCAATATTTGCCGTTTATGGGTAATGACCACTCCGTGAAATGAGCTCCAGTCTCTACAATGGCTGCCAATTTGAATCAGAAGCTGAAACAAAGAGAGATTTTGTGACGGGAGAACTTTTTCATTCCCCAAATGAGTTCTCTAAGGTCCAATTACCTGCCCCTTAACTGAGGGAGCCATTAATATTCAGTTAATTCATTTCTGTGGATGATTCGAAGTAGCAGGCTTTTTTTTTTCCAAAGCAACTTTGAAGGGAATATTTCAGATGGAAATATTCAGGTAGAAGTACTTATTACCTGATTACTGGTTCTTATGTGAGCATATTCATATCAGTTGCCTGTATTTTTCATGTTGTTATAAATGATTGTGGAGAAAATAGACAAATCAAATTGGCAATTACTTGACTTGCACTCTTGAAAGTATTTTATTCAGTTACATGCCTGAAGATCATCTACGCTGCTTATTCTACTGACAAACCATTCCCCTCATTCTTCATGAGAGAAGAGATGAATTTCAATACTGTGATGCAGAGACATATTTCCCATGTGAACCAGTCATATTTGTGTGCAGTGAATGTAAATCTACATTGGTTATTATCTTGAAATCACAGTAGTAGGAATCCATGACTTTTTCACCCTCACAAACTCTCACTCCATCCCATTGCTGCAGTATCAGCTTTTGAAGGATATATTCCAGTCGAGATTATCTCTTCCATTATTGAAGTGGGATATTATCTAGTGAAAGTATTCTGCTAATGAAAGGATATTGTCCCTGTCAAGGATCTCTTTTGAGTTGACTTCATCATGTTCTGGCAGACCTTCTTTTCTCTTTCCATGTAATGTACGTCATAACATGTTGAGAAATCCACAGTTGAATGATTAACCTACTTCAGAATCTGCCTTGCCTTGTGTAAAGTCCCCTCTCCTATGTCCCATTAGTTCAACAGTCTGCCAGAGGGCTGGTGAAAGAGAGTAGTTATATACCGGTCTACTAGCCTACCTCTTTAAACTTGTTGTGCAAAGGTGTTGTGTCTAGGCAAACTGGGAAAGAACAGCAACAACAACAACAACAAAGACACAACAAGAGAAACCTTTCAAGGCAGATCCACCGCATGGCCGCATCTTGGCACAATGGACTGCAGAGCTCACAAAGAGGATGTTTATCTGTCCCAAGTCCTATAAAGGTATTCATCGGGTCTCCTAGTCCCATCTCATCACCGTCGTCGTTATCACGAGGCTTTTGGCGTGTGGCAAGAGCCAAACAATCTCTGTCCTTTTGCAAGAAAATAAAAAAAGAGGAGGAGGCAATTTGGGGCATGAAGAAGGGAAATACCTGCATATAACAATGTTTTTCCTCAGGACCTGTACTCTGAAGATGTGTCTGTGGTCGGAAGTATAGAAGACGGACAAGGCAGGCAAAACTCTTCAGGTCTTGGACCTGTGCCACAGTTCCATTTTTAACAGGTGGGCATTGCCACGGAGTCGGACTCTGTGAGCATCGTTATCATATTCATCGCTGTCCTAAACTCCTTGTGGATTGAAATCGTAAGTTGAAAAATAAGATGAAAAGAATTCTCTTCTTCTCATAGCCCATAAAAGTTTGTACATGTTGTGTTGCAAGATTTCTTAACATTGATTAGTAAAAGATGGTTGATGTGTCGGCAGTGTCACATTGCATCCATGGCAGATTTCCCTAAGATCTAGATATCTTACTTATCTCTTAGGCGTGATAGATCTTGTCAGTTTCAATTGATCAATGGGGGATTTTAGAGAGATACATTACTTATATTTGTTGCTGTTATCTCAAGTGTCAAGTTGCTTGTCGTAGAAATGAATGCATGCGCATTGATTTCTTTCATGTTGTCTGGAAGTAAGTATGGAGTGTAGAGGTTAACAATAGACACAAGTGTGTGCATGTGTCAACTTCCACTTTCAAAGCTAAAGATAGCTGGTGATTTTTTTTTTCTTTTTATATGTAGCTGTACTACTTGCAGTTGAGTAATTTGCCATTGATATGATGATGATCATTATCATGATTATGTCATGAATGAAATATTAAAATAGTAATCCGTGTAATGGGGAGAGAAAACTGCAACACACTTTTGTAAATGTGTATGGGCGTATCGATGCAGAGCCCTAAACAAGTGATATTATATCATCGGTAACATACTGTACTGCCCTAACAATCTATGTGAAGAAAAAGATATGTAGGTCTTTTTATTATAATCTGTGTGGTTGTGTGTCTGTGTGTCCATTTGTCTGTCCATTTGTCTGGAGATGGGTAATTCCAAATAATTTTTGCTCTCTTTCTCACTCATTCATAAATACACCATTCTCTTTGATGAGCAATCAAATTAACACAAACAAACTTTTTGTCTCCTGGCAGTATGGTAAATTACAGTGCCATGTCCAGCTGTACTTATGCCACTTTTGTCTTGTATTTTCAGTATGATATATATATATGCTTTCATCTTCCCGATCTTCTGTTTTTGCATACCGTTAGGTCTTTGTTTGGTGGTCGCATGCCATAATCCAATTCGTAAACAAAGAGCTAGACCAGAGGCAGCCATTTTAACCCCCGAAATCAATATCTTCCAAGGATTTCTCCCATTGACAAAATCGCGCAGGCATTCCTGCCCTTGCGGCGCGTGGCCGCATCTCTTTTGTCTCTGCGGTGTCTTCCAGACTGTGTTGTGTGGTCTTCCATCATCGGCCGATTCGCCGCTTCTATTTAACATTCCTCGTTACGAGAGTAATCAAGTTTTGCTAGCCGGTCTTCGTCCCTTTGTTGCAGACTTCCTTGGAATTTGTGAAAATTGTGATTCTCTCTCTGTGGTGATGGGTTGAATGTTTCCTCCTTGCATTAAACTCAATTATGCTTGAAAAGGGGGAAAGCAGATCTGCATACATGCCTCGTCTAACTTGATAAATATTGATTTCCATTTCCATTAATTTTCTGGCAGAGTTCGGTGACTGACTGTGAGACTGCTCCATCTTGTTTTGTGTTTATTTGATACGCTTCATGTCATGATGATTATACTGCATAATTACGTACAGTATGTGATTGTGAGAACTGTTAGAAGTGCTCTTCTGTATTCAACATGATGCTTAACTCAATGTTTTTAGGTACACTTTCTGAGCTTTGCCACCTGAGCCATAATGATATTCAAATGGATGGAGGAAAACTGAAATGTACAAATACTATGAAGCTTCTGCTGCAACTCTTAGGATACCTCGGAACAGTGTCATCATATTATATACATTGTTTTGGGGTGTTTTTTTTTTTTTTTTAAAGATAATATAAAGTTTTGGTGCCTCAAAAGTTTCCCTGAATTTCCTTGTCTTAGTTTGTGTTTCAGGTTAAAGTACTTTTCATATAACTAACACTGTGAGACTTACTCGCCCCAAAGTGCTCTCATGTCTTAGTAATCATGCAATAACTGCAACCAGCAGCCCTATACGCATAGTGTAATGGGGCTTCGCATTGTAGCATTCAGGATCATGACAGATTTAGTATCGCGGGTAAATATCAACTTCAAATCCAAAAATTTATTCAATTTGAAGACTTACCAGTTAAGTTGAAGTATTGAAAACAGGCTTCGGGCAACGTTTGGTTCTGCCAATAGTCCCTTTCTGTTCGAATTGATGACTGAATGTGACTCGGTCGAGAGGACCTTGGGAGAGCTACATACACTGAATACTACGGCCAGCGCATGCGCACACAAACATCTTATCCGTTCATGGACTTGAAATTTGTGCGCATGTGATGTGATTTCTTCATAGCTTTGTTTTTGCACAATATCAGGGACACAGAATGTGTGTATAGGGCCATGTACATCTAGAACACATTTCTAAATCTGGAAATATCAAACCATGCCCTCTATATCAACAGCATGCAGTCCCCTTACAGCGCATATAGGCCTACTCCTTCTTGCTCAGACTTTGGCGATGATTGCCGGCAACACAGCATTTTCCCTTTTCTCGTTCTCAGAAAATTTTGAGCAGTTAGGAATAGGGAATTGCGAAGCACGTAGGCAGCTTTAACAAGGCACTCAGTCTGCGTCATGCTATACGTGGCATGTGTTTGCAGTAAAATTGAAATTTTATGACAGTATTCAACCGCATGCATGCACACACACAAATACACACACACACACACACACACACACTCACACTCACATGAGCTCACATTTGATATTGGTGCTAGTCGTCTGTTTTGTACAGGCTGCCTCAGTTATACAATACAGTTTTCATGTCGGTCACTAAACTCGCCGGGCTAACAGATGAGGGGGTAAAGATACTTCATGTGAGCTGGCACCAAAACCTGTTCCATAAAAATTAAAATGGGTCACGCGATACTGCTGTACACGAGAAATTGCAACGGGATCTGCATTTTGAAGAGAATATGAAGATGCAGTATCTTTTTCTTGCTCTTTGCCAGAATTTATGAACAAAATGAGGGCAGATTGTGCACATATGGTCATCCTTTTTTGGTCTCCTTCTGATAGCAAATTACTTGTAAAATGCATTTGTTTTTTCCTGTCCCTTCCTAATGGGAGTTATACTTTTCTGGAGCAAAGCAGCCTTCTTTTGTAGGAAGAGGGATTCTGTGGTAAATGAATACACATGCTTGTTGTAGTTTTGTAAAGTGTTAGCAAAACGTACACAGCGCTGGGGTATTTCTACAATGTAGCAACAGCTCTTTAGAAACTGAAGCATGATTTGATAGATGGGTTAATTATAAATAAGTAAATGCATACACCTGTATGTGATTTTTGTCTAATCTGTATGTTACCATGAGGAGACTGGAAAGAAAAGTAAAGCTATAAGTATCTCAATGTATGTGTTAGTCTTTGATTTGATAAGGGAATCAAGTATTTCTTTAAAGAATCAACATGATAAATGTAATAACCATCATAATACAAGTTAGCAACATTGAGTCAGAATCTCCATGGAGCAGAGGAAGCCCTAACTGTGCTTTGCTTGCGGATTAGCACGCTCACTGGAGTGCTCTGTACACTGATTGGTATACAAATGTCTGAAAGCTAAATGTCTTTGAATAGAGATTATCTAATCCCCTTAATAATCCCTATCACATCACCATGGCCTTCCTTGTTGGACTGAGGGCTCACTGCTACACCTGAGTGAGCTTGCCATCTTTGCAAGTGGGTCATGGTTTGGACAGCTTACTGAATGCTGACAAAAAAGCTTCCAAGGCAAGTTTGATACACTAGGCGAAGTGCCTGGGCACATGAAGTGTTGAACCTTGGAGGTTCGTGAATAATAAGGCTCTCATCAGTAGAAAGTATGAGGAAGTTCATGGAAATGTTTTATTGCCTCCTGCTCATCTGACTAATAAATGATGTGGTAATAAAAAATGAAAGATTACTACCTTGACGCTGCTGCTATTCTTGCATAAAGCTGTGATAGGTTAGAAAGCATGCAGGGTTGATTGTGAAATAGGGCACTCAGCTCACAGCAAGAGATAGTATACAAATAGTGAATGGTCACGAGTGCAATGGTACGAGATTTCGCACGAGGTGAAAGATAGAGGCGCTCTATTCAACGAGGCGAAGCCGAGTTGAATAGTGCGCCTCATCTTTCACCGAGTGCGAAATCTCGTTCCATTGCACGAGTAAAGACCATACACTATTTGATTTATACAACGTCCAAGTAGATCTTTTTGGTCTAAGTAGGCCTAGAAGTCTATATATGTATGAAAAATATAGCTATACTTCCATGTGGATCCACTGCGATTCTCTTTCTGGCTTGTGCAATCAGTGTAGATACAGGTCACAGCTATATTAGCGCTCATACACGTACACTAGCACTACGTAGGCCTACGTACGCGCATGCATGTACCGCACACGTACCTGCGCTAGCTGCATGCGATCCTCAATGTGCAACACACAGTACACGCAGTACCGTACAATTTCTCGAACCGTGGAATAGAACGAAAAAATCGAACCAAGTTGCACGCAAAAATAGAACCAAAATTGCACGGCGCGTTGAATGGAGTACTTATTCAATATCACGTCACCAACAATCCTCCAATCAAATTACAAGGATCTACTTGGACGTTGTATAATAAAGGCAAATTAATGTCAAAATGAAATCGGTCCATGCTTTAACTTGTTGTTGAGTGACCCCCCCCCCCCCCAAAAAAAAAAAAAAAAAAAAAAAAACCACACACACACACACAAACAAACAAGCAAACCAAAACAAACTAAACAAACAAAGGAGGAAAAATGTACCAACAGACAATCATACTCTGTATGTATGTAGTGCTTCAGGGAATCACAGCTTCTCATGTGGCCATGTTGGTGTGTTTATAATTCTTGTTTTGACCCAGATGCATTAAGCAGTTCCCTCATTAACACCTGAGTCATCGCAATGATCCCCACCCATCCCCTCCCCCACGGACACTCTTCTTCTCCCCTTCCCTGCAGTGACCCCCCCACCCCATTTCCTCACTCCGCTGCTGCTGGTGCAGTGAGGCATTACGGCAGAAGAGAAGTTAAACAATTGCTGTAGACAGGAGGGCGGTGCCATGCAATAGATGCGTTCTCCACTACTGAGTGGAGCTTTTGTGTCCGGGATGGCATTTGAGCAGGTCTGATGACATGTTCTTTTGAGTACCAAGTCCTAGATGCAAGTTCTGTTTTGGTCTAGGTCCATACCATCCCTTCTACAAGAAGTCCAACCCTTTTACTCTACAAGCTGTAAACCCTTCCCTGACCACCAGCTCAAAATGTCTTCCATATTTCATTTTCAAACAGTGCACCCATCCCATTGACTTCATCATATGAGTGTATGTGTGTGTATTTTTATTTTTTCTGGCACCAAAGGAATTCAGTCAGATTATTAATCTTTTTTTTTTTTTTTTCTTCCAGAGATTTCATGTGTTACCCATGAATAAGAGGTAGCCTATGTGCTTTAGGGGAATTTTCATGTAAAATGAAAAATCCACATGATTACTATGCACCATTCATTTACATGTATAGCCAAAGTATAGGTAACTACAACAATTAAGGCTGCTGTGGTTATTCAAAATGATTGATTTTGTGATACAGCTACTATTTGTGAGGTTTGTTTGTTCATTTCCATCTGAGGAGATGGCTGGATAGCCCATATTCAGCTACGCTAAGCTGGTCTTCTGAGGGGTCCAGTTGGATGTGAGGTGAGGTCATGTTTGCATGTGTAGAAAGGTCAGAAGAAATGTTAAGGTAGACTTGGAGCTGCTATCTCCAGACCGAGGAATGCACTAAGCCTCAAATTCCTAGAAATCATCCGTAATTAACGGTGTTTACGATGTTTGTGGACTGTGGCGCGAGGGGGCAGAAACGCGCGGATAACGATGGAGCCAGTTTGAGTCATCTCGCAATCCGAGGTTTATGTCCATTCGTGAGCGTAGATTCCCAGCCCGAGCCCAATCTCATCAAAGATTTGTCGTGTCAATAACAAGAAGAATTTGGGGTCTTAAGGGACAAGTTGCCTCCTTTCAGTCTTCTAAAAGGTACATAGATGGCAATTTCTCCTAGTTAAGTTTCTGTTGCCCTTTTGTCCGGCTTATCAGTCGTCTTTGTTTCACTGCTAGAATATGACAATATTATGAATCACAAGTTCCATGGTGAGGAAGTAAGTGTATTCCTGCATGAGATTAGACGAAAGTATATTGCACTAAGTTTCAATAAGGCATCATGGCAGATGTCAATCTGCAATTTTTTAGAGTGATGATAAAGACATGCAAAATCTGGAACGTCATAGTTAGCTTAGAATCATTTCATAGTGTTTGGAAACATACTTTTGTCTGAAAAAAAAAACAACAACAAAAAACAGTGAAGAAGTCAGAGAGGAATTGACTTTTTTGGAGGTTACAGGTGCTTTAAACTGAAAGATGGACCTGGCTTTACTATTGAGCTCATATTTAGGCAGCAAGAATGATCAGACTGTGAAAGCACTGCAGTAACCTTTATTAACCCCTCTGAAATCCAGGAGAAGATATCGATGCTACATGACATTAAACCTGGGGATTTATGGAGGAAGCAATTATGTGTATACAAGCCAAGAAAGCACCCAGCAAAAATGACTTTTAGGCTGTTCTCCAGCGGTTTTATCACACTGTTGGCAAACTAGCTCCGATTTTGATTTTTTGATAGGGCAGTTGCTGGACAAGATATACACATGGAAAGATTATCAAAACAATTATTAGATCATCATTCATTTACTCTGAGTACTACTGTTGTAATTGAGGAATGATGTCATCTATAAAGATGGTTAATTGGCTTTACTGCATCATTCATCAGCAACCATTCACAGACTTGAAGAGAGACTAGAGATATCATAGAGGGAAGAATATCTTACCTAATTTGTAATCTTTAGTACTCTTACTATCCTCTCCCGTTTCATCTAACCCTTGATGATTTCCAGCACTGCAGTTTTGATCTGCATTGCTTATGACATTTTGAATTGAGCTGACAATGATTTCCAGTTTCTGCTTTCTTTGAACTCCTCCTCCTTACCCCCCTCTCTCTGCCACCCCCCCCCCCCCCTTTTTCCCCTTTGCCTTCAGGTGCAGGACAGTTGTACAATAAAAAATCCCTCAATCTGGATAAAGAATGATAAGTAGTGAATGGAAATTGGTGTCACATTGTCCTCCATCTCAAGTCATAATTTCTTGTGGCTTACGTGAACAAAAGATGATTCTCCTAGTAAAGCTACAGGTGGAATGGGGATGGGGTGTTCTAGAATATGGGATTGTTAGGATGGGAAGCTGGGTCAAAATAAAAGAAAAAGAAAAAAACTTCAGACGGTAATCAGAAACCGAGGTTTGATCTGTCTGGCCTGTGAAAAATATCTTAGTAATCTTGATTCTCACTAGTGGGAAGTCAGGATCATTGTAAGTGGGGTATCGAAAAATTTGCTGCAGGGAATCGTCAAATTAGGCCAGCCTGTGTCAAAGTTGTTGTTTTTGTCGTTGATTTTCTGTAGAACCTGTTAATAGTTGCCCTTCAAGCCTTTCTCCAATGTGGTACCTGATGCAAGCAGCAATACGTACAGCATTAGTTGTAATGTTTACCACATCAGAGAGTCCTTTCATTCCAATGCAGCAACTTCAAGAGTGACTAGGGAAGGGGGTTGACTGTGCGATATTTTCTGTTGAGATGATACACACAATGTTAATAATGATGTAAAATTACTTCGAGAATGAAGTTTGAGAGATTGGTCCTCGCTGACTCTTTACGTTTCCTGGTGGTGTCTGAAACAACAACACAACTTGTGAAGGACTCACACTGTGCGTCGTCATTTGCTGTGATTCGAAGACCGGCAGGGTGGCTTTCCCACCTATTTATTCAGTCGGCCGGCGGCTTTCAGCTCCGTAAAGCGTTACAGTATCACTACCGCAACACTTGCACGGCGTGAGCTGAGCAGGAGCCGGCAGGACAAATTACCTTATTGCTGAACCCAGAGGGAGTGCCACTGTTTCGTTTTTGGGATTGCGATGTAACAACTCACCGTGATTATGGTGGCAAATGATTAGGGATACATTCTGTGTCTGTTGTCCTATTCAGACAGAAATACTGATTCTGTTGTTATGATAATAATGATGATGATAATGATAATAGTATTATTATTATTATCATTATTATCATTATTATTATTATCATTATTATTATTATCATTATCATTATTATTATTATCATTATTATTATTATTATTATTATCATCATTATTATTATTGTTATTATTATTATTATTATTATTATTATTATTATTATTATTATTATTATTATTATTATTATTATTATTATTATTATTATTATTATTATTATTATTATTATTATTATTATTATGATCATTATTATCATCATTATTTTCCAAGATGGACAGACAGAGATTGACTCCAATTTACAAATGTCATTATGTATCTGCCCTAGCAATATGAATATATATCAGTTTTTATAGTACCTCATGATTTCAACTGCACCTGATGCTTTCTTATCAACCATTTGCTTTTGTAAATAATCATGTTTAATGATGAACCAGGTGCAGATATCTTGAATATACAGAATACAGTCTAAATTTGGCCAAGAAAAATCTATGACATTTGTTCTGATATATTGCTTTCCTTCTCAGTGATGATTAGCATTATCTGGAAACTTTTGATGAAAAATAGAATGTGAATAGGGGTAGGGAGAAATGTCTGCTTTTGGTAATAGATCTTGGGAATATCAGTTTCATATAACTGTGCTTCAAAAGAAGAACATTGAAAAATCTGATATGAACTCATAGATTTTAAGTGAGAATAGCAGTGAAATTGATTGTTCAAACGATATCATTAATGCAATGTTATGATACTGCTGTTTATTCATTTCTTGACACTAACTAATAAAGATAAGTTTCAGAGCCCAGGAGCAAAGTGTGCAGATTTTGTGTTTGAGGAGTGGGGCAACACCTCATCACCTCCTGCCGTGCAATGTCCTCTGTAATTTCAGGAGGAAAGCGAGATGGGAACGGAGCAAAGGGAGACTGGAGATGCTTGTTTTAGTCATTTGAAGCAGGGAGAAAAGCCTGGATATTTTCCTTGCCTCGTTTTTCTCCAACAAATCTTTTTTTTCCCCTTCTTATTCCACCTCCTCTTCTTCTTCTTGCAGAATTTCATTTGGGAAAACTGTCAAAATTGCCATCAGCTGCATCCAATTTCTGTGATCTAGTTCAGCCAGCCTCCACTTGGCTTTCACTTTCATCCTTTCCTTCGTGGCTTTGGACATTCCGAGGCAGAAGGAACTATCATGGCCCCTTTTTTCTCAGGGTCATCACTAGCCTTATGTTCAGGCTGGTAGTTCCTAAACCCTTGCCTATTATGGTAATGCAGTTTGTGCAGACCACCATTATTGTGGCTTAATATCCCAGTGCAGATATATGGAAGTAAGGCTATTATATCCTGAAGGTGCTGGTCTTGCATTTCAGACACTGCAGTGACACTGACATGAGGTATTCACAATTTGATGCTTGTTATCTTCATCACTTTATTATGTACATTCATGCTCGTATGGATGGATGTTCAATGCAAAAAGAAAGCATCTGTATAGTCTGTGTAGTAATATCTAGAGAACTGTTAATTTTTGTCATTTTCACTTGGTTTTATGCACAAATTATGTCATGCAGAGTGTCTGTTTGAAGACTATTGATACTCTGGGAGGAAAAAGAATCATTCATCGATATTTCTTTTTAATCATTTTAAATTATATTTGGACAAGATATCATCTCTGTTCATGGGGGCATAGCAGAGTATTGCAGGAGAATAATGCATGCAAATCCAGAGTCTTTGCAGCCAATTTTGTGTTGTCATTCATGGATTCTAGAGGAGAATGTCTTCAAAAATGGGAAGGGGGGGGGGGGGAGGAGGAGGGTCTCTGGCTGTACATCAGAGATGTTTGAATGGATAGGGGAGACTTTTGAAATTAAGCCTTCATAGTCATGTCAATAGTTACTTTCACACGACATTTGTAATCTTCAAAATGTTAAACTTTGATTATTAACTTGTAGCCTTCAACTATAATGGGCATCTACACACCACCTAATCTCTAAAACTGAACTTTTGAAGAGAGTCGTACTCTGTGATTAAAACACTGAGCTGGGAGAAATGCCTCCAAGCAGCGTGAGCGAAACGCCCGATAATGTGCTACGATACAGTAGTGTACAACACGCACTGGAGGTTGACCCAGAAGTTGAGGGGGGAAAGGGTTTACGGAGAGGTCACGCTAACTTTCAAGTTTGTAGATTATTGTATCGAAAGGATGGCAAACTACGAATAGGGACCCTCTGCGGCTCGTGGATAGAACGTAAACCATATGAAATCTTGTGGTTCTAACCATCAACTAATCTTTGAGACTGATAACTTTTGGGTCCATCTACATGGGGCTAAACAGTGAAGTAATCATCAGAGATTGAAACTTCAAGCTAATCTGGAAGTTTAGGAACATCTTGTGAATGCAACTATTATTACTGCAGATCTTCTTCATGGTTGATAGAGTGTCAAGGATATCAAAGAATATGACTTTTTCTTATTCAATCCAAAATCTTCAGCAATGATGGGATAGTGATAGAAATGGATTCTAAAATGATACTGGTGGGGAAGTTTGGCTTTGTATTATGATACAGAAATATTTTCGCTTGTTTTCCATCCAATATGGAGATGGTTGTTTTCCTCTATTTCTGCACAGTCCTCTCCCAATTTGAACATGCCATTGGATCCTATTTCTGCACTCTCTTGCATGATAAATTGCACCCCTTCTCTCCCTCTCCATCTCTCTGAAGTGATTCTGTATCTGCTAAAATTTCTGTTGACGTTCGGCAGTGATAGCCTCTCGAGAATAAACGTGTTTTGCTGCTCTGCATCACAATTTTGCTACAAAGTCTGTGCGCTTTGCATCCAAAATGTCAACAGGTAGATGCGGAAGAAGAAAAAAATAAAAATGAACAATTTCATTTGAGCTATCCAGTGTTAATTCAGTGCTGTCATAGGATATGTTTTCTCACAAATATTCATGTGGATGAATATTCATTGTATGATTAAGTTACCTGTACATGAACAGTAGCATTGTGTGAACAAGATCACCAGTAACATGATTATAGGTCAACAGTTAAGCAATAGATGATGGTGTGGTAAGGTTTTTGTAGTTGTTGTTTTGGAGGATGGATGACATTTTTTTTTTTTTTTTTTTGGTGTCCCATTGCAATTTGATTGATTTTTGTCTTTAACCTGTCAATATTTGAAGCTATCTCTTTCTATTCCTGATGATTCTTTATCATCTTTTGCACACCCTGGAAATGGAATGTTTGACAATAATGAGAAAAAAAAAACAGTGCAGATTTGTCCCTAGCATTTTTGTTGTTGTTTAATGGTCAGATACCGTAAACACTGGTACACTGTAATCCATGTAGGTGTGAGCCAATTGATTGATCAGTTGATTGATTCATTCATTCAGTGAGTGAGTGAGTGACTGAGTGAATGATCGATCGATTGATTAATAGTTTATTGAAAAAGAAAAAGCATGCAAAGTAGAAGCCCAAAAGCTGAATTTTAATGCATCACATTGTATAGCATAATTATATAAAAAAAAAGAATTGCAGGTACAGTACATGCCACTGAAGAGAGCCCAAGATATGCCCCTGTGAATGCACCCTTGGGTATGGACTGGAGGCTAGGTCAAATTCAGAGATGGAGCTCAGTCATTGTCAATGTCTGTCCTTCATTCTAGACCAGGAGAGAGCTCTCGTTTGATAGGCATCTGGGAAGGGTATCTGCGAAATGCATCGGTCAGTGACAGAGATGATGGCGCTTTGAATAGCTGTGACATCATTCAACAGTTCTGTCCCTAACTCTTTCTATCTGTCTCCCTCTCTCTCTCTCTCTCTTTCTCTCCATCTATCTCTCCATATCCATCTCTCTGTATCTTATCTATTTCCATCTATCTCTTTCCATCTCTCTCTCTCTCTGTATCTATCTCTCTGTATCTATCCCTCTCCATCTATTTCTCTCCATCTATCTATCTCCACTTCTCTATCTCTCTCTTTTTATCTCTCTTTTTTTTATCTATCTCTCACTCTCTATCCATCTCTACCTCTCTATCTATCTCTCTCCCTCTATCTCTCTCTATCTCTATACATCTCTCCATCTCTCTCTCTCTCTGTCTATCTCTCATTATCTATCTCTCTTTATCTGTATCTCTCCCTCTCTATCTATCTCTCTCCCTCTATCTCTTTTTCTCTATCTCTATACATCTCTCCATCTCTCTGTCTATCTCTCACTATATATTTCTCTCTATCTGTATCTGTCTATCTCTATCTATCTCTCTCCATTTATCTCTCTCTATTTCTCTCTATCTGCTCCTCAGCTCCTCTTCATATCCGTGACATCCTGTCATATATCATCCTCGTTCGCCCTGTGCCTCTTCCTCCTCTCCAGGTTACCACCATTCCCTGTCTCCAGTGTTGCTAAGTAACAGTATGGAACTGACGGAACATCTGTAGTTCAGGCTGGACATAAAGTCATGGAAATAAATTTTCAATTATAACGTGGTTCATCGAATGGAAGGCTGTAATGGTCACTCTCTGTGATATTACATCAAAATAAACACTGAAACCAAACAGTCATAGAATGTGATTATAGCCTACTGCATGGAATAGCATTTGAAAATATGAGTAATTAAAGGATTCATTTTTCAATATTTACTGTGTTTTCTGAAATATCAATGTGGGAAGGTGTTTAAGTGAGATTTTGCAGCTGTTTGACTCTTTATCTATCTTCTTTAAGATTAACTCCAAATTTTGTCTTTGATGCTAGGGTTCTGCAAAGTTCGGCAAGCTGCATCCATTCCTTCACAACCCTTCTTCTCAAAAAATACCTACAACTGGTGTTTATACACAGCATAATGTCAGTGATGTTTGAGGTGCTGTCTATGTCGACTCATGGAGTTTGTGAGAGTAGTTTATGTATGGACGTCCTGATCAACCAGTTTAATAGGATCTCTCGAGTCCAGCTATCTGACTTCCCTATTAGCATGTCTGTCTGCCGTGGCCATATTGGTCTCTTCACGCTGTCACAAATCATCACTCAGTCTCCCATGATCTCTAGCTCCATCTCGGTGAAACGGCCGGCGCGAGCCTGTCGTGTTGTAGCGCTCCCATTCCTCATCTCCCATGTTGCTCATTTTCATAAATCGAGGCTGCGGGAGACGAGGTGAGACGAGCGAATGGGCAGAGAGAGTGTGCTCCCTTGCCCTCTCTCTCTTTCTCTTTCTCTCTCTCCTCTCGCCGCCGTTTCTCCTCCACCTCCTCCTCCTGACTGGGATGCAGCCTCGCTGGCTCCGCATCACCACACGGGGGTCGGTGCTGGTGTCTCCACGACGACAACTGCATCTCGCTCTCGCCCCCTACTAATGACCACATCGGAATTGATTCATTGACGGATATTCGGCCAAAGAAAGACTCCGAACACTGCTCAGATTTTCTCCGGCTGGCCCCCTGGTGTATATAGATGTAGAGCTGTCCTATTAAAAACAAACTTATAAAGAAATAATTTTGCACCATCCGCTGTCATCCCATTCCGCATCCCGTTGAGGAAGTCGAGCGTGGCATCAGGCCGTTTTGCAGCTGGCAGGCAGGCGACCCCCCTCTGAAGATCCGGGTGTCGGGACCAGGACGACTGGCCCCTGTCCACTCCCAAGCTTGGCTGGTCAGGAAGAAACCAAGCGTGTTTTCTCCCCCATCGTCGGCCAAGAGGGGTTAAGTTTGGGGTCAGAGGCAGAGGGGGAATCGTGCCCGCCTCCAGCTGTTAGCAACAGTCAAGCCAAGCGGCCATTTCGGCAACTGTGTCTCCATGTATGCATCAAGTTTTTTTTGCAGCCTGTATTTGCTTCTCTGTCAAAGTTACAACCCTAGAAGAGAACTGAACATCACTTTTGTGCTACCAGATAGCTCGCACCACCTGGAATCCAGACGTGCTTGGTTTATGCTGTGGATGTGTGTTTGTGGATTTTTATTGTAAGCCATCAGAGTTTTTAAGGTTCCGGCCACTTGGACTATATCCATCGTGTGCAACATAGATCTGTGGGTAAGATCTGGATTCATGTTGGTTTTACTCTGCAAATGATTAACTCTCCTGTTGTAACTTCTTTGGAATACCATAGGGTTCTCATGTAATATAGTTGCAAGTGGAAATTGAATTGTTAAATATCAGTAAATCTTTGCACTTTATCCCCAATGTCTTCTTGCCATGACTACATTTATGACAATGAACCATCTAATACTGTATCAGTAAACAAGAAAAATACTGAAGTTCACAGGGGTGATTTACACATGGTTTTGTTATCATTTTTTTTCTCACTTTTAACAAAATATATGAATGGAAATATTGCTCAGACACTTTGGCTTCCAGGATGCAAATGGAGCATTCCAGGAACCATTCACCACTTAGCAGATTCTAGGAACCAGGATGCAAAGTCATGGCAACATCTTTGTGCGGTGTTGTGAAAATTTATTGAAGAGCTATAGTTGTGTATCATTGATGCATTGATGATGAATTGTATGGTTCATGTCCAAAGCTAGGTGTCAGCGGTAGTGGGTAGTCATGAGCTAAAAGCTGGAGGACACACCTTTCCAGTGCTATCAACAAAGTCTAGAAATTAAATTTGCTGGATATTTTATGCTGTGAGAACTTTTGCTAATTTCTTTGAGAAATCAAATAATCTAAACTTTTGTGTTAAATACATTATTGTTAATTTAAGCTTGTGGCATCTTCTGATCATGTAGATGTTGATTAGGTGGAAGGTTGTAACAGTGACTTCTTGATAGTAAGCTATGGTAGGTTTTGAGAATGAAGTTAGCTTACCTTCCATACTGCAATGAGCTACCGTGGTGTGATTATTGAATTGAAAGAACTGGATATAGAATTCTGTCATTGTTCAAGGAAATCTTCCGTGGATATTTCTGAAAAACAATGGAATGCTCAGGTTTCAGTGAGATGAGAGATTCCCTCCGTGTGTATAGTGCTGTAATGAACGGATGTTGCGCGCACGGCAGCGTATTCCACCTACAAAGTGAATTGTTGGAGTTCAGTGGCATGTCCTCGTACTACGGTGCTATTTATACAACTAATTACTCACGCAGCTGTCTGCTGCGTAGAGTCCGATATGCAGCCAGATGGATGATAAAGTGACTTGATTTATGGCGACTGCTGAGCTACAGAGGGGAATGGAAAGATACAGTGAATTAATTGCATGATACGTGAAATTCATGTACAGGTTTTTATCGGCGAGTAAAAATGGCCTGAGGGAGGTGTGTCAAACCTGGAATGTCATACTGACATCGAAACTTCAACACATGACATATTTTGTCCGTCAGTCTGTCTGTCAGCGTCCTCCTTTGTTTCTATCCGTCCCCTCTTACATTGATAATGTCAGGCAGACTTCAAGTTCAGTATTTTTGCTTTGTTTTGATTTTTTTTTAAATATGATTTGAATTAATTTCCACTTTGTGTTCACAAGAACAAAAAAACAAAAAACAAAGATGATTGAGTTACAATGATTATACAATTTTGATGTACAGAAAAAAGAAATAATCAGAACACATATTTTGATAACATACATTTGCAACAAGTGATAAATAAATAGTAGTCATAAGAACCAAAGTGGGGGAGCCTAAATCAAAAGCACAGCTTGTATTACTTAGGCACACTGAAAAAAAAAGCACTGTTTATTACATACCAGCATGCTGTTTTATATGCAGATTTTTGGAACATGGCGTGACAAGACATTCCACTTTGATATCAAATGGTAGCAGTGTTTAATTCGTTGTCTCCAACGTTTGTAAATACCGTAGGTCATGAGACTTCTTAGATAACTTTAATTATGTCAGAAATCAAGGGGGGGGGGGGGTAGTCAGGCCTGTTATGATATGACATGTGACAATCTTTTGAGACTCTACAGGGAAGTCACATGACTTGTGCAATTCGATAGGACTGGCTGTGTTTATGCACAAGTAAAAGAGTGATGATGTATTATCATAGCTCTTTAGCCATAACACAGATTCCCTTGTACAGATGTTTTGTTTGCATCAGTATTGCTTTCATTAAAAACTCTGCAAGGGTTGGTGAAACTAGATACTCGAGCCCGCCGTGAACTGTCAATCCATATCCAATCCGGCGCCCGTACTAACGACCCCTGAATAAATTCATTCTCATATTTTCCGGGAATGCGTAATTTATGCTCGTAGATTTTAGGGAGAGCTTTGATTATGGTGATTTTTCCGAAAGGGAGGAAAGGATCAAAAGAGGAAAATAAGTGGCACCGTGTTTACAGCCATTTGTTTGTTTGTTTGTTTGCAAGTGTGTTTACAGTCATGAGGCAAAGTCCTATTCTATCATATCAATATCTGACAGAAGTACCTTTGTGGAGAATACATTCATGGTTCTTTTATGATTTCATGTCTCTGTTCAGACATGAAAAAAAAAAATCATCGCATTTAATTAGTCACATGGAAATTTCAAAATCATGGTTTAAACTGCTCAAAACAAATAATTGACTAAAAGTGACTTAAAGCTAGAAAAGAACTGTGTCTTTGACTGGATAGAATATCTAATACTTGAAAACTCGGGCAAACAATAGAAACCCCTTCCAATTTCTGCTAATATTTTTGTGTTATCAGTTGTATAAAAAATTCTAAAGATGTTAAGGTGTTTTCTTGTGTGTGTGTGTGTATGTGTGTGGGTTTTTTTCTCTCCTTTAAATATGCAAGGGATCTTCCTCTTGGTTGGAAAGTAGAATGTTATGCCATATTTGGTTCATTTTTGTAAAGCTGCACTTTTCCCCACTATTAGCTGAGATACTCGGAGCCCCACCCCCCCCCCCCTTTCGCTGTCATGATATATCAACCTATTAACCCTTTTGAGGGATCACTGCTTTAATTTTACCATTGCATGTAGTAATGAAAGAGTTAAATAACCTGATATGAAATCACAGTTGCAGGCTCTAATAGGTTTCTCCCACAACCCTCCATCAGTCTTTTGAAAAAGATGAAAATGATATCTTGCTGAAACGACATCTCGGTGAAAGCGCGGTGACGTCATGGTCTGAACGTGGCTTTTGATGTCGTCCCGGGGAACACATTGCGACACATTCCTGCACAAATCTGGGAATGTGTTGGCAGACAGTCCCTTCCCCCACTGTAGATCGACAGTGCGTCCATACTGTGCTGTCTTGCTGCGTAATAAAACGGCATATGGCTGGGAGCTCGGTGGGGAATAATATTGGATTTCAGGAGGGATTGGTGGAAGATGAATAAAAATCCCCTGAAAGTAAAAGTCATTTTTATATTTCAAATGCCACTCCCTCCCTCTTCCTTTCTCCCTCTCTCTCTTTCTGTTTCTCTATCTCTCTGTCTCTGTCTCTTTTTTTTCTATCAAATTTTCCCAAATATCTTTGATGCGCCATGTTAAGGACGAGTCCCGAGTATACTCAGGCAAATGTCTATTGGAAATGCGTGTTGTAGGTAAATCAAACCGTCCTCAACGGGTTAAGAAAAAATTCTCAATAGTGAATGCATTCTTGATAGAGTGTATTGCAAGGAAATCAGTGACAATATGTGTGATGCAGTGCAGATAGTGTGAACATTTTATAACAATCACACTTGTTATTTTCTTGTTTTATTCATTCAATATGATATCCAGCGCCTTTGTAGATCTATGCTATTTTTACCTCATCACTTATGTATTTCAGGACTTTTTGTTTTCATAAATCTTGCTGGATTTTTTTTTTATTCATTCACTCAATGTATTGATTCCAACACTTATTTGTTGTACTATCCCCCTGCTGTTTGCATCCTTCCTTTAACTCCTTCAGTTCCATCTCAGTCCCATCAAAAAAAAAAAAAAAGAAAAAAAAAGAAGAAGATACAAACAAAGATACAAAACCAACATCTACTTAGGATGTTGATCCCAAGAAGGTAGAGGCAGTCATATTGTACAAGATATGAAGATTCACACACTGCAGTTGTGTGACTGTTTAAAACAAGCGTGCATCGACAGATTGTCTGCCTGCATTTATATAATGTATGATGCTTGAAAGCAAGAACTAGGGCAGGGATGTGGCATTTGCAAAGTTGCTTAATAGTGGGTTTTATTGTGTTGTTTTATATGAAGCATGCAGATCTGTGGGTTGATATGGCTCAATGAATTATGAACTTAGGGAAGATGTATAGAGATTTCTGAATAAGAGCTATTTTGATTTCAGTTTCTTTGCTTCAATGGCAAGTAAAGTTACATAAGACTGACAAGAAGCAATTTCAGTTGCATCGATACAGAGGGAAATTAATTGAAAAAGTTTATTTTAGGGTATTTTGATATAGTTTTCACTTTTTCTTTCACTGTGGTACCGTCCATGGTGTGTCTTCCAATGCACATGTTTTGACACTAGGTCTTTTGAGAAATAATAACGTGCAGCGTATGATCTGATGTCCAGTCTTATGGCAGGATATAGATATCTAATTGATTTCAACAAGTACATTTGTACGTATTTGGGAAGGGGGGGGGGGGAGGGTGTGGATCTATCCAAGACAAAGCTAGATATAGCTTGTCATATTGCTAGCAAACTTCAAGGTAAACTGGCCCCTGGATGAGACCTTGGGTTACAGCTGTGGCTGCCACAGGATCGGAATGAGATCTGTTGCCAATTTGAGGATTCATTCTCGTCAGTCTTCTTCTTGCTAATGACAAGCAGTTTGTATGCATTGTCAATAGCACTCTTGAGACAATGACATTAATAGGGTTAAAGGGGAATTCAGATCCCTGAGTTGTTTGTGAATTTGTGAAGACCAATTAGATACATGTATGATTTTTGTCTCCATTCTTTCAAAATCAAACACACATAACACTCTCACACTGACAGCCTCAAAGTTTATATGGACATTGCACAGAACTCTAAAAAATCAATATCAATCCTCCTTGAGAAAAGTGGCCATTTATTTTGATCAATGTAAACAGTGTCACTTTGATCCATCGAGCACCAGTCGCACATATTACAGGGCTTTTTGCCATCGAGAATTCACCTTGCGATGTGGCTCTGTCAGGATGAATGTAAATATAATGATGCAGTGAACTTGCAATTCAAAGCGTTCTGTTCGTGATCAAATCTCCCCCACATCACAGAATGCACACCGCATCATGCATAATGCTGTGGGACTAAGGGATCAGGAGATTACCAGAGCTCCTGAGTGGGAAAATTTATCTTCATTTGTATTCTGTTCATGAGCCTGCACACGGAGAGAAGTCAATTTGTAATGGCAGTTTGAGACACGCATAGCATTTCATTTGTTTGCACTTGGTGTAAGATGACTGCCATATGTTTGATTACAGTTTTATTGGATTCAGTGTAAATTTTGATCAATTTTTAGATGTTTTCAAACCTTTCATTATTGTAACACTTTTTCTCTTTTTTATTTCTTTCTTTTCCATGTCTGTTCTTCCATTCGACATTCCTGATTGGTGCATTAATAGGTAAGTACCGATATCAAAACCTCTGTATGACTTCACACTGTGTGGCTTTGGCCAGGGTATTAGAGAAATTTAATGCTTAACAGTGATAAATGTGTGTGTGTGTGTGTGTGTGTGTGTGTGTGTGTGTGTGTGTGTGTGTGTGTGTGTGTGTGTGTGTATGTGTCTGTCTGTCTGCCTGTCTCTGTATAGGTTTATGCATGGGTGGTTGAGTAATTATATGCGTGTGTTTGCATTTATTTATGCATGTTCACCCATTATAATTTGCATTGTGGGTGCTGTTTTAGTCGTGTTTGAACGTAGAAGGGTTTTTGTGGCCCGGTGACCAGACGGGAGAGAGAGGGGAAATCTTTGGTTGCCATTGTCTGTTGATGATGTCATGGCATGACATGTTTGTCATTTTACCATGGACGTGAAATATTTAAGTTTCATGATGTGGAAGATGTGTGAGAATTTTACGGCCAACTGAACTATTGTGTCTACAAAAGACCTGTGAATATTTGTTCAAAATGTACTCTCATCTTTGAAATTATTTAACGCCAGCAAAATTTACTGAATTTTGCCCAGTGTGAAATATAAATTAGTTAAAGGTGTCCACTTTGTCAGCAGACAGTCTGTACCATGCTGCATTGGTCATTAGCCCTTTGCGGGCCAAGGCACTTAAGATTTAGTTCAACTTGCAAAGCTTTTTCATCAACAGTCAGTTTGTAATCCCTCCAAATGGGATACCTTAAACCACAATCTGCACATAATAAAGAAAAATGTATGCCACAAGTGAAAGGCAGTATTGTCGACTACAGGCATGGAAAAGGAAAAGGGAAAGTTAAGTTTGCCCTCTCAAGTATGTGATGTGTATGGATGTTGTGTTTGTGTCTGGAGCTGGTATTTTCACACCAGCGGGGTAACTCTCTCCATGCACCAAGAATCCGTTTGTCTAGCCTAGTGTCCAGGCATCTGATGCAATGGCATTGATGCCAACCTTAATACCATTTTTCTCTCTTCCTCCCCCTCCTTCCCCCCCCCCCCCAAAAAAAAGAGAAGATTCACAAATTCTAGCACTTGTCATCAAACAAGGATAACAGCGGATGATATTGTATTTGCCATATATTTTGCAGGTTTTTTTTTTTTTTTTTTTTTTTAATTTAGCGAGCCAGATGGTAGTCACAAATTTACCAACACACACACACACAAGTAAATAAATAAACTTACTTAATACACTGTATATGGCATATACAGTATTTGACGTTTGCCAGCAATAGAAGTGTTAGGATATTATGGATTAAAATATTTCTTTACCTGAATCCTTTTCCATCTTCTTGTTTTTCTGAGGGGTACATGACAGTGACACTTAATGTACAGTTAGTCTGGATGGAAGACTAACCGTGGTCTGAGTGAGAGAAGTTCTTGAGGCGGTAAGAAATGAAGATCAGACGGGGGAGAAGTTTACAAGCTTGACGTTTGCAGCCGCTCGGAATCGCAGGAATGCGCTTCAAGAGCGCGAACGCTTTAATTTGAGACATTTCTCAAACGCATTCATGTCATTCTCGGCCCTGTAGCCATTAACGATAGGATATTGCCCGTGGGGGTTTCAAGTAGTCATGGGCAAAGAAGGGAAGAAGAAAAAAAAGAGGGGCGAGAAAGAAATGTAAGAAGAGTTTCAGGGAGAAGGTATAATTACCAGCAATTATTCTAGGCACGCATGACCCCACTCTTCGAGTGAATAAACAAACATCATTGTCTAGAATTTTGACATTTTTGTTATTGTAGAGAAACATTCATGCAGTTCTCTTTTTTAATGGCATATTTGGATGTATGGGTATGGAAATGTGTATCACATGCATGAATAAAAACTTGTATTATTTTGGGGAAGCTTTAAAAAAAAAAACCAAGACAAACTTGTTTAATTTCACAGATTTTGCTCAGGAAACATGCATAGAGTGGGCACGGAAGACACAAATTGCTTTCATATAGGCCTACAGCTCTTGCCAATTGATATCAAAAGTCGCTGTAAGTTTTTTTCTAGTTAAGTTCTCAAGTGTATGCATTGAGCAAAATAAACTCAAAACAGGGAAGCTATTTATTGAAACTGGTAGGAACGAATCACACCCATCCTAAGGCTTCTAACCACTCAAAATAAGTCCTCATGAATTTGTACTGATGATTTTCTTGAGATATATATTTACGTCATACGATTTTGCTGTCCCAAACTCTTTGGACCGTATTCAAGATGAAGGTGGTTTGAATCCAAACTGTGGTTTAAATTTAGTCCATGGACCAAAATAAGCATGGAATAGGCATACCTTACACCTGCGAGTATCAATGCATGGCTATTATTGGATGCATGTCTGTTGACGTATGCAACTTTCACGGGCATTTACGCAGAAAAAATTTGCATGGACTAAATTTAAACCATCTTCATGAATAAGGGCCATTTCGTTTGAAATTGAATGACGTGCGACACGAGTTTACTACAGGACATATATAATCCTCCTATCAACAATGTCTGTTGTAATCAGTCAGCCTTAACAGAGAGTAAATTATATGGCATTTCATGTGGATTGTTGGAAAACCGCTTTATTGTGTGTGGATTGAGGATTCAGAATTGACCAAGATGAAAACTAACATGTAATGCCAAGCTCTGTAGTGGAGTGTGAACTGTTCCGCGAGATCAAAATAATGAGAATGTCCTTGTATCCACTGGTAATTATGATAATGAAGCTGAATAATGTAAGCATTTATCAGAATGATGTCCATGCCTCATTCAGCTTTGGCACTAGTCTGATATCAGACTTGACATTGCATTTTTCTTATATGTAGTACAATACACATCAGATTCTATTCATTACACAACTACATCAGTCTTAAGATAGGACTATATCTGTTCCTCACCCCCCCCCCAAATTGCTGTGGAAGTTATCAAGAGGCAACAAAGGGCATCTTTGGGGATAGTCTCTCCATCGGTTGATGTATGCAATGAAGAGGATATAAAAATAATAACATAGAGTACTGATATGGGTGTTGCACCTCATGTGATAGCCTGGGAGCGAGGCCAGCACACTGGGCTGGGTGCTGGTCCTGCCTGCACACCAATCCTGCTGGAATGTTGACCTTTATGGCAGATGACATTGGCCTGTCAGGCAGTTATTGTTTGGAGAGTGAAGGGGTGGGGCGTGAGGAGGGGTGGAAACAAGGAAGAGGGAGGATCGGAGGAGGAGGGGGGAGAGGAAATACTTAAGAGATGATTATAGGGAGTAGAACAAAGGTGAATTATATCTAGACTGGGCACAGATGGCATAGATGCTAATGGATATTGTTAGAAGGAAAGATAATGCTAAAAATGGATCATCGTTCTAAAGAAAGATGATGCTGAAAGAGATGCTGAAGGAAAAGGATGCAAAAGAAAGATGCTACAAAGGAGAGAAGAAATCTGCTATGAAATTCTTTACCATTTGCTTGGCAAGCTGTTATTGTATTGACCGATTCTGTGACGCTCTATGTGTATTTTTGGCATGGGCAGCGCCATTACGCGGTGTCTCAGCCGATCCCCCCTTCCCACTCCCCACCCCTCTCCCTACATTAGCACGCGCGCAGAATGAAAAACTGACGCATGGTTGCTTTAGCCAATGGGCGTCTCGTACTGAGTGCGCGAATGCTTGCTTAGTGCGCGAACCTTTGTTACAAGTGCGCGATAAACATGTTGCCCGGGGGATGGGGGAGAGCAGGGGGGGTCGGCTGAGACACCGCAATTTGAGCTCATGGCTGCGCCCATTGCCACAAAATGTCTGCTGCCCTCATCGAACCCGAATCGGTCAATAAAAAAGAATGCAATGTGGCAATTTTGTCAATTTCAGTCATGATACTCACAGTCGGTATTTGTGCAAGATTCGATTCCCTTGATATCACTGTCATATTTCGTGTGAAGATATGCATTTGTTTTTTTGTGAATACAGATGAAAAGGGAAGTATAACAGAAATGAAAGGAGCTCTAGACCAGAGATATGGTTTAATTGCAAAAGGCAGCATACATTTTATGAGAACTTTACTGATAGGAGAGACATGAATTAATGAGTAGCTATACACAGTTTAGATGGATACATGCATGCATGCAAAGAAGGAGATGAGACAGTGTAAAGAATACAAAAGGGGTTGAGCAAGGAGTATTTCATGGGTGAATCCGATGTCCCAAGGAGCATAGCAGATGTGCTCTTCATGAACTTCATGTTCCTGAATATCCATGCCTAACCAACAACATGCATTCCCCTACATCTGTCCCTGATGCAAGGCGATCATTAGACAGGAGCCATCTCGGCAAGGGGGCATAGCACCCCGTGACACCAGAGGTTTGCCAGGATGTGGGGAGGAGAGAGTGGGAAAGAGGGAGAAGGAATATAGCTGTCATCCAGATGCGTTTAAAACTGGGCTCCCCTTCATTCGTACTTCAGCATAGTCTAAACATGACATAAATCTTCAGAAGATGGCAACACAGCTGGCTCATAGAGTCTCCCTGGTCCAATCGTCTCCTCTTTTCTATTACTTCACGTTCTCTCTCTCCTCTTTCTCTCTGCTGTCCTCCTCTTGCTCCTGTCTCTTTCTCTCTGTCTATCGTTGGAGAGCTTTTCTCAAACCCCGTCCATATTGCCCAGGCAAGCAGAACATCCAGATTATACAAATACCAAATTGCTGAGTGTGCAGCGGTGTAACCATATTTGGTAGGATTGCCATCAAATGGGCCAGTTTCTTGCGCTGTGTAGACGCCAGGTAGAGTTTTGATTATTCATTGGTGGGGGAAGAACATCCATTGATGCTCATTTCCATTTAATACTACAATTAGAAAGAAAGCGAAGAGGACACATAGATATATACCGTAAAGCGAGATATTTTTGCGGCATCAAATTTTCGCCAACTGGAGCTGACAGCCTTTTTCGCAGCATAAAATTTCTGTGAAGTGCCACTGACATTCGTTGCGTATAGTGTAGACAATAACCTTCTTGTGCTTTTAAATTTTGTGAATCTTCTTACAAAATTAAAATGGGTGCAAATATCTATGGTTTTACAGTAGGTAGAGAGAAGAAAAGAGACCCTCAGCTAGATGATGTGGTAAGAGAGGAATGTGTTACATGTTTTACATATACATACAGACATACAGACAGACTGTGTTTTGGACTGCAGTGATTTAGTTCGATTACCTATCTTGTCATGACAACAGCCAAGGGGCAAAATGAAAACATTGGGAAGCACAAAAAGCCCCTGGAACCATTGGAGCACTCTTCCTGGACCGCATCCTGGGCGAGAAAGAGATTCGAGCATCCCTTTAGAGCACTCCTCATCGCCAAAAAGAGTAGCAGTGGGAGTGCAGTCAAACTCTTAGGGCCCTGGATTGATGGATGCTTGATCTCTTTTCCCTAAGTTGGTCAACGCTTCTTCTCTCTCTTCCCCTCTTTCTTCGTTTTTATTTTCTTTCCCTTGTTCTCTCCCTTTCGGCCAGAAAAAAAAATTCTATTCTCTTTGAACTTTATAGATTTCTCAATATGAAATTAGCCCAAAAGAGAGTATGGCCTACAGTTAAACAATGGTCAATTGAAATTCATGACCCATCAACCCTGGTGAGCCAGTATGCCAAGAGAATTGGATGAACAGCTTGGGATGGCACTGCTGGGGCTGGGGGTGGGGGGATGGGAAGGGGGTGAGGTAGGGCGAACGGGGATAGAGCAAGAAATAATGAAGCGAGATTGAGACGAATATGTTTCAGCTTAATAGATTTGGAGTCACTAGCCATTCCTGTCGCAGAGCTTTAGGGGGGAATGGGCAACGGTACGTGCCTGCCCTGTGATGGCATGTGCTCAGTGCAGCCATGATGCGATTGTGACAGACAAGCTCTGGACGGGTTTCTTACGTACACTTGATATGTGATTACTGGCAATCCCAGGCTTTGAAGTGGTAATGGATTTTCCATGTATGCAACCTCTATTCCCCCCCCCCCCCCCCCCCCCCGCTACCCATTCTATCAATACTGATAATTGCAACCTACGTTGCTAAGCTGACCTGACCCCATAGTACTGTCATTGGCACTCTCAATATTCATTTTTATTGCTTTACTCTTAGTAAATTCAAAGTGTCACTAGTAAGGTTGGATATATATGAGACTGCCAATTCACCAAATATACATTCTTGCTTTGCGTGTCCATGTGAGATAAGTGGATGGATGGAATGTAATAATTTGCATATGAATACACAATTTGCAGCCACAATTCAGGAATGAAGTTATCTGGGAAGAAACTCTAACCAAAGTGATGATCTCAGATCATCTTGACTTTGTGTAATCAACCATTTAAAAGAAAAATCCAGTAGGTCAGATCTGTTGAGAATTTTTTGTTTCGTTTTGTGTTGTTCTCTGTTTTTGGTCAGTGTATTTATTTTTAGTCCTGAAGCTATTTAGGGGCTCAAAGACCATGGATGTCTGTAGATGTGGGTGGGCAGATGAGTCAGAGTGATAATCACCCCTATCTTATCAGGAGTCCCCATCTCAAAGCAAGATGTCTGTTTAAAATCCAAACACCTCATCCTTAAGGACAGTTTACCCCCCTCTTTTCCCCACATCTCTGCAGTGGCCCTGTCCTTGTTAATTAGATTACGCCAGGCCTCATCCTCCTCTCCTTGTATTTTTTTTCCATCCTCAGCCCTTACAATAAGGACTTTTTTGTATAAAAGATGTATTGGGGGGGGGGGGGGGGGGGCAGTGCAATTTCACTGTGTCATCACATGTTATCGACTGCTTAATTATCCTCATTAAAGAGAGCGCTTGTTCTCTTTTCATCTGTTCAAGCAAGAATACCAGATGTAATACTAATTAATCCAGAAAGTGATAAAATCACTCTGTCGTAACAGATGGAACTTAGATTCTTATATTACTCCCAAGGGTGATCTGTAAACTTGCACACAGAAGCTTAGCAAACCTTAACTTTTTTTCATAAAAGACAGAATTAAATAAGTGAGTTAAAGAAAATTATGCCCCAATGCCCCAATTCTCACCCCACCCCCTCCCAAAAAATAAAAAACCCAACAACAACAAGCAAACATGATTGTGGAGGCAGTCATGACATGACCTCATGAACCCCTTTGTTAAACTTGAGCATAATTTTGTTCTCTGCGGTCAGTTAATGTATTAGTACTTGAATCTGCTGCCAAAGGGTATGATTACCAAAATTTCACTTTGCAAACCACAAACATGTGTTCATATCTTGAAAAAGTTTGTACTCTTGGAAAAGCTTGTGATATCATACTGGGTTGAGGAAAAGCCACAGCCATGAGAAGAAACTGACAGAGAATAATATTATGATTAGTAATGTTATCTAAAAGACAGCAACAAGTAAAAGTTCTGTGGGGGAAATGATCTTAGTTTTGTCTCATGTGGACTGTCATTACTGCAATCAGCATAAGATGTGAAGTTTGTATGCAAGACCAGAGGGAGGAAATTGTTCCGCTCTCTCAGAACCATTAGCTCAGAGTGCTACTGATACAGAGATCAAGTTGCATTGTAATTGTGCTGAATGTGTAAATAGAACTCTTCAAAATATGTAATCAAATTGTGTGACTGTGTAGTTTGAAGAACAAACGAAACACACACACACATACATACATACATACAATACACACATACCAACTTTACATAGCATGATGAAATACAGTATGAAGAACATATGAACAAGTTTTGAAAATACAACAAGTTCGTTCAGTTGTCATTTCATGTCCATTATTCACTAATCTGTCC
The DNA here is from genome assembly GCA_033980235.1 of Diadema setosum. NCBI lineage: Eukaryota > Metazoa > Echinodermata > Echinoidea > Diadematoida > Diadematidae > Diadema > Diadema setosum. The sequence continues at coordinate 24,559,897 of CM067060.1, forward strand.
ATGGTGCATTATAAACTTCAGTGGAGGCTAACTGCCCCCCTCCCCCACATCAACCATTGGCAACATTAGTCCTCCAAACTGGACATTTGGGTGTCCCTGCTGTCTTTGGTCATTTGTAACTTGTTTTCTGCACGTGTGATGTGTAGACCGATTTTACGTCAATCTATCATCATACCACTCTAAGTCTAGAGAGAGATATTGCTGAATGTCAGTCACATTCATTCGAGTTTCAAGGAGTGGACATTGGATATCCCTAGTGATTGGCAGTTATCTCTGCTGTCAGTTCTCATCAAGATGCAATTATCAGCCACAATGGTGCGGGGAGGGTTTGGTGGGCGGATCGATGGCGGCAGGAGAGATTGGTGGTGGAGTGTCATGGCCAACTGTCATTATTTGGCCATTTGTTGCTGATGGCCAGTCCCATACCGAGTGGACTGATGCCGCTAAGATGACCTGGGCTCTGTCCTCGGACAGCCAAAGAAGATGAGTCAGAGAAAGGTCCAATCCTCATCTCTCGTTTGGAGTGACAGCTGGCACTGATGAGAGCTGGGGGTGTGGGGAGGATAGTGGCAATTGGACGCAAAGGGAGATGCCTGCCTGATGGAAACATGTGGGCAGTGAGGGAGATACAGCACCTGGTTATGTCAGAATTAAGTGCAAAGGGTCTCCGCAGCTGTTGGGCTGCATTGGGTTAGAGCAACCATTTACCATCACGTGTTGGCAAGAAAAATGTTTGGCAACTTCGTGTGGTCCACAGAGTTTCCGAGAATGCCTGGCACACATTGATCCCGAAGATTGCAGCATAGTTATGTTGATGCCTTGGAGAATGCTCTTGCAGAATTGATACCTCCTTCATTCCGGATAATCATACTCTTTGTGTGAGAGTCACAGGTGCGATTGTGAGCATATATTGACCTATTTTGGCTTTAGACTGAACTCTACAAGTGAAGATGACACCAAGTTCCTGTCTATTTCATCATGCCATAGAGTATAAACTTTTAATGTTTCCTTCAGAAAGATGTATGGGTTTGTGCCTCAAGAATTCAAACAAAAAGTTTAAGGAATACTACAAAATCTTTGCTGAAAAATTTGTGGAAGATAAAGCTGATATTTTGCATATTTTATGCTAATAATGTATTCCTTTGTCTGGCATACTCAGGGAAGAAGTATGACAGAATACAATAGCAATAGTGCTGCCTTCAACACCACTTTCAAGAAATGTTGAACACAACCTTCAATAAGTTTTCATTGAGCAGAAGTCTCTTTCAGGTTGTAGAAATGGCAAAGAATATCTTAAACTGCAATGTGGCTGTGTGAAAAAAAAAGAATAAAGATTAAACAATGAAAGAATCCTGCTGGAAAAACAAATGGCTCATTTTGATTACTACGGTAGCAGGAAGAAAATAGAAGAAGACTCCCTTTGGTGTTTATTCAACTGCCTCAGCACTGTAACTTGACTTCAGAAGTCAGAATCAAGTGTAACAAGGGAAAATCTATTCATAGAGCTGGGAAAATCAATACGGCTGTCAAACATGGCACCAGATTGGAACCACAGATGATATTGCTCTGGTAGTGTGTGGATCCTACAGCCGTGGTGTGTGAAAACATTGTTACAGGGTCAGTATACCCACAATGCTTATTTTAATCCTTGAGGTTACACATAAATTTGCTACTCCTTAGGATTTATATACATCAGCGCTGCCCATCTGTGCCTGTAACAAACAAAAATGTCAATTCCTTTGCTTGCTCTGCTTCTTGATGATTGAATGGACACTCACATTTTCTGACTTTAAGTTACTATTTTGTGAGTATAAGTAACACTTTTTGCTTTCATTAGTGCTGCTGGATTTCATTACATTAGTGAAATAGGTTTTGAGAGCTTCTTTGCTGAGTTACATTTTCAAAGTGTCTAAATGTGTCAGAATTTTTGCTCAATTTGAAATTAAGGGTTTGAACTTGTGAGGCACCAGAGTACCAGTGTAGCATTGGGATAGCTGTTAGTTGTTCAAGTTTCATGGAATCAATCATAAATGCTCACTGCATCTTTTCTCTGTGAATTCCCAAAGATGTAGATTTGATATTAGATTTAGTTTTAAAAAAATAATTCACAAACTTGCTGCTCATCACCCTACAATTGGCAGTGTCTTCTCAAAGGCCATAAATTTAGAATTCAGTGATTGTTTTTGTTGGATTTTTTTTTCTTTTACTTTTTATTGGTCCCTTACCTGAAACACGATTGATGATTGATGGCAGAGTGTTAGCGACCCGATCATGTCCCGCATCCAGATGTTGCTTTCCGTTCACAGCCCTCGCACCGTCAAATGCTTTCTGTCTGCTGCAAGCTCCCGATGTGTTTGCACAATTCTCGGAAGGAAAATATTCTCTCTGGAATCATCAGCAGTTCGGTGGAGCGATGAACTAAAATAGCCCCGAAGACCTGGGTTTGAATCGCCTCTCCTTTTGGAGGTGCCTATCAACCTTTGCCCAAATAAGGCATAGACGCTGCTTCTTTTTGTCCCTTCTCAAATCTGTCATGTGAAATGATAATCTCTTCATCACCTTGGTCTGTCATATCTTTCATATATTTTACACTATTTCTAGTATTTTGGTTATCTCCTGTTAGCTTAGGTTGTTAACTTCCAGAGCTGATTGATATCAATTTCATTTCTTTATTATTGGTTCATTGGACTTTTGAAATCGGTAGGAAAATTGGAGTTTTATTTAAAGCTGGCTCTAAAGTGATTTTTATCTTCTTCCTTTTTGCCGTGTCACTATAGCACAATTCCACATTACAGTTTGATACAAGAATCATGCATGGAATTAATATTGGCACTTGCCAATTTTTGTGGTAGAATATAGTTACTTCCATGAAACAAACTCTAGATAAAATGTGATTCACTCCCACCCCTCCCCTCCCCCCCCCCAAAAAAAAAAAATAAAGGAGAGAATCCTACAAGCTCCAAATGAGTTCTAAAACACCCTATCTTTGCTAAACCATGAACTTAATGGCCTTCATCTCTTGTGTGACTCCATTGAAGATATCTCTTTAAGATTATCAACCCCACTCTATTTACTTAATCCTAGCAGATCTTTCTCTCATTGCCATTGTCACATGCACTTCTCGTACTTGTAGGATTTTGGATGGCAAAGAAGGGTTGCCATAGTGATGGTCATTGGCATCTTCATGGTTGTGTAGTAATAGCATTACAAAGGATTTGAATTTGCTATTACAAAGGAGTATCTGATTTCACCGTATAATATCCTCAGCTGTTAAAAAATGCCAGATCACTTGTAAGCAGCCCTCTAATTCTCTCACGTTTATCCCCATCGCATTGGCAGTAATCTTTTGTCTCCATTCTTTTTAAAAGTCGCTTACAATCTACTCTCCCGCACATTTTAGAATCTTGCCTCTGTCATTCTCTGTTTGTATTTAGTCTAACCTCTCAAGCAGCTTATCACCTTTTCTTTGCTTGGTGAAGGGGGAAGATACTTGTTGGCCTACTTAGAACTGGAGCTGGGCTAACAGCTGATAGTTTTTGGAAGATTGGAGACTGAACAGATGTGATATTAATTGTTCTTCAGGTAAATCTCTGAGATCTAAGCATTGTCTATCCATTAAGCCTTAAACCTGTGATTCTAATCCATTGTGCATTTAAGGAGCTTTCTTCACCGTCAGCTGATGGTCTTTAGCCTTATAGGATATACTCACAAATGGAGCTCTTATGCCACTTTATTCCATCTGAGAAACCCCATAGTATGTCTTCTCTAAGTTTCAATCTCTTCTTTAAAATTTCTTTTCTCTTTTCTGAACTTCTCATGTGTTAACAATGGTTGTACATACTTCCGATTTTTTTTTTTTTTTTTTTTTTGCGTGTTGGGTGCCTATAATTTTTTAAACTCTTCTAGGACTTTCCAAATATGGATATACTAGTGTAATGAAAGTAAGATGTGTTTTTTCTTTCATCGCTGTTGTTGATTGGACTCTGTGAAATGGACAAGGATGTCATGAATATTTTGTATTTACCGAGAATTTCTTCTCTAATGTCAAACTGATGTGATCCAGGTGAACTTGATTGCTACAGTCTGAATTTTGTATGACCCATTTTTGTTTGCATTTAAAAGGAATCATTCATCACAACTGCTGTGCAAACTCAAAATTCGTATAAAATTGATATATTTCATCAGATCATTGTTGAGTAAATGATGTTAATCGTGATCTGTCATGCACTTGCACAGATACACTTTGAAGGTAACCTGAATCTAAACACCATTATCTGTGATGAGACTTCAAATAATTGTCAAGTTTGTCAGCAAACCAATTAGCTGCATCCCTCTTACAGAGACAAAGGTTCAGATAAAAGGCCGTGAAAACAAAACCACAACAACAAAAGTCTGAATCTATAGATGATTTATTGTCTAAATAGCCTCATGTCCAGACTTAAACTGTAATTTTTACATAGTATTGGATTAGTACAGTTTACAGTGGATAATTCACAGAGAAATGTTGATGCAGTAAAAAGGTCTGGAAATAAGATGCAATTATCACTTTGACCCATGTCTGGAAAATGTCTGCCTGTTAAAAGAAAAGAAAAAGAAAAAGCATGGTCACATCTATTAGTGACAAACTGTGCTGCTTCCTAGAATCTGGGTGTATTGCCCCCTAACCCCCTATAGTTTCTGTGGTAGTCCCCTCCAAACAAGATCACACTTTCCAATGATACAGGTATTGTGGCTCAGTGATTCATGTCCCCATGTGAGGAAGAAGAAAGCCAGACTACATAGACAAGAGCCTTTCTCAATGGCGAAAATGAGGTGGGCAAACAACGTCATTGACCCCTTTAGCCGTAGCTACCGTCCGAGCTTGAGAGCAGTTTTTTGTGCCCTCCTCCCAAACATACTGTATGCTTTCTTTGGTATATTTGATAGTTGGAGTTTTTGAGTTTCTTTGTTTTTTCAAACAGATGTTTCAAAAGGCCCGTTCACACACAAGGGAAAAAGTGCGATTTAAAAATCGATTTTCTTATCGCGATCAAAATTTCGAAATTTTTTCCAGTGTGGACAGAAAAATCTCACTAATTGCCGCGATCCTTATCGTGATCCAACTCGCACTATTAGTGCGATTTTTCAGAATAATCACGATTATTTTGCCAAGCGTCGTGTGTGTGAGCGCGATCGAGATTCGGAAATCGGTATTTTTAGTCCCATCGTTCTTAGCGCGTGCGAAACTCTATTGGGACTGCGGGGTCAGTCTTCGGTCATGCAAGATTCGCGCATGCGCAGTTTGGCCACTGATCGTTTTTTCCTTGTTGCGAAGTGCGATTTTTCCCTGTGTATGAACGGTCGAAAAGAAAATCGAAATTTGGATCACGATTGAAATTTTGATTTTCGTTGTTTGTGAACGGGCCTATTGTCGTAGAAGATATCACAGAACAAGCATGCTGTCCTCTGGGTGTTCAGAATGGCCATCTTGATTTCATTACTGTGACTGCCCTGTCAATTTACTGTCCATAAAAAAATAAAGAAAATAATAAAAAAAATTAACAATAGAAAAATGATATCAATGATTTGCATTCATGAAGATATTAACTTTGATGTCCATGGGAATGATATGACAAATACTTGGTATGTTAGGGCCGTGAAAAAAAAAAATTGTCTTAATTACAGTGGCGGTTCTTCATCCCATTGTCAAATAACATGCTACTATTACACAAACTGCACTTGATTCATGAGACTATAAATGCTTTTATGGTGCTCTGCCAGGTCTATATACATGTATCCAGGGAGGTGACTCCCTGATGTATCTATATAGACCTACATGTACTAACAATCACATAGTGGTAGGTATTATTCCTAATAATGCTTTTATTTTACAGCGTCCATTTGAATTACATGTATTATTCTTTTTTCTTTGCTGTAAATTCTCTTTGAAGTCAGTCCATCAGATTACAGCTGTTTATGTTTTAATTACATACATTGAATCTTGAGATATACCCAGGGGGCAAAAGTGAAAGGTGAATGCCTCATCACATTAGGGTTGAGTTTGCCTGTACATTATACCTTCGGCCTTTTTTCTGTAATGCAATTAAAAGGGATTCTCCTAAAATTGAAAATCAGGCAGCAGCTAAAATGAGGAAGCTAGGACCTAGAACAGTTGGCTTTATTTCATTAGTCAGGTTCCCATGTTGCATCGCTATGACAACCGAGAGATAGAGAGCATAGCCTGGATGGGCAGACACATGTATTCGTGAGTGTTTGTGTACTGCAGCCCCTTGCAGAAATCCCCTTTTAATTTGGCCACTCATTTCAGCTGTTTAATGGGTGTTGTGTTTTTAATCCTTTTACCTCCCCCCACAGCCCAGGGGGCTCTGCGCATTTAATGCCGAGTGCGATTAGCGCCGTGACACACAAAAGTCATGTGATATCGAGATTATGTGGGGCTCAGCCGCCTTTGCCAGCATGATTGTTAGAAGGCTGGTAGTTGAAGGCAACAATTCCCAAAGAAGTTGCTTCTGAAGAAAAATTTTTATTAATCCTCAACCCCCCCCCCCACCATTATATCAGGTTTTGCCTCGAACATTTCCATATTTTTGTGCCATTTGCCCAAATATAATGAGTTATTTCTTAAGACCGGAGGAGAAAACCTGAAGATAAATGGGAAGAACATTAATGACATGGGCCAATTTACTTGTCTAGTCTTATGTTAACTACCTTTTGAATGTCAGCTAGAGATTCAAAATATGACATGCAATATTTCTGGCTTTGCATGGACTCTTTCCCTGTCATCACCCTCTTCTGGCTAGTCAGAAAATGAGCCAAAAAAAATAATAATGAAATGAAAGAGGGGAAAGAGAGAGAGAGGGAGAAGGAGAGAGATATCTTTATGCAATTATGAATGACTTGCATGTATACCACATGCACAATTACTCAGAAATGAATAATGCACCTGCTTGGATGGGGTAGCGATGATAATGTGATTAATCAAACAGTTCGGGGGGAAAAATCCACTCTTGAGGCAGAAGCAGCAGCTGCATTCGATGCGCCGAAGCATCAGACGACCTGCGTGCGTTGCTAGTCGAAAAACGTGACTGAAATTGCCTGGATTCTCAACCCTCATTTTGCAGGGTAGGGTATCGTTGCGGCATTGCACTGTTCATGTCATTTCTGAAGATAATATAGCAACGAAGCATATCATCATATGTAATTCCATTCATCTCCATTCTGCATGCCACCCTACAAATGACAATTACATGCAGTTGACAAATGACATTACATGCATGTGCCCTAAGATCATACCTGCAGGAATTTATGTTTAGCATTACATGCTTTACATTCAGACTTTTCAATAATGATCAGAATTGTTCTGTAGTTGGAGATCTTTTTATTTTGAAAGAGTCAAAAATTTGCACGATAGAAATGCCAAGGCATAGGCGATTGAAATGTTAAGGTGAGGAGGGTGTTAGATTTGAAGTCAGGTAATGGTATTCATAGTAAAATTATCATGGAACATCATAGCTGGAGATTCATTTTCTCTTACTTGTCTAATCTGTGTTATAACCAAGGTAAGACACAGACACAGACAGCCACACACACACACGCACACACGCACACACACACACACACACACACATAAATTGAGGGTTGTGCACTTCTGCGACTAGGAAACGTGATGGGCATGGATCAGTGTTTGTTTGTTTGTTTTTCTACCACAGGCAAGTGTCTTGTGTAAGAAATAGTGTGTGCGTGATGGAATGATGGTATCAGTTAAAAGGGATAATGATATAATTAAGATACTTAAATTACCTAAAAATTGGTGTATCATTATAGTCAATAGTAAACCATACCATTCCATAGAAGATATTTTTTGGCTGTTCTTTGACCCATTTATTGAGCAGAGTGATGTAATGAAGGAATTCTGTGAAATGACATCATAATTAACATAAAAAAGAACCTGGCACTGATAGTGATATTGCTAATGACACTGACATAAAGAGAAAAACCGCTTTCATCAGAGATCCATTACATAAAGAATCATATTATCTTACAGTAGCAGGAATTCCAGGGTAAAAGCATTTATTTTCCAGTGCAGAAAACCCTGGGATGTGTTTATGGACTTGTTCGTATGGCACTGTAAACTGATGCATAAACCAAGCTTTTATTCTGCAGTCTACCATGAAATCCATGAGTGGATGACATTTTACAGGAATAAACACCAGTGATTGTTACCTTACCCTGCTCCAGTGACACAGAATAAGTGGAGGTGAATTTTAGAAATATGTTTTCAACATGCAGGGAAGGCTCCGGCCAGCACGAGAAAATACTCGTCAAGTGTACAACCTCAGGGCTTTCAGTCCCCTCCCACTTCCAAGTAAGCTTTTTTAAAATGTGTTGCATTTCTCAGCAAGACCAAACACAGACAATACAGTATTCTTTTGCCAAGGTTGTTGTTCTAGTTTGTTTGTTTGTTTGTTTGATTTTTCCTTTGATTGAAATTTAGGTTCACAATTTTCAAGTACAAAGTTTTTGTTCGTCACCATGTCATCTGAATTATTCCTTGTTCATTAGACCTTGCATAGATAAACCAATGCCCCCTTCAAAAAAAAAAAAAAAGAAGAAGAAAAGAAAAAAAAGAGGAAAGCAAGAGCTGATGTAACAACCAAAGAGTGAATGCAGAGCTGTGTATTTGGCAGTTGACTTTTCATCCAAGGTATCACACTTCATATAATGGAAGGAGGAAGTCATGGTCAGCAATCACAAAGATGCGTGATGTTTCATTTAGAATTGTATCACAGTTTATCATATGACTGCAGTTACTGTGGACATTATGGAGCTTTAGATTTGCGGCACGGACGTTTGAGACGACGATTGCATTGGACGTTCTCCTCTCTCCCTGCATCGTGCCGACTAGCTTTTAATAGATTATGCGAGGATGCAACCTAATAAAAAATAAAGTGGCACCCCCATATGATCGGTGCATCAAATCGCTATCTGAGTTGTGAATTGGGTGAAGGTACTGTAAAACATGATATATTCGCGGCATGAATTTTTCGTGAATTGGAGCCGACGGCCTTTTTTGCGGCATGAAATTTTCGCGAACTGCCAGTGGCATTCAATGCATGTAGTGTAGACAAGAACTTTCGCGTGCATTTTAATTTCGCGAATCTTGGTGCTCGCTAAATTCGCAAAATTAAAATGCACACAAACATTGCTCGTTTTCCAGTAAATATAGCCCAGAATGCATAGTGAAAACTCAGATGACACAAGCTTTAAGTAGATTGAGTTTGATAAGCGAATTTGTGCATGCTCAGAAGAGGTTTTTTTCCTCTAAATGTCTGCATCGCAAAATTCTAAAGCTCCCTGTTATTGCAGAAATGAGCTTGATTTCAGTTTGATAGTTACAGAGAGTAGCCTGTACACTCCCCGGATGTTGACCCCCAACCTCCATTTTGTCCCATTACAAGAATGTCAGAGAAGGATCATCAACACAAATATAGCCTACAACTATACTTGTAGTATCGACAAATCATATATTATGTTTTCTTTCTTTCATATTTCAAAAAGTTTTCTCACCATGACTCTATGGTATTCATCGGGATTGAATCATAATTTCTCAGAAATGGAAGGAATGATTAATGAGGATTAATGAGACATATTTGTCAGAGTCCAAAGACCTTTGTAGCCAGTGGAATTGGAGTCATGACATTGTTTTTTTCCAGGATAAACAGCATGTGGCAGATTCATCATGAAGAAGAAATGCACAGAGCTCGCTAGTGCTAGAGGTACTTGTGCCGAACAGACTGATGCCCCCTGGTGGTACTGGTTTTGTGACTGTGAGTCTGCACAGAATGTTTTGCTTTGAGCAACCTTGTCAATTGTGTAGCAATTCCCAGGAAATCAATTTTCATCATCAATATAGACTACTAGTAGTTTGGCATCCAGTTTCTTCCGTGTTCTTCAATTTTACCCTCTGTGGAGTTGACTTGATTGCATTTCACCATGTCCCAGTAAGAGGAAGAACATGTAGGAGAAAAACATCTTCCCTGAATTAGTTTGAGAATTACCTAGTTTCTCCCCCCACCAGGTTTGATAGAAACTGATTGATTTTTCACCATATTGATTAGTGTATTGGGGAGAGAGATGTTGAAAAAAGGGGGTGTGTGTGAGGATGGAGAGAATGCTTGTTTCATTTGTCCCCATCCACATTGCACATGCATCAAGGCATTGCAGGATTGTCCCTCAAAGTAGAGAGAAGCTCCACTCCCCTTGTATTTCAGAAAGATGGCATAGTCCAGTAATGAATGGTAGAGACATGTGCTGGGTGTTGTGTCTGTGTATGTGTGTGTGTGTGTGTGTGTGTGTGCCCCAAGATTGAAAATGTGTGCACGCATCACTCTGTGTTTGTGTGTGTGTTTTGGGAGTGCATGCTGTGGGCAATTCACCTGTGCCACATCGCCATCAATCTTTGTGGCACAAAATCTTCAAACTCCCTTCCCCCAGAAAATAATGCTCATTGCTATACACTATTGTGAGGGATGTCATCACTGTGTGGCAGGATGTTGTAGGGTCCGTTGCCCCCCACCTACCACAGATGCACCTGTTTCTCCTGCTCCCCCCATGGGCATTGTATCTACTACCACACATTGATTCCTACGGGATGTCAGCCAGGAAGTGGTAGAAAGATGAGTGTTGCCTGCTTCCAGGGGTTCATCCTGATGTAGCAACGCTGTGCGAAGACGAGGAGAGGTTTCTCACTTTGCTCAGACTCTCTTGCAAGCTCTTATGAGCTTTTATCTGGAGAGGAGGAAGGCTGAGGATGTGATAAAACACTTCAGTGACATCATATCTTTTCTTGGATGCCGTTGCGAAAACTTCTTGAAGAGGCTACCTATCTTGTTCTGTCCTTCAGCACTTCATCTGTGAAATAGTAACTTGTGCAGTGTTTCATGTTTTAATTGGAGGATATTTCAGGATACGCTCAAATCCTTGCTGCAGTGACACCCATGATTTTCTTCTTTCTTCAAGCCAGTGTAGAGAACTAATAAAGAAAAGGGTAAGTATCATACTGAAGAGTCTGTGACATCCTGGCTTTGTTCTCTGAGCTCAGACGTTCAAGGAATAGCGATGCTTTTTCGATCTTTCAGATGTTCCTTTCTGCAGATCAGGTGCATTAGTTCTTTTGAGCATCAAAAGCAAACGATAGCATTTAGACCTCACATGGACTCATTCCCTTGAGTTCAAACATCTGTATCACTAATTGATAAGATCCAAGGTCCGAAGATGCAGCTTGCTTGATTTGCATTGATGATTTCATTTTTTCCCTGTCCCTGTGTAACTGAGAGCTGATACATTTATGTAAGAGTTGTGCAGATGCACTCAAATTGACTGAGCATTGATCAGTTACTAATAATTAACTGTGTTGGCTTTGTTTGCTTTTTTTTTTTTTTTTTGGTGGGGAAGGGAAGTCAAATTCAAATTGTATCATGGAGTTGATGGGAGCCTGAGTGTATTAGGAATAAGGGAACTATTGATTTAATGCTAAATCTCAACAACAATTGTGTTCTAAATGTATGAAGCACACTGTCCCTGGGATGTATACCTTACAAAGTTTATTACAACCAAAGCCTTTGTATGTTTATCTCATTTCATGACCATACTATCTTGGTGTAATCCTTCAGTCAGGGCCAGATGTGAAGTTTCTGCTTTAGTCTTCTTGTAATCTATTCCCATTGATTTCTTACAGATAATCATATATTAAATTCACTATTCAGAATCAATGTATCAAAATTCTAGATTTTTTTTTCACCCTTCAGTTGTCATTGGTCTCCAGATTTTGAGTGAAAGTAAGACATGTGATAGTGTGTAGGGCCTATATTTGAATACAAGTCTATAGAAGTGAGCCTAAAGACTTTTCTCATACTGTTCTTCTCGCCACAAAGTTTAATCAAGTCACTGCCATTGGGCAGCTGTTGGTACAATGTATCGATAGCACGTAGCTGAGGTACTTACCTACCCATTCCCATTTTTTCAAGCTGATGTAGGGCCTATGTATGCATGGGATCAAATAGCTGGGATGGGATGTGGTTTTACAGTCACTGCCCACACACAGGATGAATCTTGTAATCAGACCATAGGGACCAATCAAAAGAGGAAGAGCAGGGGATATTCGGCCAGTGTTTGCAAGTGCTCCAGATTGGAAATGTCCACAATGAAGACAATGGGAAGGAGTGAAGCAGATCCGTGAAATAAAACCCAGCAGGTGTAGTTAGGTAACAGGATATTTGGATTGTAGTGTAGTGGTTTTGCTGGGTTGTGGTTTTATATGCTTGCTTACTTGCTTTCTTTCTTTTTTTGATCTTTTCTATTTAAAATGTCAAGGTTAAGGGGGAGGAATTTGCAGAAGTAGACAAGTTATGAAATATAAAGAATGTGTCAAAAGTTAGATTGCTGTGACAAGCTTAAAAATTCATGGATGAAATCATGTATCATGTTTGAAATATTTGTTATAAGGAATCATACAAAGAAATACTTACCTTTACCTTAACAAAAAACAACAACAAGGAACCCCTAAACACTGTCCTCTCTAGCAAAGAGAACACCTTTAGAAGTAAAAGAATATGAATCTTTGTATAATGGTACCCCCACCCCTCTCCCCATGCAGGGGAAGAGAGATTCTCATGGTGATAATATATGAGACAAGCATCAGAATAGATGGTTTCGCATGGGTAGAAATTGGGATGTGGCATACCTCCATAACAATGCAGTCATGGCCGCTCTCCAGATATCGGTGTTACTGTTTGCCTTTCCATCCAGTCTGTGCTGTATTCTTCACCGCTCACTGTCACTCACCACACTCTGTATCAAAGCAGTGACATTTTGATGGACAAGTTTGGATGAATGGTGTGATGATGTGAATAGGAATAGTGTCAGGTATTCTATTATTCTTTCCACCAGAAAAAAAAAAGCAACAAAAAGCATAAAGCAACTATTGAGTGTAAATATCACACAGTGTTTCTGTCAAAATGTATGTGTTAAAAGAAACAAAAGCATGGGATATTTGCAGCATATAGATTTTAGAGAGAGATAGAGAGAACACAAGATAGATATAGAAGAGGGTTTTTTTTAGCAAAAGTAAGCAAAACAGAATTTATAATTGAGTGAAATTCAATCAAAGTCAGCATAGCAGATAATATTGCTACAATTCAAATATTAGTAAATAAACTGACATGGTAATGGCATTTATATCTATCAAAACAGCTGTGAAGTAAAATGCACATTGAGAGTGGCAAGAGAGGCATGGTTTACACTTTGTTTTGTTGTTGTTTTTTTATTTCTATGTGTGCATTTCTAACTATGTATTGCACAAAAGAAAAGCTTTCCTCTTAAAGATTCTTAAGATGCCATTGCAAGATTTATTTGATGATACATTGACATTGACAGTCTATTATAACTTCTGTCATCATACAATGTACAATGTTTGTGTAGTTTGGATCTTACATCCCTGAAAACACTGGTAATGCAACTGTCTTTGTTCATAAAAGTTTCCTTTTGGGGGCAATTCTGGCTATAAAATGTAATGCCCCAGACTTCCTTTGCCAACATGAGCCTGACATCAAAACTGATTTAGTAGCTTCCACTATTTCTTATGATGTCGTGAAACAATATGGATGTCGAACCAATGAAAGCAGTATTGAATTAAGGTCATAAACATTATCGCATGGTAAGAGGAGTTGAAATGGAGGTTTTGCAAGCATCATATTTCAAAAAGCTTGCTCAAGGATTGATGATCACAAAGATGCATACGTATCATTACTTGTGTCACACAATTGAAAGTATTTTCAATAAACAATAATTTGCAAAGGATATGTGCAGTCAAATTGAGATTTTCGTCCGAGCAACCATTCTCGTACAAATGTTTTATTTTGTTCCGTATAGCCAAGGAAGTACTAGGCGAGCTGGCCTAGTACCTCCTTGGTATATAGCTACACCCTTTTTTGTGTGCTTCGAGGGCTGAGTGGAACAAAAAGACCCGTAGCATTGCACACACTGTCCAAAGCCCCTGGTGCAGAAAGGGTTAATATCCCAGGAAATCCTGTAGATAAAGATGAAGGAGCAGCATCTTAGTGTATCCATGTTTTTTCATGAATTTGAAGGGTGGCACTTATTTCTTCATGCGATGACTCAAGAAAATATAACCAGTGACAATAAAAGATTGATCTTGTGTGGATAAACCTGTGATGGCTTTCCTTCATCTAAAGTGTATGAATGTTACATGGGAGAGATTTTTCAAACTTCTCTACTTTTTAATAATTGAGCAAGATATAAGATCTACAGAATTAAGAAATATTTCAATTAAGTTTGTTGGTAATATATACGTGTTTGCTGAGGAATATAGTTTTATCACAGATTTATAACTAAAGTTTTTTTTTGTTTTTTTTGTGTTTTTAAAGCTTAAGTAAAAACTTTCCAAAATTTGAAAATGCTGAAAATCTGATGTTGATAAGCCTACCAAGAAGAAAGTAACCATATGTATACAGTAAAGGTGATGTTTGATAAAATGTTTGATATCACAACTTCTTTGTATCACAGCTACTTTGAACTGGATACTAATCCAAGTTGACTTGCAAGATGTACCAGTTTTTCTGATTCCCTGAGTGAAGTGATGAAAAGCACATGGGCGGATATACGCCCTCTTGCAGGGGTACAAGGTTGAGGTCAGAGGTCAATACCAGAGAGGGGCTAACTGGAGAATAGTATGGCTTCTGTATGTTTGTTTGTGTGTGTTTACATGGGGGGGGGGGGCGGTGTTATGAACCCTAGGCAAAAGGTCTTATGACTATTTCTCAGAACTTCTTTGCCCTGAAGACCTCCCTGTCTGGGACGAAAAAAAAAAAATGCTTGTGTGGCGATGCTTGGACTTGAGACATGACTTGAGAAAGTCATGTCTGGACTAGAGATAGAGAGGGGGGAAATATTGTAGTCAACTGCTGTATGTGCTGAGTAGACAACTCAGTTTACAGTCTGGTTGATATTCAAGGATTAAAGCAATGAATATCACTCGGCCAAGACTGCCGATTGTTGTAGTCTTTCCACCAGATATCTGTTTTCAAAGTGCCACACGAGGTTGAGGTAGTGGTTGCCATGCACGGTTAAATAAGGAGACAGAGAATATCACAGCCTCTGATATATTGTAATACTTAAAAGTTTGCAGCTTCAAAAAACAAAAAATGGAGAGCTAATGTTCGTATTATTCTAGAGCTAGTCATCTGCCTTCAGTCAGAGGGCCTTAGCAACAACAAGCACTAGTCTGGAATGAAGACTAGAAAGTACTTGATTGTTGTTTTAGAATTTTCATGTTATTCCATCCTTTTTTATTGAGGGGGGGGGGAGCAATAACTAGGTTGTTTTTGGTCTATCACTGTGGTTTTACCTCCCTTGGGCTGGAGTTCAATGACTGCAAGATGTTGCTTTTTCATGTATGTGGTTTGGTTTTTTTTTTTTTAATTTCCTCATTGAAAGTAAAAGCTCATGTGATGTTCAAGGAAGAGTTACACATGTAATATGCTTTATATTTTACTTTTAAATTGCAATGTATATCTGCATGAAGTCACTTGGTATGCAAATTCAAACTTACAAGGTATGTTGTTTGGTGCAAGCAAATGTTTGCTCAAATTGCTCTCTGCGAGTGCCAATAAAGGGACCCCAGTTTATTGTTGGAGTTGTGCTGAATTGAGCATGTCAGAGATAGCTGACTTGCCATCCCTCTGGGCAGAATTTTGAATCAAATCATTATCAATATCTGAAAACTAAACTTACTCTCTTTCTATTATTAATATATATCTACCATGCTGTGCCAGCTAGGCCCATTTTGTTTCAGAGGAATGTAGGGAATGTATTGACTCTCAGATAAACTCTGACAATTATTAACAACATCGTTCACTGTCAACAAACCAAAGGTCCCGAGTTCTCTTGTGTATTTAGACTCCTAGCAAACTGAAAGTCGAAAAGAAGAAAAGAAAAGAAAAATAGTCATACTTCTGTGTTAATGTCGCTGTATTTGTATTTGCTTTTATAGCCCTTTTGCGGAGTACTGCTCCTTGATCCCGTAGTCCCCCTGGGAATGTAACAAATATTACTCCCGCTGTGTGATTTATTCTCGGTGAATGTGAATGCCGTGAAATGTTGGCAGTGCTTGCAGGGGTGCATTCATGGCGGTGCAGTGATATGTCTGTTAACTCCTCTCCTGGTAGTAGGCAGTTTGATGAGTTTACAGTGGACTGAAGAAATCATGTGAAGGTGGCTTCCGAGGCAGTGAATGCCGTAGGATTGGTTTCGGACTTGGATGTTCTCGGTCGATCGGTGTCACATGACCTGTGCCCCCATGACTGCAAAGGGTCAGTGGTATTGTGTCAGCGGAATCAGGGTGGGAAGGTAAGCACAGCAATATGCAGTAACTAGAACAAGACGCACACACAAACAAACTGTAGGGTATCTCAATTGTTACAGTAAGCTATCGTGGTGATATAAATAGACTGTCATACGTGTGATGGATAGTTTAATTTGTGTGATTAGTATTTTCTTCAACACCACCTTTACTCCAGTAATACACGACCTATGCGGGTGAAGGCTTACTGATTTTCATTCTGCTTGTGTTCTTATTATGTGCTCTAACCTAGACAGACTGTTATTTCTTCAAATCAATATTTCTTACTAATAAGACATCTATTCTTCATCTATGACTTAACTCATGTGTAGCAGGTCATGCACGTGTACTGTAAGCACAGAAGGTTGTTCCTTATGATGATCAAATTGTAATGCTTTAATACTCACTGCTATATTTCTGTTGTGCTAATGCTACTACCTTCTCTAATATAAATGATCATGATAAAGGTAGTACTAATGATGATGATTGTGACAAGTGTGACAATGCTTTAAAAAAAACATGAATCATGATATCATATGTCAAGTTAAAATGTTAAATAGAATAGACAAATCTAATAAACTGTAAAAAAAAAGAAAAAGACAATTTTATCATCCTATCCCTCAACTGGACTAAGGTTTTTATTGTGTTTTATTTATTCATTTTATTGTTGTTGTTTGTTTAGCCTCAGCAATATGTATTTTATTGACCGGGGCCACTGTCTTATATGCATGCCTATTCCCGCTGATTGGTTAAATGTGGGTAGGCTGATTGGACGTCAATTACACGCATTCAATCTCTGATTGAAGTGCATTAGGCTAATTGATGTTCCCTCTCTCATCATTTTTTTTTTTTTGTATCATCTCGTTTTCTGTTGTTTTCATCTCTGTGATCAGAGTGACCACTGCATGCTTGGTACGGTGCATGTTGAAAATCAATTTGAATACCAATCCTTCAATTGACTGCTTGCAGGTCAAGTATTGTTTCGTTTTTGTTTTTTTAATGAAAACCTTGAAACATGTATTGTGATTATTCTTCATGGTATCAGTCAGTGCTCAAAAAACAAAAACAAAAACAAAATACAGTGACCATCTTGTTATTTGTGAGTCTTCGCAGTGTCATGAAAATTTCAAATGTTTTGGATCAGGATACAGGCTCAAAATCGCTCGTGCCAAGTCTTATTAAATTGAATTGCCTTGAGCTTGAAGTTAAGTAGGTTGTACATGACGGCCCTTCATATTCATACATATTGATATTGCATGCTGAAGGCATCTCCTTGGCATAAAATCATGAGAGAATCGACGCAGGCTTGCTGCAAATTTACAGGCTTGCAAACTAAAGTCATAGAGCTGCGTTGCCAGCTTTAATAGCTCAATAGCTGTAGCTAGCTACAAGGTATGTTGATAATAAGCTTCCAGCATCTCGCACCATCAGACGTGGTTGAAAAGAAAAATGAAAAAAACATGGACCCTTCTGTCCAGGAGATGAGAGCTGCTCATGGATTTGTTTACAGTGGCCAGCCGTCGCCCTGGTAACTGGATACTGCTGTATGTAAACACTTACCCTGAAGTCCAAGATGACTGAAAAAGGTGTTGGGCCATTAGTCAGTCCAGTCAGTCAGTAAGACTTGACCACACTGGACATGCTAATTGGAGAGAGAATCATAATATTTATCACAGCACTCAACAAACTGTGCAATACTGTGAGTCACGGTTCTCATCCCCTAGACCATTTGTTATATGTTGCTCTATCTTTCTTCACCAATCTGCAAATGTCCATGGCTTGCCTAAGCTATAAGGGGCTAGCCTTTTTTCCCCCCAGTCTACAAACATGTACTCATATTTCAAATGCTGTTTCATGAAAGTTGCTCGCTGCTTTTGAGTGATATCAATAGTGTCCTATACATGTAGTAATACGTGTGTGAGTGCTATGTCGCCTGTTATTTGCTGCTTATGGATATCAATAGGGTCCTATAGCAATGTGTGTGGGTGCTATGTCGCCTGATATTTGCTGTTTGAAATTGAAATTGATATGAAAATTTTTGAAAATCATTGCAGAAAAAAATTGAATATATTTGATACCAGAAGAAGCAGTCAATATTGCAGTCTGTTTGATGCTTGTATGTTGGCATTTGTGCAAAATGGCGCGGGATGATTTCGTGACATTATTGCAATAGAAAATGCACTGAGCTCCTGGGAAGATGCATTCAATCAGGTTCCAATTGAGCCGCAGACTGTCGGCTGTATTGGCTTACGCAAGCGTCCCGGGGAAAATCGAGGCCAAATTTAGCAACTACTGTCGCTCGGCAAGGAAGATTTTTTTTCTTTCTTCTTTAATATGAAGGATAGATTGGAGTGACTGGGTGAGTGCTTGAGAGAAGAATTGACATCTTATTGGACAAGAAATGTTGCAATTACACCGAGTGCGACTATTACCTGAGGGGAACGCAAAGGGTATGGTTGAACACCACGCGATTGCAGCAAACAGTTCACAGATGGCATTGTAGTTCAACATACCAGTACATAAGTCTTAGTACTCTTTCTATGTTCCTGTTATTCCAACCGCCAATCTTCCCACTTGTAGCATGGATCGTATCCTTGTCCAAATAGTGATTTTTCTTTTGTTCTGTTATAGTTCAACAGTTTTCATATCTTAACTGACCCATATTTTCATGACGTGTGAACAAGCTGCCCACATTCAGCCTGTGTGAAGTTAAATTTACAGTGTAGCTCGATGTCTTTTACTGTTCTATGCTGCGATGGAAGAAATTCCAAGGAACGTCATCCAACATCCTGATTTTTTTTTTGTTGTTGTTGTAGACATCTGTTGTGCATAGGGAATGATTTTTCTTGTCATCTCGCTATTGCGCGTGTGCACTAAAATACAGGGTGTTTTGTGTGTGTGTGTGTGAGTATGGATGTTCATTTGGCGCTTTGCCTCATCACGTTCATGTGTTTGGTCGTGTGGCACCGTCTATGATATGGGAGGAGTGAATGCACTGTGCGCTCACTGGAAAAGAAAGTACAACATACTCTCGCTTTCATTCGCATACGATGCGTGTCTTGATGAAATTCCAGGACTATAGTCGAGCCTCTGCCTGCCTAGCCGTGAATGCCAAGCCACGAAGCCTTGAAATTTTGATGGAGCGATTTTGTTTGCGCCGCCGAGGTAACTCAGAGAGCACATTACTCAAAACATCTTTGACAAATGCAGCAGAATAGAACAGACCTGCAAGGCATAATCCTATTACAGTTGACTAGCATGCATGAAGAAAATGTGCAGCCCTAGTCTTAAAGGAAGTTTGAAATTTTTACACATATTGAACAATGAAAACTGGCTAACTTTTGATGTGATTTGTTGATTTAAGAAAATAAAAGTTGATTTTTTATCAAATTGAGATGAAGATTAGGAAGTAGGGATGATACAAAGGATTAGTAGAAGGTTCCAACAGAGTTGTGTCTAGTGAGCATTTTGAATTGCAAACTAGTAATTATTTATATATCTATGAGGGAAAATCAGAAGTTAATTATCAGAATTTATCTTAGCAGTAGATGCCAATTGCTTTTTCTAAATTCAAAATAATGTGTTGTTTCTTTTGAATGTAATAACATTTCTTCTTTCTTATTTTTCCAAAATATTTGTTAATGATGTATGTCATGTGCAGTGATTTGACAGTATAAATTCAGCTTCTGCTGCTCTGTAATTATGATAATCTACTAAATGAACATCAATTTGACAAGTGCTGCACTCTGGCTGATCACACATTGTAATTGTGTGATGATGGGTTTACATGTAGATACGAAAAAAAGATGTCCAGCCGGTGAATTGGCAAGTTTTTCTCCAAAATGATACTCCGTGTTGTCACAAGTTGGTGTGACTAAAGCCAGTGGCATATGAGCAGTTGGATTTGTAATCCCAAAACAACAACAACAACAACAACACCATCACCACCACCACCACCAACAACAACAACAAAATCAGTTTACCTAATTTCTTGGAGCCTTGTCATAATGTGGGATGTGATGATGGCTTTTTCAGAGCATGGCATAAGGAAAAGATGTTAGATGAGGTAAATTGGCATGCTGCTCTAGGAAATACTTCTCCTGCAGTGACACAGCTGGTGTTAGGAATACCATTGGCATGGTCAGATTGTTAGTGTTTATCAAAGGTATGTGCATATATATTTTTGAGAAAATTCCAGCTCACGTACTAGTTTCTATCAGAAGGGGGTTTGGGCACAGGTCAACAGGAAGGGGACTGTTGGAGAGGGATGCTGAATGGTTAAACATTCTCCAGAAGGTGTTCCCCAAAAAACGGAATTTGATTTATTGATGACATTGATAGGTTTCTGTCTTTCACTGTGGTGACCACTTTTTTGTGTGTTTTGGCTGTGGATCAGTTTTTTGGATGGGTAGAGAAGAACAGTCCTGAGAGAGATGGCAGCTCTTTTGTATGTATTTCCAAAAATATTTTCAAATTCAGCAATGACTTGATAATTACAATAATTGTTCACAAAAAAATATAAAATTTGCTGTATTGAGAAACATCTTTAATAGTGTCATGGTTGCACTTGCAGGAATGAGTAGATATCACAACTCATGCTATTCCACAAGCAACAAAATACAAAGGAAATGGAGGGGGGAAAATCATTTGTTTGCCTCTGCAGTTGGGCACTTTGTACGTTCTATTCTCATCATGCATCATGCGATGTTACCTATCTACGTATGTAATTGGGGATCAACTCAACACATCAAGAGCACAACCGAAGCCTGGGCATCGATTATGCAACATTTTTCTGCCCACCCCCTTCAGAATAAATCTCTATGAGAGCGCATTAATCACTTGGTAGGTAACTAAACTGTCCACTAATTAAGGCACCTCATCTGTCGCGTTGGACCGATGACGCACATTCACAAGATCCCATCAGCTGTGGACGCCGTGAAGGTATAGGGATAGTCTGCCTTCCCCCTTGAGTATGTCCAATCGCAGGCCGCGAGTTTGCGTGTCAAGAGAGTGGTGAGTTATCCTCTCTTGTTCGTAGCTGTCCATCGATAGGGTGACTAACCGTTGGTAAGAGAAATGACGTCACTCTCTGTGTGTCTGTCGGTGTTTTGGAGCGACACATGTTCCTCCCCTACGTCATTAATTGCGTGGAAAGGGAATGTCGTGCCACACCAAGTGGACAGAATTATTTTGCGTGAGTGGTGTCAAGTTTTTATGTTGGTGTTTGTTTGTGTGCAAGTGGTAGATTTTATGGATGTGCCCCCTCCTCCCCCCCCCCCCCCAGCAAATGAGGTTGTATGTTCATCTAAATTTTCAGTCATCGCTCCTAACATCGATGTTGGTTAAGTAGGGCATGTCACTCTAAAAAGATTACAGAGGCATGGCTAGTGTATGAATGATAGGTTACAGCAGGGAGGTGAGACAACCTCCCTGGTTACAGCAAGCAGTAGATCTGAGAGAATATGATTGATACTGGGCCAAAAATTGTATGTCCATATACATTTTACAGTACATGTAATGAAATCTGAGTTCAAACCATTTGTGATTATTTTGTGTCCTCCTAAAAAACCTTGTGAAAGGCATGTAATATATCTTTTCAATGAAAATTATTGTGTGACAGCATAGGAGTGTGAGGACAAATATCATGTAAGTTGCCTTACAAAAAGTCAATGTTTACATTATTGTAAACAGTTTCACAATCCCTCTCTGTGTGGTCCGCAGTGCAGATTTGATCTTACGTATGATATCATGCATATCTGAATTTGGACTGATAGAGTGTAAATGTGTGATACGTGAAACTGAGATACCGAAAAAGGCTTGTTGGTTTGAAATGGGTTACACAGGTTTTTAGGTGACCTCTAAACAGTACATGTGTTAGCGGGGCTATAAGCTTTGTCTGTTCCCTCCGAGCTAATTTGCGCTATTAATTTTCCGCACCAGTTTTGAAGCCGCGCGGCACAGACATCTGTGTGTTGGGCAGAATTACGATGACTATTCCATGAGCCTTTCGTAATCAGGCTAGTCTCGTACCTCCAGACTGAAGTGACATTTAACATGTTGGCCGTGATCCTCTTGCTATTATGTTTGGAGAGAGACAAAGAAACATAAACATTGTGTTATATACTAGTAGTGTGGATTTGTATGAAATACCAGTTTTGAATTATGATGGATTTGTCGAAGGAGATATCATTTTTTTTAATGAATATTTGCCTAGCTTCAACTGAAGGTGAAAGGCAGTCTTAAGGCATGCAGTGACACATCAAGAACATAATTAGGGGACCATATCATTAGAGTTAATGTTCATAATCAAGTAATTTGTTGTGGTAATAATATCCCTCTCAAGGTTATAGAATATATATATATATATATATATATATATATATATATATATATATATATATATATATATATATATATATATATATATATATATATATACATATATATATATATATATATTTATATATATATATATATATATATGTATGTATATATATATATATATATATATATATATACATATATATATATATATATATATATATATATATATATATATATATATATATATATATATATATATATATATATATATATATATATATATATATATATATATATATATTACAAACATATATACACATATGGTAATAAAGCTTTGACATCCCAACAGTTGCAGCAGGGCAGGGAGGAGTGATTTCATGAGAGTAATAATTCAGGAGATTGTAATATGTGTTATTTGGGCTCACATTCTGTGTACAGAGTGAAAATCCCTACCGCCAGTGATGACAAAAGCTCACATAGTATTCTTGAGGTTCAGTTTACAGAGGGCTTGGCACTCTAGACAAGCCTGTATGATGCAAACAGCAGAGTAGATTTTTCTTGTCTCATACCCCTGAAGCATCACAGGGCTAGGCATCTCTCGTTGGCTCTTCAAGCAGTGCCACCTCCTTGATACCTAGGAGCCACAGCATAGCAAGCTGCTTCTTGGGAGGAGGGACAAAGATGCGGATGGTTGTACGGTCTTTGGGCCTGGTGCCGCCAGAAGGGTTAACCAGGTGATATTCTCATCATTCATCGTAGCAGCCATTTTTTGCTCCCCCCCCCCCCCTCCCGGCAAATTTGTATGAATTATGCATTTTTAGAAGCTGCTAGTCTTGAACTGGGGTCTATCATCTCATGCTCTTCAAGTAAAATAAGATTTGGACATATGTGCATCCAAAATGTACCTAATGACTTCTTTTTTGAGCTGACACTTACCAAGAAAAAAATATGTACAAGAAGTCATCATTCATCCCGATTGAACATACCAGGTTCAGTGCTGATTGTGCAATGATGAAGCTTGTTCAAGACAAATTATTTTCAACCTCGATTGCTCTTGCTCCATATTTTTTTTTCTTGCTACACACATGTTTTTCCGTAAATGTTTTTTGTATTGACCGATTCGGGTTAGTTGAGGGCAGCAGACATTTTATGGCACTGGGCGCAGCCATGAGCTCAAATTGCGGTGTCTCAGCTGTCCCCCCCTGCTCTCCCCCACCCCCAGGGCAACATGTTTATCGCGCACTTGTAACAAAGGTTCACGCACTAAGCAAGCATTCGCGCACTCAGTACGAGACGCCCATTGGGTAAAGCAACCATGCATCAGTTTTTCATTCTGCGCCCGTGCTAATGTAGGGAGAGGGGTGGGGAGTGGGAAGGGAGGGTCGGCTGAGACACCGCGTAATGGCGCTGCCCATGCCAAAAATACACATAGCGCGTCACAGAATCGGTCAATAGAAAAAAGTGGTCATACAACACAAAGACCACAGGATCTACAATGAGAGGGTCGGAGAAAAGTGTGCCTCCTGCCTCTTTTGGTTACTCCAAAAGACAATGGGCATTGTGGTCTCTTTTTAATTCCAAGAATACCCCCTCCTCCGTCGTCCCCCATCCACGTAACTTGATTTCCCCTCCTGTCCCATTCCCCTTCACACCACCATCACTCACTGGTTTGCCAACACATCGCGCCCTGTTTCCTGCCAAGACTTCTGACGATGACAAGGAGGAGAGACAGAGCGCTGCCCTCGCTCAGCCAGCCACGAGGGAAGGGGAGCGAGCGATGAGTGACGATCACTTGACCCCCACAAACCAAGAGCTCCAGCAGAGGGCTCTGCCGCGGATCAGCATCTGCGCCTTGAACAGATCTTCCTGATTGATTGTCAGCGCAGCAGCTTTCATCTATCCTCCTCCCGTCTATACGGGCTGTCTCATGACAGCAATTGCTATGGAAAGGGAAGGAAAATTAGGGATCCTCCCTAATTACCCCCACAAGTAGCCACACCCGTTTTTCTCCCCCCCCCCCTCTTCCCCATCCCTTTGCATCCAGCATTTTAGTTATTTCTGTGTGCCTTTTTTTTTTTTGCATTGATTATACTAACATATATTTAGAGTACAAACATAGCGTATGTACTACTATGTTTGATATCATGAGGACATTATGTATATCTGAGATTGAACATTTCCTTTATACTGTGGTAGTGGGGTGTAATTGCAGTAGAACACATCTATTTCCCAGCTGCTTTTTGTGGAATGGAGCCAGAGTTCTCCTGACACAGCCACCCTCCAACAAAAACAATGTCAATCTTCAGTAACATTCCAGGTGAATCGGGTCGATTTGTTGAATTTGTTCCATGCATCATTGAAGAGCATGTTCAGTTTAGAATATACGATGCCCTAGTCTGTTACTTTGATATTGAAATAACATTGTCGGCTCACCAACATACTGAACTGATAGCAAGCCTCCAACGAACTTTTGTGACAATGCTGTCATCAATTTCTCATGTTGGTGTCTCATTTGTCAATTTACCCTGGGCGATGATGGAAAGTATCTTAGGTTACGTTCACACATTGTTCCTAATATCAATAAAGATAAGCTTGAAGTTTCAAACTTCAATGATTAGTCGTAGTTTAGCCCCATGTAGATGCACTCAAAAGTTAGCAATCGTAAAGATTAGTTGATGAATAGAGTTACAAGATTTCTTAGAGTTGGGTTTTTATGCTCTATCCAGAAGTGATGGGGGGTCCTGTACTCCTTGTTAAACATTGTACATGTATGGACACGATAATCAACAAACTTGAAGATTAGTGTGACCTCTCCATGAATCCTATTCCTCCTTAGCTTCTGGGTCATCTTCCAGTGTGTGTTGTACACTACTGTATCATTGCACATTATCGGGTTTTTTTTTTTTTTTTTTTGCTGGCACTGCATATTTATATGTATTTCCTTGAGTTCTGTAGTTTAATCATTGAGCAGGTCTCTCCTCAAAAAAAAAGAGATAAGAAAATGAAGTGTCAAGTGGACGCGCAATGTAGTTTAAAACTACGACCCAATCACTGAAGTATGAAACTTTAAAGATTACGCTTACAAACATTGTGTGAACATAACTTCAGAGAGATGTACTGTCTGGCCTCCCTGCAGGCAATTTGATTTAATTAATGTGGGACAGGCCAAGAAGTTTAATGGCTTGTGGTGACAGCTACCGCACCAGTAGTCCCTAATGACTCTCATATAAACAGGAAATCCCGTACATCTGTGAGTTCCTGTGAACTCTATGAATGTAGTCCATTCTGCAGTCCGTAGCCAGCATACTCTGTATTGCATGAGTTAACAAAGCTGTTATAAATACATGGGTATGCATGTGCCTGTTTTACATCACTTGATTTCATGTGATTTGGGGGGAGGATGTGTTTACCCCATGTTTACCTTGTCCAGATGTGATCAGCTGTGAAATGCTTTGATCTGATTTATTTGTGGGTCAAGAAGGCAGCTTGTGTCTGGTGTAGTTTTTGCCATTTGTGTATATGCCCCTTCAGGTACCCCTCTGAACTGTGCTGTGTACCTTGCCATCCATAAAAACTCACTGGGGCGCTTAGCTCTGTGAATTCTTAATTTCTTCTACATAATGGGCGGATATTGGAATCCGGAACCACCTCGCTGGTTCTAAGGGCTCAGATTTGGCCTGGTTTTTCCTGTTCGCTTCTACCACACCATGTTGCACAGTTCCTGTTATATCGCTGCAGCAAATGGGACCTGGTTGTAGGTACCTAGTAGGACTACTGATAGGATGTGCTAAAATCAGAGAATTTATTTATATTCTCAGTGGATCTTTGTCTCAATGGATCTGGAGGTTGCCATTTCTGAGCTGTCACTGTTATGGACCAAGTGTAAGAGGATTTACTGCTGAAGATATCTCACACACAAGAAACTGTATCTTTTTTCCCAGATGTAGCAGTAGGCTGACATCTTGTCTGCGCGCAACTTGCAACAGATTTTTGTGTTGTTAGGTGCGAAAGCGGTGCAACAGTAGCCAAACCTGTCTATTGAAATTCCAGCGTTGTCTGTTGGCTGATATGGACTGACGCTTGAGTGAAAGATACTCTATCGCCTGTTTTACATTCACACCTGTGACATTCCAGGGCTTGTCAAAGGTCCCATGCAATCAACAACAGAACAAGGAGCCCAGCATTCTGTGCATATTTACCACTGGTAAACAATAGCGAAGCCCAGCTATTGCCTGTAGCACCATAAAAAAAGTGAGCTCGGCATAGATTAGACAGCTCTCTGAAGTTTAAATGTGATCCCAGAGTGTTCGAGACACCACAGTGTTTCATTTCAAAGTGAGGTTCGAACGGATAATATAGATATTGCAGTCGCAGGCTGGACCAATTTTGTGGCATTTTGCGCACCATTGAAGAGGAGGGGGACCTTCGCTGAGCATCCATGGTATATCACCAAGTTTGGACACTGCACATGCTTTTTGTATGAGCTGTGTATGCATGCTCCAGTGTCCTATGTGCTCATGTGGACCTTGTGCACTTGAGTCAATGCCACTGGTGTAATCTGCTGGAGTAAATGCGTCAGGAACAATTGCATTGCCCAGGCAGAATACCCACGACATTCAACATCTTTAGCAGATAAGCTGTAAGAAGCAAACAGGCAGGAAAACCAAGGACATACAAGCTTTGAAATTGTCAAGGAAATCCTTTTTAATGGGAAAGTTTGTTTGAAATTTCACAGGATTTTGTACAAAGCCAGTGTATTGTTCAGGTGAATTGTTTTCAAGAACAACAACAACAAAAGTGTAAGAGCTAAGCTGCTCAGCAACAGAGTGTCGGATGACCAGTGAACTTTTTGAGTTTAACATCACACCAGGCACAGGCCTACCTCAGCAGAGGGTGTGTTGGCTGTCACGCAGAACCGCAAAATCCGATATCCTTGTTCATCTGCTTTTATCAGAATAATGCAGGTAGGCGGAATACACTGTATGGCGACGTGATGTCATCGCAACAGTTTCTAGCAATTAGCCCACAAGATTTATCGCTTCCTCCTCAGTCTAATTGATGTGTGGATCACGAAGGCAGTCTTTGAACTTCAAGTGGCTTTTTTTTTCTTTTCTTTTTCTGGTTTCCTCTGACTTGGTCCCCTCCCCCCCCCCCCCCTTGCCCTCCTTACTTCACCGCAGGGAACAACGGTGTTTGAGCAAAGGTTGCTAATATCAGAAGTGTGTTACATTAGTGTTTGTTGTGTGGGTGAGGAGGTGAACGGATTTCACAAAGTATTCATTGTATGTGAAAGCAGCTGCCTGATTGTCTGGCGTAGAAAATGGGACACTGTGCACATTGTATAGCGCGGTCATCGATTTTCTGAGATCACTTGTGAAATCCCCTCGCGAGAACATTGTCGCCAGCCGTGTCTTTCTTTTCTATTCTTTTTCTTTGTATCTTTTGGCAATATTCTATCAACTATCCAAGTGGAATAATTTGGATTTACAAATGAGCCTGTTGCTGGCTAGAGAGACAAACAGGCTGTAAACTTGCACTTGAATATTCTTCACGCTGGATGTTGGACGTATTGAAGCGAGAACATGAAGCAGAACAAAAACAAGTTGAACGTGCCCACAAGTACCCCTGAAGCCTCCCCTGAATCCTCGCCGATTCTTCCGAGACGGTCGTACATTCGTTTCCACTTTCACACCCTCTTCAGCACCGATGTGATATGGTAAGAAAAAAAAAAGTGTAGTTCGTGTAAATGGTCTGCCTTTTAATATTTTCATTCTGAAAAAAAAAAAAAACCTGACCAATTGCCATCAGCGTTTCATTTGCGGGACATGTGCCCCCTTTGTTTAATTGATCGTAGAAGGATTAATTAGAATGATTGTCTTCACTCGTGCCAAACTTAAATCAGGCCTCGAAATAGGATTTTGGAGGGGCAAGGCCATTTAGAAAAGGGCACTTTTTCCAAGAGGCCAGGGCACTTAGGTCAGTCAGAGGGGCACCAAGGCCACGTTGGAAAGGGCATGTTGGGTGTTTATACGTGATGTGAATGCCCCATAGAGCTGTATGCTATCGACCGTGCTGCTACACTCCAGCAGCGCACGCACGCATAAGATCTCTCCGCAGCAGAAGACGTTAGGCAGTAGGCCATACGCAATACGATGTAGGTTCTGTAATACAGTACGTTCTCAACGCGTACGCCGCCCTCGCTTTGGAGCACTTCGAGCACCATTTTGCTTTGAGCATGCGGGCATGAATGCAGAGTGAGAGAGATGGCAATGCTCGCAGCCGTCCGACAGGCCTGGCATTTTTTAGCATGGCTTGCGACCACTTGCTCCAGCCCGCCGCTGCCTAGCTAGTAACTCTATGGCCGCTGCGCTGCGGAGGCAGTCGGGACGGTAAAAGCCGGTCGGGCGTACATGTACATAGACTTCTACATGTCGTCTCGTATCTCGGAAAGATACTTTGAGTTTGAATCAGATATATTGGGACGCGAGTGAACTGAAGGTATGATATTTGAGATCAGGAAAGTTGTTCAAGCTTATTAAAGTGTAGACTTTGAGAAAGGGCATATCATACGTCATAAATAATAACTTTCATTCTAAAAGGGCACCACGGTCACAAGAAAAAGGCACATTTTTTTTTGGCCGTAACTTTGATCAAGGAAAAAAAGGCATTGCGGCCAACGAGAGGGGCACCGACGGCCATGGCCGTCGGTGGTCGTCGGTTAATTCGAGGCCTGTTAAATGGTGAGCAGACTGTGGTCTTCTCCCCAATAGCTTCAGCTGCCTGATGTCAATCTATGTAATAGTCACTGTAGTTGGCTATAACTTAGTGTATGGGTGTGTATTCTTTTATGTGTGTCTGTCTGTCTGTCTGTCTGTCTGGTTGTCTGTCTATCATCCCTCAAGTGTGAGATATTAATGTGTGTGGGTGTGTATATTTGATGAATTACATGCATCTTCTCAAGTGACTACCACCAGGTTAATGTGTAACAAAATATTAAGTGTTGGGTTGTCCTATCTGTATCTGTTCAAAGGGCACTATCTCTACTCTAATAAGCTCTCATAGATCCTTGACTGTAACTGCCATTATGAATATATTGAAATTTGCTGATGAGGAAGGGCCAATAGACCAGCACACTGAAATAGTCAAGTACTAGTATCATGCACTTTGTAATAACAAAGGTTGACTCTTAAAACTAGAAAGCCTGCCTGAGAGTTCTGTGGCATTGCAGAAAGAATAGAAGGGGATGGATGTCAAGTAATGATTAGGAAATTGTAGAATTGACAATCATGACTTCAAAGAACAATTAGGTCTTCATAGGACTATGATCAGATGATTTTGGTGTTTGTATAAACTTTATGATTAAAAAAAGTTATTCAAAATAGATATACATTGCACGCCATTCATTGTCGCTCATAATAACAGCGTGATGTTGCTGTGCACACATAATATTAGTGGCTAACCTTCAGAAATTGTGGTGGTAATGGTACAAGTACAATTTTAGGAGATCAGGAAACCACTGTGGGTCTGCCCAACGGGATCCCTCTAGCTGTAGCAGTGAATGGCACATCACATCCATGTTGATTTTAATGAATTGGATAAGAGGCAGAATTGTGGCAGTTTTCATTATTTAAAATCTTGAGACATGAAATGTAGTATTAAAGCAATTTTCTGTATTTCTTAAATTCAGAGCATAGAGTGGCATTTCAGTTTGTTGATAAAGTGGCTTGTCTTGTCATATCCATATGCATAGAAGCATGAAGAAAAGGTGTAAAGTTTGTGTAATTACATCACATACCATACAATATATTTCTGTCGGTGATTAACCTATCAGTGACTCATCTTAACCATTGAGAGCATACATTGATACATTGATACATACATGGGAGGATTCAATTTTTGTGTCATAATTTCAATGGCTATGTGGTGAATTGCAAAATTCTGACAGAATAGGCCATTTTTTGTAATGTATTCAAATTTATGGATGTTTCATTCCCAGGAACATAGAGATGAGCTATTCCATTAACCTGCTCTTCTTGAAAAATGAAATTCAATTGCTGGAATCCAGTTTGCATATAATGGTTGTTGCTATGTCAGACAAGCCTCTAACAAGCTTTCTGGGGGACGTTTCATGAAGGAACTTGTTGGATAAAATATCTGACAAGTCAATTATATCCGACAAGTTTTGAGAAATTCTTTAGTCTGATTGGCTGATTTCTCTGAACTTGTCGGATATAATTGACTTGTCAGATATTTTATCCGACAAGTTCCTTCATGAAATGCCCCCCAGGTTGTCAAGAACAACCTCTATTTAAAAGGTATGCATATAACTTGAATATGTTATGAAAACTGCCTATTGATTTCCAGACCTTCTTAATTCTGGTTTTCCCCAACCTAGGGTTTTGTTGAAATGCACTCATGTATAGCAAAGAATTAGCTTAGCATGTGATAGTCTGACTGATGCATAGATTACATGTATTAAAATGATTAGAAGGAATCACTTTTGATAAAAACAAAAACAAAGAAGAACAAGGGGTAGTGCATTCAATATCAACAGCTGACTGTATTGGACAAATGTACAATCAGTTGCAGTTCCTCTTTTGTATTGAGATATGAGCAGGTAATGAAAAATATAGAAAATATTTGTGTGTAAATGTAGATATTGTAGAACCTAATCATTCACTGAAGATGTATTGATATGTATTCTACACTGTACTTCATTAGAATACAGAACACACCAGTGAAATTACATGATATGATAATACATTGATACACATACACAGACACCCACTGATGAAAACCTTGTTGTTGTTTACCAAGGGTACTTGCACCAATGCTCTTTTTGTAGAGAAGAGCTCTTTAGTAGACTATGCATGATTGCATCCAATGACAGTGATAGGTATGCCAAAAAACAAACAAACAAATAAACTGTGGAGGAAAGACAAAATCCGAGGGCAGAAAAATGATACAGAATATACGAATATAGCAGATTGAGCATATTCATTAAAACACATTACCAGTTTTTGCTGGACTAGTGATTTTCAAGACAGAAGCTTCCAAGAGTAATGGTGTACAGTTGTATGCTAATATGTAGTTTCAAAATGGCTGCCAAACAGCAGAGTTGAGTAACCTTGAGTATTGTGACACTGTTCAAATGGCGCCTCGGTTCCAAAACCTGGGCCCCGTTTTATCGAAAGATATAATCGATTATACATTTCTTACCACACAGGCTGCCATAGACTTATGATAGAAATCAATTATATAATCCATTATAACTCTTCATAAAACAGGGCCCTGAACCTTATCAAAATGGCCTTTATGATGCAAACCAATCAAGACTTTCTATGATGCACTCTTCCCCCACAGCAAAGGGTGACTCTAAGTTCCGAAAGCACAGCAAAAGAATCATCCACACCAGCTCTCCCCCTTCTTCTGTATATGCCATATGTTTTATAGTGAGTCTAATTTTTTTGCGAAATGGGACTTCCTGAGAATTTCGTGAGTGGTTAAATTTGTGATTGTGGAGTACAGGACTTAACAGAGAATGTACACATGCACATCACATCACATTCATGTCAGGATCAGAGTTGATATTTATGTGTGTTTTTAAAGTCGCGAACAGCACCCGACTTGTGAAATTCGCGAAAACAAAAATCTCGCGAAATATCTGGCATACAACGTATATAGTATTTCATACGTATGTATGGCAAGAGGAAAGAATTCAGTTAAAAAAAATTTTTTTTTCTTTCAACATAGATAACCTTCCCCTCCCCCCTTACATAATTGTAATTCCCCATAGACATGATGAAGGGTATACCAAGTTCCCATAAGCACAGAGAAAAATGAAATCAGTAACCTACATCACATGAATTTTGTCTAGCAGTGGTAAAGTGACTGACTAAGGTCAAAGCGGCTCAAAGACCCCACTGCATTAAAAAGTAGGACTATTTGGTATTACTGCAGGACAGTGCAATGATGTTTGGATGATTTCTTTA
The DNA here is from genome assembly GCA_033980235.1 of Diadema setosum. Lineage (NCBI taxonomy): Eukaryota > Metazoa > Echinodermata > Echinoidea > Diadematoida > Diadematidae > Diadema > Diadema setosum. Next base: position 24,592,630 of record CM067060.1, read on the forward strand.
AGTCTCACATTCTCACAGTAGGTTACAATTAGGCAAAATAGATGTTAAAAAATGTCCTTTAAAATTCAATTTTTGAATGTTTGGACCATCAGCTACAAATGTACTATTAAAACTCAGACATTCATAATCACGTGAATGTAAAAGAAAGGGAAATATTTACCACATTTGTCTGTCACAATGTCGCACCTCTTATGCCAACATAACTTTTCAAATTATACCCCTTTTAATCAGATTACTGTAGATACAATTTAGTTAATTAGGTGCAAGTCTGATTGTGAAAATGAGTAACTATTCAAACATATTTGGTTTGGTGTGACAAATTGTGGTATTAAGCGTCCTCGAGTTAATGTGTTGATAAAGCCTGTTTTCCCAGATTCACGGGGAGTGTGTACCCGACAGCAAAATTAATTTTGTTTTTTTCATCATGACGCACACATGTATGTCACCTGAATTTGACAGGAAGTTGGTCCAAAAGCAGGAAAATAAAAAACTTCCTGTTCTAATGTTACACAGGAGGGAGCCACTTCTAGAGCAGATCAGAGATATCAATCTCGACAGTTTGAAACATGAAATGTTTGCAGCCCTTGGCAGAGACAATCACTTGAGGAGTCTATTTAAAAAAAAAATACTAACAGCGCTCAGCTGTTTCATTGCATTGTGATTTTCTGTTCCCTGGTATCAAAGATCATGTACAGATACTGCAAACAGCACCATTAAATAAACAGAAAAAGATTGGCAAGCTTTACTTTTACTATTAAGTCGTACAATGACACACAGCATAGAGTACGATCAGTGATAAGGCTTTTGTCACGCAAACTGCACTGAGACCCATGTAAGGACGTATCAGTGATTGATTTCTGGCATCAAGGTAGGTTACTTTTGGAAGAAAGTTGTAGCCCCACATATAATTCTTGAGATATCGGTGAACAAGGTCTTCAGCAAAATTTGTTATCCTTGTTTGGTTTGGTTTATTCACATGATTTGTAATTGGACAAGAATCAGTCTATGCCCTTATAGACTAAATTACAACAAAATTTGAATGATCGAATGATCGATATAGCATTATTAAAAAAAAAAATAAACTCACAGGGGAACAGCTGTGCAAGAGAGAACATTTATATAATGTGAAACAATCCATTTGTTTTTTTTTTGTTTTTTGTGCAGAAGAAAACTTGTTATATACTTTGAATTTTTGAAAACAATGAATCAGACATGACAAATGAAATCTTATTTTCTATCTGTTTCATGTCTTCACTCACCACTTTAGAAAGTTCCAAACAGTTATTTTGAAATGAGGTAGTGGAAAAACTAGTAGCAGATGAGGGAACATTTGAGCAAAATAGATGGCATGAAGAAAGCGCTATGAGTCATCTCAGTGTAGCATCCTAAGGGGCATCTCAAGACCGTCATCTTGGTCACATGACTTTAAATTTGTATGCCTTCTGCTCCTTTAGTTGTTATCTGTGCTTTTGAAATGTTGTGACTTCCACTCATCCCCCAGGAGGATTTTTTTTTTCTTTTTTCAGGATGTCACCCAAGATAAGTCAAGGACATGACTTCATCTGACAAGACAGGATAATTTGTTCTTTCTCATGCACTAGCTGTATCCCTGTAAAACAGAGCCATGTTTCTGATATCGTGAGCTTTTGAAAAGCAATGTGGGACTTCTGTGAAGGAAACGTAGCAGTCACATGATTGTGGCAGTTTGTGAAAGATGCCTGTTGAGAATATTTGGGCAGCCCACACAGTCGTAGGCAGGGAAATAGTCATCATGATGTCAGTATAATTGTTTGAATACTGTCAAACTATCAAACATGCCCCCCCCCCCAACTCTATTTGCTGCTACATGCTCCTTACCATGAAGACTCATTTCATCCCGTAGTTCTTACGTAATCATGCAGAATACATTGTATGTCCCACAAAAGCTGCACAGTTTCTCCCATTACGAATCTCTGTTGTAAGCTGTATTTTCACATGCATAAGTGATGATATCATCTGAAGCATTAAATTCCTCTCATAAGTTCACTGTGAGTTGAAGATGCTTTGCTATAAACAGTATGCTTGTAACTTTGTTGTAAAAGATGGGTCCATTTGAAGAGACTTCTAATTGTACGCGAACCACTGAATGTGGCACATAGAGGGTTAGGGGTGTACCCAGGAGGGATGCAGTTTTCTTGCTTCTGCCTACGTCAAGGCTAAAACACACACTAAGTGTCACATCAGTTCATTCATATCAAATTTGTGTCATGAGGAATGACTGGTTGTTTGCATACGTTGTATGGAGATGTGACAACTCAAACTCAAATACTCGATCACGGGGAAGTGATCAACATCCTCGATGCCTTATAGCATTTTTCCGGTGACTTGAGATTCCTCTTCCTGCGTAAATCCACGCAGGGATAAATTTTATCTTCAGGGGCCCTTCACACTGGCAGTGGGAACTTGTGACATTGTAGTGAAAAGCTGTGAGGCAAACTGTGCCAAAAGTCCCTTGAAATGTCGCCAAATGAATTGCACGCAGAAGCGTGATTTTTCTAACGCCAATGAAGTTTGTTGTGACGGTTTGGAGGATAATCTGGCAACAAACCGAATGCAATTCTTATCCCACTACCCTTTCATGCAAGAGTGTATGTATACGTATGTTAGCACTAGGTGTGAACGCAAGATCAGAGCAGGCCGTACATGTACCTCCTCAATCTGGTATTAAGAGTTTAAGAATCCTAAGTGTGAAAGCTCCGCATGTCTCCCAGTTCAAATCATCCTGTGAGGAATGGTTCTTTCTCATCCACATCTCTATCCCTGCATCTTCTGTTCTATTGCCCACTGGAAAGTGATGGATATTGCTGGAAGTGTGACGTACAGCTGTATTTGGCTTCAGAATCCTAAAAAAGGTGATGTTTACAGTGATAACACCTCACATACATGTACACACTGAAATTTCAATTGTCCCCGCCCCCACCATCCCAACCTCACCCCCCACGTACACTACTGCAAGAGGCACCTAGGCCGACTTTACTTCTACCTGCCTATATACCTTTATTTTGAAGGTCATGGTCAGATTAACAGGACCAAGGAGGTACTAGGCGAGTACCTCCTTGGTATGCGCTGCGTGCATACGTGTGTGTGTGTGTTTGTCGTGTGTGTGTGTGTTGTTTGTGTGTGTGTGTACCGCGAACGCTTCTGTACGCGTGCGCGAGAGCAGACGTCGACATCGTAAATCATCGTGGAACACCCGCTGTGCGAGTCGAGGCGGCATCGAACCTCGTTCAAAGGGCGAACTGCAAGCTGTAACTCCAGCTCGCCTAGTACCTCCTTGACAGGACTAAACAACACACACACACACACACACACACACACACACACAGTGAAATTATGCAGCAAGTGTGGGGGCAGAACCATTCTGTTATGAGGTAACTTCCCCTTGCTTCATACACCTCTATCCCCCTCTCTCTCTCTCTCCCCCTTTCTCTCTCTTACTCTCTGGCCTGAATCAAGTCACAAATTGTTCTCATCCTGTGACATCAGTCGGCATTAGTTACAAACAAAACCTGTGCCGCTGTCAGGCGAGAGAGAAAATTCGGCACAGCAGCCTTCCGCCTTGTCAGGTTGCTAGGCCACCCTAGCCCCCTTCAAGCCCCCCTCGGCACCTTGTAGTTGCTTCTGGAGACAACTCCTTATCCACCCTTGCCCTACAAAGCGTCTTCTTCGTCTTGCAGCCTAGCAGTGATTTGTTGCACGTAGCAGTCCCCGAGATCAATGTGATTGCGTAATTGCACTCATGTCTGTTCTTATCTGACCGCCTGTCTAGCGGTCAGTGAACAGAAGAGGTCAAGGGTAGCATGTGGGTGCTCACTGATGTGTGGAGTTTTCTCTTCCAGAATTTTGCCGAATTTGTGGATTTATCTCTCGGAATAGCCCCTGATTGGTAAGAAGATTCAAAGTGCAAAAATTCAATTTCTTTGATGGCTATTCTTGATGACATTGTTTTGCAAAATGCAAAAATTGCATTGAGTATAATTGTAAAACCAACAACAGCACGCAGGGTTGCAATTTTGTTCCATAGCATATTGTACTGTACATTGTAGGTGTAGAAGTATCCCTTTCCATTTGCACAATACCATGTATATATAGCCGGGTCTAAGGGTTTTGATCATGACCATGTGACTACATGTATGATGCAAAATGGACTGAATATTGGTTGCTATTTGTCACTTGTTGGGAGATACTCAAAGAATAGAGAAGAATGTTTCTAATTATAAAGATACATTAATGATGAGCGAGCTGCTGTTAGGACACAGATTCTAGCAAAGTTGTGGTAATAATAGCCGTGATGATAACTTTTATGATGCTAAACTGATACCAGTATTAAAAAGAATGAGTGATGACAGTTATGTGAGATATGTGACGCTTGTCATTAGGAGAATGTGTTTTCCTCCTTGAAAGGCTTCTCTTCAGTGGTTGATGCTAGGTTGAGTGCTGCTTGGTATGTGTCTATCTACCTGTTGAACTCACTGAAATCAGTGCCAACCAGTAGGGCCTATTTCCTGTTCTTTGTTGTTGGGGTATTGCAACTTGAAGTCCATTGGGCATAGCTGTGTCCTTATCATGGATATACTGCATTAGAATTGCCAAAATAGCAAAGGAAAAAAATATTGGTGAAACCTGCATTCTTCCCATTTTAGATTGTATCAAACAATCTCGACATCAGATAACAATTTAGGTTTTGTTTTTGTTTTAAATTAAACTACTTGTAATTATGATTTAAGAATAATCTTTGAAGGGCATATATACTGAGTGTCTTCAAGCAAAACCACTTAAAGATGGTTTGTTATTTCATTGCTGCCTCTGTTGAATTGATGTCTAGTAAGATAGTGCAACAGCTTTTTAAGAAAGGAGTGAGGATTATGTAATGATGTACATTCTTGCAGACTTTTTTATTGCACAGAATCACCATGGGAAGGTTTTTATCATTTGTACTAAAGCAATGAAAACCAGTACTAGTACTGGTCATTAATATTCTTAATGTATACTTCCTTTAATCAAGATGATGTCATCAGGAGTGGTCAGTGGGCTATCATGGTCAAAGACAACAGGACTTGTGGTCTGGCACTTAGCCCAGTTTTTGCTTCCTTCTGCAGCGGTTGGGGGTCAGATTACCGGTATTAATTAGCGCGTGTTTGTACCTGTCACCACCTGGGTTAGCCAGCCAGTGGATACCCTGCTCCCTTTGATAGGAAGTGGACATTCATAGATATGCATTGTAGACCTGTAAAGGCCTTCGTGATATAGCCCTGTCCCTCTGTGGCTATGTTGTTTGTTTATTTTCATGTTTATTCAATCTTATTGTAAAATTTGAGGTTGGACATATTACAAGAGACCATGAACTTGGTTAACTTCATATCTAATTCAATGCCATTCACACTATGAACCAATCTGTACCCCTATATAAGTGTGGATGCCTTTCGAATGCACTCCTACTAGATAATCTTTGGCCCATACATGTACAGGGACCAAGGGCTCTCCGATTAGCATGCATGCGTCCATGGTAAGCTTTGTTGGTATTTTGTTTGTTTGTTTGTTTGTTTTTATACTGTTTTAGTTTTTTTAGTTTTTTTTTTTGAATGATAAACATTTGGAGGCATTTTGTGTATATGTACCTATACACTCTCACATTCCCGAGTCTTATAAAATATATCAAGAGTATAATATTCATCGTAGATTATGTCTTATTTTGTAAAGAAACAATTCAGCTATGAGGTCGTAGTAGATAAGATATATTCCAGAAGGCTTCAAGACTATTATTGTGCTCTCACCAATATTGGTTTGTTTCCAATGTGTTTCTATGAGACAGCTTGATCTATTCAGCTACTGCCTGGCCAAAAACTGTTGCCTGTCCTCGAATTATAGACAGACGTGTGTGGTTCCTGTCAAACACACACCTACAAGAGCACATATATGGCCTTATACATTCAACATACACAAATATAGACAAACAAGCATACATGTTTAAAACGACTGTGTTCTGTAAGATATTCCGAAAGGAATGCTGTCATTTGCAATCATTGAAATCACAACATCTGAATTTTGCATGAGCTGTGGCTACTATTCAGTGTCATGTGAGATGGTTTGTGGATAGGTTAAAGTTTTCTAAGTGTCACTTTTCTTGAAAGTTTGGTTCAGATAAAAATCAGCACTCGGGTGTAGCTGAGAACATTGCTCTAACATAAGAATGTCCTTGTGCTTTTCCACTGTGGTGGATACACCCCTTATTTTTGAGAGAGCATGTGCAAGGTTTGTGGGAAATGTCACATAAGATTGCGTCACCGTCATCCAACGGTCCCCGCTGTTCATGCACCTTCTAAAAATGGATCCCCTAATTCTACACCATTTCCCAATATATCCCCGCGCCCGTGCGTCAGTCAGAAAACGTCACCAATTGCCTCAGTTTGCCACCATCCCTGAAAGGTGCAATGTTGGAATGATCAGGTTGAACCATATATTAGGTGGTAGCTAAGAGCATTGATTTTTTTTTTTTTTTTTTTTTTTACCGGTCCTAATTACCACCCGGTAGGAGTTATGGGATAGGCACAGACCAACCTATGGAGGAAGTAGATTGAACCAAAACTATGTGAGCAAAAATTCTCTCCAGGTAGTATAGCTGCAGTCGCATCACAATTGGATGTTTGCCAACTGTGTAGATGCCATATAGAAGGGATTAATTGCATTCTATTGTATGTCAATCTATAACCAACTGCATGGGTAAAGGTTTCCTCCCTTTATTGTCCTGCATCGATTTCTATGCCCTTTGCAATGTTTCTCTTGAATATCTACTCTTTTAATTTAGAGTAGGCCCTATCCGTATTCTCCACCCACGTCACAGTTGCTGTAGCATTTTGATATAGTGTGTCATCTGTTTTGTTTCCCTCCCCCCCCCCCCTGGACTCTTGTGTCTTTGTCGCATCACACGACATTAATGTCTCCACTCACATATGGGATCAGTTTACAATAGATTTGGCTTAAAGTTTGGCTTGGAGAGGCTTTACCCCCCTCCATTTTTAAATACCCCTACCTTACCCTGAATACTATCCTCATAATATGATGCAACATCATCATGTAAGAGTTCTGAGACAAATAAATGGGTTTGCTGAAGTTTCCAATGTCCTCTCACATCACAATCTTCAAATTAGGGTCATAGATGGTTGCATCGCTTAATTTTTATCTCAGAACTCTTCTTTTTTTCTTGAGGTGACTAGCAAAGGATGCTCCTTTGGAGTTGGACATACCTCAAGGTTTGTTCCCACTGCCCAGAGTTGAAGCTCTTGGCTTATTTGAAGCTGTAATACGAAACACTGACATAATCTTTTCCCCCAGATACCAAAAGCCAAGTTACTTGGGTTTTAAGTCAGTTAAAACTGGAATGGCTCTTGTGGTATTGGAAGACCTAAAGTTCTCATGTTGATGATCTTTCCGAGGAAGAATGAATACTGTAAAAGTGGAAATGTTTGCGATGTTGAAATTTTCGCGCATTTCGAGCAACCAGAAGCTATCACGAAAATAAAAGCATGTGAATATTCAGAAGGACTTTTGATGTTAAATTTGTGATGTGGTATTCTCATATCCCTGGTGCCCTACGACAAGACAAACTTTTTCAAGCTTTTGGTTTGGCTCTTCAAAGAGTGACACACCATTACTTTAACATCTATTCTTTGTATTTCTTCTCTCATTTTTTGTGGGTTGTTCGTCATCATCCTGGGTGGAGGATATAAGAGGCTCATATAGCTCTCTGTATGGTGTCCCCTGCATGAACTTGACTGCTCATTCTCATTCTGGATAGGTTCTCCCCCTCCACCCCCTCCCCCCCCCCCCCCAACTCTCCAATCTGCTGAAAATAATAGCATTTTTGCCTGGATTTGGAAGTCATCGTGACTCGGCGCACCGGGAACCATACAAAATTTTATGTGTACGCATTTTTTTTCCCGTCTGTCCAGGCACAGGTATCTCGTGAGTCCAGGTCACAAGCATTGCGTCAGAGCATGGACCCTAGGGTCCATGGTCAGAGTAACAGCCCATGGGTCCTTCGGGAAAGTGATGATAAGTGACATACAGCCAAAGAAGACTTCAAATAAAGAAGAAAAAAAATCCTCTTTTTGCACAAAAGAGATGTGCTGTTCCCACATGATTTCTCTAAAGTACATGTTTCAAGATCTTCCATGTTGAAGCAGCCCAAATATAAATGTCAAGGAAATGAGGGAGAAAATAGAAAACTATTCTTCCATTACCAAGCAGAAAGGGGTTTTATGATTTTTGCATATGACCCCGTGAAATTTACCCTGGCCCTTTATCAGCTTGATTTTTTTTTTTTTTTTTTTTTTTTTTTACAATGTCAATTGCTTCTCATGAGAAGGAAGGAGTGAATTCTAATAAATTGATTTTGTGTACGTAGATGAAAATTGCACAGTAGGGTGATGCAGGGCTGATATGAACTGGGTAAACATGCACTGACTCACATTTTACATATCACTCCCTGCAGACACATACACACACACACACACACACACACACACACATACACACAAGTGTGCAAGGATTGTCGTGTCAAGGCGGTTCAGTGACTTTCTAGAGGGGCGGCCATGGGGAGCTTGCTGCTAAAAGGTTATTAATTGTTGTTTGTCTGACTGAAAAAAAAGTAGGGCCTACTTACAAGTTAGGTCCTACATGTGACAGACTCAATACTCCTATAATTCATAAGGCTGTATATTGTATACAGACCAAGGGGACTTTATCTATCTCCTTGACCTCTATAAAATCTAGGTCTGCCAAAGAGAAATGACCATGTTGAACTACCTAATGGTCATTTAAAGGTGGCTGCTTAGTCAGTACATTTGCATTTAATACAAAGCTGCTCTCTGGAAGTTTAATACTTTACTTGATCCGTCCAGATTTTTATAAAGGATATGACATTTTGTATGAAGTCCATTAATGTCACATAAAATGAAGAAATTTTACTTCTAATTACAGAAGAAGTATTACTTATGAATACATAACTATCACCAGACTACTGTCCTCTCCCAATTATCATGGCTGTTTAGTACTTCAAGAAAAGGAAGATCAAAAGAAACCTTTCCTTTGTACAACAATGAGTTGATATTTTTTGCCTTTTATGCAATAAATTCCTGTACAAAGAGTTGGTCTGCTTGACAAAATGCGGCCTGATATCTAACACGTCTTGTGGTATCCTCTCCATTAGCCCAGGCGAAGCTTGGACCAAGAAACGGGTATCATTTCAAATCCTGTCTTCCCTGATTACGTGTCCTATAATCCCAATGCTGTTTCTTTTTTTTCTTTTTTTTTTTTCATGCTTATCGATTCTACCACAACTGACCCAGTTCACTCCTTTTCGAGGAATTAGGGGCAGTAGGCATCAGGTATCCCACAGTTCCCATGGAGATACTGGGTCCTTAGATTTGTGCCTTTCTGTATTGTGACTTTCTGGGATCTTTGACCATACGTGAGAAGTACTCGCATACCCCCCCCCCCCCCCCCAAAAAAAAAAAAAAAAAAAAAAGATGAATGTTTGCTTTGTGGTATACCATATCCTGAGTTCTTGGTAACAATGACATCAGATAGGAGTCTGATGAGGAAGTACTGTCCAAGGCAAAATATGTAGTAATGGCATTGCAGTGATGTTAATAGCAAACCCCACCAATATGGTACTTTATCTGTGATTGCAGCATTGTAGTACACTTTTAGTACATGAATATCTTGTGTGTATTGGTGTTTATATGTGTGTGTGTGTGTGTGTGTATGTATGACATTTTAGTAGACAAAGGAAAGCAGTTTATTAGTAGGTGCTCAGAAGTAGTGTTCATTGATTTTGCCTGTTCAGCTATCTATCCTATCTAATGCATAAGAAGCAACTCTGACTTACACTGTATAATCTCTATCTCCAATTGATTAATGTAGTTATTTTCTTGTTTGATTTTTTTTTTTTTTTTGAGATTTAGGGAAGTCTGAACTCTAGTTGACTCTTTGCCACTCTCTTAGATATAATGTTATGGCCCAGCTCCCTCCTGACTTCGTAGGAGGAGAAAGAAAAAAAAATCCTTATTATGTTTGTCTACTACCTTTTATAGAGGAGACTGGTATGCAGTGGAATAAGTCCCCTCCAGCTTGAGAGAGTCAACAATACAAATGCATTCCATCATTTTTTATTCTCCCTTCCCTCATTTATATTTGTGGGATATGGCCGCTCTTTATCATTATCAACAAGTCGTTGGAGCAATGATAAACCGGACCGGGAGTGAATAAGATGTGTGCATAGAAGCAAGAAAAGCAGGAACTTATATATATTTTTTTTCTCCTGACACACGTGAAAAGGTATTCAGGAATGGTAGGACGGTTTTACACACCACGTCTGCATTGAGCACGCTATTTAAAAAAGCTGTTTTGTACCAGGAGTTCGGGGAGAGATGGCCCGACCACAAAAGGAACCGTGAATGGCCAGAGGTTATGGCCTGCAAACTATTTTTCCATGGACCCCTGACTGCAGGAGCCATTGTGAATAGTCGGGTCCCGAGCCTCGCCGAGTTAGATATGTACAGTGACTCATACGTGGAGTGAAGAGTGGGAAGAGGATGGGCATATTTTCAAGCCTAGCCCCTAATTCCGTCTGACACCATGCACGGAGCCAGGTAGCTCACACCAAAAGATATATAATGTATATTTAACATATATTTTGGTTTGTGATGCTATTCCTGTGTATGCAAAGGTGTGTAGACACTTGGGCTATCACTCTTCACACGTCCACCTGTGGTCGAGGGAGACTGTTTCAGAGCCGGTGTCAGTTTTGAATACCATATTTTGTGGCCTACTCGGAACTGGCATGTTTCTCATCATGTTTGGTCTGGTAGATGCATGTACTGAGTGGTAAGTAGACCTATCCATTTCATGTCATTTGGAGTGTGAAGTGCTCCATTGCCATTGTCATTTACACACACACACACACATACATACATACACACACACATACACACACTGTTGTAAAGGGTTTGGTAGAATTGGCGATGATGCTAATAGGGCCACCCTCTGTTTCTTGTCCTGACAAAGTTCTCAAAATAATATCAATCATGAAAAAACAGTTGGTGTTCTCACTATCCACAATATAGGCCCTACACACATTTTTTTTTTTTTTTTTTTTTGGGGGGGGGGGGTGGGGGTTTAAGAGTGATGGAGTCAAAATGAATGTCATATCTAGAAGTGCTGTGTGATATCTGCCATTCCATGATAACATTAGTGGAATGTTGTTACCTGCATTGGTAGAGTGTTTAATTCTGTTATAAAATTTGAAGGGTTATTGGAGTAAAAATGACACAAGAAAATTAAAGAAAAAATAAAAAGATACAAAACAAACATCACTGTTATCGCTGTTGAGATTATTTTGCATTGCAGAGGTTTGATCTACTCACAAGGCATGTTGACATTCACATACGGTGCATAATGTGGTGGATTGGGGAAATGCTTCAACTTTGATTCCCAGTGGAAAACATAGCCAGGCTTTCAGTCTCTACTGTGTATTGAGCATGGAATATGTTTACAGAGGAACAAGTCTGGTTTTGCTGTTATGTTCAGAGTAGTAGGGGTCCTGGCCAAATGCTTACGACATCTTTGCGGTACCTGCGTCTGCGATTATTAACCGTCTCGTGAAAATTTTACCATGTGTACGATTTCCATAATGCTCTTTGTCAACCAGAATGTGGAATACAACAAGGAGAAGGCTGGGATTGGGATGGGGGAAACATTAAACATGCAGGAGACCTTCCCCATCATTCATGAGCCGCAGCCGAAGGCGCTAGACCTTCTACGATCCCTTTGTGACGAGCTTACCGATCGAGACAGCACTTTGGTTCTCAGCCAAGGCAGAGGTCCCCTTACCGGTGACTACGAGGGAGGCCTAATGTGGCGGATCATTTAAAAATCAGGAAAAAGGACAAAAACGAGTAAAAGGGGAAGCTGTCCCATTTCTTTTTCCTCTCATTTTTCTGCTTCCCAGACTCTGAGAATACTTGAAGAACTCTTGCAAAATGTTTGTTTGGTGCATATGTGAGCATATATGTGTGTGTATGTGTGTGTTTGGATGTGATATAATCCAAAAAGCAGTTGTACATGCAGTAGAGTGCCATTTGGTTTGCAGACAATGGCAAAATCTAGAACTCTGGGCCAAAATGCGTATTAGTAATAATGGTTGAGAATAGATTGCGTGGTGAGAATGCAGAGGCCCGGGAATGAATCACCTCCTTCGATGTCCTTATGGGAACTATGGGAACGTTTCTTGGTTCCCGTTGAACTGGCCTCTCTTACTGGATTGTGGGAAATAGATTCATTCTGTATGTCCTGCCAGCCTGGTTCAACATCGCTTTCCACCCCACCCCCTCCCTCCAAAATAAAACTGCCTTTACAGCTACTTGATTTGCACATTTTTAGGGATTTATTCTGTTAACATTTTTTTCTCGTAACTCATCTGATTGTAAGATATGAAGTTTTGTTCCCGTGAAAGCCACACTCCTTTCCAGAGTGGAATTATGCTGTCCCTATGTTTCAGCAGACTTCTTTATTACATCCAACCATATCATCCACAGCTTCTGCATTTCAAATTTTAGATTTCAAGTTCAGGCGTCTATTTCTCATAACATTGACAGTGGGAGGCAAAGGTGAGAGTGGCAAATGAAGACACTCCACTAGCCATACAGGAACAAGTTTCAGTCATTATATATCTCCCTCTCCCCCCTGACCCCCCCCCCCCCCCCTCTCTATTTGTCTGTTTGTCTCTACCTCTCCTTTGTCTGTTGCTTTCTTCCTTTTTCTTTCTGTCTCTGTCCATCTCTCCCTCCCTCCCAATCTTTCTCCTTCCCCTTCTCTCTTTTTTTTTATCTCTCTATATTTCTCCTCTCTCTTCTATCTCTTTCTATCTTTCATCTCTATCTCTCTCTTCCTATGTTTTAATATTTCTCTCTCTTCCTATGTTTTTATATTTCTCTCTCTCTCTTCTATTTCTCTCTCTCTCTTCTATCTCTTTCTATCTTTTACCTCTATCTCTCTCTTCCTATGTTTTTATATTTCTCTCTCTCTTCTATCTCTTTCTATCTTTTATCTCTATCTCTCTCTTCCTATGTTTTTATATTCTCTCTCTCTCTCTCTCTCTCTCTCTCTCTCTCTCTCTGGTTGATATAACTGATTCCAAATGCACTTTGCAGTTTAGGAAGTGATGATAAGATAGCCAGACAGCACAAAGATTATGTCTGTGGAAAGCTGGCATAATCTTCCACAGAAAAAACATGGGAAATGCTGCTAAAGTGCGGAGCAATTTCTGGCAGTAATTTCTTCCTCGAGTGCAGGCCGCTTTTCCCTCGGTTTTGTCACATGTGATAGTGATCGTGACACTGTATTTACTGTCAAAGATGACAGGGCGTCTGATTACCGACCAGACTTCCTGCTACTAGCTGAGCCTTGTGACTGATCTTGTAGGAGTGGTGGTAATTTAGGGGTCAGAGCTTTGCAACTGTTCTGTGTCAGCTTAGCATCAGAAGCTCATATAAGGCATCATGCTTGTACCTGATAACGTTATCTCTCAGAGAAGAGCTGGAGGAGTTTTCAAACTTTGCACTTCCTTAGCTGCTGCTGCTTCTTACCTTTCTGCTTCTTCTTCTTCCCCATATTCTTTTTTGTCGTCTCCTTTTGTCTTCTTTTATCTTCATCTGCTTCTTTTTCAATCGTCTCTTTTTTCTCCTTCCTTCCTCCTCCTCCTCTTCCTTGCTCTCTACAATCTCCCTGTATTCCTCGTGATGATCAATAATGATGATGCATACCATTAAGTGTAGGTGTTATATTTACCATCCTTAACACTATTATGTAAGGTGAAAGTAGTCTTACAAAGTATGTTGTGATGATGGCCAATGTGCCATGCAAGAGACATTTTGGTTTGTGTTGGTAGAATCAGAGATTACCTGAGAGGCGAAATTTTATGATATTATCATAATGTGTGACGGAGGAGGCCGCTTGTGCTTTCGGATGGAAATGGTCAGTCTCAATCTCAAGGTCAGAATGGCGGTCGAAAAATAGCTGGGAGTGTTTGTGCACATCAGCGCTTTTGAGCCGACTGTGTGCACGTACTGCGTTATTGATCTGATGATCGCTGGCGTGTGGGTGCATCATTCAATTTCCACCCAGAGGGGTAGGGATGCTTTCCTGATATCATGTATGGAGTGATTTTTACGCTATCTTATCCTGGGATGCCCCTTGCCCTCTTCATATTTGCCGTGGGTTTGCTTTTTCTTTTAGCAATGAAAGAGAGGATTGAATTTGCTTCTTTTGTGACATATTGTAACTGAGAAAACTATTGTTTGACTTCATGTCATTTTAAGATTATTGGAATATTTATTTGATAGAGCACCAATGCAATGTAGACTTTTAATTCTAATGTGTAAGAGGACAATAGTCAATCTTTTAACACATGCCTTCTGTTTCTGCATTTAAAAGATTTTTGTGTGTGTTTGTGTGTGTGTGCTTATGTACACATGAGCTTTTGATTTTGATGGTATGTTCCTTCGTTGCATATCAAAGTCATCTTGAATGGCTGGTTCGTTTACATTGTCAGATATTTTGGATTTCAGGCCCCATTTTATCTAAAGATATAATCGATTATTAGTATAAATTTCTTTGCCACACAGGCTGCCATCCTACCATAGAAAACAACTTCATAAAACCGGAGAAAGGTGGGTTAAAATTCATTCTTAATTTTTTCCACTGTCAGTGTTGATGAATTAATTTTGGGGACAAAATACAAGGCAGTTCTGTACAGTTTATGGAGTTCTGTGTGTCTCACATTTGGGAAGTACAGCTCCCTTTCCCTTTAATGTGGTATTTGTTTTGTCATACCTAAATAGCACTGCCATCAACTTGACACCTTCCAACTTTAGCCTCTTCGTGATTTGTCGAGTTAATTTTGCTTGGCTCATAAATTTTTGGTTAACCAACTATCCTCGGCTGCACTTCAGTTATTAAAAACCCCCACCACCATATTCATGGAGAGTCGTACCTATGATGAAAAAAGCGCAACGCTTTCACGCAAGCATTGAACTCTAGTTCCATTTTTAAACTCAAGTACCATTGACATGATTAACACCTGGGACATGATGAAAAAACAAGAGACTTCCATTTCATCCAGGAGCATCATCAGATGGGAGGGAGGATGGGGGGGGGGGGAGGTGGAGGAATGGTGGTGAAATGGGGTAATGGTGGTAGACTGGGGTAACCTGAAGATAGTCTCTCCTGTGAGGAAGTAGTTAATGACCACGTGGATGTGCCTGTCTGCCAACATTGACACATTTTCGCAAACAACTCTGTCTGCGAATGGGATCAGCAGCCCTGACCCAGTGTCACGCAACCCCAGTGTTTTGCTGTTGTGCTCATCATTTGAGATGGGGTAGAATTCAACCTATGTCTTGACCCTTATTCCATGACTTATTCATCCACTAGTTCCAGCCAAACAGTGATATCTTGCTCAACCACTGGGGGATGAGACTAATTGTTTCATTAGACCAGGATAATTTGAACATCATGTTCTCCTAACTCTTACCTTTTGCCAGTTTTATGTCATTGTCCTGGGAGATGGGAGTACGGTAGCTGTCAGCCAGACTTGTCATAGACTGTCCCAGACTGTCGGTGGTCACAACAAGCCCCAAATTTGATTGGAAACCATTCATATCCCGAGTTCTAATGAGAGGGAATTGCTTCTCATAAAGTCATTTCAGGTCATTAGCCACAATGTGCATTTGCCATTGCCTCTTCGTCCCTTTGAAATTTGGCATTGTGGCATGTGTGGGTGCGCTTTGTATGTATATGTATATGTGTGTGTGTGTGTATGTGTGTGTGTGTATGTGTGTGTTTGTGTGTGCATATTGGTAAATGTTTTGACTATTAAGAAGGAAATTCATTATTCTTATCATAGGAAGGATAGGTTCCCAGGAGAACTGGCGAATGTAAAATAATACATTTTCTGCAAATGAGAGAAGAGAAACAGGTTTGCCACAGTTCTTGCCTTAATTTACAGAAAATAATTCCAGTGATGACACCCCTACACCACACAGGTATAGTAGTAAAGAAAGACAATGAAAAAGAGAGTAATTTAAAGGGATTGTACAGTCATGGTTGAGACCTAATTTCAGGTTTCTAACATTTTTTGGTGAGATAATGAGAAACCTCTTATACAATGTGAAAGAGCATGTAATTCTATGAGGAATTCAACGTTTATTTGATGAAAATTGGTTTTGAAATGGCTGAGATATCAAAAAAGAGTGATTCTAATAAAGTGTGGGACCCACACTTTATTATGATTGCTTTGTTTTACTTTGTTTTTTATGTTTCAGTCATTCCAAACCCGAGTTTCGTCAAATAAACTTTAAATTCCTCTTAAAATGGTATGTTCTGTACTATATCATAAGTTGTTTCTTGGTATCTCACAAAAAGTTAAATACTCAATTCTCATCTCCACCAAAACTGTACCATCCCTTTAACTTATTATTCCCAGTACAGTAACTTGGTATTACGCTGATATGATAATGCTTAGAATTTAGTGGCCTACTTGTAGATGAGGAAGAGCTGTAAAGCTTCTAATCCTATAAGGATGTTCAAAAATATAGATTACAGTGGATTGTTGTTTGCCAAAAAATTGTGGAAGTGAATAATTCTTCTGCGTCTGTCAGCAGGGGAGCAGACGGCTGGTATTATCACGTCAATTTGAGCCTGTCTGAGCTGCCCTAGGAGGTGAGCTCGCTATCCCACTATCCCAGGATGGGGCGGGCTCTCGGCAGAGATTACCTGTGGGTCAACAAGAGGTGGCTCCCTTCTAAATTTAGCCCTCTGAGCAGATAAAATTGGAGCGAGTAATTCCAAGGAAGTCAGCTGATTGGGTTATAATTAGGTTGAACCATCCTGGAGGTGCATGTGCAAGTTGCTGTCACATTTTTTTTGTCTTCTTTTCTTGACTATAATGCATATATTTTGCTCTCATTTTAGTGGAATATCCTGGAACAACACTTTGCTGCTGTCTGTCAAGCACTCAGGAACAATAGCGTGCCTTTATACTTTTCAGGGTGTCAATCTCCGCCAGAAGTGCACTGTACCGAGCCTCGAGATGAAATTGAAATAGGAGTAGTTCATAAATGAAAGACATTCTCATCCAGATAGTGCTCAGACACTAGGCTTAGCGAGGACATACAATACTGTCTCACTAGAATGCTACCCCATGAAGGGACCAAGAGTGCCAACCAAGTTTTAAATCTGTAATAAAATCACATATATGAGGTCCATGTGCATGTAGGGATTGAAACTGTTCCTGCCCATGTTCATTTGTTACACAGGCAGGCATTCCGTGTATATAAAAAGGCTCACAGCTTGATCAGAACATGTGTTATTATTGCCACAGTGTGACCAGATTGGGGGAGAAACGAGCGAGTTCAGATACAAACAAAAGTACAAGCCAGGTTCAAATCTCCCTCTGCCCAGAAGTATAGCTGTCAAGTGGTGGACACAAATCTACTGAAGTGTACATTGTATCTGCCTATCTACTGCATTCTCTTTATTCCTTTGGTTACTGCTTGCTGACATTTTATGAGGATATTACCCATCCAGGGTCTTCTATAATTACTAATGTGAAATACCATCACATTTCATTGTATCAAAAGATAAAAGTTCATGTGATGGTATTAATGCAGTGGCAAAGGGCATTTTATTGCCCAAGCACTAATTTTCTATCCATTTTTTGTAATCAACATGATATATTTTGTGGTATATCTCTCTACTTCTATTTCCAGTCTCTGTATTTCTCTATCTGTCCCCCTCCCCTCTCTTTTATACACACATGCCTGCATGGATGCATATCTCTTGCATCACACACATTTCTCTCTCATTAGCCAAATATTCTGCATTGTAGGCATACCATGCAGATAGTTCATCAGAAGAGTAAATATTTACTGAGATACGGCCATGTAAACAAACACGGTCAGCAGGTATCCATATCCAGAGTGGCCAAGGCAATTGATTGTGATGTCATTGAGACTGTGTAGAAAAAAAAAAAAAAAAAACCTCTGCTAATGATAAAGAGTCATGTCTTCTGTTAGTCCTCATGAATAATTCATGATCCCAAATAGCCACACTATCATTGCTTGATATCCCTGCTCTGTGTCTCAGACATGTGACTTTACAGGACTGTATCTTTTACAGCTGTCAGATGGTGCAGAATAGTGCTGCAGTCTTTTATTTGATTGTCAAGAAATCTAATGCTGTATATCTTATACAGTAAAAGGCGAAGTTGTTGTTGTTGTCGGGGCCTTATGTATTTCCTGTTTTATTCCGG
The DNA here is from genome assembly GCA_033980235.1 of Diadema setosum. Taxonomy (NCBI): domain Eukaryota; kingdom Metazoa; phylum Echinodermata; class Echinoidea; order Diadematoida; family Diadematidae; genus Diadema; species Diadema setosum. Next base: position 24,611,039 of record CM067060.1, read on the forward strand.
CGTTGCTGGTTTGTCTATCTCCTCCCGAGCCGTCGGCTCCTGGCCCCCGAGACCGGTGCCGTCGGCAGCGGGAGGGACTCCTACGTGCCTTGGACCGGGTTTCGTCCGCGCTCCGCCTCCGTGTCGACGTCGAGGACGACAAAGACAAATTAATTAGATAGATGCATAATGCATTTTTGTGCGTGACGTCAGAGCCGAGCGTTTTAATATTCACCGATCCTGCGCTGGACTCCTGCCTTTCTCGATCGTCCATCTTTTAGCTTGCAGAGACAGTGGGGATACTGAAGTCAAAAAGATGATGGCGTGCAGCGAAATCTCTGTCATGTTCCGGCGGACACGCACGCACGCACACAATGTACTCTCGGGTACGGTATGCCAGTGTGTGGCCTGCGCCACTGTGTATGTATTGACGATGGTTACACGAAACACTATAATCTGCTTTCGCATGATATGGACTCTCACACGGCGCGGTCATACAAGGGCATTCATTTACGTACAGCGACGTTCGCCATTCGCTTGCCCAAATGAAAACAACGAATGCTGTTATTTTATTGCATTTTGCACAACTGCAGGATACTATGCTGCTCAGGTACGTCATTTAGTTTACTCTCAAGTCGGGTATCATTGCACTCAGACTGTTCAGGACGGCTAAATATCCACTTAAATTTTGTCCTTGCCGATCGTACCCTTCCATATCAGAGTACATTGTGTACACGCACCGCTTTTCATTCGTTTACTGCATGGCTGCTGTAAACATGAATATTCATGAGACGAGCGGACGCGGGGGAAACCCTCGCTTTGCTGACCGCCAATTTTTGAAGTTACAAGTGGACATCAAATGTGCGGTTCTATGGTGCATGAAACCAAGTTTTGGTGATAAAAATAAAAAAGAGGGAGCAAATGACAACAAAAATATTCTTCTTTCTCCCATAACGTGGGAAAAGAAATATGAAAGAAAAAATACGAGGCCCTGAGACCCATGGATTCCCACAGGAGCCTACTTATTAAACCTACTGACTATGATCTCCCCCTCCCCAAATATAACAATGATGATTATAATGATGATATAATAATAATAAGAAGAAGAAAAATAGTGATAGTTATAATACTAATAATAACAATAATGATGATAATAATGATGATAATGTAAAGTCTGAAGCAGAAGAAGAAGGGCATTAATGATTATGAAAATAATGATAATAAAAATGTACAGTTTGAAGCAGATAAACGGGTGGTTCTATGATCCATCAAACCAAGGTTTGGTGATAAAAACAAAAAGACGAGAGCAAACGAAGACGAAAAAATTTTATTTCTCTCAGCACAATAGTAACAAAAACACTAGGGGTCTATACATGAAGTAGTCCTACTCAGCACAAGATTACGTATGTTAGTGCAGTGAAGCAGTTTTGGATAGTTTGCGCAGGACTGTCTTCAGAAATGCTTTTTATCAAGAGCAGAAAAATGGGGGAAACAGATTTTTACAATTCTTAACAAATTAACATTTCCGCCTCCCTTGGTTGATCATCCCTATATTATGACTCTACTCTCTCCTCTCCCCTAAATAATAATGATAATGTTGGTGATAATAGTAATGATAATAACAATAACAATAATACACTGAAATAATGATAATAATACAAATAGGCCAATGCAAATGAATGGGGAGGGGGTGCTATGATCCATAACTTAAGAGTGGGCGGAAGACACACAAACAGGTACTGGATTGTTTAGATGTTTGAAATGAAATAGCAATGATAATGAAGCTATTTGAAACGTCTATCAGTCGAAGAGAAACCTTGACATGACGGAAAAAAAGATATTAACTATCCTTGACCGATAAACTTTTTTCCTTAATTCCCTTGATTCATCCCCATGTCAATGAATAATATAAAATAATAAAACCGAATGACTATGATCTCCCCTCCCACAAAATAACAATAACAATAATAATAATAATAATGATAGTGCTATTTATTATGATAATAAAAACAATGAACAGTATCAATGAGATAAACGGGTGGTTCTAGATCCATCAAACCAAGTTTTGATTATGAAAACAGAAATGAGGGAGCAAATGAAGACGAAAATATTCTTTGTGTATTTCTTCTCTCATAACGTGGTTGAAGAAATATCAAAGCAAAAATACGAAGCCCTGAGACCCGTGGATTCCCACGGGTGCCTAATACTAAAACCTAATGACTATGATCCCCCTCCCCAAATAACAATAATAATTATAATAGCAATATAACAATAGGGGCCTAATGAGAATGGTCATGATAATAATGATGATGTATGGTCTGAAGCAGATAAACGGATGGTTCTATGATCTATCAAACCAAGTTTTGGTGATTAAAAACAAAAAGGAGGGAGCAATTGAAGACGATCAAAAATATTATATTTTTCTCTCATAACGTGGGAAAAGAAATAGGAATGGAAAAAAAATGCTAGGCCTTGAGACCAGCCGTGGATTCCCTTGGGTGCCTGCATGGATGCAAGAGCAGGGGTTTATCAAAGTCATAGTGTCAATAGTACCTCCCCATTCCGACGGGAAGAATCTGTGGGCAGAACTTCCGGAGAATCTCATAAGCGTTTTTGGTAATTTTTCCCTCAATGTTTGTTTTCGTGTTTTTTTTTGTTTTTTGTTTGTTTGGTTTTTTTTTTTTTTTTTTGGTTGTTCTGCGGGGGTGGAAATGTGTGTGTGTGTGTTGGGGGGTGGTGGTCATGGGTAGAAGAGATCGAGCACAAGTAACGAAAGAATGAGAAAAAATCTTTTTATTTCATCAAAAAAAAAATGTGCAAAATTGTGTCTATCAGAAAAAAAAAAAATAAAACCCCTCAGACCCGTGGATTTCCACGGGTGCTGCTAGTATATATATATATATATATATATATATATATATATATATATATATATATATATATATATATTTGTGTGTGTGATACAAATGTAGAGTTTGTTCTACATAGAACTATCATTTAAAGCCTACATTTCATTTCTGCTGTGAGCCAGATAATGCTTTAATTCCAAATCACTATCTGTGCATAAGTCGTAGGGAAGGCTGTATTTTTTTTTTTTTTTTTTTACTACATGAAAGCTTGACCTGTTTGAGAGAATGTGACCCAGTAATAACGAGAAAACAAACAAACACACCAGAATCAATCAGTGGTGTTTGAAAACATGAGACTGCTAGAAAGGATTCAAGTTAGCCTGAGAGGATCAGCTCAAGGCATCTGGTCCAGCTAATGATCATATCTTTTTAAGATTGCAATGAATCATATCATGTTTGACATTGACAACACCGTCTACATAGAGTAAATTTTATTTTAGGAGAATCCTTCAAAGGTCCTTGTGCCAGCATTGTGCCAGCACAATCTGCCAGTGCTTGAATATGTGTGGAGTTATTTTCTCAGTCAAGTCACATTCTTTCTAGGAGATTCCCTCATCAAATGGTTTTAAAATATCTTTTAGTATGTTACTATAAATATAGGCCCTTATATGGGCTGTCATATGGGTTTTGTACTGAAACAAAATTCCCAGAGTTACACAAATGGAGTTGTAGTTGTTTCCCACCGGTATGACTTTCCTGTTGATTTTGCATGCTACGTCACATCGGTCCACAATGAACACCCATTTCCCTTTCATGATGACGTTAGACGTGCATTCAGTGGTCCAGCCCAGAATCGGTGAACTGTGACGTACATGTGTGTTGATGTGTAAACATTGCTCTAAGTGTAAATACTCATGAATACCTGAACGTGACCTGTACACTGTGCAACGAGATGCTATGTTTGCATGCCATCATATGTATATCACATTTGTGTATATGTGTATGCGTGTGGACAACATTATCTGCTGCGCCATTCTTGAGGAATGGCACTACACTGGCACTCCTACCATCTGTTGAAGTGATGGTAGAATCAGAAACACTCTACCATTAGTGATAACATTTTGATTTACAAGGAATCTGGAGAGATGCTCTTAGGATATTGAAGACACTCTTTTGCAAAGTTATTTACGTAATATGTATATAAAGTGGCAAACATACAAACACTGCTTGGAGTTGGTCTTATGGCCTGCAAGAGAAAAACTTGAAAGCTTCGTTTCTGACCAGGGGCTGATGAATCGGTGATTAATTACCATTAACCCCACCGAGTGGGATGCCTTGTTTGTCTTCTTGACGAACATAGAGAGGGGGGCAAGTACCTAATGTGCGTCAGACGATGCAGCCATGGTGGCTGTTCCCTTGGTAACCACTGTATTTGAGCTCTGTGTTAGTGAGGGGGGGGGGGGTTGAAATGAGAACGAAGATTGGGGAGTTTTGTGCTTCTCTTCAGGGGAGAGGATATTGAAGGGATGTGATACATGAGCTCGCTCACAGCTTCATGACAAGGCTGAGATTGGAGAGCCCGGCCTCCCAGGGTTACATTGGGTAGACCATCCTTCTTGCTGTGGGAATGTGTCCTGAATGTCGCTGTCGGCAATGTAGACAGATTTGTTGTTGCATGCTGGGAACGCAACTCCCGAGATCCATGTATGCATTGTACGATTAACAAAGTAGTAATATTACGTCTAGAAGGATTGTTTGCTCGATTGTATTCTGTGAGTTAAACAGTGTTTGCTATGTTGGTTGGCTTGACACACTGTTGCTAACTGATCATTTTCAGAATGTTGAGGATTTTTGTTATGTAGGAGGCCATGGGCTTGAAAAAAAAAAGTAACCTTTTCCTTGCGTGATGTCAACCGACTTTGAAACTTGTTTTTCCCCTTGTTCTCCAATACAGTGAGTCCCAACCACAACAGCCCTCTAGCTTGCCATCGGGCGGGAAGGATCCCAACGCCAACACACCAAAGACCACTGGTGCAGCAGAGGCTAGTCCAGCCCAGAGGGACACACCCACCACCCCGCAGACCCCTCGCACACCTTCCACACCCAAGAAGCCAGCTATTGCACTGAAGCCAGCCACACCTCAGTCGCTGAAGAGGAATACTACTCCAACGCCAACACCCACGCCAAAGCAAGATTCCTTGACTTCACCCAAGCCAGACGTCTCGGTCCGCGCGAGTCCACGTCCCGTCCCAAAGAAGAAGCCCAAGCCTGTGACACGCACGATCGCCATCCAGACTGACAACTCTCACACCCCATCCGCATCCACCGATTCCCCCCAGCATGGCTCTGCAACCCGGAAACTGTCCACTCAGGCCACTATAACCAGTCCTGAGCAGGCCATCCGGAGACAGTCCAGCACACCTCACACGCGCATCAGCCGCGCCGTCTCAATCGCGGTTGACTCTCCAACGTCTCACCTGTCGGGTACGTCGCAGGACAAACCGTCGAAGATACGCTGGGATCTCTCGCCAAGCCCGCGGAACCGGGTCTCTCTTCGGCGGGAGAAGTCCATCAAGCAGCGGAGGGAGGAGGAGCGTCTCATCAAACAGTCCCGTGTCCTTGCCAATTCCTATGAACTGTCACCTGACCTCCAGCAAAAGCAGGTGAGAAGCGGTCTTTTAATAATGCACATACTTAACCTCATGCTGATAAAGTTTCAAAATGCCGAAATCAATTATAATGGGATACATGAACCTTGTTGCAATAGTTAGAAGGTCCACATTTCTTTCTAGAGAATAAGAAATTATCAAACTCGGACAGTTGTAATGTACCTATCAAAAGTTTTGTTGATGAAGTGCTATTTTCTAAACCTTGTATGCTCTCTTTCTCTGAACTTGCCTTTCTAGTGCTTTACCAAAAAAGAGGGAGGCAAAGCTTTACATGTTGTTTTCTCTTTCTAATCAAGCTGGTTTTTCCAAACTATGCATTGGCTGTTATTCTTACACATCTGAAAGTGTGATCATGTTTTAAGGTCAGAAAAACGTAACCCATGAGAAGTAGTTGTCCCTAAATAGAAAGAGTTCATATTCTTATTAGAAGTAGAATATATCATACGCACCTTGTTATGCAATGTGGGTATCCAGTCTGTGGTTCATAGTTTATGTCAAATTGAGCAGTTTTAGCACTTCCTAAGAGAGTTTTACTTGATTAATTGATGTGCACAGGTAGATAAAGTGGTTGGGGTACAAAGATCCATCTTGTTTTGATTACCAAATTAAATACTTTACCTGTTACAAAGTCTGCCGGAAAGATGTTGTGAACCCGTGGATGAATGGAAAACATCTGAGCATTCGTCAAATATGTACAAAGATGTGCAAAGTCATTCATTAGGACAGAATCAGACTACAAGCAAATTTTTCCTCTGATTTGTCATGGTTAAGATATTTATGTAGGTTTATTTGTGGGGTGACAGTATTTCTGATTATTGAAATCTGCGCTTGTGTTTGCACATGTATGTGTGTATGTTTTTTCTTTCGATTTCTGGATTTGTCTTCACTTCAGATGTCTTTAGTTTTTGCTCACGTTATGTCCAGGTGACTGAGCTCTCTATTTGTATAGCACTTGAGTAAGTTTCTTGGATGTTGAAGCCAAGTTCTTAGAATATGGGTTGCATTCAAAGTTATGACATTCGATATGAAAGAAGCGCAAATGAATTATGAGGTCAGCGGGAATGGGATGAATGACGATACCTGCAAGAAATGGGTGGCTTTCTTTTTAAAATAATCCTTATTCCTGCCTTTGGTAACTCTTTGAAATGTATGTGCATCCTTGAACTGATTATGCAAAGTGTCAAACCGTGTTCAAAGTCCAAGTGTGTCATCACGTCATTGTGTGTTTGGTTGGTGCGTGTGTATGTGTGTGTGTGTGTGTGTAGTGGGCTCTAAAATGCAGTACACAAAGAGTGTGGCTGCTCTATAGAAACTGCACATAACGTAATTGGGGTCCGTGACACGGGCATGCGCCCTACATCGTCCGCTGTCCTTTATTTTGGGAATAGCTGCAATGTTTGTTCACAGTGCGTGGCTTTGAAATACCTAACTCTCCACAGGAAGGAGAAGATCAGTGCGCCAGCATGTGGAACATGTGGGTCATGTGACTATCTCTTTATCTCTGTCTCTGTCTTCCCCTCTGCCGGTTTGTGCGGTGTGTCATGTGTAATTAGGAGGGAGTGTGCGAACACTGATGATGGAAACAGGTGGGCTACAAACAAAAACATTGTGTGGATATCTCACGGCTCTCAGTTGCTCAGTCACATAGGACGTAGTCAGGGTGTGTTGCAAACGGATTACTCTTTCTCTCTCACTCTTTGCAGGTTCACGTTTGTCATTTGGCATATTTTTTTTTTGAGGGGAGAACAGTGTTTTTAATCTCAGACTATCTAGACAAAAGCTGGTATGTACTTTGTTGTTTTTGTTACAAGTATGCAGCACGATTGCGTTTGACTTGCACAGTTGTTCATGTGGGTGTGTCAAGTAGGGTTGCTGATTGACAGGCTTGATGCAAATCTGAAATAACTGATGAGGCGATAGACTGTGGCCATCGTCAGATATTGGCAAGTGACCTTTTGTCATTCTTTTGTCTTCACTTGCAGGTTGAGATGCTAGAGAAGCGCTATGGAGGCCGTGCAAAAGCCCAGAAAGCAGCACAGATAATTCAGCAGGCCTATCGCAAGTATGAATTGCAGAAGGAATTCCAGCGCCTCCGACGCACACGATCTGACTCACGCATCTCAAGCTATCTAAAGAACTACTCGGCCAAGCACAAGGAATTCCACTCCAAGCACGGCAGCCGTGCCAAAGTGATGGTTATAGAGGACGTGGAGACATCATCTCCTGCTATTCGCGACACTCAGGGTGCGATGCGAAAGCTGGAGCACACGCTAGAGGAGGAGCGGCCCGAGGACTTGACAAGTATAAAGAGGGAGTTGGAATCCCAGGCAAAGCAAGTGGTCAACGACAGTAGTATATCGCCGGTGGTGCGCCCGTCCACACCAGTGGAACGACACCGAAACAACAGCAATAATGTCTTCCCCAAGGGGGTAGTGACTCCCAAGGAGAAGGCAATCAGTGGGAATGCGGAGGATGCTAAGGAGCAAGGGAGCGGCAAGAAAGTGGTGGTCACCCTGACAATGACGAGACACAATTCATCCTCCGAACTGCAGGAGACAGGACAGTCTCCCCGCAGTGAGAAGACCATCATCACCCAGAAGGATTTTGTACGGGTGCAGTCTGAGGAGGTGTGGAAGACATCTGGCAAAGGGGGTTCCCTACCGCCTTCCCCCAAATCCCCCATTGGCTCCCCAACTGGCGGGCGGGCCATCACCAAAATCATCACCACTAGTGAGAAGCAAGTGGCAAGGAAAGTGTGCATACCAGACGAGTCGGGCAGCCCCATCCTTGGCAGTAGCCCCTCAGGAGTGCAAAGGAGTACTGTGGGAGGCGTGGCCAGCCCCCCAACAACCCCAAACCCAGTGGTGGTCAAAGCAAGCGAGATGCCTTCCAGCGTGCACTGTGGATTTGTACTGACAGGAACCAAAGATGCAACCCCTGGTAGGGGCAGTGACAGCCCTGTCATGAGCAGGCCAGTGAAAACTGTATCAGTAGGCAATGATGTCATGTCACCTGTAATCGATCGAAAGACTGGAAAGAAAGAGAGCCCTCTAGTCAAAGTGCCGGTGTCAGTGCCAGCAGGCGGAAGGGAGTCCAGAAAGCCAGCAGATCATGTTACAGATAAAAGCCGCATGTCTTCACTGGCAAAACATGTGGAAGCGAGAGCAGAAAGTAGTTCCCGCCATTTTGCAAGGACAGATTCAAACACTGAGCTGCAGGAAGCGGCAGACAGGAAACGTGTCGGTAATAGCCGCACTGATCCGGCACTAGAGACCACTTCACCGAGAGTCAGTCACACAGCGAGTGGTGGTATTAGGCAGGAAGGCAGTGCAGATAAGAAGCGAGAGTCTGTCAGCAGCAGCGGCAGCGCTGGCACGGACAGCCAGAGTGACATCAACATGGAGTACATCCCGGGCGGTCGCCGCCTGGCCAGCATTCAAGCAGACGACAGCTTGTCCACCACATCCACAATCAGTGGGGAGAGTTTTGAGGTGATTAACATAGATCGGGGCAGTGCCTCGGACGTCCCAGCCGTTGTCCTGGCAACACCAGAGGGCTCTCTCATGAAATTTGTCCACTCATCGACGGACTCGGAGGGATCAGACGTGGAGGGGGAGTTCAGGTCTCGCTCCCACTCAGGATCAGGGGGCAAGATTCAGCATGTAGCCTCCACAGCCAAGCGGCAAATGTCCAAAGCCAACAGCACGGGACACATGGACTCCCCAGTCTGGAAGCGAAAGAACCCTGACACGCGGATAGCGACGCGGAATGGGACCCTCATGAACGGGTCAGCGACGCCCGTGAGAATGTCGCGCTCGGACACTGGCGATAGCATGAGCAGTGAGAGTAGCGGGTCTTCAAAGTACACGTTTCCGGACGATTCAAGTATATCGGAAAGCAATGACACTTTACCTGGAGAAATAGAGGAATTATGTGAAAAGAGACCTCTTGTTCCATCATTATCAATACCAATGACGCCGTCCAGGAGAAGGAGATATAGGGTTGGAATAAATCTTTTTAACAAGTAAGTATTATGCCAGTTTACCCTGTACTGTGGTGCATCACAGTATGTGGTATCGATTCCTTTAATATATTTTTGTCATATGACAAAAACAAATCAGAAAAGAAGATATTTCTTAGTCTATGATAGTGTAGTAAATATGATTATCATTTAAAGTGAGCCACTGAGTTTAATCTGTCACGTCATGTGCTGTTAGGATACGACAGGAGACTGATACTATCACAACAAAGTCATGATGTAAACAACTGTAAGATGTCGTGTAAAATTCGTAGTTTGGTAGTTTTTATTTTTCAATAAGCATTGCATACAATTTAGCCTCATTTTTTTATTCACTAGCTGATTTTAATTGAAGAAGTTAGTTGAAATCAGGTATGATTTATACAAAGTAAATGTAGCAAGCGCTCTGGACGTAAAATTGCAGGCAACGGCCACACCGAGTGAACGCATGATGTGTGAAAACCTCTCACAGACACATTTACACATGCAAACATCAGCTATACATTGTTCTGCAGAGGTCATATTAAATGAAAATCCTCTAAAGTAGATTCAATGTCCTTTGTTGGGAGTAGACTGATTTACTGACATTTTTCATATTTTTCCACACCAACATGTATGTAACAAAAAGCCTGTTCCTGACCACAAGAAATCTTACCCAAAGCCTGTTTGACATAGCAACAATTTATGCACACAAATTTTAATGAAAAGGCATTGAGAAAGCACAAAGGGGGATATATAAAATTGTCATGAATTTCAAAACATTCGTTAGTTTTCCTATTCGTTACATTCCCATTTGCTTGCTTCCTGCACTGAAACATCGGTGAAACCTGAAATTTAAAACATCCAAACCAGCGGAGCAAAGAGGGTTGACATAGATGCATTGCAATGCTCATATTGGTCTATAGTTACAGGCTTGGGAGGAACATCTGTCTTTCACCTGCTCTTTGTTGTCATGGCAACCATCTCTCTCCCTCCTTTCTTACCTCCCTCCCCCACCCCCATGGAGAGATGTACATGATTTTGTAAGTGCCTAAGATGCATTTCTATATCAAACATGAGAGCTTTTTCCAGTATGAAAGCTGTGCTATAGATCCATCCTGGCAAATTGCATTTTTAAGTCTGGTCTAATTTTTTTTTTTTTTTTTGGGGGGGGGGGTGGGTGTGGAATGAGGAGGATAGAATTAATTTGTGTGTGTGTGTTTTCTTCCCAGTGTAAAATGAAAGTTTGATGTCCTCATTGATGTTACAGCTGTGGGCAACATCCGTTAATCAGTACCAGGAAATGAAACTCTGAATGTGGTGGGATTCCCCTGTACCCCCTCCACATGTAAACATAATTACAAAAGATTTGTAAGAAATTATCCAAAGACTGCCATTTTCAGGAAGATTCAGCTAGATAGGTACTAGCGCATATGTATCAAAAGGAACATGTATGAAATTTGATGTTCTGCAAGCACGTTGTTTGTCATTCTGTGATGTGATAGGGATATTATAATAGATATTGAAAGTATATTTTTTTCATACTGCAAACCACATTTGAGTCATGAACACAATTAATTAGTGAATCAAAACACAAACTAAAGAATTGACCAGGATGTAATGATGTGTACACTTTTATCAGATAAGAAAATTTCACACCATATCAACCCACAAAGATTTCTAGTGTGTCACAGTGAACGGAAAAAAAAAAACAAACTTCAAAACTGAGAACAAATTTGTTTGTTCCTTTCTAATATGTTCACAGTGTTTTTTGCTGCTCTTAAAGCATTCCAATCTTTCCCTTTAACTTTGTCAATGCCATACATTCTATTTGTAAAGAAATCAATTGGTGCAGTAGGTTTCACGAGACAGAAACCGTTATTTCCCCACCAAGGGTTTTAACTTTCAAGAAGTATTGCCCGAGCATTTTTTTTTTTTTCATCTTTCAATGTTGATGAGTTTCAGTTCTTCAGACATTTATTAACCAGTTGAAGACAAAAGAGTTTTCTATCACCCAATAAAATTCTGGAGTGGTCGTAAATGGGTTAAAATGTTTTGTGGTGCTTGAAATCTGAGAAGCAAACTAAAGTGCACTTTTCACTTGGCTGGGTGCCCAGCCCAGTTTCAGTTACATAAGATGAAAATTGGTATTCATGATACAAGACCTATTTTTTTCTTTTCTGACTTAGCGATGATATCCTTGCTTCTATAAGTAAGGATTTGACGAACATCTAAAAAGAGAGCAGAGAACATCCATGCCAGCTGCTTTGTAGCTGCTTCCCATGTGATTTGAATTTATGCAGTCACCTGCATTCAAATATTAATTTCAACATTTTCATAATTGTTTTTGTAAGCATATTCCAGGAATTGCAACAAATCCCCCCCCCCACTTCTCTCTGGAAAAGAAAATTGAATAAATGTGGTATATTAATTTTTCCTTTCCGTGTATTCAGGAAGATATCCAATGCTGTCGTCGTGTTAGTGTCCCTGCTTTGTGGACAAAGTCAAGGTCATATTTGGCGTAGTAGATTTGAAGGATTTGCACGACCCAGATACGTGAACTCAGGGGCCTTCGGTATGCTCGGGGTTACTGTCGTAGAACTTGAACGTAGAAGATCGATTGTACAGGAAATCAGTTTGACGTCATGTAAAATGTCCCCTGCAGTGGATGCATACACAACAGACCAAGATTACAGGGAGAAGCCAATGGTCAGTCCAAGCAGAACTTCAAAATGCTGACTAAATACATCTTTGCATGCAGTATCATATCTTAGGAATGTACGGAGATCCAGGGTGGAGTTTCTTAATTAAAGCGGACTTATCGATGCTGCAGTAAACGTCTTATCAGATAAGGGTCTGTCTAGTCCGGCAGGGAACAAGTGCTCGTAAAAACTGAGATTAATTCCACACCATATAAAACTTGCGTCATATTCTGCTGCTTGTGCTGTGGCTTTAACCATACAAGGAAGGTAGCCTGTTAACTCTTTATGTGCCATGGTGTAAACCCCCTGTGTGCCACATTATTCTTCAGACTACAATGCAGGCATGCATTGGGAGAACATTCTGTTTTTCGCTTCCATGTAACTGTTTATAGATATTTGTTACGCTGGACATGCAATTAGCAAAGTTGTGGAGAAAATTCTAAGCATTGCTTTGATGTAAATTTTATGACAAGTCTATGATAATTTTGCTTTCAAATGACCACAAGCTGCAGTATTGTTTAGGCATGACTTTAACACACAAAACAGTGACAGAAACTTCAAATTTACTCAAAAATTCAACAGGGGACACTGTTTGATATTCAATCACCACACAATGCACGATACCTGTGTGAGGAAGTAAATCGCAAGTAAAGCTTTCTTTGTATTGTGGTGTTTGGCGAATCTATCGATCGGTTTTGCCAGGTTTGTGTGTTTGAGAAAAATATGCGAACTTGGCACGCCATCGACTGAGTAGGGCGTTTGAACATGGCACACAATGAGTTAAAGGTCTTGTTTACCTTTGGGAGCAGTGATTTAAAAAATGTTCGAGATACACCATGTATCACATTTGATGCATATGTGTAGGTCTGTTGTACCAAAAAACATCCTACCATATACAATTTTGACAATAAAACGTAAAATATAAGGAGATATCAGTATTTTTCTCAGTAAACCTTAACTGTAAACGGTTTAGTCCCGAAACATTTTTATCATAACTATTGTTCACATTTTGTGTATTTAACAATACTTCACATCGATTATACAGATTCAAATTTTTGCAGTGGCTGTTTCTATCCCTAGCTCACATTTCATAACTATTTTAAAGCTCTAATGCTGGGTTTTTGTTTCATCTGCAAATGGTAAATTATGCCCTTAAAGGACAAGTTGACCTTAATATACACATGGATTGAGAGAATGCAGTAATATTAGTATAACACATCACTGAAAGTTTTTAAGGAAAAATGGACAATCTATGCAAAAGTTACGAATGTTTGAAGTTTCAGTGCCGCCATTGCTTGATGAGAAAACTGCTACAGCTTATGATGTCTCATATGTCGAACAATATGTGTCAAACGATATAGAGGAAATATAAAGAAAATTCAAAATATTTTCACTTTTTCTCGCATAATTCAAGGACAAGTTCACGATATCATCTAACTTCTAGCAGTGCTGAAATAAGTTACTACAATGCACTGGGGTGACATATTGCAAATCAGATTCTAAAGTTGTGTACTGCAGCTGCACTATGGTACTCAAAGGGATATCTCTAAATTTTGGTTTGTTTGTTTGTTTGGCTTTTGCCCCCACACTACAACCTCTTGATTTTGGAGACTCTGTTGTTATTTGAGATGAGGCAAAAATATGTGTAAACAAATAACCAGACGAGGGCAGACAAGGGTTGGATGATTAAGTTGAAAAACAGAAATGAAAACGAAATCAAATTAAAAAGCCACACACTTTCAAACAATTTGCTAAGTAATAATTGGTCTACCTGCGTGCGGAGGAGGGTAGGGGATGGAAGAGGGGAGAATATTCACTTCCGCAATCACAGGGACGGACACGCATAGCAACCGTGATATCCTGCCAACATTCACAAGCACTTCCCCTTTGGCATAGCTGGCAAGTGAACGCAGTATCCGATGTCAGCGCAGTGCCGCAATAATATATGTTCTCTGGCTCTTTCTACAGAGTGTAATTAACGCATGCCTCGAGAAATGAAGGCCTTGTGCTATAGATGCAGACCATTGATACTGAAGCAATTATATGTTGCTAGTTTACATTTATGAGAAGGTCTCCCAAGTTTTTCTAGTTGTGCATTGGATAGGATTTACAATAGATGATTGCCAAGCTTTAAATGTTTAAAGTGCTAGACAAATAAAAACAAAATTAATCTGTAAGGCATTTTGTATACCATATTTCACCAAAGTTTACTTGAGATTGCATAGAATGCCACATTATACAATTTTTGCTAACAGTATCTTTGGGTATTATTGGTGACAAGTTTTGTAAGTATTCTCTAAAAATTGTCTATAAACATTACAGTGACTTCATGATATGAAAAAATGAATGAAAAAAGAGTCAATCTATGTGATTGAATTTAAACCTGCACACCATAGGCCTGTTTGAATGTGTAGCATATTTATGGTTACAGAGGGAGTCTCAAGCTACACTATGAATTGTATTCCCTTCAGATTAACAGATGATGTTTGAAACATAAATTAATAAGTAAGGGAGTATCTTTCAGAAATGATTAGCATTAGCTATAAACTGTAAATGAAAGTAAAGCCCCACCTTCCAATCTTTTCGTAGCATCTCAAGTACAGCTGAACGAATTAAGTGACATCACTATTAAAAGACAAACTCCGTTCAAATACAGTTGAACCTCTCGTATCCGGACAAGTCGGGACCGGGGCTCATCCGGATAAGGGATTTGGCCGGATACAGGAGACTCAATGCTTTATACTTATGTACATGTACATATACATACACATGTAGGTCCTACAGATGTAGCCCATTGTAGTACCACATGTAGTAATGTGTATACTGCAACCTTTTCATTGTTAACTCAGTAACAGACCCCAAAATAGAGGTGTATGTTAATGTTGGAAGTAATATGTAATTCATGTGTGTTTATGTAGGAGTTCTCAAGGAGTTGGGAATCCCCCTTTCCTCCCGTAATTATTAAAAAAAAAAAAAAAAAAAATCACGGCGAGATTGCGTCCGTATAATAGAGAGATCCGGATAAAGGGAGGCCGGATAAGAGAGGTTCAACTGTACTGAGTTTCATCATGACACAAACATTTAACACTCCCCACACTTTTACTGTACACGCCCATACACTACATTTTTCCCTGAGTAATGGTCTCAGAAATGAATGTTTTCCACAAAAAAAAAGGAAAAAGAGCTGCGACAGTGAAAGTAATCTTGCATGAGATCTTGCTTATCTAGCCAGATTCCACATCCAAGACCAATCTCTTTTGCTATAATAGCTTAGGCCAGTTTCGTGTCGGGGTTAACATGATTCATTTCTATCACTTGGAGGTTTTGCCAGTGATCGATCAGATAAAATATGAATGGATATCAAAGAACATTTTGTTGGCTAATTAGTCATTCCAAGATCACTTTACTGTGAGGGAGATGATCATATAGGCAATCTCTGATAATGTGAGATGATCAAGGGAGAACTCATGCAATAAACCTACCAGGTTAGGTGTACTTTTTTTTTTAATCAGTGATTGTGAAAGCCTTGTTAACCACATTTCAGATGTCTAGTTCCTGGGCTGCCAACAACAATATTGGTTGCCGAATTATTCATGACAAAGTAGAGAAACTGCTCAAGACAGATTTTATTCCAGCAGTGGCAGCAATGTGTCCTTCAGAATAGTTGTTCTGGATTCTTAACATCTGCACTGTAGTTGTATATGGTTCATTAGGGTATTAGAACAAGGAAGTTCGACCGATTAGTAGCATAACACTTTACAAAACCATAGTTTCATATCATAATGTGTGAACATGAGATCAGCATGAGATATAATAAATATGTATCCATGTTTAGCAATGCAAAGCAGACTTGCCTTCTTTATGCATAATTCTTCTATTCATTGAATGTAGTCATAGGAGGAATAAAATACTATACTGTCAGGATATCAAAGGGATGACACTCCTGTGAGTTTTTAGGTCTTCTTGGGCTTGTAGGGCTAGTATTTGTTGCATGTCAAGAATGTATGAGGACTACTGAATGTTTGTAGACATGAAAGAAGAAACATGTTTTTACCTCCTTGTCTTATCAATTACAGATAGAGTCACATTTGATTGATATATGTTTGCACAGATGTGAAGATTAATATTCATGTCTGTAGACTGTATCTAAACAGATATCAGCTGCTGTATCATCAATTTTCCCTTCATTTTTTAAATCATTTAAAAGTGATATTTGTGATAAAATGTCTTCTTAATTCTTTATTTCCTAAAGTTAATATGAATGTTTTGTATGTTTTTAAGTCTCAGAGGACTGCAATAGCACAGTGTCTTTTATTCGAACTGTCATTTTGGTATGCTAAAACATGCATTTTCCACAGACACCTGCCCTTGTATACTTGGGACTAAGGGTTTTTTGACATCTCATTAGTTGAAATATTGCAAGTTAGCATACCCAGTTAATGGGTAACCAGAACGATATTGTTTGGAGCACAGTTATAGCCTTCTTGGGAGAGGTTGATGTGGTAAGTATTTAAACAATATTAACAGCTTCTACCAGTCAATGAATGCACCCTCAAATTGATCAAAGTCAGATTTTGCCCAGCAGCCAATGAAAAGAAATCAAGTAATTGGTGCAATATCAATGTCTATGGAGTAATGTTTTCTTGTACAAAAAATTATGATCAAAGCAATATCACTATGGCTGGCTTCAGACATAGCAGGGCTGTGTTTATCATCATTATCGTTACTCTGATGGAAAATTCTGTTGATTTTTAAAAACATTGTAATTACCCTTTTATGTTGAAGCAATTTGATCCCGTCTTCCATCTTTCCACCTTTCACCGAATTCCTCCTCATTTGCATTTCCCCCGTTATTTCCACAAATAACAGGAAACCAGAGAAAGGCATCAAGTTCTTGATCGAGAACCGGTTCATTGAGAATTCACCGCAGGACGTGGCCCGCTTCCTCCTCAAGCGAACGGGCTTCAGCAAGCAGAAGATTGGCGAGTACTTGGGCAACCTTCAGAAGGCATTCAACATGATGGTGCTAGAGTGAGTATATAAGACATAAATTTTCATGTCCATGAAACTTCGGCAAACCTAGCGAGGAGCCAAGATTCGTGAAAGTAAAATGCACACCATTTTTTTTTTTTTTTTTTTGTCTACACAATGCATCAAATCCCAGTCGCCAATTTGCGAAAGTTTCATGCCACAAAACAGGCCATCTGCTGAAATTTGGAAAAGTTTCATGCCACCAATGTTTTTAGTTTTACGGTATTGTAATTCCTGTAAATCAAATGTAGTGATGGCCAGTTCTTATTATTACCATATTTCCCTATTTTATCCCTCTTCTCCTCCCTATGAACATATTTCCGCCATTTTAGCATATATTTTTGTTTTCCCTTCATAAAAAGTCTTTTTGTAGGCCCCATCATAGGATAAATGTTCATTTTCAGGGTCAGGAGTTGTATGTATCACGTTATGACAACTCATCTTGTAGAAACACATAGAAGTCTACTGTACACAAGAATGCCTTTCTTTTCATCATCCTTAGTTCCTTTTGAAACTGGGAATATGTTGAAGACATCATTCTCCAAATAGAATTTTGTAAGTAAGTTTCCTAATTGATTAAAAAATGATCAAATATGGAAAAAAGGAACCAATGCTGCCCACTGGCTAGAAGAGAGCCCATATCACCCATTGAGAGCATAGTTGCCAAACAGGATATTTGGGGCACATCGTGCCAAATGAAACAAATTCTCCATACAGCAATATCAAGAGGGGGGAGTGTCAAGTACTAATGATAAGAAATATTTGAACAAATCATGAGCTAATTTAGCAGAGCACAGCATTAATGCAGGCAAGGAACTTGCCATTCACTGAGCTATAGAGCTCGCATTTTATCACTGTATGTGTTTTAATGTGTGTGTTTAATGTGTGCTCAAGGATACAGCCCACTTTTGGATACGCAGAGGTTTCCTCCAATTTCACTTGAAACCGTGCCTGATGCCGAATTAGTGCTGGCCAGAAGTTGGCAGGACTTGTGAGGCCCCTCAGAAGGAAAAACAGCCAGTAGCCGTGGGAGGGGGGGGGGGGGGGGGGGATGCAAATTCTTTATTGATAATTTTGTGATGCACCAATGAGGTTTAAAAACAAACAAACAAACAAATAAACAAACAAACATATAAGTTTAAATACACAAAAGCAAAAGGAGTTGCCTTTATGGCATAGTACAATTTTGGAGTGAAACCACACAACTTTATAATCCTTGAATCAGTATCAGAAGCTCATTGTTGACTAAATTATGTATGCTATATCACTTTGAAATTGAAGCATCATATGCAACCTTCAGACATAATTCACTTCTTATTCCAGTGAGTCATTCTGTTTGTTAACAAAATGAAATCAAAGCGATGCTTGGCCAATTGTGAAACTAAACACCAGTGATCACACCCATTTACAACAACAACAACCCCTCCCCCCCGAAAAAAAAAAAAGAAAAGAAAAGAAATGGAAACTGGGTGAAATCACACTCAAGTCCAGAAGTGGATCGGTGCCAACCTGTTGTTCCAATTTTTGATAAGTCTGCCCCGGGATCAAGAAAATGACTTGGGAAATCAGTGGGTAGAGAGATACCAAAATTCCCCTAAATCGTTTCCTTTGTCTTGGGTTCTGCGGTGACATACAATTCCACTGGAGGAAACCCACTCCTCCCCAGAGCTACAAACATAAAGACAGATTCAAAAAAGCAAAGTAAAACAACACAACACAGTATCTACTTGGCCCAGTGTCCTAAAAATATCTATTACCAAAACTGAAAAACACAAGGGATTCAGTGATACACTTTGCCGTCTTGTGACCGGAATCTTCTTTTCTACCGTGAGATTACAACTGCTGGTTGCTTTGCACTCAAACAGAACCAATGGAAGACTCAAGAAGGCTGAGGAGGTGCGAAAAGCAATGAAATTAAGTGATTTGTAGGTTTGGTCAAATCACATATTTATCTTGATACAGGACCACAATGGCATAACCCTTTTAGCACTAGTGTGATGGAAAATTGTTGGTTCTGGCAAAAGGAAGCAACATTTTGTGTATGTCATAGTTGTTTTGAGAATACAAAAGTACCAATATACTTTACTTCCAAAGTTGACACTATCATGCATATATGCAAATGTCATTAAAGGTAGGGAATCCCATTTGCATGCCTTAAATGAAGAGTTGTATAAACACAGTGGTATGTTGAAGAGAGTATCATTTTAGAAACTCCCATAAAGTATTGAAAGTGGAAGGTAACATTTAGTACATTTTTATTGACCGTAAGATTTTGAATTGAATTCTTTTCGGGGCTCACCGTAAATTCCAGTACATTACTAGGCTACCTTTGCAGACCCATGCACTGCATGTGTGTCCATCATGTATATTTTGTGAATAAAGTTCATCAAAACTTACAAACATTTCTATATACATTCTTGCCACACACTCTGTATGTTATTACATTAGCTCTTATACTTTGAGATATGTGTTTATAGATTTTAAAAAAAAATACAGAAGACTGCAACAAAAAGGCTTAAGTATGGCTGACACACAGAACTACTGAGTAGTTGAGTTTTGTGCATTATTCAAATTGTAGATAACTGTTGACTTCCAAATTTCTAAGCAGTGGCCTAAACAAGTCCCCTGAGGTTCATATTTAATGTTTTGCTGCATTTTGGGAGTTCTGTAAAAGGTATCCCTTACCTTTAAAGGTGAAAGACACCTCCCCATCCCTTCATGTAGACCTTTAAAAGGAAAAACAAACAAACAAACAACAGTCTGATATCTCTCAATATCCTCAGTTTTGTGTGAAGTAATCCAATGAAGGTTTGAACACAGGTTTTGAGGGTGCATTGAGTAAGGTGTGAGTCCGAGGCAGCTATTAATAATAGAAGGCATGTATTTGGGGAGAAATCTTTTGAAATTTGTTCATAAATGATGAAAGATGCAGTCCACACAAGTCCCATTTTTTTTTTTTAAATCCAGTATGGGTAAAACTAGCCATCAAGAACAAAACAAAACATAACAGAAAAAAAAAATAGCACATGCACACACAGACACATTAGAATACAGGCAAAAGCGATGCCTTGCTAAGGGATGTGTACAACGACAAACTTTCTTGGTGTCTAAGGCAGCGTAGCATGAGTAGGACGTTAAACCTCAGCCTCTGATCCTCATCATGCCGCTGACGTAGTTACAACAAACAGGTTGTCTGAGGGAATTAGTGAATAATCACACCAAAATGGAAACGCAAGACATCGTAATAATGAGTAAGATTTCTTCTTCTTTTTTTAAGTTCTTTTTCAAAACAGATGTTTATACTCTATCTCGTCATAGAACTGGAAAACACATGAATAGAAGCATGATGTCGTATTTGGCGTCATTGTGATGTTAAGTTGGTATTTTTATTTAAAGACCACCATGTAGTGAAGGAGATTTTATATCTGAGAAGGCTTCCTGGTGTATAGTACTTTGACTGCAGAGGATTTTATTTTTCTCCCTTTTGTATTCCTGCCGGAAAACTGAATGTATGAGAAATGATACAGGCGTGATATTTCATTGCATGCTGTGAATAGCAACAATCTTACAAACAATCTCTTGACTTTTCTCTGTCTCTTTGTATAAATTTCTCTGAATTTGCTTTGAAATATAGTATTCTTACGTCACTTCACCCACTCAGCGGGACTTCCATCGAAAGCTTTCATTCAAGATATAGAAAGCAGGATATGGCAGAAATGTATACGACATTTTAGGTGCTAAAAAATCTGAACTCAACATTTCAAATGGTCTCACCAGTAATCATAAGAGTGTGTTATGTATAGCTTATCTCTGGTACTTGTAGAGGCGGTGTGAATGTGCATAGGGTCCAAGCAGGAAGTTTGGAGGTAGATTGATTGCGTGTAGGAAATACAAACTCTTCCGGTGTGCATGGAGGGGGGGGGGGGTCTATCCACTCCAATGACTCATCATTTTAGGCATTGATTTGGGGGGGGGGGGGGAGGGCAGGGGGAGGTAGGATAGAGGAAAGTCCCTGCTAGGGATGAAACAGACAGGAAAGATGGCTTGGAATAATCAAAGGACTAAACTTGCTGGAAATCACGTTGCCCAGAGTTTTGTTTGTGGGCTAATAAATTGCATTCTAACCGTGCATGCCAGATACTGCTCAAATGTACGAAAAGTTGCGGAAAGAAGTTCGAGGGAATATTAATACAATATGAGCAGTACAAAAAGCAATAGTAGTGCCAGATCTAATCAGCTGTGGTTGATGAGGATAAATTACTTTACAAAATGTACATCATTTTGTTCTTCTTCCTTTTTTGTACCCAGGTAGACTGGAATTTCTGTGTGGTAAAAGCATAGATTTCCATTGAGGGCATCTCATTCAACTTTTGAGCAGGAAAAAAAAAAAAAAACATAACTTGCAAATACCAGAACTAAAGTGTAAGAAGTTAGTCTGTCTCCTTGGATATGAGACTCAGAAGACATTGAATAATTTGTGTATATTAGTTTTATATATATAATAAATGGAAATTTAGTTTACTTAGTTTACAAAATTTAGTTTTATTTATATAATAAATGAAAATTTAGTTTACTTAGTTTACAAAATTTAGTTTTATATATATATATATATATATATATATATATATAATAAATTGAAATTGAAATATCTTACACATGTGCCGAAGGAGAATTATTTAGAGGTGTAGAGGTCTATACCCTAAACACGGGCTGGCTACATTGGGCACCATTTTTAGTCACATGCCGTAAAGCATGCATCCATCATGTGTGGCATGGTCACCTGACCTCGGACTCTCTTATCTCGAATTCACCGTCTGTCCTCAAATGAAGAGATGACCCTACAAGCATTTTGGACATAACGCTCTGATCTGTTGTAGACAACATTCCATGTACCCTGTCTTGTCGCCCTCACTTTATTTCCACCACAACTGTATGTCAGTAGCTTCTTTGTTATGGTTCTAGCAAAACTGCCGATGTACCTGAAGTTTTGGTACATATATTTAGGAAACAGTACAGTTCAACGATTATGTAACTGCAGAGATAAAGACACAAAAGGAGCAAACTTTCTTCCTGTTAGCCATGCATATTGTATAATAGGCTTTGTAATCAGCTGAATTTGATTTCCTTTTGTGCCTGGAGGTGAGGATATATTTTTGTTTGATTTTGGCTGCATTTATCTAACTTGAGAGAGAGAATAACGTTTCAAAAAACGTGTTTGGGATGGTGTTTGCGATCGTTGTTTGAAACGCGATTCTTGGGGTGCTGCGTTTATCTACCCATCATCAAATTGTGATAGAGTGTTGTCACTGTGCAGCTGCTTTGCGCATTTTGACCCGAGAAGCAGAGGTAAACTGAGGCCCGTATCATAACCTGCGGGTTGCATACTGTATGGAAGGTGACCCTGGCAGCTCGGAGATATAAATGTGTTTCAAAATAGCATTGCGTTTAATTATTCTCAGAAAGGTGTTTTGTGGTCTCAAATGCATTTCAAAATAGCCCTTAGATTGCATTGCAAAGTGACGTTTCTATTATCTAAGGGTGGGTTTATCCAAAAATTGTCTGAGGCAGAATCACAATCCTAAACCCGTTTGAGGCATTTTTGGGCGATATAAATGCAACTGTGTTTAAAACGCATTTAGGCTGTACTATTACGGTTGTACTATTTATGCACAATGAAATATATGCAAATGACAGTACTTTCTGTCAGATCATACTATTGCTAAGTGAATGATTACAGACCTTTCAAGATAACAGACTTTTCAAGAAAGCAGGGTAAAACTTGACTCATTTAGACATAATACCTAATGCTAACGCTTTCATATCCCTATTGCCAGTGATGTAAGCCGCATTGCTTGAGCACAGCATGTCATCATTGCCGTTCATAATTATTCAACATCTTGCCTTGTACATAGTCTGCAAATTACACACACTGTGCCCCATGAAGCAACCACATGAAACTGCATGCTGTGCAAATTTCCTGCCCATTCTTCATTGCGACTTTGGTCTGGCAGCGCCTATATGCTGAGATTTGATTCGTGGGAGAAGTGTGTATTTGTAGCCCGTAAACAGATCGAAGCAGACTTCCCCCTTGCCCTGGTCCAAGTGCCAATTCTCCCACGGCCTTTTAGCACTAAAAGCTGCCTGTGAGTGCAGCTGTGCCATCACACCGAGGAACGGGTGAGGTCATGGCCACAGGCTTTCCTGTGGCTGACATCTGTCACAGTTTGTCCATCTGTACGCAACATGTTTTCCTATGCATGGGACTACATGTAGGAATACAAATGGTTCAGAGATTACTGTCACACTCTCTGCTGCTGTCAAAAGCTGGTGATTAATGATCAACAATCGTAGCCACACCCTGCATATAATCGCTTATTTTTTAGGTGCAACATGTGTCAAAATTTTACAGTCGTATCAAAAGGTAACCCAGCAGCAAGCCAACCATTGCATGTTTTCTAATCTAAACACCTTCTATAATGGAAAGGGAATACACTTTTTACCTGTGGCTGAAGATGTTTATTATATATATATTTTTTTTTTTTTGGGGGGGGGGGCTCATTGCCATGAGCACCATGTGGCTTCATGCATAAAAATAAGTTTTAGAGTGCTATGTGGCAGTTCATTCTGCAACTTAATTGTCCATCATCTCATGATTAAATGTGTATTTCGAGGAATCATTCAAATTTGCACTGAAAGGTACATAGTAGACAAAGACTTCAGTGAAATCCTTGGGAGATTAGTTCGAGCCTGTACAGAGTACTGTAAAGCGAGAAATATTCGCAGCATGAAATTTACATGAATTGGAGCTGACAGCCTCTCTCGCGGCACAGAATTTTCACGAATTTGCCACTGGCATTCAGTTCACATAGAATAGACAAAAACTTTCGCAAGCATTTTAATTTTGAGAATCTTGACTCTCGCAAAATTCACAAAAATTAAAATGCACGCGAAAATTTCTGGTTTTTACAGTAGTTGCAGTCATTTCCAAAATCCTGCTAAATTTCCCATAAGATTTTATAATTATAAAAAATACATTACATAATACATTAATGAAAATTACTCAGTGATTAAAGTGATGAAATAAGTGATTTTTCTTTCTTTAATTCTTTACGGTAGCACTAACATTTACTTTGCTCTTTCTCAAAGCTTTCTAGTAGTATGGACCCAGCAATTTTTTGAGTTTTTTGCTTTTATTTTTCTCACAAATCCCATATTACCAGGGTATGTGTGTGTGGTTGATGTATAATCATCCCATGAGAAAATTTATACATTCACTCAGCTTTTATCAAAATAAACTTTGTAACCAGAACCACACATTGGTTTAGACTATGGGGTATTCCCCCCCCCCCCCTTGTATTTTGACTAAAAATGAGCTGATTATTAAAGCTTGTAGCCTGTTCTTATCACTTGACAGTGTTTTCATTTCCAGGGCACTGTGTAGTCCTGGGAGTTGATGTTGCCTTGTGATATTAGGATCATCTTTCTTTTACTTGGATCGTATAACCATTTTCCATAAATTATTCACCATCAGGTGTTTTGTGGAGGCCATGGACTTCAAAGGGATGAGCATAGATGAGGCGCTGAGGAAGTTCCAGATGTCCTTCTTGCTTCCGGGAGAGGCGCAAAAGATCGAGAGATTGATGGAGGTGAGCTCAAATACATTCGCAAACATTTTCTGAATCTGATTTTGTTTTCTTAGTGGAAGAAATAAAAACTATAACAAAATTTGTAGGTGAAATCATCCTTTATTGATATATTCAAATTTCTAGATGTCCCCCCCCCCCCCCACCTCTTTTCCTGGCCTGGTAGTGAACTGTTGGATACTTATCTGTTCTTATCAAATTTGGTTGAATACTTGGAATCTACAAGTTACTGCTATGGCAGGCAAACCTTAGGCCAACCTACCTGGTTTGCTAGAAACATCCTGTGCTTTAGCTGATGTGGTATCAAGAATTTGAATATAATCATACATGTAAACCAGTCTGTCGACTCCCAAGTGATCTCTGCCTTTTGAGCTAGAAATGGCAGATGACCCTTCCCCCCACCCCATATGTGCAAGAGATGAAAATGAATGGTGTGCATATGCTACAAAATGCCCTGTTTCAATTAAATGTTCCGGATTGTATATGTTTTATGCTGTTGTTTTTTATTTCATATTTTATCGTCAGTTGTGTTTTCCCTTATTTGTCCTTGTCTTCCCCTCCTCAACCTTTGTCATTCTTCTTGCCAATCTTGTCATATTGTTGGTCATCTAAATTAAAGTAAATCTGTATCAAAGTAGTTCATTTTAATAAACATGGCTCATCTACACATTACACAATGACTCTCATCCAGTTTCTTCCATGTCATTATGGAGATGACGCATTCTTTTTGTTTGAGGTTGGCCAGCACCCATGTCATGTGTAGGGTCGTCCCGATGATGCCTCGTTTGAATCGTGTTGGTTGAATCATCCCAGTCTTGTGATGCCGTGGTGGAATGGCTTTATAATCTCTATCGTCTCCCCGTGGTATCACTCATCGTGTGGCTGCTGATCTGCCCAGGGTGCGCCGTAGTGTGCTTTCAGTGTGCTACTTTTTCCCTATTGATATTGATGCCACTTGCACATAAGCAGAGGGTATGATGAAGGTGAATGACCTGATGAGCGTGTCTCCATCACGTCATTACCCAATATCAGCAGACAGGCGTTGATTTTGAAACATGGACTAGAGTGACCTTGAAAATTGGCAAAATCACTCCTTGACAATGACATGCATAACAAGAGTGATATTCAGTTACACTTGGTTTAAAAACTGCCACACAAAAAATTTGTGAAATCATCCCCTCTTCATTTCATTTGAATTTTGAGTTTCATGTTTATTGGATAGTTCGCTGTACTATGCTGGACAGACACACTTTACATAAGTAGATTTTGGTTTGTCTGTATGTGTTTGTGGCATGGACGAGCGTGCTTTGGAGTGTTCAGCCAAATAAACAAATCAAGTAAGAGCAGCAATAATAAAGATAGACATTGCGTCCATAATCCAGCTTAGGGAATGCCTCATCGCTTATGATTATGGCATTTGCCTAATCCTTGGTTTAACCCTGTGGCTACCATACTGTCTGTGAGAGCCACTCTCGACTGTGGTTTGCCCAGCTGTTTGGGCTGGAGAGCGGATCAACGGGGGTTAACAAGGGGCGTCGCCAGATGGAGCGATAGGGGCGAAAGAATCGGCCCTAATCCTCAGTGTCACTCGGCTCTACTCCTACTCCTCCTCGTCGTCGGGGCTGATCCTTATCCCCTGTCCTTCCCATCGTGCCGTGCTCCATGAGAGGCTGCACTGCGTGCAAGGTTCCCTTGAGTGCGAGATCTCGTACTTTGGCCCGCCTTGGGTCGACCACGGGCTGATGCTTCCTGCAGATGGAAGGTTCTTCACTGCTCTTAACTTCACTTCCTAAACGTTGACTCCGCAGTGCTTTCCTTGCTCTACTTTCAGCCTCGGATAATTGAAAAAAAAGAACAACTGTATTCTCGGAAAGAGATAAAGGCTTGATTTTGATTAAATTTCTGAAAATTTTGTCAAGGATAGAAAAGAATTGTAGACCCAGCAACAGAAGTACCAAATAAAGGGGACTCGTTTGCTTTTGTGTTGTGGTGCCAAATTGCCATACACAGTTAAGTAAAAACAAACAAACAAATATACAAACAAACAAACCCAGCTTTAGTGGTTCAAAATAGTACTAAAATGAGAGTTAGGGATAGAAACGACAATGTAAAACTGTTAATCAATATTGTCAGTGTTAAGTATTGTTAAATATACAAAATGTGAACAATAGCTTCATCAATTTTTTTTTCTAGAGTTAACGTCTACAGTTATGGTTTATTGAGAAAATTAGTGATATTTTGTTATATTTGCGGCTTTTATTGCAAAATTTTTATTGGGTAGGATGTTTTGTGATACAACTGAATTGTACATACTACAGCTGTGTGCATCAAATGTGAAAACTCAAACATTTTTTAATCACTGCTTCCAAGAGTAAATAGTGGCTTTAATATGATCCACAGGGAAAAAAGAGAAAAGCAGATAAGGGGACAGATGGGGGAGACATGACATCAGTCAGACTAATTTCCAGAAAACAATTCAGGATATCTGCCTATTCTGGGGAAGCAGTTAAATACCGTGGCTGTGTTATGCATGCCGGTAGACCAGCAAAGGAGTTCGAATATGCAGATGAATGTACTATTCATGGCGGAACTTAATTCTGCACCACGAGATAGAGGTGAAAAGGTGTGGTAGAAGGGGGTAGGTGTGTGATTTTTATTACAGGAATTTGCTGCAGTTGAGAGTTTGTTTTGTTATTGTAGAAGCAGGTCAAATTTTACTCCACTGATTTGTTTTCAAACAACTGTAGTTATCTATCATATTGCAAGTCATAGTGGGAATTTAGGCAGATTTAAGAGCCTCACTATTTAGATTTAAATTGTATTGTTTGCACCCACTATTTGGGCTCTGGATGTGTGTGATCATATTAAAGTGTACAGAGATTGGATTGCACACATTCAGGTAGTATGGTCATTTGGTGATTTCATGACCGCTTTATAGATGTGTGTCTTCATAGTCAGAATATTAGATATATAAACAACAGCCACTATCACATACTTAGTATTACCAGTCCCACCCTGCACATTTCTGTGCTAGGCATTTCACGAATGCATTTGCGGTGTCCAAGATGCTTGTAAGGAATGGTAATATTGTGAAATTTTCACACTCTCTGTGCTTTGCTTCTATGTTGTACTCAGCCCGTGCCTTGAAACTCACAGCCATGCACCGAAAGTTTGCCAACAAAGTGCAGGTTGTGGTTGCCTCATATCTAAATGCAGGAGGTTTGCGTCAGTGTTGTTGTTCAAACAGGGAACAAATCAGGATGTATTACGCAATAAAAACAGTCCTGCAGGATTCCGTTCCACCGTTGTACAATTGTACATCCAAACAGGAATGTCTCCACCACGAGAACTGGGTTTCCTGTGTGCACCATGTCAAAATGATTTTTTTTTTTCAGTTCAATTAAATTTTCCAAAACTTCTCTACATCCAGTGATAAAAAAGGGGGATTTTTTTTTTTCATATCCTGTCTGTTCCTAAATTAAAAAGGTACACTCTCAATCATGTCTAAGCAGGAATTTTAAATGTTTTATCTAATGGTTGACCAGAGCATGACCAGTTGCCTTGTAATCATGCATGCTGTATAAACTTATCTGATGTAGACGTTACTTTCTCTTTAGAGACAACTTTGTAGAATTGAAAATAGAAATTTGTTGTATTATCCATCCTGTTTTTTATAGGCCCCATTTTGTGTATTTGGGGAAAAAAGAATGAATTACCAAAATGTTCTCCTCTAATATGGCTCTTGGCATGGGACTGCTGCTGTACAACGTGTAGATATAAAAAAATAAATAAATAAAATAAATAAAAGATCCGTGGTTATGTGTCATTTCGATTGTTTGGGATGAAATGTGAGACATACCAGAGCTCACCTACCATACCCTCAACACAGTGCATGTAAATGGCATTGTTATTACATGCAAAATTCTAAACATGATATGAGGGTAGAATTTTGCAAACTTCAGCGGGCCTGTCTAATGCAACATTCATGTCCACGTCTCCTGAGCTGATCCGTCGTGCGTCACACGTATCACGGCAGACAAGACTAAATGTTGAATTCCAAGTGCGACAGTGAAGTTTTTGTGATTCGGGTCGCCACATCTCGCATTCCGGGCCACGCACTGTGCTTGATATTGTATGCAGGTGAGGCTGGACAGTTTATAAAGCTGTGGGCCATTAAGGAGAACATAATATGCATGTTCAGACCAAGTCGGGATGCTTTCCAGCTTGCGTTTGATGAGTTGCCCACTGGGGGAAAGTAAATTTTCCCTGATGGTGGGCACATGGGAGTGATTGATGATATTGTGAAGAAGGCAAAGTTCAAGCGAATCAGACATTTTTGTTCGACATTGTAACCCACACGTAGCTCTTCTTGAAAATCTGACGCTTCCGTGAACAGAGCAGTGAATGTTATGATGACCATAAAAGAAGAGGCAGTGTCACAGCCATTGTCATATTGTCACTCTTCACCGTATTGGGATGAAATTATTTCTAAGCAGGTTTGTTTTGGGGGAAAATGAGTATGGAGAAAAATCATAGCGTGTTACAGGGAGACCGAGAGTGAAAAAGTTACAGCGCAAACGGCCCGCTGTGAGCTTAGTGCCAACGGCTGACAGGAACCGATCATATTTTGGCAAGGAAACGGGCGTAGATGCAGCTCTCCGTTTATTGCCATGGCTGTGTGTAGAGACATATATATACAGAAGAGATTGTGATGCAATACGAAACTGTATCGGCCTTGATGAGCTTCAGACCGGGTTTATCGAGCCTTGAGCAATAACAATATTTTTCTCCTCATACCAACGAGCCCTTGTAGATTGGTCAGACAAGAACTTGTTAGCACATATTCCATGCTAACCAAGGAAGTTGTGTTAATATTAGTGTTATTGGCAAACTTGAATTGTGTAGTTTCCCAATCTAACTTTGAAAGCTTGCATCAAAGTTTGTCAAACATGAAGTAGGTTTTAGACCAGACAGAATTCATACTCTGTGCTTTAATATGCAGTACCGTATTCTTGTGTACTTCATTCTTGTGAACTCTCTTGCATTCACCCTTAAATACTGATTTGTCAGTGTTTCAAAATGCATCACAGTGTTAATTTCTGGCCCTGAAGATTTAATTGCCCCTTTCCTGTCTGTGTGGATCTCGCACATCTACGAGGCTCAACATCATCATTCTAGCTATTAGCAGCCACTTAGCTGCCAGAAAAGACTACAAAAAGTCATGGCGAGCAAGGCATGGCAGATGTTTAGTGCTGGAAAGTTTACTGTATCAGTTCACTAGACCAAAGGGCATATGGCTTAGATCCAGCTGTTTCGTCTGTACCTACCATGGTTGCATCATTTTCAAGTGGGCTTTAACTCACTTAGTCCTAGACACAACATCTCTCTGGTACAATGTACATGTATGTGCTTTATCCGTGTGTTTGTTTTTTTCAATCATGGAAAGTTTTTTTTTTAAATTATTATTATTCAATCTTAGTCTTTCACAAGGTAGACTCGGAGTATAGAATTCTTTTTCATATGAGCTCTTTGTTCTCTTTGCACGATTGTCTGTTTCAATAGTAGAAGTTTCAAATAAATCTCTTAATCGTTGAAATGTATAAATGATTCTTAATTTGGCAACACATGTTTAGAACAACAGGATTCATGTGTCTCTCTTAAATATTTGTACACTTCGGCCTAATTTTGTGCAGATTTAATGGATTCAACCAGTTCCATAATCTTTCCCCCAATATTAAAGATAAGCAGTGAAACATAGAGTTGCCAATTTGAGGGTGAGTTAGATGATGATTTCTGCCGTAATATTAAAATTCCCCTCAGACACGATGGGTTGATCCCAGGGTCCAAGGTTAGTTGATTGAATGATTGCAGTGTATAGTCTCTGGATGAGTGGTAGGCCTACACTTGAACACATGATCCTTTGTTATGGCACGCATGGCAAGTGAAACTGGGCCATCATGATCCCCGCTGAATGTCCGTCACTCACGTATTGAAACAAATCTCGGCGGCCATCATTGCTCTCCGACCACTCACTGATCATGGGATGGGTAGGTCATACTGTACGTGGTCGTGGCATACTGGGAGTGTACACACGTAGGTTGGTGAATGGATCTTATTAGCCCATCATTTCCTTGACAACCAGAAGTAGAATCACACGTATTTGTCTTACCATGGATACACCAACACAATCTATCTCGTCTTTTTTTTTAAGGCATCTATGTGACTTTGTGAAATAGGTTTGTTGTTTTTTGCCCCACCTCAATGCACAATTGATATATTTCAGTGATGTTTTCCAAATGTGTTCACAATTTGTTGATGATGTCTACTCCATGATTCCCATGGCAACCATCCCTACTTGTCCTGAGAATTTCTGAAGTTAGACCAACCAAGCAATGATGAAGTCATGTAATTTGGACTTTCTTAAAAACAAAAAACAAAAACAACAACAAAATGGTGGTTTTATGCTCTCTTGTCCTATGATATTCAGTTGCCATGCAAAATCAGGAAGAATACCAATCAGTATTACTCACAAAAGATCTTTGGACTTGCATTTCGTGGGGATGAACCTAAATATTGCCATCTGTCTTCACTTTTCCTCTATGAACTCAAACTGAATTCTCCAGGAGAAACAACTTATGTCACTCCGAAGTATGCAAAGCAAACAAATACATCTATCTGATTGTCCGCCATCTTTTACAGTTGAACCTCTATTATCCGGCCTCCCTTTATCCGGATCTCTCTATTATACGGACGCAATCTCGCCGTGATTTTTTTTTTTTTTTTTTTTAATTACGGGAGGAAAGGGGGATTCCCAACTCCATGAGAACTCCTACACAAACACACATGAATTACATATACTTGATACATTTCTTAATAATTATTTAGGTAAATCATCCCAAGAATTTATAAAAGAAAATGATTTCATTCTTGCAAACACAAACCTCTATTTTGGGGTCTGTTACTGAGTGTAACAATGAAAAGGTTGCAGTATACACATTACTACATGTGGTACTACAATGGGCTACATCAGTACATGTGTATGTATATGTACATGTATAAAGCATTGAGTCTCCCATATCCGGCCAAATCCCTTATCTAGATGAGCCCCGGTCCCGACTTGTCCGGATACGAGAGGTTCAACTGTACTTATCTTTTAATATGATCTGCATTTTTTTTTTCTCTCTATCTCTTGCATATCTGTAGGCATTTTCCAAGAGGTACTGCTACTGCAACTCGGAGTTTGTCAGTCAGTTCCACAACATGGACACCATCTTCATCCTTTCCTTTGCCATCATCATGCTGACGACGGACCTCCACAACCCCAACGTCAAGCCGGAGCGCAAGATGAAGCTCCAGGACTTCGTCAAGAATCTCAGCGGTGAGGAGGCGCTGGAGACAGACATGGGTGGACAGACAGACAAACACACACACATACATACACACAAACATGCACAGGGACCTGCTAAAATACAAAACAAAGTGCAATTTGTTCATCAACCTTTTTAATCATGACAAGATATGGTGACTTCACATAGAGTTTGTACATAGCACGGCCAGATCCCATATGCAAAGGATTGCAATTTTCACAAGGTCTACATTGTATGTCAATAATTTTGGTTATTGAGATGAAAATATAACTGTCTTGGTTGACATTTCTTTTACCAGGCACTGATAGACAGTAAAACATCCAACTAATTACATGTGCAGACACAAAACTGCACAAAATTGAAAGTCCCAGGAAGTTTAGGACCGCAATGTATGTCGAGAATCTTTAGCAGTTCAGAAATGGAAGTGGTATAAAACAGACAGATGGACACTGCACATACAGACACAAAACACACACACACAAAGAAAACAAGATGCGAACAGGAATGGAAATTGGTCAGTGACTCTGTCTATAAACACAGCTGAAAGAGAAAGAGATGTGTGTGTATAATTCAAAAAAGGAAAGAGAAATGATTTTCATGGCGCTCTGATGAGGAAGTCTATGTGAGAGAAAGAAAACCATGGTATTCGAGGTCACTGCATCGTTCGAATGCATTCTGCTGCTGGGATTGTTGCATTAGTCATCGTAGATCATTCACAAACAGTTCGTTAGGGAAATGTTGTGCCAACATTCACATCGAAACTAGAGCTGTAGTGCTGTCCTGGGTAAGGAGATATGCGAGGAGCTTGTAACGATACGAAACCACAACACTGTTTAACCATCGTGTAATCATTATCATCTCGGTACAGAATTCTGTATGATGGGGGAAAAGGGTCAACACTTTCATGTCGTGCTATGAAACTTTCTCACTCATTTTATTAGTGAGATAATAAAAGTGCGTTTTGAAGTGGCATAGTTCAGTTCATGATCATCCTTGATAAAGCTATCATCACGTATTAGATAACTTTTAAATGTTTTGTTTTCATTTTTTTTTTCTCCTCTCCAATGTACTAAGTTACATATTTAACTAAGCGTTGATACAAGATGTTGGTCTCAACTGTTAAAACTAACTTTGGGAGGTAGAGATTCTTGATTGTGTCATATTTTCTCTACATAAATGATTATACATTACCATATCACTATTGCCCATAAATCCTTAGCACATTTTTCATATGACAGTTTCAGAAATTATTTCATGTCAGAGTAGTTCATGATCAGATGGATCATCACAAAAATGAAAGTCTACCACTTTTAACATTTCTGCGACAAACCAGTTGAAGCTCAGCAGGCAGATTAGCTACTGTATAGCTCCCTCTAGTGAGCAAGGAAGAACAGGTTCACATCTAGACTGCATGAACACCAAGAAATCTGGTTTTTGCAATTTACCTATGACTGTCATCCACCGCTGTCCCCACATTGAAAGAGAAAATAAGTTTGCTGGAGATCTATAACAACCCTAGCGAGAACTGACTGATGACTTGTTAACTAATTGGTCGTACCAGAAACATTCATGAATTTGAATATATTTCTTTGATATTAAGAAAAACATTTTTTTTTAATTCACCATAAATAGGCATTGATGATGAGCATGACCTGGATCCCGAACTCTTACAAGGCATCTACGAGAGGATCAAGAAAAAGTCCTTTCAGCCGGGAGAGGATCATGTGACAGCAGTACGCAAGCTGGAGCAGAACATCGTCGGCGAGAAGCCGTTCCCGGTGAGTCCATTGCCCCCACCCTCGTTTGAAATCAGCCAGACTGGCTTTTTTTGACTCCAATGTGTGCAACTTGCCTAGACCAGTTGGCATACAACACGGCCAGCCAGCTAGCAGTATGTCAGATTAGCAAGCAGGGACATGAAGCCAGGCAGACTGTGAATCCAGTGTAGAAAAACAAACAAAAAAGCTGCCTTGCTCACAGTCATCCTTGTATGATGTTTTTCTATGGTTTCTCTGTGCCATTTTGTGCATCTTAAGTTCCAGCGCAAGTCTCGTAAAGAGGAAAACTGAATCAGAATGTTGCTTGCAGAAGACATTAAGCAAACATTCTTAGTTAATAAGTACATTGAGAATAGATAACCACCCTGCCTTCCCTTTCTATCAGTA
Organism: Diadema setosum; assembly: GCA_033980235.1. Taxonomy (NCBI): domain Eukaryota; kingdom Metazoa; phylum Echinodermata; class Echinoidea; order Diadematoida; family Diadematidae; genus Diadema; species Diadema setosum. The sequence continues at coordinate 24,645,441 of CM067060.1, forward strand.
GACATTATTATGACAACAGTAAAAAAACAAAACAAACAAAAACAACAACAACAACAGAAACACACTGGTATCATGGCAATATTTCCTTTCACCCATTGTATTCCATCTAGCTGGCGGAGCCGCACCGCAGGCTGGTCAGCTCCTGCAGTCTCCTGGAAGTGAACGACCCCACCAAGAAGGACAAGAAACACATACGAGAGGTCTTCCTACTCAACGACATGATTCTGGTGGGTAGAATACAGAGGAGCTGTCGTCTTTTTGTCTTCCCAGTGTTTATGAGCTCTGGTTTGGGTTAACGACCGTCGTACTGGATTTTCACAGTTTTTACTGCTCTAGATTTTACATATTTTGTATGGAAAGGCTTGTCTGGAGAATTTTTTTTTTTTGTGTGTGTGTGCGTCATTATGTTACTATGACACACAGATTAATCTAAAGCTCTTTCTCATCCATACTTTCTTTCTGAAGACTCGGAGCAGACTCTCCGTCTCTTTGATGTCTGTTTCGATGGCTGTTGTAAAGTTGAGCTTCCGCAATATGATATGTTATAATACTTGCCTTTACTCATAACTGCTGCCATATAGCGAAATGTTATACAGTTTAGCCATATTGTAGTGTCTTTAATGTGTGCAACAGGGAGCCTGTGGTTTGTTGGTGAATCTCTAGTATGATTAGTGGGAGCCATTTGTGTTCATTATTGATAAGTTTTTAAATTCCCTTCTCTCTCCCACCCCCATGCAAATAAGTAATTTGAGAACCAACAGCAGACATTTAATAATTTTTGCAACCCCTGTCTCAAAATCACAACAGTTGTTTTGTTTTGATTTCCATATTTCAGCTCAGTCTGTATTTGATATTTTGAAAACCCAACATAAGCAGAAAATAATATAAAGTGCAGTAAATATTATAGCCAGTAGCATATCAAGTCTTTGGGTACATGTAATAGGTGTAGTCAGCTGCCATGGGGACTGATAAAATCTAAATGGTCCGACTGATGTGATTTGAATGGATTGACTTTGCAGGTGACCAAGTTGTACAAGAAGAAGACGGGTGCCATCTTGGGCTACAAACATCGGGTGTCTCTCCAGGGGGCTACGGTTCTCGAGTTCTCCTCTCAACGTGAGTGCAACACGACAAATGACCCAAGAAAACTTACTTCGCACAGCTAAGTGGTTGCTTGACTGACTTACTGAACAACTACTGTATTCAGATTAGATGACCAACTATTCAGACTAGATGACCAACTGTCTAGCTGAAGGACTGACCAACTTAACTGATTATGTGATGGTCTGGCTGACCAACCATCTGACTAGAGTGGCTTTATACTGACTAATTGACCGACTAACCAGAGGCTGACATAGTGACTACCTGAGTAAACAACTAATGAACCAGCTTGTTGACCCAATGACTGACATATTTGCAGACTGATTTGGGATTGTCGTTGTTGGTGGTGGTGGTGGTGTCGTTGTTGTTGTTTGATCAGGTTAGTGATTATGGAAGTAAACAGATGCAGTGTAGCTAGAGAATGCAGAAATTGACCGACTTGCAGCACTGGCAGGCCAAAGTACAAAATTTTAAGTTTTATGCCATCCTAAAATTCCATGAGGACTTTCCAAAGAAGGACTCTTTTTTTACTCATTTCAAGCAATGCCATTTGTGTTTGCTTGTTTGTCTTTGTTGCAATTTCTTGACAAATAAGTGCCATCTATGCCTTCAGTGTGATGTAAAACCATTTTGTTCTATCCCTTCCTTCCATCTGCCCTCTTGACTCCACCAGACTATCCATACGGCATCAGGTTGGTATCGCGGCAAGACAAGACGCTCGCCTCGTTCTGCGCCAGTCACCCCGACGACAGGACCAAGTTTGTGGCCGACATCCGGGAGTGCATCCTGGAGATTGAGGAGATGGAAAGCCTCAGGATAGAAGGTGATTTTTCTCTTCTTTTAGTCTTCTTTTTGTAGATTTTTCCTTCTTCACTGAGATATTTGCCAAGATTTCCAGTTTTTTGTTTGTTTTTTTTAAGGAGATGCATCAAAATATTTCACACCTCATCTGCACGACTCCATGCTTTGCTTCATGACACCCAGTAATCAAATAATCCATCGTCCATGGACGTACCTGTCCACATAGGATGGCTAGGTTGGAGGAAGTTAGTGGAAGAACAATGATTTCCTCACTAGCCGTTTCAGACAGAGCTTGCTGGTACTTAGAACGAAATATTTCTTGAGGAAACACGCAGAGAGAAGCTCATAAATCTTCTTTCACTCTGCTTTGAAAGCAAGACACTTTAATATTCTGCAAGCCTTATACTAATTTCCAGCCAGTTCATCAGAAAACTAGATTATCTACCAGAAAAGGCTATGATTTGAAACTGCGTACAATGATGTATTTTTGTGATAGAAGAAACAACATAATTTCTCTAACTTTCTTTCAAAGTCCATGAGTGCTTGAAAAAAAAATTGTAGTGTCTTGATGCATTTTAAGATAAAAATGTTAGGTTTAATGCCACAAATTTATTGAAGTGTTTGATTTGTAGTCTGCAATCACTAAATGATATCCAAAGCACTCCCTCTCGGCATAAAATCAGCTTTAATTTCCACTAACATTTAAGGGTCAACACCAAAAAAGAGATCTATTTCTTTTTTTATTGATTAGTTTATGGTATTAGTGCAAATTTATGTACATTATGCCTGTCGTAATGCCAACCAAGCATCTGTACTTCATACAGTTGTGCATATAAAGATATGGTTTTGATACGTAGCCAAAGTAGTATAAAAAGTTTGCAACTTAACAATCAGAACATTTTGAATTCATCATTTGCTTTGCTGTTTCATCAACGCAATTATTTGCAAGTAAACATAACATCATAAGTGAATGTCTGTATGATAATACACTGTAATACCAACACCTAAGTGCACATTCATTATCATTGGCCGACTGCTACTGTGCGTGGTGTTTTGTTGAAATACATCATACTCCGAAGTGACCACCATATTATTATAACTTTTTGTGTTCAGCTGCCATTCCATATAATAAACGGAAGCTATGGGCAGGTAAGGATGATCCTGAGCACGCTCACAAGATACCGGGAGCATCAAGCTTCATTTTAGTTTTCAAGTTTCTTTGTATTTAGTTCTTAGCAGCATATGATACCTTGAGCACTACTGCAACATTTTGGAGGAGTGAGGGGAAATGTAAAACACACACATGGAGACACACGCCTGACATGTATGCACATGCACATACACACAAATACATATAAACCCACGCTCACAGCTCCACACATGAAGATATGCCTATCATGATCATGTGTGCACATACACACACAGACACAGAACTTTATAAACAAGGTTTTAAGGTAATGCATGATCTATGATATTCCACCTAAGTCATAGTTTTATTTTATCATCCTTGCAGGCAGGACAAAAGCATTCATAGAACATGCAGAATGGCCATTTTGTCAGTGAACAATTTTTCCTTCTTTTTTTTTTTAAAGAACAGATCATACAGAGCTTTAATTTTCTGTTTTTTCCATTTTTAAACCCCTTTCTACTGTGTTGTGAGAACATTTCCAAACACAAAGTTGTGGTGTTTAACCCATTTGCTGCAAGGTTTGAAATTCTCATAAACTTGATGCCTAAGCCACCTTTAGGCAAAGAGGTAGTATTCAGCACTGGATAATTATCATGTTTAACACAAACAGGTAATTTTCTCCTCGGGGAGGGGAGGGAATGGTTTCTCCTCATTTTATCCCAAAGTCATCCAAAATATCAATTATGCAGTGGTAGCAACGATGGCAGAACATATTTTTCATTTGGATTTTTGTGTGATTCGTAACCAGAACTTTTTGATTTGAGGATACCATCTGCACCTCTCATTTTTTCGCTTTGATATGTGTATGAAGTTGCGTATGTCAGCAGCCTATGGCACCCACATTAACGGAGAAAAGGTACAATAAATAGCATGACACAGTTTTTTTGTACAACCATCATTGATACATGTGGATGGAAAAGTTGTCAAGCAAACCAGTGAACACTTTCAAGCCTTGGGAAACAATGTTTCCTCCTTGCCTACTCTCAGACCTGTTTTCATTGTTGCAATATTGATCAATTTGAACTAGATAGTACGGTTGCCTATGATTTCATCAGAGCTAAATAACAAAGTACTCTGAATGTTGGTGCTATATGCTACTAGACAATGTCTCTTCATTCGCAAGCAAAAATAACCCTGGTCACAGATTGACTTTTGAGTATATTTATTGCTGCAGAAGCCTCTTATTTTAAAGCATGGATTGCAGTGAGATTTTGATTCCTTTTTATTATATGATTTAGTTTTCCGATTAGTTCTATGTGTGAAGACTTCCAATAATGTCTAAACAATATTTATCCCTCTAGTCTATGCTATTGTTGCTCACAATAGCTCCTCTGCCTCACACCAAGCCTTCTAGATTTTGTGACTTCACCAAGAATGCTGTACTGAAAGCTAGTCTGCATTATTTTCTGCACAAATAACCCACAGAGACTGAATGATAATATTTCATTTTATAGAGATCAGTCTCAGCCATGTCTTCTGAAATAGGGCGATTCCCTCTGAATTTAACACGTCTCGTCTGATTCCCATAAACCAGTTGGTTACCATGATTTTGAAGTTCAATAAAATTCAGTGCTATATTGATTTCTATATGCTAGATTCCAATTAAATAGATATTCCCTGTTAAACCAACAACAATACACACACAAAAAAAAAGAGAATGGCCCAGCTTATATTTTTCCCTCCATGTGATAGAGCTGTAAGCGTTGTGTACCGTTTTCAGAGTGGTACCTTACTCAGAAGTCATAGAGGTACTCATTCTCGGCACAGTTGCGGAAATTATGCAGATCTTACAGCATACCATGTGACTTTGTCGTTAACTTCCTCTCAATTTCCTGTCGATAACTGCAGACCTGTTGATAGCTTGTTGTCCTAAACCTTTGAAAGAGAGAGAGAAACAAATGTTGAATTGATTTGACTGCCACATGACTGTATTTTTGTCACATTTTGCCAGGACATACAATTGACTGATTTTTAAGTGCATTTTCTGTGTTTTTTTATTTCCAACTCTGACTCTGATGATTATGTTACTGCCATCTGTCTTGATAACTATTGCTACCAATTTGACAACATATTAATTTATTTTATCACTTCAATTTGCTTGCATTATATAAGTTTGGGTGGTCTCATTTAGTGTGTATGGTTCCTTCCTAAGTTAATTGCTCAAAACACCTCACCAGCTCTAAGTACCATCACCTTTTCACTTGGTTTTCTCCTGAAATATACATGTACCGCTCACCAATTTTTTTCTTTGGTATAAATTTGTGAATATTTTTCAGTAAGATTTGCTTGTTTTGCATTTTGCACCCCTAGATTATGACATGATTTGTGGTCTTTGTATGTGGTCAAAATGATAAGATTTCAAAAGTTAATGGTGTCTAATGTAATGTGCCAAGGGTGATCAAATTTGTGTGAATATGTTGTGAATTACATTATTATTTAACCTGCACCTATAACAAGGAAATATTTTTCGTGTAAAATTGATTCCAGGATACTTTTGTTAGACTCAGCGCAGTGCGTTCCTTCTGTATTTATTTCCTTATGGCATTTGTGATTGTCTTTGAATTATTTTGATTACACATTGCCCATTTCAGACTCTATAGAGTGCATTTTTACATCTGCATGTATGTTTAGGTAGAATATTCGGGAGATGAGTTATATGAACATACTGGATAAAGAATCTTAGGACATGTTGCAGGCAAAGGTCAGGAGATTAATGTAATATTTGATACTTGTGAGATTCTACAAATTTTATTTGTCCAAAACAGTGTCAATCTTCTAAATCATGCCCTGCTATTTCATGGAGCATACATGTATGTTCTAAAATTTAAGCAGAATGCTTGTCTTTGAATCATCACTTCCTTTACCTCATGATTGCATGCACACTTTCATCATTTTACCAATGGGAAGGAGAGATCACCAATCTGTATTCTTGTGTGGTCGTTATTGATGTTTTAAAACTAATCTCATTGCCATAAGATGCTTGTCCAGTCATCGGGAGGTCATTCGTTATGACGTTTGAACCCAGCTGAGTATGCATGCCCATGATTTTTTCTTTTTTTTAATCATGGCTACTACTAAACATTGATTAATTCGGTGCTTATGTACAGTGTACATAATGTACAATGTAGGGCAATTTGTTGATCAGTTACAATAAAAACATCTCAACACAAGAATTTCATTAATTTGAATCTCATCTCTCCTGGTTTTCCCCCCTTTCTAGCCGAGCTGGAGCGCCAGAAGCTGATCCGTAAGAGCCAGGCGAGTACGTCAGATTCCGGGGTGGGACTTGACCTGGAGAGCCTCGCCAGCACCCAGAACCTGAGCGGCAGCATCGACTCGCTGGCCCCGCCCCTGAAGGAGGGTGGTGGCCTGAAGCGCTCCACCCTCTCCAACTCCCTCATGGACCTCAAAGAGGCAGCCAGTAAGTAGGAGACAGAGGAAAGATATATGTTCCCTGAAAACTTGAATATCTCTCTTCATGACCTAATGCAAGAAGATCAAAACCTCTCTGATTTGTGAATTACTTTCGCTTGCTGATTTCTTGTTTTCTAGTGTTACAGTGACATTAGGCCGTGGAGGTTGTGAGCAGCTTTCGGTTTCAGCACAATAGGCTATGTGACTGCACATCATGTCACTTCTCATAAATTTTCCACTGTGTGTCAGCAATTTGATAGTTTCCCAACAGTTATCCCCCTCAAACTGTCCTGCAGACAGCATTTAGGATTCAAAGAGTCACCAAGTAGCAAAACATTTATATTTGATGGTGGTTTTTTTTTTTTTCTTCTTTCTTTTCTTTTCTTTTCTTTTTTTTTTGGGGGGGATGGGGATGGGGGTTTTCATTTGAAACCCATGCGACTTTGGCCTGAAAGACTTACCTTTTTGAAGAAGGCTGATGTGTTTTACCTTCTGCTGTTTTGCTGTTGATGTTCATGTGCCTGACATGCTTGTTCTCTTTTATTTCTCTCTCTCCCCCTACAGATAAAGCAGATCACAGGAGTAGTGCCAGCTCTTTGGACAGTGGCGTGGTAAGTAAACATTCTTTCTTTTTCCCCTTCTCTTGGAAAGTGATTAAGAGGACATCGAAAAGCATACAAAGACATGTGCTGCAAAAAAAGCTGTCTTGTACCAAGGAGTAGTTGAGTTTGTGATGTACGTGTAGATGCTCAGGATTCTGACCAGGAGTGCATATCAATCATTTGATATTCGATGTGATCTACATACTTTTTGCTCTGCCATGATGATTCAACTGCACAAGACAATGCATTGTTTCTGTAGGGACATAGGAGAACTAAACACATACACTGTACCTACAAAACCTTAAGGAGAATGAACATGATATGTCAACAACAAAAAAAAATCTTGTAACTGTTGCTGGCTTTTCATACAAAACTGTCGGAGACATCATGCCATTGCCTTGTTGATTATATCACTCAAATTGCATTGCCATTTAAAGATATCTTCTTCCTGTTATTTAGAATATGCAGGTTCTAATGGAAGATGCACATTTGAATTGGAATGTGTCACAAAATGTCTTCAGTGAACTGATAGGGCATTTGCTTTGATATCAATTTGTGTCATTGTATGATTATTATATGACTTCTTGCTTGTCATTTACAGCCTATTGACATCAATGCAACCATGCCACTACCAAAGAAGAGTCGTTCCCCACTTCCGGCAGCCATCTGGGGTCGGAAGAAAGGCACGCCCATCAACAAGGAACCCCCCGGTGTCTCCCCCATCCCTCAGATGGAATCACACGCGTGACAGCCCCCTTCCCCGCTTAACCTACACCAGCCAAGATCCCACGTCACTCATCACCCAGCCCAGCGTTGGTGAGGATGGCCGTATCCGTGGCGACGGGGCTTCCTGCAAGTTGGAGGAGAGTTGGAGCAAAGTTGCTGCAACACCATCAGCAGGATGGCCCGCAGCACATCGTGGTGGTGCATTAAACTAGTCCATGCCATCCCCGCTGTAGCCAGCCAGCCGCTGCCTCCGCAATACCTTGCGTTCTCCATGAGCAACAACTTGAACAACAGTGACACAAGGCAGAGAGGCGTGGCTTCATGGCTACGTAGGTGGGGCTGTGGGCTCCAGCCCCGCCCATTAATGACTGTGCAGTGCTCAGTGCTATCCATGCTAATTGACACCATCAGCTGGGATCGCGTTCCAAGACACAGCCTGAAGATTTCCCCTGTGATGATGTGACCACTTTCCTCACCGTATGGTCAAGTTGTGTCCCCATCCGATGCCAGTGGTAGCCATTTGATCAATAAACCCTTTTAGAGGGGCATACTAATCTGGCAGTCATTTAAATGTATTGGGGTGTTCCAGAACAGATTTGGTGGTACTGCATTTTACTGGGTGTCAGATCTGAGCATTACAGCATGAAATACTTTGTGAATCTAAAGTTGTTAGTTGTGCTGCTGTTTTTCATTTCTTCATTCTGTTGGTAGATCATTGCCACTTCAGCAGTTTACCTGTGAGGCACCATGGATGAAAAGTCATTCACAAATAATAATAATTTTTTAAAAAAAGAGTGCATGGGTGTGGATCAAGCTTTGTTATGTTGGCTTCCATTCACAGAGTCAACAGACTGTTTCTTGCCATGAGATAGAGGAATAGAGTATTAAATTTTATTGCTCTTCCACCAGTAAGGGGGCTATTTGGAGGTGAGAGCAGTAACGTGTGCTGAATAATGTTGTCCACGTGCTGTGTGCACTCGACAATTTTTTTTTTTTTATGAGAAACAGGCACAGATATGTATTGCAGTCTGTTACGAGAGAGAGAAGATCTCAAACAAGACTAGTACACACAAAAAAGCAAACCCCCCCCCAAAAAAAAAAAAAAAAATTTTTGCAGTTAACTGTTTGACTTGTGTGTGTGAGTTCTTGAGACGCTTTTCGCAGAGATCGACCAAAGTCGTTGCATAGTAGGCATAGCAGAGCGCAATCATTTCTGATGTCGTTCTCACCGTTCTACCAATGGAATATCGTGGAAATGATCAATTTAGACCATAGAAGGCAGTATGTAGTACTTGTGGCTTGCCCCAGCTTGAAGAGTTAAGGGTAGAAGTCCATCCATAACTCCCTTATCGGTTTGGATGCCCTTTCTGCGCCAATTAGTCAAATGTGCACAAATTTGACACACTTACCTATGGACAAGAGATTGATATGGCACGTGGGGTGTAAACTAAGAGAACCTTATTTGAAAGACATTTCCAGATGAGGATAGCAAGAAGAAATATGTGACGGAATCATGGCAAACTTAGCCACCCATGTCGTTCTGTTGTTGCACGTGATTAAATTCCATGCCATCATTGTTTCAGTCATGGACCATTTCCAATGCAGTGTGAGAAGAGGAAGCAAAAAACAAAATTAACTGCATTTTAAATGCCAAGTCTGTACTTTGTCAGACATCAGCCAAAACTAATGTAAAGTTTGTATATTTCCATAAGCAGCTTATTTCTCATTATTTCTTTAATATGTTATAAAGAAAACAGGGCAGACCTATGGATCTCTTTATACGTGTACTTACCTTCATATAGAATGAAGGATAACTGAAGTATATTTTCTTTTTTTTTTCAGTATTCCAGACGAAGCAGGGAATATAATTATTATTCTTTCTTCTTCGTTTATTGTATCATGCATCATTTGTCCTCAAAGATGTGAGCCTGTTTTGGATCCATCTTTGTGTAACCAGTTGTGGGGAAAAAAAATAATATAAAGATTTGATATTCTAGCTGTGTTTTGTGTTCCTGCAAGCACAAGTTCCAGTATGGAGTCGCTAGTAGCACATGCAGATTTTAGCCATGTATGCAGTGTACATTCTATCTTAAAGTAATAAGTCATCCTGCTTAAAGTTGCTTTCATTGCCATCAATCCATACTCCTTGTAACCTCCTGGGAGCCACCATGTTTGTCCCATGTAGCACATTCACTCTCCACACCTCTTTGTACAGGATTTGCAGGGGCAGTGGTTACAGTTTTATTTGACATACAACCTATATACGTGCCTATGTACCCACAGTAATATTACTAATTTGTTGCCCTTTCCCCTCTGTAAGATCAAAAAGAGAAAGTAAGTGTAGAAATGTAGAGAAAACACAGATTTTAAACAATGTTTGATACTGCACTTGATGAGAGTCTACTTATAGTGGAATAGAGTAAAAGTTCTTCCCACCAACTCTGTCAGCTGCACAAACATTTGAAATCACATGTGGGACTATGACACACTTGATATGTACTTCATCACCTGTTGTAACTTGTTGTTGTAACCACCCAGAGTAGCTTCAAATGATAAGCAATCAAGGAGGACTGTACAGCACAAACAGCCTATGACCAATCACGGAGAAGAAATTAATGCAATGTTGCACTTTCAAAAGGTGCACTTTTTTCACGAACTGATGATGCTAATATTACTATTTATATGATGATGACACATGGATAGAGATCCCCAAGACAGTGGTAGATGTCCATTATGATGGCATTATTAGATGCCTGTTTGTATTGTGAATATTCAGTAGTACGATTATGATTCAGCAAATTTTCAACATTGAAAAAAAAAAAGTCCCATTGGTGTTTTCGAGCTCAGCATCATAATACAATGTAGTCTTCACAGCCATGCTTAGTAATCTGTCAAACTTTTGACCCTTGCTGCAACCACTGAAGATAAAAAATGGTTGTTTTTACTGCTTTCAGCTTAATATAAAGTCTTGCACCTCTGTAAACTGAAGATACAGCTAGGACTCACTCGTAGAAAGGTCACAGAAAAAGCTGTTTGTGGAAAACAGACTTCTCTTCATGCGTGCAACAATTGATAGGATTGTACGACAAATTTTTCTAACTTGCTTGTGATTTGAATTGCGATCTGCTGGCTGGCAAAAGAGACCCAGAAGTTTTTGTTTCACTTTGTGGCATTTCTCATGTCTGATGCAGGTGGTAGGAGCTGTGTTTATTTCATTATGTTGATGTATTAAAGTGTTTGGTGTATCGTATGTAGGCAAAGTATATCTCACTCTTTGACGTAGGTCCATAATTTCATATTGAAATTGGCCTTCGGTTGTGTTAGAACCATGCACATGGGTCTCGATTCAGGCTATTACTGCAGCAAAACTGGCGGTTGTGCGATTAGGCGGAGCATTTAGCAAAAGAGGTGATTTGAGTTTGGGGGTCATGTCTGGGGCGTACCCTCTGAGCCCGATGGTTTTATTGCGTCGGGTCGTTTGCAAATCTTTCAATCCGTAAGGGCTGCACTAGGTTCGGAAAAAGATTTCAAACTTGACTGAGAGAGAGGTAACCAATGAGATGATGGAAAATGTACCTTGCCTGTTATCCCAAATTGTACAGGACTATGAATACAGTGCAATGATTTGTCATAGAAAAAACAAAAAACAAAACACCGATTTGCAAAATCAATGAAATCTTCAAAGTTTTTATTATTCCCAAGCTTGTAAAAGTGTGTAATTTTCTTTTTTTAATGTGTAATTCATTGCTTTGAGCAGTTGCTTTAATTTATTATCAGCAGTCAAGAGCACTAAATTGCAAGCTGTTACAATGTTATATATTTAGATATATATGAGTTTGTTTATTGAAAAGGTATATTATTTTCATTCTTGAAAAAAAAAAAATGTGTTCATTTACAGTATATACAGCTCGTGCATATAATTTGCCGTAAAATGTTAGTGAAAAATATATGATAGTCACATGGTTACATTGTGTTGAATATGTTGGTAATTTATCTTAGATATTGAATATGTGAATGTTTGTACATTGTAACACATGCATGTAAATGTAATGTAAAGAGAGCTTCAAATTTTCTTTTTAAAAGGAGATGAAACAAACACAACAAAAAAGAATTGTCTATTATTTCAATAAATTATGAAAATCAAAAATGGCTTGTGTCCTGTTGTTCATGTGCATTAATGTGATCTGTAGTTTGCTACAATATTTAGCTTGTAGTGGTCCATCTTCAAAATACAATTTATGGCCTAAAAATGATGGACAAGATTTTTTTTTTCATATATATATATATATATCATATATATATGTATACAGTTCGACCTCGATTATCCGGCCTCCTTTTATCCTGAAATCTCTATTATCTGGATGCGTTCACGCAGTGAAGGACTTTTTTTTTCATCCAAAAATTGAGAAAAAACAGTGACTTTAACATCTTTTCATGGATCTATTTCACTAATTTCATAAGATGTGCATGATAGGTTTCTCAATATCTAATGAGGTAAAACATGTATGATTTTCACATAAAGATATACTTTATTTTTGTGAAGAAGGGACTATAATTTTGCGCAGGCTAACATAGATTACACCACCGTTGCGAGGTACGCTACCTGCCTAGCTGCCAGTGCACTGGGACAGCAGCTTGGACGGCAGCTATATACATTTGTACATTAACATTGTGTCTCTGATTCGCTTATCCGGATGAGCACCTGTCCGGACGTGGCCGGATAATCGAGGTCGAACTGTGCATATATTATATACTTTATATATTTAAAGTATTTAATGTTTGTAGTGTATGTATACATATATGTATAATATACACATATACACTGTACAAACATTTATGAATAGACATTGTATTTATATCTATATTTATACAGAGAGAGAGTTAAAAAATATATATCATTCACTTTTAAACAGCCCCAGAAAAAAAAGGAAAAGAATTCTTGGGCAATTTTTATACATATAGGTAGCTGAAAGTCTCTTTTATCATATGACACTAGAGTCATGAAATATCTAATGCTTACATTCACTGTCCATTTCGTTGACTGGTGGCATAGCAGAGACCCGTAGCTGTGAGTGCCCCCCCCCCCCCCCCCCCCGCCCCCCGAAGAAAGAAAAAAAAAAATGGTAGAGTATTGGGGAAGAAAATGTGGGATGACTGGCTTGGAATGGAGCAAAATGACAAGAGATGGACCTATGACAATGAAATGCAGCTCTTTTACTTCACCCAAAGTGGAGAGCAGATTCCTGCATACTGTATACGCCATATATTTCGCGAGTCTAAATTTTCGCGAATCAGACACTCCCGACGATTTTGCGGGTAGTTAAATTAGTGATCTTGTATGTTGTAGTCCTGTACTGAACGGACAAATGTACATGCGTATGTCACATTCACATCGGGATCAGAGTTAATATTTTTGCGCGTCTCAGAGTTAATAATATGTCGCGAATAGCACCCGACTTGCGAAATTCGCGAAAAAAAGAACCTCGCGAAATATTCGGCGTATACAGTAACCTATTTTTAAGTCCTAAAGTGGGCAGTGCTCACTGAAGCTTAAAACATTTTCTGATTTTTAGTCTTACATGATAGAAGAGACTTTCAGCTATCCACATCTATAAAAAGTTTTCCAAAATTTGAAAATGATTTTCATTTTGGGAGCCATTTTAAAAAGTGTATATCCTTTTATTTGGGACACCCTTTATATACATGTCCATGTACATGTATATTCACACATCTGGTGAATGAAAACCACAGTTTACACCTTCAGGATTCTCTTGAAATAATGGAAAGTGATAGACATGTTACTTTGATCTTACACAGTATTTTATTATATGTGACCCTGCATCACAAAACAAACAAAGTCACCAGACATGAATTTTTTGTTAAGAGCACATTCTGAAAGAGCAGACTTAAAGTTTTAAAATAATGTATAACTCAAATCATATGAACTCTTCTAACCTATCTAAATATTGGAAAGAAGTAAAGCACACACTCGGGGAAAAGTGTGTACAGTGAAACCCCGTTATAACGAGGTCCATGGGACCGGCGATATTACCTTGTTATAACCGGTACCTCGTTATAACCGTACGCATCAAAAACAAAGAAAAACATAAGCACGACGTCATAATATACCCAACAATGAAAGTTACGAACATCCTTTGCGTTGTTATTACACAATTATGGATCATTATTATCGAGAGAATAAAGGGAAATTATTTGTGAATTAGGCGAAAAAGTCGGGGTTGAAATAGGTTAATTCTTTATTTTTCTTCCGAAAATCTCTTCGCATAATAGTGCACGTTATGTTCTTGAGAAGTATAGGCCTATATTATATTAAAATCACATTGTATAAAATGCGTTGTTTACCGTAACTTGCGAGGTATTTTTACGCTGTTGGTGTCAAGCGGGAATGCGATAATTTCATGAATTCTTATACAATGTATGATCGTTGCGCCCGAAAGGATTAAAATGCGTTGTTTATTTTCTTCCGAAAATCTCTTAGCGTTTTGTACATCCGTTCTTGAAAAATAAGCGACAGGATTGAATTTAGAAGGTTGTGATCCTTTTTACGCAGATCTGTTCCTCATAGACCATTCTGAAAGAAAGAAAATCTTCATTGTGAAATGCGTTGTTAAAATTGTGATAATGAACAAACCCAGATCTATTTAAATTGTTAAATGCGTTTGTTTCTTTTTCTGAACAATGACTAAGTAGCTTAACATGCGTTATTCAACTATTTTTACGCTACTGTCAACCGGCGAGATCGCGATGATTTCAGAGTAACATTCGTGCGTCGTTTAGCGTAACTTGCGGGGTATTTTTACGCTGTTGGTGCCCAGTGGGAATGCGATGATTTCATGAATCATTTTGGCTGTAATCTTATATAATGTATGTTCGTTGCATCCGGAGGGATTAAAGATGCGTTGTTCATTTTCTTCCGAAAATCTCTTCGCGTTTTGTACATCCGTGCTTGAAAAATAAGCGACAGGATAGAATTTAGAAAGATCTGATCCTTTTTACGCAAATCTGTTACTCGTAGACCATTTTGAAAGAAAGATTGTTTATTCTTAATTGGGAAATGCGTTGTTAAAATTGTGATAATGAACAAACCCAGATCTATTCAAGTTGTTAAATACGTTTGTTTCTTCTTCTGAACACCGATTAAGTAGCTATATTTTTACGCTACTGTCATCCGGCGAGATCGCGATGATTTCAGAGTAACATTCGTGCGTCGTTTACCGTAACTTGCGAGGTTATTTTACTCTGTTGGTGCCCAGCGGGAATGCGATGATTTCATGAATCATTTCGGCTGTAATCTCATACAATGTATTATCGTTGCGCCCGAAAGGATTAAAGATGCGTTCTTTATCATCTGCCGAAAATCCCTTCGCATTGTATCCATCCGTTCTTAAAAAAATTGCGACAGGATTGCGTCATTCAACTATTTTTACGCTACTGTCACCAGGCGAGATCGCGAATTCATTAATTATTTCGGCTATAATCATACACTCGTATTTGCTAACCAGCAAAAGAACTGAAGTCGGGACTACAAATGGAAAGGATATAATGTTGAGTTGAACACGCATTCCAATTTCCATATTTGCCACGAGTGTCGCTACATGAAAAGGTTTTGAGAGCGTTATCTTTTTTCCCTTGTTGCGCTGTGGTCTGACCTATAACATTACGCACACGTGTGATCTCGCGAAAAAGAAACAAGTGATTATGTTTAATAATTTAGTAGGAACATCGAATGGCATTAATGTGTTGTTGTTTTTTTGCGTGGTTTAGAAGAAAACATGGAAGGAACCGTTCTCTGCAAAACGTGAAAAAGACATGGATAGCGTGAATTCGATTTTCAATGTTTCATTTGTCTCGTGTTTGAAAAGCGGCAAGTCAAGAAATGGTACCTCGTTATATCCGATCAAATTTCTTATGTTTTTCTTTATCATAATGCGCCGAAAAAGTCCTCGTTATAACCGGAATCTCGTTATAACCGAACTCGTTATAACCGGTTCGTTCTGCCATAGGTTTACACGCAAAGGAAAACGGGACCGACGCGATCACCTCGTTATAAGCGGTTCCTCGTTATAACCGAACTCGTTATAATGGGGTTTCACTGTACTGAGAAAATAGGCTCTGAAGTACAGTGTCTATTCAAGCGCTTAATTGTTTTATACCAAGCTGTGCTGGCTGTGTGATGAATGGGACAAAAAACAGGATGTAAACCACTGGAGTAACAACAATGAAGGAATTATCAGATTAAGCTGAAATTGAGCATGCCTTATTAACACATTCTTTCCATAATTAATCCCAATTTTCAAAGCAGCAGCATCATCCTTTCAAAAGTTATTAAAGTCGAAAGTGAAGAGTGTGTACAAGGTTTTTAAGAAATGAAAAGTGGACTCTAAGACACACCTAATCACACTATTTTAACAAAAAAAATGTTCGAGATAAACTGCTTAAAAACACACTTTCCTGCCCATTCTACGATCCCAAAGTTTAGCATAATGTAGAAGAATACTTGCTCTTTCAGAAAATATGAAAAAGTCAAGATCGGCCAGGTTGACCCATTTCACCTATTTTCAGTCCTCACACAAAATCAGTGTGTGCGACTTTTTGTTCGCTTTGTGATGCACGGTCACATATACAGTTTGTCTGTTCAGGGTATAAATATATAAAACTCTCACAATTTGCGCACCCTCATGAAACACATAAATAATGATTCAGTTTGATATTCTGAGTACAAATCATCTCACTACCAAAAAAAAAAAAAAGAGGAGAGAAATGGAAACAGAAGAAGTTGACAGCATAAGCTGCAACTTCATTGCGACAGTTGTATATTTGAAGAAGTCCCACCTGGCCCAGGGATTAAATGATGTACATAGGCAACTAAGCAATTGCTGTAATATTATGTTTTGAGCAGAATCACTTTGCTGCATTTACCAATACACTGCCAACAATTCAATGGGAATCAGCAATAGGCAACCAACCATAACGATCAACAGCAGAACATAGACATATACAGATATCCATAAACTTTCTTTTACTATTTCGCTTGATTTTTTTTGACCAGGACAGGGGTACGCTGACTTATATAATACTGTACTACAATTTTATTTGCAGTTTGTGCAGAGTAAACACAGATAGGCTGAAACTATGAAGGGTTTAATTTGGGTCACAGTTTTTTGTTGTTATTTTTGTACTAATATTGATTACAAAATTGAATCCCCCAAATCATGACAGATCACAACCCATCCCATGTGTTTCAGAAAAATTTCAAAATTACAGCTGCACCACACTTGTACATGCCTTTTTAAACTCACTCTTTAACCCTATAACTGGCAATGGCTGATCACATCAGCCAATTTCCGGTGGCTAGATTGCACTGGCCGATATGATCGGCCAATTATTGATTGGGGCACTGCGAGTCTCTTGTAAAGTCATCTGTGATTGGCTGAAGAATATATCTCTTCGTACATACTCAAGTTTCCATGCGGAAAAAAAAATGAACCAATGAAAAATGTTGTTGTAAAAAGTGTTTTGATCGAGTCTTTTGTTTGCGTTTCTCATCCTTTGCCTCGGCATGGTGCATTACATGAGGAGAGTTCTATGGTGCGAAGCGATCGTGCGGTGAGATTTGTCTGCATTTGCCCATAGTCCCGTATGTGTTATTTATCGTTGTGTGAATATGGCTGCTGCTCGCCCTTCAACCTCTTCGGAAAGACCGGGACTCTTCGATAAGTTCCGTCTTGGAGAGGAAAGCGATGATAGGAGCGATGTTGAAATGCAGTCAGAGCCTCAAAGTGACAGTGACTAATGAAGCCATAAATACAGGTGAAGAAAGTGAAAGTTAGATTATTGGCGATGATGGGTCAGCTACTCGAGGCACGGATCATGACCGCGATGCTACGCCAACACAGCCCAATGCTGGGGGATGGCATATCGTCGAACCACCAGAGCTTCCAGGGGCCAGCCAATGGATTTTGCTGGAGTGCAACGTTCGTAACCCTGGAAATGTCCCACCTCGTAATACTGATCCCCTTGCATATTTTGGCTTATTCTTCGATAATGACACGTACCTACACATTATTAGAGAAACGACAAATATGCATGCTAGTTTCTCAGTGACGAGGATGTTATGTGGTATCTAGAGGAGCACCCACAGTCGTGCTTCCATAGATGGCCTGAGAACGGCATCAACGGTGTGAGGCTCAAGTAATATCTTGGTCTGGCATTCAACGTGGGACTTGTGCGCAAAGAAGAGCGTGGCTGACTACTCCATGGAGTCAAAAGCCCTCCCAGCGTGCACCTTTCTTCAATGAAACCATGGCGCAGTGGCTTTTCTTGCTCGTCAGCAGAATGCTTCATGTGAATGATCAAGCTATAGAGAATACCAGGGACGAGGAGGGGTTTGACCCCTGGCACAAGGTCAGACCAGTGTTAGATCAGCTGAACACTTCTTTCAAGTGGTACTATGTACCATCAAGGAGGTTGAAGAGATGGAGTAACAACAGAGTTATTCCCTTTGATATATGTTCGAAGCCGCCGCTCAAAAATATTTGAAGCATGTGCCAAACAGGATCTGCCGCGCCGATACGAAGACAATTGACTTGTGTCTCATTGCATAATCACCAGCCACTTTCAAAGGCAGATATGTCTTTGTGATGGTAATTACTTTTCGCTATCCCTTTTTATAAAAGGTAGGTGGTACAGACACAAGGATGCGCGAACAGAAATTTAGGAAAAAATGCTGAAATGAAGATGAAAATTACTCGACTGGGCATACGCGGGCACCAATCTGATATATCTATCAATAAAGAATCATACTTGAAGATTATTACATATTAGTTTCATTTGGGCAAATTAAGTCGAAAAGTTATAAAACCAGATTTCCAGGATGGTACAGTTTTAAACATTTTCACATAATACAGCTGTGGTTTACATGTTTGCGCAATTTTCTGAACGGAATTGACTTTTGTTTTACATGCTTTATTATTAAGTGAAATTTCATTTCATTTAATATAAAATAAATAAGCAAAATATGGCCAACATTATAACATTCAAAATGAATCTTCAGATTGCTCAGCAAGACGGCGGCTTGGAACATCGATCTTCAAAGGCACAAGTGCACCTGTGGAATTCGTTTGTACATCAATAGAAATCTGACAACTGTTTGAATAATTACAGCCAGTTGGAATTCCATGTATAAAACCTCCTTGGTACCATCAGTTCACATCAATTGACAAGAGCATGTTGGGCATGAAGAATCGTGTAGTATACATACAATACATGCCCAACAAACGTCACGCTCAATGCAGTATCAAAAAGTTTGATACTGAGTGACACTAACAGCTACGTACATCACATCAACCTGTATGGTGGAAAGGATGTGAATGTGACGAGGGAGGATGGGCATGCCCATGGTGTGGTGACGAAGCTGATGAGGGAAAGTGAGCTGTTTGGCAAGGGCTATCACTTGTTTACGGACAACTTTTACACAAAGCCCCAGCTGGCGGAGGAGCTCCTGGAGCACAAGACCCTGCTGACAGGAACTGTAAGATCTAACTCAAAATTAATTGATATCATAAGAAAATTTTTTCTGTAATATATAAAAAAGGAGTTGGTTACAGTTAAAGGTCCTGTTTACCTTTGGGAAATACCACTTTTGATGCCCATGTGTAGGTTAGTTGTATCACAAAACATCCTACCATATAAAATTTTTGCAATAAAGCCTAAAATATAAGGAGCTATCACTATTTTTCTCATTAAACCATAGCTGTAGATTGTTTAGGCTGGAAACATTTTATTATAACTATTGTTCACATTTTGTATATTTAACAATACTTAACATCGATTATACTAGTTCAAATTTTTACATTGGTTGTTTCTATCCCTAACTCACATTTTAGAACTATTTTGAATCACTAATGTTGGGTTTTTGTTTTATCTGAAATGGTAAATTATGCCTTTAATCATCATTTTTCTTCAATCAAACATTCTTCTGACTCTGTGACAAAGTTTTAGAGATATATCTGCTCTTTCGAATGATACAAAATTTGTTTGCTGGAGTCAATTACTTCCAAAGATAATATCAGTTTATTTTGCCTTTGCAATTTATTTGCTTTATTTCATTTTTTTTTTATTTTTGCCAGAGTTTCATTCACTAAATAGTGTCTTTCAGTCCCAGATCCTGTTTTGAGAGAGAAAAATGATTGTCCCGACTGTTGGAGGAGTGTCTTGTGTTCACTTGCCTTCGCACAGATACGAAGAATTGGCCACTATGCAGAAGACAGATCAAATGTTAGGGGAAGTCTGGAAAATGTGGGAGAGCAAGTGGGCACCTGGTAACATGTACAACCAAAATTTTAAAGGATTGAGTGGCTAGGTGCCAGAATAGATAAACTTGGAGGAGTATGAAGGAGTGCTGTGCAGTTGTTACACAGATAATGTATTGGCCAAGGCGAGACAGATCTGAACACCGTCATGTCTGCACGAAATGTTACTTGAAGCTACTCATAGCAAGTGGGCTCATCCAGATCTCAGGAGGAGGAGTGAGCTCTTCCAGCTGAAGTGTCTTTGACCAGGTTTGCATGAAGACATGAAGCAGCACATCAAGAAATGGTGGAGATGCACAGTAACCAAGGCCCCAACGCCTTACTTTCATCATGAGTGACCTTCACTCAACCACGCATCAATTCACTAGCTGAGGCGATGCAGCTTTCTCCTCTACTGCTCCCAGGCTGTGGAACAAGCTTCCTCCTATTCTGAAATCATCACCAACACTGGATCACTTCAAACAAAATTTGAAGACCTATCTATTTTGATAACCCCATATATGCACTGAACTTCAACTGTCACTGCCCGGTAATTTGTATGTTTTATCTCCTATGGCGACCAGGGATGACATCTCATAGTGCTTTGTATCCAGTGGAAAAGGCGCTCTAAAAATCTCAATTATTATTATTATCATTATCATACTGTCAAAGCCTCCGATGTGCCACCTTCTCGCATTCAGCCTGAATGAAGGAGATGGTAGCGGTCAACTTCCTGAAGCTAGACCGAGGATGCCGAGGGTATGAAGATGTCCTTGTCATTACTGGTGTTTTTAGTAACCTTTTCCTTAGCAGTGCCGTGCTAAGATCAGACAGCGAAAACTGTGGCAGAGGAGAGCATTGGTTTGCCCACTACAGAGATTTGTAAGTTGTACAGCATCACAAAGTCACGCAAGACTCCCTACCACCCACAGGCTAATGGACAGGTGGAATGAATCAATAAAACCTTGTGAAACCTGTTCATGTCTCTTGATGTTTCTGAGCACAAACAATGGCATGGGTTGATGCAGCACCTCATTCACATGTAAAACACTACGTACACCACAGTGTTACTGGAGTGACCCCTTACATACTTATATGTATGTTTGGCAGGGAACCAGCCTTGCCTGTAGACCATCTGCTAAACAATGTTAATCACGACTGTGATGAAGACTACACCAGAAGACAGGCCGAGCTAATCAAGCAAGTTAAAGAAGTAGTGAAGTCCAGGCTGTAGGCAGCTACAAAGAAAGGAGAGCAGAATGAGGTGCGTTGGCACCATCCTATGCTGGAAATAGGAGATCAGGTTTTCGTTAAGAGACCATGCTTCACCACACGATGGTACAAGCTGAAGAATAAGTTCCATCATGTCCACTACTCAGTATATCATAGACAATAGGAATGGAGACAACAATGTGTATGAAACAGGACCTGCACAGGGAGGCAAGGCAAAAGCGTGTAAATCAGAGGCACCTCGGCCAAAAAAAAAAAAAAAAAAATGTTGCATTGGCGTAACCCACCCGACCCTAAAAATTCCGCTGACCTATTTTTTTTTTTTTCTTTCGATATCAATTATCTTGTTAATTGCGCTCGTGATCGCAAAAACCCGGAAGTGTTTTGGAAAGAACCCGCTGCACACTGCGCTATGTCATACGTACATGTAGCTAGCTCGCTGCATGTGTGTGTGTACGAAACGGCTCTGTACGAGGGAGAGATCTAGCACCTCGCTCGATCAGTACGTCATCTGTTTCCAACATGGACGCATATTCTATCAAGATTACTGGCATGCTTGGGCCTAAAAAACTGTTCAGCGTCCTACGAAAATGTGACAGCATCTAGCAGTGATGGAGGGTCCTTTTCAGACATTTTGGCGGCAGAAAAGGTGTCTATCTTGGACGACTTTGGCTATCTCTTCGTTGTGGGGTACTTCAGGCTCAGCGATTCGGCATCTACAACAATTGTACGTCTGAGGCTGAGGTGCCCAAGAATGCCTTTGAAATCCTCATGGCTGCAGGCGCGAGGCAAGGAAGATTTGATCTTTCAGGACTGAAAAATAATTCTAGTTCTCGCATACCACAGGCACAGGGACTAAATGCAAAGGACAAATTTTTCAATAGCATCATACTATTGCTGGACAAAGAAGCAGACTGGTTCAAATCAGAGAATGAAGCTGAATTCATTGTCAAGGCACAAAGCTCATTGCATTTTGAAATGACAGGCCACGATGTAAAGCTATCAAAGTATTAAATTTACAGCAATATGGCAAAGTTCAGCTGCAAAATAAAGGGGTACTGTATTCTCTTAAAGCGTCAGGGTGACACCTTATGAAAACAAAGAAAATAAAAGAAAATCTGTGTCATATTTTTACTTCTTATTCCTAAACTGGGAGGTACTGGGATCTAAAACTTTACAAGTGTTCTTCTGAGGTCAATAGCTATCTAAAGAAGAATTTTTGTGCAGATTTGCAGCCGCTTGCAAAGGAGTGCTACTACCTTTAACTATTGGAAAAACACAACTGCATTTCTAATAAAGGATTCTGAAATGCTTTAGACACAGGGGAATTATTTGTTTTTTGTTATTACTGGATCATTCACAACTCCCAACATTTTTACGAGTTGTCATTGGGTACTCTTTTCAACCCCCATTCCTCAAAGTTGTACAAAATTGAATATTCACTTTGAAATGTTCTAAAAATAAAATGGGTAGGCCATTAGGTACAAGTAACTCTGCCTAAGTCCATCTCTTGGGACCACAAAAATCTATTCGACTTCTAAGAAATTTGTCTTACCAGAGGTAAAGATATGTTTTGCATGATTTGTTCTAAAAAATTACTTCGACTGGGGTGATTATTTGACTTAGAGAGGTTTGACTTAGGCAGAGTTGACTGTATTTGCTTGTGAAAATGTTGATATATGTGTGAACAGCGCCGAAAAGGCTATAAACCAGCATCTTGTGTATTCCCCTGGAGATGATGCGTGAGATATCTCAGGCTCGGCAGGGGCTGATTCAGGATCTTGGGGAAGGGGGGCTTCATCCGCTAAAGGCAGATGAAGGTCAAGCGAGGGCGAAAAGCCGGAGCCCCAGCAGAAAGTTTGGGGGGCCTCCCCCAGGAAAAAAAAAAAAAAAAAATATTTAAAGAGTCTTCATAAGGGATTTCCTGGCATCTGACGATAGAATTTACACATCTTAGAGCTGTTGTAAAATCTACAGTCAACCTTGCGTATTAAAGTCGAATCTGCTAGGACTGAAGAAACAGCTTAGATTTGAAGAAAATTTGTCTTTAAAACAATAGAATATAAAGAGAAGAGAACTTGATAAGACCTTTGACTTAGGCGAATATTCAACTTATGCAAGTTCGATTTAGGCAAGGTTCACTGGACTAGATTTTTTTTTTTTTTTTTGAGGAGGGCGGTCGCCGACAAAAAGGCGGGTACTCGAGTCGGGGGAGATTTTGGGAGGGATTTTTTTTTTTTTTCTTAAATCCCTACCTACCTACCCTATTTTTCAGTGACCCGTTACTCCAATGCAACATTTTTTTTTTTTTTTAGCCTTATCCTAGACCAACGATCGCAAGGGGATAATCACAATGTTCTGATTGATCAAGCATGTTACCTTCCCATCAGGTGACTGCATCTCTTCTAACTCAATCAGTTAGATATCAGATGATGTCAACTCAAAGACAATACATGGGAATTACACTTGGAGCACATTTCCAATATGAGTAATGATCAACAGAGGATACCATCAAGATGCTCCCTGAGGAGCTCAAAAGGGAAGCACAGAAATCCTATAAGGCTTTCTGCATCAGCAATAACAGGAATGCCATGTGTCGAATGATTGATATGAATTTGAATTTCTTTCTATCCTCCTATCCTCCTATTTTAGGAAATACAACATATTATCATCTCAAACAATATTATTGTTTACTAAGAGATGGTTTCAGCTTTAATTTTATTTTACATGTTGTATCGCTTCATTAAATGAACCATGTCACCAAATCCGTTACTTTCCTTCTTGACACAATCAGTACATTGTATTGCCTGAAATCATCACTCTAACCTTTATAAGGGAAAAAAAATAACGACTGATCACTCCTGTGATTCCACAAAGAGACCGCTTTACACTACTCAATCAGTCACTCCTGAATGCACTGAAGCGTACTCACTTCTATGGCTCCACCGAGAAAACAGAATAAATGTATGTTTTTGTACTTTCACTGCCAATTTCAATTTCATGGTGGACTCTGACTTTGATGAAGGTGAGGACATTCTAGATGACGTGGAAAATGACATGAAATCATCTTGTAACTCACACAGTGAAAGCATTGGAGAACGTGATCTACCATCACTTCTCCCTGAGATTGAAGACCATGGTGAATCACCATTGGAAGACTCCTCAAGCGAACGAAACTGATGGAGCCGACAATGACCTCGCAAATGATCTGCCTGGGCCTCCTCCAACAGCTCACACTGAATCACTCTCCCATCAGGTCTGACGGCGACTACAGCCTACACAACGACTGCTGTCAACGAGCATTTTAAGTCAAGCCAACGAGTGTATCGACGAACCAAGACTACTTTTCAACCCTAAAGGTGTGGAGACAGTGGACTCTTTTACAAGGTTCTATGTGAAATCCATCTTTGCCTACGAAGCCGACGAAATGAACAAGTATACATAACAATCTTTCCATTGTCCAGTGCCCCATCATGAGTCTTCTCACTTCAGTGCATGGCATGACACCAATGATGCAGAGATACGTGCCTTCATCGCACTTCAGGTAGCAATGGGACTTGTATTGTAGGACCGTTATTTTGTTGTTGTGCACTTTGCTGGATATCTTGTTTGTCTGCTCTTCTTTGTTGTCTGTCTAGATAGACCTTGGCTTAATTTGCATTAGTTTGCTTTTCAGCACTGCCTTGCAGTCTGGCATTAATTCAGTTAAATTAATGATATTCAGTTGTCACCGCCATGACCATAGCTTCAGATACCTTTCCGCTTGTTCAGTTTTGTCATCATCATTCTTTCTCTATTCAGGTGTGTTCATTCATTTCATCCCACACCTGATTCTTGAGTTGAGCCCAGACAGCTCTCATTCTTACATAATCACCCCCTCCTGCTTCCATCATCTAATGCTCCTCTTTACTTATTGGTTGATTTATTGAATTAGACTCTTCCACTTTATTGAAGTTCTCTGTTCCACTTAGTTCTATTGGTTATTGTAGATAATTTGAATACACTATATGAATATCATTTATGTAAATTATGTTCATGCAAGAAGTTTGCTGAGGGCGAGTTGCCTTCAGAATAAATCAAAGCACTACCAGACTTCATCGACTTTAGTTCGTCTTATTTGTGTCATCTGAGTTCTCTCATAATTAATTTATTTCCCCTCTTACAAATACATTTCAGTTACAGGATCGAGCGACATTTCTTAATAATTTTGTCAACATTTAATATCACAACGCTACAGTTTCAAAACCAGCTGTGCCTCAGTACTGGGAAACAAACTTTCAATTGCCATCTTGTCGACCCCTGGGTTTGCTGACGCTATCAGGAGAAATCAATTTCAGATGTTTAACACCTTTCTACACTTCGATGACAATGAGAAACTCATGCCCCATGGACAGTCTGATTTCGACCCCCTTCACTAGACCCGCCCTCTCATCGATATGTCCCAGATGACCTACCTAGAGCATTTTCAACCCAAAGATTACCTGTCAATTGATGAGAGCTTGGCTCCATTCAAAGGAAGAAACTCCTAAAGACAGTACATCCCAAACAAGCCAAGGAAATGGGGAATCAAATTTTGAATGATCTATGATGGCCAAACGGGATTCTGTCTGCAGTGGTGGCAGTACGGCAGGGCTGAGGGACTAGACAATGGGGAAAGTGCTACGGAAGCCCTTGTGAAGCAGCTGACACAGCCATTCTACAATACAAATCGTGTGGTCATGATGGATAACTATGACAGTTTCGTAAAACAAAAAGAGGATCTAGCATGCGACGGACTTGAAACCTGTGGAAGGGTGAGGAGCAACCAACAAGGACTTCCAAAAGAGATCCTACGTGGTGGTCTGAATCTTGCGAATGGGGATGATTCCATGTGTTTCACCAAAGGGAGGGAGATGTCAGCAGTGACTTGGCATGACGTGAAAGTCAGGAATGTGCTGTCGACCGTAAGCAGCAACAACCCAAAACAGAAGCACATACGGAGTAAAAACCATGAAGGAGGTTGCAGAATGATTCAGAAGCCAGCCACTGCTGACGTGTACAGGGTTCATGAACGACATTAATAAAATAGACCAACGCATGTTGTTCTACAACTACCCTAGTAAGAAGATCAAGGGATACCGTGTAACCCATCACTAAACCATGGAAGTAGCTCTAGAGAATGCTAATATCGCATTTCAAATGGCTGGCCATAAGATGTCTACGCGCAACTTCAGATGAACAGTGACAGACGGCCTACAGACCGGCTACAAAGCATCTTGCTATCATTGGACACCGACACCTCCCATCGCTCAGAACAAGGCATGATTGACTGAGCTTCACTTCCCAGCAAAGTTCGCAGATCGACATCATCGTCCCGACTGCTACGTGTGCTCACAGTGCAGGAGGGGAAGGCAAAGGCAGACTAGAACGTATTGTCCATTGCATCCCATGTCTCGAGATCTATCACACTAAGAAGGATTTCAGGTCCTTAAGTTAGGAACACTTTCTTCTGAATAATTGTTAACAGCATCACGAACTTATCAAGGACATCAATCATTGCATACAAAGGTTACATATTTGAATTAATCTTGTTCACAGATGGTAACACATATCTCAAATGCACATTTTAGGACATTGCAATGAGAATGGACAAAATCTTTTGACGATCCATACAGTATATAAGTGTACTGTAGAGTAATAGTGATAATTCTCGCTGTTAACCAGAACCAGAATCAGCCATGCAACATTCAAACAGCAGCATACCATCGGATAGAGTGCAAGCTATCAACCACACATCAGGCAAGTGTCCTTTTCATTAACAGGGCAGACCAAGTAGTAGAAATAGGCCTCAACATGCTCGATCCGTGTCACACTCCACATGACATGGGAATTGAGGAGGATTGCACCCTCTCAATAATCACAAGGCCTGCCCTGCCTACGGGAAAATGTGCCACTCATGTCGGAAGGCAAATCACTTCGGATCAGTATGCCGTGACAGTCGGAAAGAAAGCCAAATTGTGTGACACATCGACGAAGAAACTAATAATGAACATCAACAAAGCCCCTCATCACATACACAACATGTGTATGCAGTGCATGGTCACATCTGTGGTCAGTTCAAAGAGTGTGTGATTGATCTCAACGAGACACCTGTCAGTCTCCTTGTGGATGTTGGAGCGAAAATGTCGATACTTAGCGAAGCTACATATCAGAGCAATTTCTCAAAATTTCCATTGCAGTCAACCAATAAAAAATAAAAATCCTATGACAAATACTCTAAACTGCATGCAAAATTATAAAATCAAAATAGAATGCCCAGATTTTGGACAACACAACTATTTTTGACAATGAAATCGTAGTTTGATACAGTTGGTAATGATATGGTTATTATTACGCATTTACGAAAAATTCAAAGATATCAGGTTCACTTTGGCACTCATATTTTTAGTGTTTTTTTTTTTCTCATGTTGAACTGAATGTTTGCTACAAAATGAGGAAAAAATATTGTATCGACTATTCTGCCAGTCAACCATGAGGGCGTTGTCCCTTTGATGTATCATTCACTTTAAATGTTGATCCAACATCAGTGCTCTATATCAAAAAAAGGTCCAGCATTCAAACAGAAATGATCGTCTACAATTATTTATTTATTGAGATATCATATACAATTAACACATGCTCAACGGGTAGCTCAGCAGAATGCTGCAAGCAAGCAAGCATCAATTGACTTCACATCACGTTTTGTGCTCCCCTTTGAGGGAGGTGATCATAGCCACTGCCACAAAGACATGCCTAGTGCATGGATGATCACATGAACATTCAACTGGAGAATAAATATTTGAAACATGTGGGAAGTATGCCACCCCAGCAAGCTGGAAGTGGCTATGACAGTCCCTAAGGTAAACCATTTCATATGGGACAATCTCTCATCGCCTGTCAACATGCTAGACATGAAACTACAGCAATGTGCAGTCTGTGTATGAAGGAATTAGTGACACTTTGAAGGCGACTAACCCATCTCTTCCTGTAACGAAAAATCAACAGGACGCTATCACACTGTTCTCAAATGCGAGCTTCAAACTGAATCAGCTTTGTAAAGACTTATTGAACCAGACCTGAACTCATGCTACACACATTAATGTAAGCCAAATGATAAGACCACTGACATTCTCTTCAGAAATGAGGTGCACAGGACAGTCCATGAGCTGGATGAACAGCAAAAGGAAAGGTGGGGGCAATAAAATGATATGAAAGAAATTAGCACAGGGTGCAAACTTGGCAGGATGATTGGGTTGCCACTCGTATAAAGTGCCTATGTTGGGATCGTTTACTTGACTAACAGGTGCATACTTTGCAGCCAAATTGCTTTCAAGAGGCTGGCTGGACCAGTTGCCCTCAGCCACAGCAGCCTTTTTCTAGGGCTTCATTGGGGACATCATCATGGACATCATCGACTACCCCCAAGAACGAGTCGGCCTGCTGTCACACACACTCGGCCATTGCGGCAGGCTCTTGCAGAGCCAGCATTAGCCACCACTTCTCCATTTCCCATACATAAGACAGCAACATACAGACAGCTTAACACTAACAAACCATTATTTAGTGAGTTTGAAATTACATTTGGAAGTGCCTGCATCTGTGGTTGAATACAGAAACATAGGATAACATCTTACCCAATCATCCTTCAAATGTTGGTGCACGTAGGATATCAGTTGGAATTTGACACTGATACTTCCCAAAGGCAAAGCATTACTCCCAGATCATACAAATTACCTATTGCAGTAATTGCAGCTGAGGATACTGAAATCGTTCAATCACACGATAAAGGGGTCATTGAAATGACCTCCCCCAACAGGCAGAATATGATTCTAACATATTTACAAGACAAAAGAAAAATAATAGTTGCCAAATGATTTCAGACTTGTCTAAACTGAACAGTCATATCAAATACCATCACTTCAAAATGGATACACTGGATATTGCACTACAGCACGTAACCAAAGGCTGCTATATGGCTTCGATTGACCTCCGAGATGCATATTACTCAGTACCCATTGCAAATGAACACAAGAAATATCTGAAGTTTCTTTGGAAAGGGAACATGTGGCAATTCAAGGCCTTGCCAAATGGGCTTAGCTCAGGGCTGGGGTGTTCACTAAATTACTGAAACCTCCCCAAGCCGAAATGAGAAGTAGGGGCCAGATCATCGTTGCATACATTGATGATACACTGCTATTATCAAAGTCAAGAGAAAGAGCAACCAAGGCAATTAAAGAAACTGCTGAACTTCTTTCTGAGGTAGGGTTCATACTACATCCTGATACAATGTTACGTTGGTCTTCGAACCAAGTGCAACACAAATTTCTGGGACTCACTGTGAATTTGGATATAAATAATTCAAGTCCGATTAGCTGTGGAGAAAGTACTAGAAATATAAGATCTGTGTTGTGACCTGCTAGTCAACCTTCCCCAACAATTCAAGCTGTATAGCTTCAGCCATAGGTAACTTAGTTTAACTGTTGCCGCGTTCACATTAGTCCCCACGTTATCTTTTTTACGACTGACCGTCCACACTGCTATCTTATCTGTCCGCAAGCTGTGGGGGCAGTTGGGGCTTGGGGCGAGCTCTGCCACTCAAAACCAGGCATTGCACATGCGCACATTTGATGACTACAGCTGGACGCTATCAATTTCACCCCAAGGTCACTCTCCCCTCCAAATCTTGTCCCCGTACCCGACTCGCTTCGCGGGGATGAGGGGACAAGTTCCAGTGAGCGTTCACATTATGGTTTTTGAGGAGAAAGTCCCACAGCGCGGGACTTTCCCTGTGTCGAGGGGACTAATGTAAACGCGGGGTGTAGGGATCTCTTCACTATCATGGACTCGAAAAAGCTACAACTCACATAGACAAGACTTCCCCTCCTAAACACATTCCTAGTTATACATAGGGACTAGTTTGGGGAGCTTCCAATGATTCCACCCTTGGCTTTCTCAAATAGCACCCGTTTTGATTATCAATAACTATTCTAGACAAAAATGAAATTTAAAAAAAAAAACAATAACATACATTAGAAATTTGTTTTGATACAATTTTTTTTCACACATATTAATTAATTTATGTGAAATAACAAATATCTATAAAGAAAAAATAGCCCATTTGAAGCTTCACTTAGGGATTAAGAGCTTAAAATCTGCTGCAAAAAAAAAAAAAAATATATATATATACATGCATAAATTGGCAAAAGCATAATTTAGAGAAAATGACCATGTTTTGCAAAAAATGAATATGTGATTGTTGGAGATAACGTAATGGGCAACGTGTATGCCGATCTTCACCACAAAGAAGCGATTGACCCCACTCCCCGGGCTAAACAATTTCAAAATATGTGTAGTTTATGAGGTACGTGGAGTGGAGAAATGAAGTGCCCACCACTCCCTTCCCGTAACACTACCTTTTTTATAATGGGTACTCTAATTGCCGTCCATAAAACCCATAGCAAGGTAGCCATGGGATGATTAAACTCTGTTCTCACTTTCAAGTCTAACGCATGAGAACCGAATGGGTTTCTGACTTCTTCTGAGTGATTTCTTCACTCCACATACCTCAAAATGAGAATCAAACTTCACAAGGTACAGTGTAAGTACTTGCTCATTTAACCATTTCATGTTAGGAAACTTCTTTGCATGGGGCAAAGATGTAAAAAATGTCTGAGCAAATGATGACAAAATTCTCCACATATGTCAGCCTATTATCCAGCATTTGGAGTATCACAATGTCAATGAGACTACAAAAGTGAGTCATCGTCAAACTCATCGATTCCGGTGGGATCGTCACTGTGAGATCATCACAGGACTTGCCTAGATATTGCAAAGCACAATGCATGGGACATCTCCGCTACCATCTCTTAGAATGGAAGACAAAACTTGCAGCTTCTTCCCACCGAGGGCACATCTTGATGCATCTTGTTTTTCCTGTTGCCCAGGGCAACAGTGAGCAGGATTGTCTTGGCACTGGAATCACCGACCACGCCCACCCATCAGAGTCTCCTAATATCATTCTCCATGCCGTAGACCATGGCCTTCAGACGGTGGAGCTCCCCCTGCATCTCCTTGGACTTGCGGGCTGTGGTGTGGACATCACGTAGCATTCTCAGGTCCCCGTCCTCCCCTACTCCCAGTGTAACCTGGTAGAGACCACCAAAAAACAATTCACACGGAGACAGTTATGGGTGCAATGAGATGAAGCCACATTCCACCTTACAGGAAAACATAACAAATAGAGAAAAAAAGATATATATATATTTTTACATATCTCAAAAACGTCCATCACACACTTTGCAAAGTTTTATGATTGGAAAAAAAAAAACAAGGAAAAACTGTGAAGTGAAGGAAATGCTAAGTTATAATCAAACAAGTGATGTGATTTTTAATATGCACTGAACATTGACATTGGTTGACCTACACATTTCTTGACATTAGTCACAACATCAGTTTCTTGTTTTGCTTTGTTTTATTAATGTTGGCAAACTTGCTGTCCCAAGATGCAAGAGGTTTGAAGGCAGAAGGTAGTAAATCATATACATATTTGATCTGTGATAGTTATCTTTCCACAGGTCTCTGAGGGTTGCATTGTGTTGCAAAGTCAATAAATGATTATCCCACCAGCTATTCTCTAGTATCAGATTGTGGAAAAGAGTATCTTTCTATTACAGGTCACCTTCCTTACCTTAAAGAGTTGTTTCTCCACATCCTTCAGCCTTGACCTTAGGGTCTTGATGTCGTTCTTGAACCCCTCCACCTCCAGATTGCGTCTCTTCTCCAGCGCCTCGTACCGTTGGTTCATCAGCTGCAGACGTCGGCTCAGCTTCTCTGTTCGGCCCTGTCAGGCACATAGCATGCAATGTGGTATGGATATTGTCTTTCTAGGGGTGTAATATAATACTTGGCATCCCCATGGGAGATGCGTTTTCCCAAAGTGCACAGTACTGAGGAAAATATTGCTCCACAGGGAAAACATTTCTCCACAGGGAAATATATATCTCCAAAGAGAGTGTGAAGTGTATTAAAACAATGAACAAGGCAATATTTGTATATATGTTTTATAGACATGAATACACATCATTCAATTCTAGCCCTGAAGGGAGCCAGTCAAATTCTGCAATTTCATAACCTGGCGTGATGTCACAGCTCGCATGTGATGTATTTTCATCCATCATGACCAATCACCAACCAGTATCATAAAGACCATTTATAATGCAGGATCACATACCATAATGTACCCTCTATCACATCAAAACACTGTCAAAGAATTCAATTGTTTTGCACTGTCAACAGGTTGCCATATTCTTGCCTAAAATCAATGAAATTCTCTTACAAAACAGCAATATCTACAATGCTGGAGGTCTTGCCCTGATTAGAATGGCTTGAGCAGCTCACAACAATATAGAAACTAAGAAAATGTACGTACATATACATGCACACTGGTCAACTTTGAAGAGAAATCTCACCCAAACATACTGTATACTACAAATGCAGATTCAGGAAATGTAGAAAGATTAGGGAATAACTCATTGAAAAGGTTGGAGGAAAAGTGAATAATTTGCTCAAAAGTTATGAATCCTAAATTTTGGTTAATTCCATCTATGAAGCTCTCTCTCCAACAATATGTGATGTCAGTTTTCTTGAAAGATGTATAGAAAATGAATAAGGAATTTCACACAAAATAATAATTCCAAGCCATCAAAAGAGCATTTGACCTTGCTCCTCCAATGGGCATGAAAAAAAAAATATATATATGGGCAATTCCACGGTATGTAGGACACAGATGCCGAAAATTCAAAATGATATTTGTTTCAAACACCATACATTTTCAGACAATACTTGAGTTGAAGTTTTAAGAATCATTATGTTTTTCAATAAAAGCGGCCATTTTGATTTTCAAAATGGCTGCCAAAATATGCCTATAACTCAATGGTAAGAAAGAGTGTATTGTCACATAATTTACCCTCTGTATATCCACTTTACTAGTACTCTAAACAACAATCTTTTATATGTATGCAGTTACCAGACGAGTCTTTTACCACATGATAGAAAGAAAAAGCTGGTTGCTTTAAAGAATTTTATAAAAACTGTTAATTAGTTTCACAATGATGGATGTAACGTCAGTTACCAAAAACAAGGAATTTTTAACTTTATTCATCAAAGAAAGTGAGCTGTATGATGTAACTTATGATTTCTAATGTATGCCCATATGCCTTCCTTTCAATACCAGAAAATAAGGATACTTGGCATACTGGAGAGTCAAATGAACACATCAAAATGTGTAACGTCAGTTACCGAAACGTCATATACCAGTATGTAACGTCAGTTACCATGTCAGTAATTATAACTTAGGCAAATGTTTTTACTTTAGGCCATTTCAATACATCTGGGAACTTTGATAGGGAATGATGTCATCACCATGGTACACTGTATGTCCATGGATACATTCTTTTTTTTGTTCATTTTATCTTATTTCTTTTTTTTTTTCTTTCTTTTTTTTTGGTGGGGGGGGGTTGAGCTTTTGATTTTCTGTTCAACACAAGTTTAAGGTTAAATCATCTGGAAGTTTAGGTTTACCACATGCAATATATAATGCACTCAAATTACTATACAGTACATTCACAGTCCTACGGGATGATAAAGCTACCAAATTTGTAGGCCTAATCAATGATGTGGTTGCATGGTAACCACCTTTTTCTATTAAAAAGCTTGTGTACAGCTGTATACCAACAGTTTTATAATCTTTACTAATGACTACTTTTGCTAGCATTTTTCTTTTTTTCTGGAAGCTTAGTGAAGTTTCTACCTAAAGGCAAATGCAGGAACAGATATATTTCTTCGCTTGCACTTAAATGTGTGGTTTAGTTAATATGGCACATCTTGAAATGGTACATAAGCAGGCCTGACATAAGGCATGTACTGTCATTACTGTTTGAAACTAACACTGATGTTGCTCAACGTTTAACACTGATGTTGCTCAAAGTGAGAGGTGATTCTAGGGTAAAATAAAAAACTGTTCATATTTGTTGATTACTTTATTTCATTCATGCAGGGACATTTTGTAATACATGATAATTATGAACAGGAAGATTCGTTTATATTGATCTTAGAATTCTTTCATCGCAAAGTTCTATTTCTTGGTATCTGGGATGTATTTGCAAGCCTTGATATACCAGTGAAAAGGAAAAGAAAAACAATTACATTCCTTCAAGCAAGGAATAAACAAATAATGCCCTTTTGACCAAATAGCATGATTCTTCTTCTCAGAAAAAATATTAAAAGTGTAACACTATTCATCTAAATCAATATTGATAATGGAGATCATTTTTTTTTTATTTGTGGCCCTAACAATGCCTTGAGGGAGAAGGAGTAAAATAAAGAAAAGAAGAAAGAATATATCACAGTACATTTCATACATATATAGGCCCTATGAATATTTTTATTTGTATGTGTTTTTTTCCCCATGACCTGAAAGATATTTTTTTTCACACAAAAAAAAATATCTGTGTTTTGTGTAGTACTGCAGGGCATTATGGGTGGGGTACTCTAGATAGAAACTTTCCTGTTCATAAAAAAACAACAACAACAACAACAACAAAAACCCCTTAGTTATGTCAATATTCATACTTGGAACTGCTGAATCTAAATGGCTCTGTGTAATCATAACTGTTGAATAAGCATTCAATCTTAAGACAAATGTCAAAAAATATCCTCTGGTGTATTTACATTATTTGTGCTCAACTGTGCTATGGCATGGGGGGGGGGGGGAGCTTGCCCCCTAAGGACCCCATCCCATTTGTGTCTTTAGATTTTGTTTTAATTTGTTGCTAAGTAAATGCCTGGGATTGTTACTGGTATACTGCAGCAGTATAACCTGTTAAATAAATTAGTTCTTTGTAAACCCCATAGCAAAAGTATGTGTAACGTCAGTTACGTAACGTCAGTTACTGACATGTTTCCCTTTAAGTTTTCATTAAACACAAAGAAAATAGACGAATGTTTCATTTCATTTGGGTATTTGTAATTGATGAACCAAGGTATGATTCCATATCAAACAAATCACTCTGAAAGGTCAGAATTATAAAATATCACAAAAATATTCCTAATCATGATTTTCCATGTGTAAACCCTATGGCAAATGTAAGCGTAACGTCAGTTACGTAACGTCAGTTACCGTCATGCCTTCACTGAAATGGGCATGGTGCTGAAAGGAAATATCTAAAGTGCACATTATTTTGCACAACTGTTCCTAAGAACCTAGGTATATTGCCATATAAATCACATAGAGTTTAGAAGTCAGGGACATGAGATATTTCCATTTAAATCTACACCATAATTTCCCATGTCCTTTTTCCGTAACGTCAGTTACCGACACATTTTCACTTGCTATGTGATAAGGAATGCAGTTTGAGAGAAAAACTTTCTACCTATTTCTTCATTCTCATGAACTCATTCATCAATGCTAATTACAAGTCCCAGGTGCTTTCATTCACAAAACTACAACATAAACAATTTCATGAAAATCCTTACGCGTAACGTCAGTTACCGTGGAATTGCCCACATGCCTTTATCTCAGTAACAAGTCCATTGGAATGTGCATTTTCATTAAAAATTAAAATTTCCTTAACCTTCACTAAGTGCTTCAATAATCTTCTGCATTAACAAAGTTAACTTCTACGTTTAGGAAAAATTCTGTGTTGTTAAAGAAACAACAGCAATAATTGATGTGAGAGGGATAAAAAAATACTTTAAAGATTTGTTAATCTGTTGGATCTGATTTCTTGCTCACAGTGCCTGCTGGCTGGACCTCCATGCATTGCACCAGGTGACCAGAGCCACCTAGCAGCAATATCTCAGCTGCAGAGGCAACAGACAGGATTTGAGTCCTGAACATAGTGATTCCACATCAAGCACGCAAACCACTACACCACCATCAGCTACCATAAGGGCATTGTACACTTGTCAATTGTAGTCCTGACCCCTGGGTACCCAGGGAATTGCTTGGATTGCACCAACTTGCATTTTTAGGATGTTACACGACCCCACCAAGTCTCAGTCAAGTCTGCAACGGAGAGGGCAATATTTGTGCAGAAATATCCGGCAAAGTCTCCAACAAGCTGGGCAATAAGTAGAGCAGAAATCCCCAGCTAAATCCCCAACAAGCTACGCAATGTTGGCGCAGAAATCCCTGACCAAGTCCATGACAAGCTGGACAATATTTGAGGCACTCAAAAAGATTCCTCTATGTGACTGTTTGTCCTCGAGCCCCGGTAGATATCCCACTCAACTGGGCAAGACAAGTGAATTTTCCCAACAAACAATGATATACTCTCCGCCCACCCGGGCAAAATGAGTGAATCTATTGACAAACCCTGGTATATTTCTGAGTGGCATAGGCCAAAAAAATAAAATTGAATTAAAAAAATGCCAAAATTCCCCCCAAACTTGGATGTAAGTATCAGCCATCCCCTGGTACTCAGGGATCAGGACTATAATTGACAAAGTGCATATTACATGTACCTTGAAGACTTCCTTGCTGACGTCCTCTTTCTCCCTGATGGCCGCTAGCTCCGACTCCAGCGAGATGACCTGCTCGCGGTACATGTCACTCAGCTTCTGGGCCTGCTGTAGCTGGTTCTCTAGGACCTGGAACATTGTACACAACCAAAACAACTTCCATTTAGCATTGAAAGTGAAAGCATGATTCTCATGCCTGCAGAGTTATTGATTTTTGCTCTAAAATGTACGCATGTATGCGTAAGAAATGTGTGAAATACCACTGTCATAACACAAATTTTGTTAGGGTAATATTGAAAATGTGAAGTATTAGCCAAATAGTTTTGCTGGAAGTAAAACCGTCTATTAAAGAGCATACCAAATCTTTGTTGCTTTGTGCATTTTTACAAATCAATGATTAATAATCAGCAGATCAGGCCATAGCAGTGATCCATCCATCTTAGCTTGTTAGAAAATGAAATAATTGCTACAGTAAGGCATGATCAATCATTCGATATAACATTCTACCTATCCACTCTGCAGAACAAAAGTTGTAGGCATACGATCAAAATTATCTTACATTTTTATATCTCAAAATACTAAAAAGCAACTTGTCATCCCAGCAAATCACTTCAGTCAGGTATGTTTCTTGGTAGGCCCTTTTGAGGTATTGCAAGCAAATTCCACATGGTGGAAGATGAATTTTCAGCCCTTCTGAGAACTCGTCTCATGCGCGGGAGAACAACGAATGCACACAATCCAAGGAATCCATGCCCGGGGGATCAACACGAATGCACGCGTGGTGCATGTTATACTTACGGGCCTCGCCACCATGTTGTTCTCCTGGTCCCACAATAAACCATGTTTTGGCTTTCAAGGGCAATGTCACTTCATATTCAAGTATTTTTTACTTAGAGGAAAAAATACAAAAATGAGAAAGGTGCATCAAAGTTTGACATCGCCTCATGACATCACAATTCTCCTATTGACCAATTTGCACACAAATCTTCATGAATATTTCTTTCTTTTTTTGGGGGGGGGGGGGAAGGGGGAGGGTATTCAAAGATAGATTAACTTGCATTCTTGACATCAAAATATTGCAGTGTCATGATAATTCAACAGTGATGAGTATCAATGAACATATGATTTTAATCATATTCATTAAGTGTACATACCAGAGGAACAGAGTAGCAATGAGTTTAGAGGGAAGGGGTTGTAGTGCTATTGTACTTTTGTGTACATACCAGACAGAGATTAGTAAGGGGGTGACATTATTACCTCAGCTGCTATATACTTCATACATTTCTAAGCAAGTCTAATTTTTTGTGAAGCAGGACTTCCTATCAATTTCGCGAGTGGTTGAATTTTGAGTACAATAATGAAAGAAGAAATGCATGCATGCATGTCACATTCATCTTGGGGCCAGAGTTAAAATTTTTGTGCAGCATTAAATGCGAGACGAGAATAAAAACTTGACTTGCAAATTTATAAAAATAAAAAACCTTGCAAAACCTTGCTGCAAACAAACATCACTGTCACCGTAAGTGTGTGAAACTTCCATGAATTCCAAGTTCCATGACTTTCTTATCAGTTATACAGTTGAAATGAAACTTCTGCCATTTCTTTATTTTGATTTCACTTTTTCCACAAGTCAAGTTGAAAATGATGATGCATTGCACTTTACGAAGTCTTCTTCCAGTTATCATGCAACCTGTCAACACCTCATTCCATACCAGAACATAAATATCTTCAAAGTTTATAGACTCTTAAGATTTACAGCAATACATACAATTGTACATGTAGCTTGTCCAACTTTATTCCCCAAAACTTTCCACAGACAAGGAAAGAGAGCCTGCCACCAGACAGATCAAGTTTTGAGAAAACTGGCTTTGATATCTACATTTAAACAGGTGTGGGACAGCTTTTAAGTGTATTTGGTAAATTCAAAACACCAAAGTAAAATGCTACATAAATACAAAAAAAAACAAAACAAAACAAAACAAGGTTTTACCTTGTCTTTAAAAATATCGTCAGACTCTGAATTTCAGGCAGAAGTTGGTTGTGGTATAAAACTTATGTAGTATTTGAGCTAAAGTGTACGTCAGATTCATCTTCAACCAATTCACTTGACTATAAGAGTTTCATCTCCTTCACCTTGCTGAAGACAGACTGATTTTGCTATAACACACATTCCCCTTACTGCCCAAGTATACTCGGGCCTTGTCCTCAACGGGTTGATGTCTGCAACTTTATTCCATTTAGGGAATTTTGATGATGGGTCACATGTGCTAAAAGGTCCCCTGCATAGAGTCATAATTGATTGTGAAATCAATTGTAACACATTTGGCTATCTTCTTGAAACTTATGATCAATTGCCATTGCAAAGCTCTCTATTTTCATTTTTTGATTGTTTCTTTCAGAAAGGAAAAACAAAAGATTCACTATTGTGAGGCATACATGAAAATTAGATGCATGGTGTACATATTCTACTGTTCTGTTCTACTGCTTGTTTTACTACATAACAAAAGGCATCCGGAACACTCTGCTATGCCACACTCCTAGACTAGACGGTGATTGCATGACACAGATGTCTTAGTGTGGGACAATAATTCATCACCTTCAATAACTTTTTGGCTAGAGGTGCTATTTCCATTATCAAAAAAATAAAGTCACATACATACCTTTTGAAGTTTAGTTGTTGTTTTTTTCTTTAACGATACAACAAAACCTGTCATGCCCTATGCTTCCCTCATTGAATTGTGTGTGAACGATAAATATACGCTATCGCGACGCTAAAAGAACCGGAAGCGTATATGGCTCGATCAATGGCATTGATCACTTTTTATACTATGGATCTTTTTTGCTGAACAAAAAAAAAGATAAACATTCATATTCAATAGTGAAAAACACAATATCAAAATGTGAATATCAGCATATCATAAAACAAATTAATGAAAATATATGGGGTTGCTCTTTTTCTCTTTTTTTAGCTTGATCTTTTCATTACCCAGCATGCCTCAAAATATTCACTTTATTCCACGTACATCATAAACGCCATCAATCGTGACGAAGTCTTTCTTTTTCGACATGGCTGAACAAGCAAAAGTAAGTACATGCATTAGGCTAATTGGAAGTTGTTAAAAAAAAATTCTTTCTAGCTCCACAAGCCAATTGACAAAGTGCGTGTTGGTGAGCACATACTGCATAATTCAGTATACTAGTAGCAGTTCATGGTTGCACGCTCATAGTAGAAGCAAGCTGCTGGTTTTTGTAAAAGGATTTTCTGTCGGTACATCTTGTGCACATAACAAAGACAGCTTGCTAAAATTGGGTGAAAATCTGTCAAGACTGATTTGAGGAAAGAATATAAGAGAGGACTATCACATCAAATT
The DNA here is from genome assembly GCA_033980235.1 of Diadema setosum. Lineage (NCBI taxonomy): Eukaryota > Metazoa > Echinodermata > Echinoidea > Diadematoida > Diadematidae > Diadema > Diadema setosum. Next base: position 24,685,723 of record CM067060.1, read on the forward strand.
GACGACAGAGTGGGAATCGTCAAAAGAAGAGCTGACACTGGTCTGTATGACATGAATCTACATTCACATGAGTCGATATTGATATTTTATTCGTGTTTATGCTACAGGAGAATGCGGATGGAACCAAAGCGAAACAAAACTAGAAATGTTGCTATGGCCACTGGTATGCCTCCGCCATAATGCATGGTTCTCCTTATATGTGACTGTATAGTACAATGTCTTCACAAGTGTGATGACAGTTTCACATGACTGGCAAAATACTGAAATGACATATTTATCACAAATTTCTTGAAAGTTCACTTTCCTTGAACTAGGTTTGATATATTCTCTAAGAGTGCAAACATGTATTTGGGGATTTGAGGATTTTTTACTTGACTTTTGACTCTTTTATAAGTTTATGCATTGAGTAATTTTAAAGGTATGAAGAAAAAGTGTTATTAAAGTACAAACAGATTTTTTTTTTTTTTTTTGCATTTTAGCCTGGCCTTTGACCCTTAACCTTTGACCTTTGATCTTCTGGCTGAAAATTTCCCAGATAATGTCCAATCATTAATACAGGCCTCGAAATAGGATTTTGGAGGGGCAAAGCCATTTAGAAAAGGGAACTTTTTCCAAGAGGCCAGGGCACTTAGGTGATGTGAATGCCCCATAGAGCTGTATGCTATCGACCGTGCTGCTATACTCCAGCAGCGCACGCAGGCATAAGATCTCTCCGCAGCAGACAACGTTAGGCAGTAGGCCATACGCAATACGATGTAGGTTCTGTAATACAGTACGTTCTCAACACGTACGCCGCGCTCGCTTTGGAGCACTTCCGGCGCCATTTTGCTTTGAGCATGCGGGCATGAATGCAGAGCGAGAGAGATGGTAATGCTCGCAGCCGTCCGACAGGCCTGGCATTTTTTAGCATGGCTTGCGACCACTTGCTCCGGCCCGCCGCTGCCTGGCTAGTAACTCTATGGCCACTGCCCTGAGGAGGCAGTCGGGACGGTAAAAGCCATTCGGGCGTACATGTACGTAGACTTCTACATGTCGTCTCTTATCTCGGAAAGATACTTTGAGTTTGAATCAGATATATTGGGACGCGAGTGAAATGAAGGTATGATATTTGAGATCAGGAAAGTTGTTCAAGCTTATTAAAGTGTAGACTTTGAGAAAGGGCATATTATCCGTCATAAATAATAACTTTCATTCTAAAAGGGCACCACGGCCACAAGAAAAAGAGCACATTTTTTTTGGCCGTAACTTTGATCAAGTAAAAAAGGGCATTGCCGGCAACGAGAGGGGCACCGACGGCCATAGCCGTCAGTGGCCGTCAGTTAATTTGAGGCCTGTTAATACATGTACAATGCTGTATATATCAAGTTTTAACTAGAATTATCACTGAAGGTGATTAATACCCCAGCCCCTAGTGTTGCTTTATAGTATGTAATGTCACGAGGGCAATCACGTTAATACCAAGTTTGTGCACTTGTCGAATTCTCGCTATCGCCAATGACGTAAAAAGTACCCGGATGTGGCTTTTTCGTCAAGATTTAGTGCACTTGGTAGCAAGGGCACTTCCGGCGCGGAGCATAATTTGCACAACGCTAGCGTGCGCGTACGTGTACCTTACCTATAGCGCCACGCCGACCACGGTAGTACAGTAGGCGGCTGTAGTCCGCCCGAGCCAGCGAATGATGGCCAGGCCTGTCATACTCGTACACTGTAGTCGAGTCCCCGCCGCCGGCGGCCGGCTTTGCATTAGCATGCACCACTGCACGCATGCAGCGCATACGCTAACACATACCGGTACAGCGTACTGCTTGATCATGCGATCGATGTGCACATCACAGATCAGTCATCTCTGCATACGCTGAAAATATGCTGGAAAATAATCACCCACCTGGATATCGTCATAGAATGCCCATCTTTTTTTATTTGTTCTCTCTCGAAATGTTGCGAACACAATCGGGAACGAACAGTGACCTCGTACTTATCCTGTCTCCGAAGCAACTTCTCCCAAGTAAGTACATGTACGTACAATGTACGGTAGGCACTAGGCCTACTACTGTACCTACGTTCACTGCTATGCTACTACCACTACTAGTAAGTCTAGTCGCGCGTGCACGTACTGCGCTGTGGAGTCACCCGCAAACTTCACCCACGCGGCCACGTCACGTCTCGCATGCCAGTAAGGGTCCTATTTCTGCAGATTTTTTTCATTTATTGTCGTGCGAACAACACATGGCAGCTTCGCAGCAACAACCAATAGTCGTATTAACAGCAATTTCTTAAGAATGGAGAAATTTCAAATCATATTAAAGCTGTAATTCAAGTCGAGAAAACCGGAAGTACACATAGAATACAGTCGGTTGTGTGTGTAAATAGCATTAGTCACGTATCACGCGCGTACGAACGGAAGTGATTTTGCTACCGGACTATCCCATAATGCACCGTAAATGACGCTTAAATCAACATCCGGGTACTTTTTACGTCATTGGCGATAGCGAGAATTGGAAATAGAATTTCAGTTTACTGTACAATACAGAGTTGACACTGAGTTCCACAAGGTTTGGGTAAAAAGTGTGGTTACCATTGCAATGCATTGTCTGATACAAACACAAGGGACATTTTGCATTTAAATACACTTAAAAAACAATCATACACACCATATTTGACCTTCATAGCTTGAATGGTTTATTTTGATACAAAAATTAGTGCTTACCATGGCAACACATTTTCATTATACTAACACATTGGTGTCTTGCAAAACTACACTTCTAGATCATGATACATGCTAAATTTAACTTTTATTGCTTGAATGATGGAAAACTTATTTGATCTGCAAGGTTTTGGTAAAATTGTGGGGTTACATGGCAACGGTTTGTGTGACAAACACAAAAATTATGTGATGCAGTATTTGGTACCCTGGGGTACCAAATGAAAATTCGCCATTTTGTTGAATTAATTTTTTTTTTTTTTTTCAGCGCTGTACCCTGGCTTACCAAAAAATGTGTCAAAATACTTTTCAGTATTATTATGCACAAAAATGTTTTCTCATTTGTGATTATGCATCAATTAATGCATGCAAGTGTACTTCGAAAAACACCTATATGGTGCTAGTTCATTGCGACGACTTTGCCGTATCCGAATTCAGAATCAGCGTGTCTGAATTCGGATACGCATTATAAATAATGGGCATGAGATGGCGCTATACAACGCGGTACCCCGGGTTACAACGGTACCCCGGTGTACGGCGTGCCGAATCATGTGTTCCACATCTATACCTCAGGACCATAACACCTACTAAATTTGGTTTCAATTGCTTAAAAACTGTGGAAGTTGTTCACCATGGCAACGCTTTGTCAAGTACAAACACAAAGTGTGTCTTGCATAACTACACCTATAGATCATCATAGATACCTATTTTGAAATTGATTGCTTAAATACTACGGAAGTAGTTCCCTCCACAAGGTTTTGGTAATATTGTGGTTACCATGGCAATGCATTGTCTGACAAACACAAAAAACATGTCTTGCACATCTTTACCTCAATATCATCATTTACCCTAACTTTCATTTAAATTGCTTCAAAACTGTTGAAGAAGTTTGCGACGCAAGATTTTGCAACAGACCGACCGACCGCCCGACCAACATCACAGCGATTCTTATATACCCCCTTCACACTATGTGTGCCGGGGTATAATAAGACAAGAATTCCCCTGTATGTCGATGACACAGCTATGTACTCTCAACTCCTTATGGATGAGTTCGTACATTACAGGCCTCCCGAAAACAGGCTTTTTTCCAGGTTTCAGAACAACGAAATGATGGTCAATTACGAAAAATAAGTGCTTTGAAAAGGAAAAGAAATAATACGGAATTCAGAATTTGATGATCAGTATCGGGGAAATTGTAAATGACATCAAATGTCTTGGAGTTATCATTACGGACAGAACACACTGGTTACTGCATAAAAAAGACAGTCTGCACATTAACTTGCATGAGGCGCATCTGGGCCCCATTTCATAAAAGATTTTAGGATGTCAACTCCGGCTGGAATGGCAACTTCCCATAGCATTAGCCAATCAGGAAGCTGGATTCTTGTTGTTACCATGACAATTGCCATTCCAGCAAGAGTTGCTATCGTATCAACTTTTTATGAAATGGGGCCCTGGTCTTGTATTACCCTGTAATGGCTGTACAACTATGCTTTTCATTGGGAACATCAACTATTGTTGTACTGTCTGGGGCACATGTTTTAAGACTAACTTGGACAAATCAGTATACAAAGAGTCCGAAACAAAGCTGCCAGACTCGTACTGCAGACTGACCATCATTCTCCCATTTATTACATGCTAAACAGATTTAAGTGGCAAAATGTACCAGAACTCACTGAATATCAGTACTACATAGCTGAACACAACATTTGGAATGGATTCGCTCCATCTTAATTATGCCCATAGGCTACTCAGCATCAAGTCATGTACAAAACCAGATAAGCCCTATCCTGCCCAACGTTCATCCCCAAACCTAAAACACAATACAAAAAACATACATTTTTGCTTTTGGCTTGTTCCCTTGTCAACAACCTTTCAATTTGAAAGAAAGATATTATTCAGAGGGGTAAAGGTTCAGGTGTGAGTTTCTTCAATTTGTCTTCCTCTACTTAATTTGTTACGATCGCAACTGCTGATCTGTAAATATACAATTCCATTCTCTCAGATCTGCATGCGCCTGCGACGCTATGTACGTCCGCTAGTGGGAATTGGACTCTACAGATCCAGTGGGCTGAAGCATCATCCAGTAAAGGTAATTTGCAACTGATTGTGACAAAATGAACTTTTAACCAGTTGATATTCCAATCAGATGAATCTTTGCAGCGACTGTTAAAGGCACATGGTCCCGGTGGTTTAGTCGAAAGCGTACGCAGATGCACGGTGCAAGTTTCCTATAGAGACCTACGCTATAGACTCCTCTTTAGCGCTTACGCTTTGACCCATTTCCCTGAGTCCGAAGAAGTCTGATCCACTGTAGTCAGTGGTCCGATCACAGTTCGGCTCATGATTCGGCTGAGGGGATGACAGCCTTGGCAAACTTCTTTTGTGACGTCACACTAAGAAGCACAGATGCACACACCCTGGCATTACTACAGACTGCCTGATGCACAGAGAAGACAACAAAGGCAACGTTACCTAGCAACACCTACGCACTTTACTCTTGATGACAGCTCAACTTCGGCAATCTTCATATCAATGCTATCGGTGATCATCAACAGCGCCCCCGCACCCACAGGGACTATACGCCTTTAAAAACAGTATTTACTTAAGACATCTTAAATTTCTGAATCATCACATGTTTCTGATTCACAGTTGAAGTTTTGCAAAGAACACAGCACCTACAATGTATAAATCACTTCTCTTTTTTTCTTGAATAAGTCACTAAAGCCATAGACAGGTTTCATCACGGAGTGGGCTTCTTCTGGGACCCCTCCATGGCCTTCAAGATCATTGATCATAAGATATTATATGTACTTTATGAATTGTTTGTATCTGCGGAAAGGCCTTGGATCGGTTAGGAACTACGAGGTACCTTGCTGATCGTAAACAATATGTTCCGTTATCTGGTCAAAATTCTAACAAATAATCTTTCCTCAAGGCAATATACTGGGACCTTTTTTTATCATATGTCATATATCATATATTTAAATTATATATTGATATTGAAATAAATTCATTTTGTTTATGCTACAGAACTATGTGGACGGAACATACAAACAAAATCACAAGGACTGGACCATCCTAGAGACAAAGGTAAAGTACTGTCTCAAAAAATTTATTGTGAAAATATAATTGAGTGTAACACCCCTGTAGGGGTACGGGGTGCTAGGATGATAAAAGGATGAGAAGAAACAGTTTGATGGTTGTGGTATCAGCGTGTATGTATAGAATGACATACATTTATTACTCTCAATAAGTCTCTACAGAAAAAACTCAAGCATCATCAAATACTATAGAGCAATAATATATAACAAAAGCGTAATAACTCTTAAACTTAACACAAAGTTAATTCACACATCAGTTCTCAGTTTAACACATAAACTACACTAAACTATATAACTATTTAATTCTGTCATAATCAGTACTAACATTTGATATGTAAATTAATTACCAACACTTCTAATCAATAATCAATTAACTATCTGACTATCTTTAAAATATTACTGTAACAAACTCTTAGTGATTCAATTTCTCCTTTCCTTTTTTTATCAACAATGTTTATAATCATGTTCAACACATATCCGTTCCAATACTAATTCCATATCTGTTCTAATCTTTCTTCAAAAATGACATATAAATTCTTATTAATCATAATGTATTATAACATATTAAACCGTTCCCTTGCATTAATAAAATAATTCTAAACATATGATTTATCTGATTAAACAGCTCTCTGACATCATAATTTCCAGTCATATATAATAACTTTTAATATGAGTCTTCAGACTAACATATAAAACTAAAACTGGAACTCAAACAATTATGTTCATTCCACAACCTATAACCAATTATTATCCTAATCATTTCATCTAAAGTTTTCCCATAAGGAAACATTTAAAGTAACTAACTTCTCAACTTGATATTCTTTCTTCAGATAATATATTCTTACACCAACTCACTTGCTTGTGTATAACCAGCAAACATGAATTGAGGGAGGAAGTCGATAAACTCTTTTCTAACAAAGAGAACCATGGCTCTTGCCTTCATGTAACACATCAAACTTCCCTTATCCTCCTACATACAAACTTACTCCACTCTGTGAGCCAGCAGGACAACATCTAGCTGGAGACTGTGCTAACATACAGTGAAACCCCGCTATAACGAGGTCCGTGGGACCGGCGATATTACCTCGTTATAACCGTACGCATCAAAAACAAAGAAAAACATAAGCATGACGTCATATACCCATCAATGAAACTTAAGAACATATCCTTTGCGTTGTTATTACACAATTATTGAGCGTTATTATTGAGAGAATAAAGGGAAATTATTTGTGAATTAGACGAAGAAACAGGGGCTGAAATGATAAGTTTATTCTTTATTATACAGTGTAATTCTTGTTTGTTAAAGGGAGTGTACAGTACTGGTTGAGGTAGGGATTCATGTTTTGAACATTCCTAAGTGAGATAATGAAAAGCCTCTTATGAAATATGAAAGAGCATGTAATTTTAAGAAGGATTCAACGTTTATTTGATGAAAATTGGTTTTCAAATGGCTGAGATATCCAAAAAAGTGCTAATAATAAAAGGCGACATGCCCCAACTTTATTAGTATCCCTTTGTTTCACCTTGTTTTGGGATATCTCAGCCATTTCAAAACCGATTTTCATCGAATAAACTTTTGATACCCCTTAGAACTGCATGCTCTTTGACATCTCATAGAGTGCTTTCTGAATGTCTCACAAAACGTTAAAAGCTAAATCTTCACCTCGACCATAACTGTACACACCCTTTAAGCTTTTCCTAATAAACACCAGCGCAAATAAATAGAGTAACATAAAGGCCTTGTTTACCGTAACTTGCTAGGTATTTTTACGCTGTTGGTGCCCAGCGGGAATGCGATGTTTTCATGAATCATTTCGGCTGTAATCTTGTACAATGTATGATCGTTGCGCCCAAATGGATAAAAAATGCGTTCCTTTATTTTCTTCCGAAAATCTCTTCGCGTTTTGTACGACCGTTCTTAAAAAATATGCGACAGGATTGAATGTGGGAGGTTGTCATCCTTTTTACGCAATTCTGTACCTGGTAGACCATTCCGAAAGAAAGAAAAAAAATCACCATTGTGAAATGCAGTGTTAAAATTGTGATAATGAACAAACCCAGATCTATTCAAACTAATAAATGCGTTTGTTTCTTTTTCTGATTTAGGTTAACATGCGTCATTCAACTTTTTTTTACGCTACTGTCACCTGGCGAGATCGCGATGATTTCAAAGTAACATACGTGCGTTGTTTACCGCTAACTTGCGAGGTATTTTATGCTGTTGGTGCCCAGCGGGAATTCGATAATTTCATGAATCATTTGGCTGTAATTTTATACAATGTATGATCGTTGCGCTCGAAGGGATTAAAAATGCATTCTTTATTTTCTTCCGAAAATCTCTTCGCGTTTTGTACATCCGTTCTTGAACTGTTGAATGCCTTTGTTTCTTTTTCCGAGCACCGATTAAGTAGGTTAACATGCGTTATTCAACTATTTTTACGCAACTGTCATCCGGCGAGATCGCGATGATTTCATTAATTATTTCGGCTTTAATCATAGACACTCATTTTTAAATTATCATTCGTTAAATGATAATGAACAAATCCAGATCTATTCAAACTAATACATGCGTTTGTTTCTTTTTCTGAACACCAATTAAGTAGCTTAACATGCGTTATTCAACTATTTGTACTCTACTGTCACCCGGCGGGATCGCGATGATTTCACTAATTATTTCTGCTTTGATCACACACTCATATTTAAATTATCATTTGTTAAATGATAATGAACAAATCCAGATCTATTCAAACCAATAAATGCGTTTGTTTTTTTTTCTGAACACCGATTAAGTAGGTTAACATGCGTTACTCAAATATTTTAACGCTACTGTCACCCGGCGGGATCGGGGCGATGATTTTATTATTTCGGCATTAATCATCCAAACTCATATTTGCTCAAAACCAGCAAAAGAACTGGAAGTCGGAACTAAAATTGGAAAGGATATAATGATGAGTTGCACACGCATTCCAGTTGTCCATTTTTGGTCACAATTGTCGCTACATGAAAAGTTTTTGAATGCGTTATCTATTTTTTTTTTCTCGTTGCGCTGTGGTCTGACCTCATATCACGCACTCGTTTCTCGCGAAAAAGAAAATCGAATGATTATGTTTAATAATTTAGTAGGAACATCGGAAGCTATTCCTGTGTCTTATCGCGTGATTAAGAAGAAAACATGGAAGGAACGGTTCTCTGCAAAACGGAAAAAGACGTTGATAGCGTGAATTCGGTTTTCAATGTTTCATTTGTCGCGTGTTTGAAAGCGGCAATTTGGTCAAGAAATGGAACCTCGTTATATCCGATCAAAATGCTTATGTTTTTCTTTATCATGATTTACCGAAATTGTCCTCGTTATAACCGGAATCTCGTTATAACCGAGCACGTTATAACCGACTCGTTCTGCCATAGGTTTACACGCAAAGGAAAACGGGACCGACGCGATCACCTCGTTATAAGCGGTTCCTCGTTATAACCGAACTCGTTATAACGGGGTTTCACTGTACAGCGCTTCCTGTCCCCTTGATAGTCTATAACACAGACCTCACAGCTAGTGACATACTCTAGTTACTCTTTGTATACAGTTGTAAATTATGCATCTACTGAAATAGCCTACACTACTCTACTATCCATGAGTCAACAACAATGATATACTAGTATTAACTACACACAGCCCACAGCGTATTAACAGCATTTGGTCGGGCTATACTAGTATCTGATGTTCTCAATGATATCTACAGATCAAGATTCAAGTAACATATATATTCACATTAATAAAACATTTATGTACATGTGAAGGGGTCTGAATAATTCAGACTAGTTTTACAGATTGGGGTTCCAACACACTGGCCGTAAAACTCTGCCTAGTCAGTCCCTACATTTATTCAGTCTCTCACAGATAACAAAAGCACAGTGACAAACATACTGGTACTCTAAACGCTGTACCTTGGCATGAAACAAAGGACCAATTTACAAACCTGTGCCCCATGGTATACACCATGTAGAATGCATATGTACAGATTGCGTATCCCTGCCTTGCAAGATACACTCAAATCCCAAACCTATATACTACAAACTAGACATCAACACAACCCATATACAAGTTATCTACAATTATACATCCATTTTTTTACATTTATACTTTAGCATGTGCAATATACCAACACCAGTGTATTTTCATCTATTACTAATAAATCGAAGTTAACATAACAACCCTCTCAAACTCAACACATACTTGCTTAGTCATCCAGCCATTTAGTACTTTATAACTGCATGAAATGCTCTCTCAAAATAAATCTTATTTATATCTTATGAGTGTGAGTGTATTATCAAGAATACACATGTCAATGGTAAATGATTACATTCCCTCTTTGCAACAACAGTAGAAATATATAAAATCAAAGATGAGAAGAGACTTACCTAGGATGATAAAAGGATGAGAAGAAACAGGTTGATGGTTGTGGTATCAGCGTGTATGTATAGAATGACACACAAACTGCTAGGACTTCCTGCCACTGTTTCTCCTAACCCAAACTCTTTGGACCCCTCCATTCTCAAAGAAACATCAGTATCAAGCGCTATAAAAATGTTATTTATCATTATTATCATTATAAAAGGGGGTATTATGTAATGGGGAGGTGCAGATGATGAAGCAGATAGCTTCATCATTGAGGAAGCCTCTTAGTGTGTACAGCAAGTAAAGCAAATCATTCAAAATAATGGGGGGGGGGGGGGGCATTGTGATCTTACTCCCAGGATCACACTGAGCATCAATTAATTTTCATATGTATTTGATGGTCTTATAGAAGACATCTTTGCAGAAAGTCATGAAGATTTTAACAAACACAAACCAACAGGGTCATATTTTTGGTAACCCTGTAGACTTCAGCATAATTTTTCATAATCTACACATGATATCACAAATTAAACAAAATAAACTATTATGTATTTCTGTCAAGATAGGGTTTATGATATGCTAGTAAAATATGAGAATTTGGACTTGTAAGAGAATATGGCATGTGGTACAGTCAAGAACCAGAGCTGAATGAAATACAACGTATGGTATATTTGTAAGTAATCCATTATCAGAAGTTTGTGATTTTGTGCCTTTGAGACAACGAACAGTGCATTGTGTTACAAGAGGACAAGAGGAATTTTTTTTTTTTTATTTCCTGAATATCAGTTGACTCGTGGAATATGTGAAAATAACATCATCCCAAAACAGACCGCCCAGTATCGTGCTGACTTGATAATCGGTAGTCACTTTAGCAGGGTCATCACTGAAGTATAACAATATTCAATGTGACAAAATTTCTCTGTCTTAGCACCAATACTTCATCTGAACCACAATCCATTTTAATGCCAGTAGTTGGGACATATTTTGACAGAACCACTTTAGGGCCCTGTTTTATGAAGAGTTAAAATTGATTATATAGTTGATTTCAATTGTAAGTCTACGGCAGCCTGTGTGGTACGGAAACTTAAAATGATTTTATCTTTTGATAAAACCGGGCCCTGTTGTCCCTCATTAATGTCTTAAATCAATAACTAAATTCAGCAAAATTATCACAGGGATTCTATTTCCTTACAAGTACAGTTACTTTACTAAGCAATCCTAGAAAGATTCTGCCAGTTGCACAGTCAAAATATGAAAAATACTCTTCGACAATACGCAAATAAGCAACGTTGGTAAAGGCGTTGGGACAAAACTATCATTTCCAAGGCGATCTGGATGTAGCTATCTTTCCAAAACACAGCATAGGAAAGATACACCATCAGATCTCTGAGGAAGTGATAGTTTGTTTTCACTGCCTGGAACCAAAAGTTGATTATTTGCTTTATATTCCACATCTAGGCCTATATTCTCACTCTATTCCACATCTGAAACCATTTCAACTGCCTACAGAAAAAAATGATATGGAACAAGTCAGAAGGGGAGGGGAGGGACGAACAACACCGCTAGTTAGACTTAAAGTAAAAAATACATGAAAACTTGCAGATCTAACGTTAGGTCTAGCTAGAGTCGAGACCTATCCTACATAGGTATAGGTATCCTTAGGGCTTAGGCTACATTCACTAGTCTTACCAATCATATTGTTGCTAAACATGCTGAACATTCTGAAACATGGACATGGCAAAACTCCAACAAGGCAACTAGATTACAGTAACATATGAGTCAACTTTAGGCGTAGTTGACAATAACAATAAATTTGTCATTCCCGTGCACCACGGCACCATCTGAGGACACTCAAACTATCACTTGGCCTCAGTCAAAGGATAGTCCATTGTGTAACACACTTTTATTTTGTGCGTACTCAAAACTATACATGATCTCACGTAAGAACTGTGTGGACTGAAATGATCAGCGAAAGATTTTTAGTATGTGTATGTGGAATAAAATAAAACATATACTATGGGATAAGACAAGAGGGCGCCATTGCCCTGGCTGTCAGAACAAGTGTTGCCAGCTTTTATACAACATTTAGTGGGAATTATACCTTTCCAAATGATCAATTTCTCATCAAGAAGCAATATTTTGAACCCTCACACTTGTGACCATTCACCATTAACTTTGTATACTATTCATACAGGCACTTCATCAATACCCTCCCTTTGGGTGTATCCATACACGTAGCTTGTGTGTTTGAGGAACATTCTACAAGAAGGGTTTTTGCAATGCAAATGGTTGACAAAAGTTTCAGTTGATGACTTGCATAGGGAAATGGTCTAGGTAATGTTCTCTGTTAATGAAACTTTGAACAAGAAATGCATAAGTGGGAACAAGCAATAAAAAAAAAAAAATTAAAAAAACAAGCCTGCAATGAAGGGTTCCATCAATTATAGAATGCAATAAACCCCATCTGCTACCATCATGCAGTGGCATTTTAGCAGTAAAAATATTGTAATGAATTTTGATTTGTTTACAGGATGACATATATTTCTATGCACAAGAAACAAAGAGATGCATGGGAATATTGATGGACCTCCGCAATAGGCCAAGAATTGACAGAGTCTGGTACCTTGGCCCTTTCATTTACAACGCGTCTAGATTCGCGCTCCTGAACTTTCATGGGAGAAAGTAGAATTTAGATGTGTGTGGACATGGCCACAAATTGGTAAGTAACATCATGCTCTTCATCAAAGTTTGCCCTCTCCTTTTTTTTTTTTTTTTCAGCCTTCATTAATCTTTTCTTCCCCTGTCATGGCTTTTGCATGATGCTTTTGGTCACAACTTTCAACCTAGTGTTTTATTATTGTAAAGATAATGTATAGACATGGACTACTTTTTGGAGCATTGTTGATATTATTGCCCCAAGGGATCTCAACTCCATGTTATATGACCTGAGGAACTTGCATAATGGCAATTTCTAGCTAACATGTAGAAAGTGTGGGATCAGTTGGGCCATTTAATGCCCACGATGAAGACTAGCCATCTTACAGTGAGAGAGTGGAGCAGTATTTCACTGCTAACATAAAGGATGACATGAAAGTGCCAGTCTTGATAAGCCTCACAGGAGGGGAGAAATATAAGCTCCTTTGAAAGTCCCAAGCAAACCTGCTGAAAAAGTCATGCAAGAATCTTGTTGAGATAGTACAACAGCACCTGGTACCTCAAACACTGGTCACTGCAGAGAGATTCTGTTTCAACAAACACAATCACCAGCAAAATGAAGCCATTTTGGCCAATGTTGCAGGGCTGTTGCAGAACTCTCCGCCATCTCAGAAGTGGGAAAAATATGTAGCAATTCATCTGCTTTCTACGTGATGCCAACAATAAAATGCTCAGAAAATAAAGATGGAACTTCACACTGGAGCATCCTTATCTGTCATGCTGAGAGCAGCACCAGTATTGTATGTTGTTTGGTTGCCGTCTAGAGGTGAGTTTATTGTAGTCACATGTCATTGGTTGGGCATGTTCAGCCTGGATCTCCAATAGAGAGGACTCAGGAGTGTTCATTTTGCATCTCATATCTGATGTGTTTAATCTTGTCCTTTATACGGTAATGGGGTGGTGGCACTTCGGCTCATTTTTCCACCTATCAACCAAAATTTGCGGTCACATAGGGCCAACACATCAACAGTTAGATAGAGTAGCTGTCATGAATTTTGTGATTTGAACTGCGTTAGCGACACATACACGTAACACTTTGATAGCCCCACGTATACATACGATATGATGGCGCGGTCAATGGATGCGCTCGCACAATGGCGCTGAAGTCGGGATAGGACTCCCGAGTCCTTCCTAGCATGGAAGAGTAGTCTCATGAGCACTTTGCGTTCATACTCGGAATTTTCTCCATTTCTAGCAGTGGGAGTTTCTTGAAGAAGAAAGTTGAAGGCATATCGTTTGCAGGGTTTCGTAGATAATTCCTCCAACTTCTCTGGCAGCAAGACAGCTGTGCAGAAAGTTCTACTGTTAGAATTGATGCTAAGACATATGTTAGCTTTCTGCCCGATCATTTCTCAAAGTTCAATTGTCAATAATTCAACTTCCCTGGCAGACATTTGGCACATGGTTTGTATCCACTACAGTTTTGAGGGACACACAGTTGATCATGCCGTTCATAAGTGTGATTTTGTTGATGAATCTAAAGCCAGTGATGATGAACTCATGAATGATGAGGAGTCTGAATACAAACTGATCAGGCTCACAGCAAATGAAGAAAGTAATGGCGATTGGTTGAACGTGACAAGTGTAGATAACGAGGCTAGTTATGCTAGATCTAGTTACAATCTGGATGAGTCACAAAGTGAATTGACTAGCAGTACCAGTTGGGATATGTCCGTTGTAGCTTTACCCATTAGTTGCACTGGATCTAGTAGATCTGTAGTAGATCTAGACTTTGATCATTCTGATCCTGACCCTTGTGGTCTAGGCCAACATGGCATGTATGTTGATAAGATGTTGGCAGTAGATAGGGTCGATGAGCTCTCTGATGACATTTCCAGTATTCCTGGTGATCGTTTGCATGTGGATTGCTCATCACAGTTAGATGAAGATATTCCCAGATATTCTTGTGGTCCGGCACTCGCTCTTGAGTGCGACTACCCTTGTGATTTGTTGACAAGTGATGGCTCATCAGAGGCTAGTGGTAGTACAGATGAGTCTATTGCTTACACGTATGTTGACAACAGTCCTTATTATGTTGGACCAGCAGAGAACGGTGAAACTGTCAAGGACCAGGAACTTTGAGGTAGAGCTCCTGTAGTGCAGGCTACATTCTCTTCTGCTTGTGTCGACGAGCCCCAATGCTTTGTGATGCTACACTCTATGCACACACACACATTCAGCCTTCACACTCACACATCATGCACGCTATATTTGCTAGGGAACATCATAATTTCGTCATCACCCAGAACACCAGTCCAGTTAGTGCCTGAATGAATGAAGATATATTACAAGAACACATTCGTGAAGTTTGAAAAAAATCTCAGGATCCATTCAAAAGTTTTGAATTTTTAAGTTTTGATTCAGCCATGGTTGGATGAGAAGACTCCAACAATTTGTGATGTCACATATGGAAAACGATATAAAGAACATATAGAAAGAGAGTTCAACAAAATATTATTTTTTACGACAAGGACATATTCCCTAGACTTGCTACTCACATGTTAAAGAGTAATATGACTCCCCCTGCTTTCTGAAAGAGGTACCAAGTCAAGTGCTTTTTCATTATGCTAGAAAAGTAAAAATATGCTCTATTCTCTTTATATTTCATTCTATTGTTTCCCATTACATCACAAAAAGTTGTTGTCTTCTCATCCAGCAATGGCTGTATCAAAACTTCAAAAATTCAAAACTTTTGAATGGATTGTCCAATTTTCTTCAAACTCTCACTGATGTGTTCTACTATAGACCGATTCGAGCGACAGTTCATGGAAGTGCGCCCTCTTAAGGTGACGCCATAACTGGGGGCCATCCAGGCCGGGCCGGCAAGCGCCGTGCGTGCGTGGCCAAGGGTGCCAGCGGCAGCCTGTGCTTTAAGCACCCGGCGCCAGCCGGCCAGCTATCTCTGGCAGCGATCGACACGTCTGGCTTTGTGTCAACTGCATTTTTTTTTTCGCTCGCTAATTGTAAAATTCACTGTCCCAAAAGTGATTAGCGAAATTCGTGAATATTAAACAACTTATACCGAGTATGTGGGAATGGGTAGGTGACATACGGCTGTAACCAAAACTTGAATTTCAAGGTAAATATCGGTACGATCTGTGAGTGTTTGTAGACTCTATGTCTATGGCGATGACTTGGGTACTCGCGCGTAAGCCCCATATATTCACATTTGTATAAGAGAATAAAAACCGCTGAGGAGAACTATGGCTAGCCGCAGACAGACGTCTTGCGAGTAAGCCTAGACTGTTGAAAAGTTACCTTATATAATTAAATACAAATAAGGCAAGAGTCCTGACTAGACCTATTGACTTCTATAGAATCTTAGATCCTATATCATTTTCGGTTGTCACTGACTTCAGGCAAGCCTAAGTAAACCAAATGGAATAAAGATCTAGAGACTAGGTGTTTCTAAACCGTATAAACTACATTAAAGTCGCCTGATGTCAACAACCAAAACTTCTACTGTTCTATATAGGTCTAAATAACTGTGAAACATTGCAAAACATCGTGGCTAACGCTTAATATTATAATCTACGAAAGTGATTTTCAGATTAAACTTTCTTAATATGATTATGAAGCAGATGTCTGCCCCCATCCATGGTTTAATAGACCTATTTATTATAGACCTATTTATTATAGACCTATCCATATCAAAATTCAAATTTAGAGTTTCAGGCCAAAATTGAATAGCTAGATACTTAGGCATGCTTTTTTTCTCCTCAAAATATAACTTTGTATTTTCCTATATGTATACAAAATTTATTTCAATTAGTTTGATGTCTATCGTTTATCCTCTGCACTTTGTACTGTAAATATGCTTATGATGGATTTTCTGATTTACCTTGTGTTGTTTTGTTGGAAGAAAAAATGAGAATAAAATAAATCAATTATATTGAATTGAATCGAATGGTCAATGCAATGCTAAACATTGAAGAAGTGAAAACAATATAAGAATTTAGAGCATCTTGAAACATTTATTTGCCTGTAGTGCAGGCTGTAAAATGTTTGTCATAATATAGCCAGGAAGTGTGACATGGTGCACCAAGCATAAAAAAGCAGTGAATTATCAAAATCTTTGATCTTAACTTGTCTCCTAAAATGAATAAACATATTTTACAAATATGCAGTGATAGCCTAATTAAATAGAGGATCTAGTAGGCATAGGCCTAACTCTGTTTCAAAATATGTGCTGCAGCTGTGCATTTTTTATACCGTTTGTATTTCACTTGTCTCTATTCATCATACGTCAGCGGTGAATGAATTTCACACGTTGCCATGCTGCTTCCATTTCCGGTTTTTATGTTATTTGTGTACCTAACAACTGCACAATATGTTTTCCAGATCCCTCCTATGAAGTTTTCATTGTAGATCAATATGTCTGAATCACTCAATTTGTCCAAAAGAAAGGCATTAAAAGCCGCTGAAAGATTTTCGCACACTGAGTAAACAACCACAATACCAGTGCAGCGGCCAGCTAACTATGCTTGATGTGTGCGCTTGGCTGCTGAGCCGACTGGGTACGCCAGTGTAACTCGCGTAGCTAGCTAGCTCGCTGGAAGCCCCGTTGGCCCCAAGCTATGGCGACCGATATAGCGCCGCTAGCGGCAGTAGGTGTACAGGTCATCAAAATCGAATCGGTCTATAAATCATACTGTATTCACTCAATCTACATAATAAGGTAATATGCCAGTCTGGCGTATCACCTATTGTGATTGTACAAATTCTTTTTATGCCTCCGCCAACGAAGTGGCCGGAGGCATTATGTTTTCGGGTCGTCTGTCCGTCCGTCCGTACGTCCGTCCCGCTTTGTTTTTGTCGATATCTCAAGAACCGTGTGGTGGTTTTACATCAAACTTGGTATGAGGGTATATCCTGAGGGGATAATACTTTGATTGGATTTTAGGGTCACGGGGTCAAAGGTCAAAGGTCAAAGGTTATTTTGTGAAAAAAAAAAGGTTGAAAATTCATGTTTTTCTCCATATCTAGCAAATGGTTCAAGGTATCTTCATGGAACTTAGTACATATGCTTGTTCCAATGGGCAGTGATTATCTAGGGAAGTTGGGAGTCATGGTTCAAAGGTGAGGGGGTCAAAGGTCAAGGTCAACTCCTCAAAATATCACTACTTTCCTTATATTTATGCAATGCCTGAAGGTTTTTTTTTTTTTTTTTAAACTTGATGTATGCATGTACTACCCAATATATATTCTGTGGGAAGTTTCTTGCCAAAAGGTCAAAGGTCAAAAGGTCAAAGGTCAAGTGAAAGTGCTGAATTGCACTTTTTCCTCCATATCTCAAAAGTAACTCAAGGTATCATCATGAAACTTACATATTTATGCATGTTCAACCTAACAGTGATTCCCTTTGGAACGGTGAGGTCAAAGGTCAAAGGCCAGGTTTAGATAATGCTATTTTTCCATTTGATACTGAAATTATACTTTTCTCAATACCTTGAAAATTACTCAATGCATAAACTTATAAAAGGGTCAAAAGTCAAGTAAAAATCATCAGTTCCCCAAATACCTGCACTCTGACATTTTAATCATTCATCCAATTGAACCTAGTTCTAGGAAAGTGAACATTCAGCACATTTGTGGCAAACCTGTCATTTTAATATTTTGCCAATTGTGTGAAACTGTCATCACACATTGTCAAGACATTGTACTATAGACCTATTAGGAGAACCATGCATTATGGCGGAGGCATATCAGTCGCCGTAGCAATATATCTAGTTATTTTTTATTCTTCTTTCTTTCTGCCATATCTTGTGTGCACTGTATCTCAAAAGTATTTTAGCCAATGTCCATGAAATTTCATACAGTTATGTCACAGAGTCAAGTCTAGTGTAGGGTACCTGGTCAGTCAGCTACAGGTGTAAGTCATACATGACGTCATCTACGCGCCATTTTGCCTTTTTGAAGTCAAGTCAAATGATTAGTCATATCTCCATAATTAATAGTAATTTCTGGACCAAATTTTGTGAGCAGTATCTTCACGTCACGTGCAACAATATTGCATTATAGTCAATAGTCAGGCTATCATGATGGGCGCATGCACGCGTCAAAATTTAAAAAAATGCTCCAAATGACTTCAAAATCATTTTGCATACATATCAGCCATTTTGAGCATTTCAAAATTTCATTTGCGCTAATATGGGAATACGTAAGGCAAAAATCATATTTTTTTCACAGAATCGCTTTGTAATATTATTGAGCATGTTTGCCAGGTTTGAGGTCAATCCAAGTCAATATGACGTCATACGGAAGCTGATGAGGTTGTAAATTTTCATCTGATGGGTTGTTGAGACTGACTAGATGCTTTAAAGATACAAAACTCCAGTATGTAATGTAAAACATGAAAAATTTAAATGACGTCATCAAATATTTGCACATATTCAAACATATTTAATTTATCCTTGACTAATTTTCACCAAGATTTAAGCATGTTGTAGAGCTCTTACAGTATTGTCTATCAAAGTTTTAATTACACTTTTTGAAAATTATGACGTCATCACTGTGAAAAAAAAAAAATTGATTACGTTTAATTATGCTAAATTTGACCATTTCACATGTTCAATGGGAGTCCATTTTTTTTTTTATGAAAATTGACATGGCTTCATTCAATGAGGAGGTTATTAATCCTTGTACAGTTTTCTCCAAGCTTTTAATATGTTATAACTGACACTATCAATTATCAGAAATGTGCTCTCTGTTTGTTGATTGGATGTTGGGACCATGTCTAAAACTTTAGTTGAAATTGATACTTCAGCTTCGATTGAATGAGCTGTTGAGCAAATCGTATTGTGTAGCTGGTATAGCTTGAGAATAAGAGGCACTGTCACCACCATATTTTCTACACTGGTAGACTATAACATAATATCACATGCATTATTTTATAAAATTACAACTTTTTGATCAGATGCCATCTTGTATGTAAATTAGGGTCAAAGTCAAAAATACTGTATCTTAGAAAGTATATGCTCAGAGCTGCCAACCTTTGGAAGTATAAATTAGTACTCAGCAGCTCCAAAATTCATATTTTTCCATCAGAATTTGTATTTTTCCAATCTCCCTCTTTTAGCTATTTTGAAATAAACTCGCCAACGTATGAGACCTACAGGCTCTAAACATAACATTACAACACAATCATGCTGAGGTACCGAGCTGGTCACCTGCACGATAAAGATTCCAAACTATGCAATGTTCAGCAGTAACTAATTACTTTCTCGCAATGAAAGGTAGCTAGTGCATGTATGTACCTCCAAAAACTTGCTGGGCTGGTTATGGACACTTCCACTACCCAGCAGGGGAGGGGTCTGTCATCTTCTCAAGAGAGCTTTTGTGTGAGCGAATGTAAAATTTTGTTGGGTGTTTCCAATTATTGTTATGCCTCCGCCACGAAGTGGTGCCGGAGGCATTATGTTTTCGGGTTGTCCGTCCGTCCGTCCGTACGTCCGTACGTCCGTCCGCTTTCGTTTACGCGATAACTTGAGTAATATTTACTGGAATTTTACCAAACTTGGTCCAAGTATGAAGTATGATGGGGCAACGATTTGATAAGATTTTGGGTGAAATCGGCTAAAGGTCAAAGGTCAAAGGTCAAGGTCAAATCATGAAATTGTATCCTTTTATGCGATAACTCAAGACTGTATGAAGCAAATTTCACCAAACTTTGTTGGAGGATGATGTATGATGGGACAATTACTTGATTAGTTTTTCAGTGAAATCGGACAGAGGTCAAAGGTCAAAGATCAAGGTCAAATCCTAAAATTTATCTGTTTATGTGATAACTCAAAACTGGATGAAGCAGCTTTCACCAAACTTGGTCCAAGGATGATGTATGATGGGAAAATTAGTTGAGTAGATTCTAATGACATTGACAAGAGGTCAAGGGTCAAAAGGTCAAGGTCAAATGCTAAAAATGTTGCTATTTCCCCCATATCTATGCAATGCCCGCAGTTATTTTCTTGAAACTTAGTGTAGACATGTACTACTGCGTAAGGATTCTCCAGAGAGAGTTTCCTGTCATAAGGTCAAAGGTCAAAAGGTCAAAGGTTAGGTGAAAATGTTGCAATATCACTTTTCTCGCAAATGGTTCAATGTATCTTCATGGAACATGGTACATATGCATGTACTGACTGGCAGGGATTATCTAGGGAATTTAGGGGTCATGGGTCAATAGTCATGGGTTCAAAGGTCAAGGTCAACTCCTCAAAATGTTACTACTGTATTTCCCTCATACATGTATACTAGTATATGCAATGATTGCATTATTAGTTTTAAAAGTGTTTAATATATGTACATGTATTACTTGATGGAGATTCTCTTGGAAATTTCCAGCCAGAAGGTCAAAGGTCAAAGGTTAAGGGTCAAAGGTCAGGTTTAAATGAAAAAAAATTGTACTGTAATTACACTCTTTCTTCATATATACTCAATGAATAAACTTATAATAAGGTCGGTCAGAAGTCAAGTAAAAATTTTCAATTCCCCAAATATGTGTACCTGCACTCTTTAATAGACAATTATAGCAAACCCAGTTCGTGGAAAGTGAACATTCAAGATATTTCTGACAAACCTGTTATTTCGATATTATGCCAGTTATATGAAACTGTCATCACACATTGTCAAGACATTGTACTATGCACCTATTGGGAGAATCATGCATTATGGCGGAGGCATCAGTCGCCGTAGCGACATTTCTAGTTTACAATAAAACATAGTAATACGTTGTTTTCAGGCAATTTCATTTTAGTGGATTTTAAACATCATCAGTTTCCTCAGTATTCCAATTTCTTTTCCCCTGACTGGAATTGGAAAGTCTTCCATAACAATGATGATAAGGGAGGCAGTCCTGAGATTTTCACTGACCAATAACTGAGAAGAGTAAAAAATATAACATTTCACCAGTTTATACGCGTGGAAATTAAAAACTGTCTCCATATGCGCTTTTTGAAAAATAATTCCTGCAAGCGATCGTGTAAGAGCCTGCAAAAAGATGCTACGTCATTGATGCCCTACTCTCAAGTTGACAGCCGTGCCTCTAAAAACCAATTTAAGTGTTCAAATGATCAGTTGTAATTTTATCATAAAATGTGATCTTATTATTTCAAGCTTGGGTATATATTATTAATGTAAATTGATATTGCAAACGTAAATTTATATATATTCTAAAATCAAATTTACCATGTACTTGACATCAAATAGGCACAGTCATTTTCTAGCTTCTGTCTGTGTTGCATACTACTTTGCGTACAAACCACTTTCGCGCATGAATTCTTACCATACTAATGTACACAGTATTCCGTCTAGCTGAGTTTGGCGTTCAGACCGAAGATTACCTGGGCATAAGAGACTCGAATTCTTCAAAGGAAATATTGTTTCAATCTCGATATTTCTGTGAGTACTCAGATATCAAACGAATATGATTTCGCTCCACTTTGCCATGCAGGTCCAGTCGGCACTTGCAGTGGCACTGTACTGCAGTCCAACCCCGGCTGCAGCCCCACCATAAATGACACCGTATACACATTGTAGCTAGCCACTTTCCTTACCTCTCTAACATTTACGCTTCCTTTCCTCGGTTCTCTTCGGAGTCGATGCTCTAGGTGTTTCTGTTTTATAACTCATATGAGCAAATATGGTCGGGATTGCGTCTGGCTAGCTTCAGTTTTCTCAGCTTTTAACAGAGGGCCACAGCCTGCCTGTTCATGTTAAAACATCCTTCTCAAATGTTAATGCCAATGGTCCTCGCATAGGCCTAACATTACAACACGATATCGAGAATGCTTTAAGTTTTAATGTTCGCCTTCGTTGTACCGAGATTTCTCAGCCATACAGTGCACCTTTCACAATCCTTTTGTAGGTCTGGGATGGAAAAAAACAATTTTCCTAGGCAATTTCTCTATGATTCGAGCAAAATACTGCTTGACACATCGCCATCGGCATGATGAAAGATAGCCTTACCAGACGACGCCGAATGTGTAGAACTGTTTCTACGCACAAAGGCCTACATGTACTGGAACATAGCCTACTACTTCGTGTAAACAGTATAACTGCATGCACGGCGACACGTCTGCGCTGTGATAGACTGGAAACGCAAAGGGCAAACGCAACCGGGGCATCTACCGTGGATCTGTAGTACTGTATAGTACCATCCACAGGTGTACTGTGCGAATATACAATACGCAATACATACACACACACACACACACACACACAATACGTAAAGACAATGTCAAATACTTGTAGCCATCGCCTTCTTCATGCATCCAGGTAACGATTAGCGTAGCATAACGAGCAGAACACGGCTGGGAAGAGTTGTGCCTCGGTGACGTCGGACTTTCCGTCAAGACTTGCTCATTAGCATATTCACCATGCAGATTCACACTTTTTCAAAAAAAATTAACGAGTTTATTTGGTGATTTGAAAGTTTGGTTTTGGTGAAAGTAGTTCACTGGAGGTACCAACAACAACATATTTTTTTAAAATTCGTGAGGACTGCCTCACTTTAGCCGGCGGGGGGGCCTCCGAGGCCCCCCTTGACGTTTCACGCGATGTATCGCTAATGCGAAAAGCTATCGCCGCGACTTTTTCTTTCGAGTCTCCCGCATCTTTTGACACCAAATTTACGACGTCCAGACATGCGGTTCTGAAGTTGCGCATAAATATGTACATGCATGTCAGACCATAAATTGCTCAAAAAAGTGGATTCGTGTACAATTTCAATGCAAACTGTGTTTACAGGCAAATTTCATAAAAGCATGATTATTTTGGGGTTTTATTGATTAAAATCAATTAATAACATATTTTCTTGTTGAGAACAATGTCGCGGACAAATTCCATCGAAAAAACAATGAAAAACATAAAGTTGAAAAAACAGAGAAATAAATAAGAAATTCAAAAAACAATAAAATACTTAAGAAATTTTTTCCGATTGCACAATTTTTTTCTCTTACATTTGCTAAGGACACTAAATAAAATATTTACACAAAAAATGTGCCTGTTTTGAGCTTTATTTAGTGATTTATACCAAATTGTCTGATTTCATGCATCATTATGCATAAATTAGAATAATTTAGCATAAGTGATAATCTTTAAAAAAATTAACTTCATGGTACTTTAGATTACATCATAGGCAATGTGCATGCCAATTTTCGTCGCGATCTCGCAGTCGCCGGCTGAGATATGGAGGGGGGGGGGTGGGGCCCTGGGAGGCAGTGTGTAGGTAGCGAGCTCTGAGCTAGCTGGCTCGTGATCCCCAGCCACACACGGGGATACCACAGCGATCGATGTAAACATCCAATCAGCAGGAATTCACGCGCGAAGCTCCGTTGTTCACTGTACACAGTAGAGTAAGCAAGAAGCGATTTGCATGTGCCCACACTTTTCTATTCAGGCTTTTATAATTCAGCGCTTTCTACATATAGGGCGTACGCATTGCATTGATAACCCAGTCAAGTACAGATAATATGGCAGATAATGCGATGTGCGTTTGTCATTTTCCCTATTATTTTATCCCTCTGTGAATTCATACTTTTTATGGACGTTTTCGTATTTTCATATTCCCATTCGATTTTTTCGTAATGAATCTTACGGAGCGGTTGGCAGCTCTGTATGCTCTATCGCCACCATAAGACCATGATACTTGGATCATTTTATAAAATAACGACTTCTTGGTCGGATGCAATCTTGGCTTGGTAAACTTGGGTCAAAAGTCAACAATGTTTATTTCTGTATTGGATAATAATTAGCATGCCACTTTAGGAATGCATGCTCTATGCCTGCTATATTTTGGACACATGTAGACTATGTTACCTAGATCATTTCATAAAATACTGTTGTCTTGATCAGATGCCATCTTGAATATGTAAATTAGGGTCAAAGTCTAAATTTTTAAAATCTCTTTAATCAGTATCTTGGAAAGTGTATGGTCTATTGTTCCCATATTTTGCACAAGTAAAGGCAATGTTACTTGGATCATTTTATAAATAGAAGACTTCTTCGTCAGATTTAATCTTGGCTATGCAAATTGGAGTCAAAGGTCAACAATACTCATTTCTGTATTGAAGAATACACAATGTGTATTAGCGTGTGTCCTAGGTAATACATGACATATCGCCCCAATATTTTGGACACATGCCAAGTATGCTACCTAGATCATTTCATAAAATAGCAACGTCTTGATCAGACACCATCTTGAATATGCAGATGAGGGCCAAAATGAGAAATACTTATCACTGTATATCCGTAAAAACATCGCCTGTTGAACAAATATCTGCACACATTTAGACCAGCTAAAGTGATTATTTTGCAAGATGATGACTTTTTAATAACAATTCTGTAGTATTGTTAGTCTGAGTCCCTTTGATTTGTGTTTTTGTGGCGGATTACCTAACTCGTTCCAGCGACGAGTTCAAGTCTAGTTATACATTTTTGTTTCATTCTCTTTTAAATCTCTGTCCTAACTCTGTACTAAAATTTTGTGTGAATCAGACAGTCTCTGAGATCTTGGGAGGGGTCAAATTGACTCCCCCTGAAATTGCCCAGTTAAAATAGGGTTAAGGTAATCACTACTACACTTGTGACCTAAAAAGTCTATCTCCTGTCTACACTTCTCCTCCATCAGGCTCTTCCATCTATGTGTATTCTTTTTGTACCATTACTACAGAACCGAGCATGCAACCCCCACAACCTCACCTCCAGCTCCATACTCTGTGCCTGCGTCTGCTCCAGGGCCTGGTCTGACATGCGTATCACATCATCATGGGATGTGTTAAACTGTTCTCTGCACTGGTCCAGTTCCTGCAGGAGCCGATCCTTCTCTGCCATCCACCCCTTCTCATTGGCCCGGCTCTCGTACTTCAGCTGGAGGTAGTCCCGCGTGCTGTCGTAGAGGAGGTTCTGGGTCTTGTGGAGCCTGGACCAGATCAGGAAGAGGTGGTGCTGGCAATTTTAACAGCAGCTACTGTAAAAGTGGAAATTTTCGCGCATTTCGCGCAACCAGAACTAGCGCGAAAATAAAAGCACACAAATATTTTTGCCTGCCATACATTCCTGTGCATGATGTCTTGATTCCGCGGAATTAACCCTATTCTAACTGGGGGGGGGGGGGGGGGGGGGGGGGTCAAATTGACCCCCCCCCCTCGACGATTCGCGCCACGATTTTGCAATGCGCAAAGATTTTGCCGCGTCATTTCACGACTTTTTTCATTGAAGTCTCCCGCATATTTTGAGACCAAATTTGCGACGTCCGGGTACACCGTTTTTAAGTTACGTAATGTTTTGCATATGCATGTCAACCAAAAAACAGCTCAAATTCATGATATCGTGTGCAAATCCAATGCAAATTGTGTTTTTTGGTTAAATTGATATAAATTAGATTATTTCAACTTTTAACCATTGAAATTAATCAATTCTAGTGTAGATAAGCCTGAAAAAGTGCCTGCAACAAATTTTGGCAAAAAAACAATAGAAAACAAAAGGTCGAAAAAACAATAAAATACATAAGAAATTAACAAAACAATAAAAAACAAAAGAAATTGATTTCGATTGTGCTAATTTTTTACAAGAAAATTGTTTGATGTGTCTTGAGGAATTCTGACACAAAAATTTAGCAATCCTCCAGTCTTTTTAATGGAGTTATAGGTGAAAATATGATTTCATGCACAAATTTGCATAATTAATTTATTGAAAATAGAAGGGCAATATTTTTCTATTGTATGACCATGTTATCTTGTAGTTGACATCCAGCTCTATCTTCAGGCAAAATTTCGCGGCGATCGCACAATCGGCGGCCGAGATCTGAAGTGGGGGTCAAATTGACCCCCCCTCAGTAAAAACTTGGTCTCAAATAGCCCAGTTAGAATAGGGTTAAAAACACACGAAACTCTTCTGACTCAACCAAGCGCGAAAAATTAGTCGCGCGAAAAAATCCACTTTTACAGTAACTGGTTACCATGTCAACTGGTGCTCAAGGGATATTAACACAATCTCATAACTGTAAACAGGGAATATTTAGTGGTATGGGCATTTGCGGACATTTTGCTCTTCACTGGACAACTGGAACTACAAAAATAATGAAATTATATGGTTTTGGATATATTCATATTTCTTTGGAAAAATCACCTCTCTTCCAATGCTTGTACTTTGGCTTGGTCCCGTTCTACAATAGTTTGGAGCTCTTCCATTCGCACCCTTCGGTCCTCAATCAAAGCTGCAACCTAGGCCACAAAGGCAAGACAAATGTAATATGTTTAAAAATAAGTTTATAAAATATGTCCGCTTTATTTGAATGCTTCCATTGCAGGCTGATTCCCAATTACTCCATGGGAATCTTCATTACCAAAGCAAATAATAATAAAAATAATAATCTGATTTTCATATACAAATGAAGATAAGCTCTTCCACATAGCATATGCAAGGTTCAAAATTGGGCATGTTTCCTATCCAAAGCTACAATGTATCTTGTTTAAAAAAAATAATAATAATAATTTTAAAAAATCAAAAAAAAATTCAAGGGTACAAACATACAGCATTTAATGTCTGTAATATGTTTACGTAAACCCTTCTTTGCTGATCTGCTGATGACACTTTGTGGCAAAGGCATACAAATAAACCTTCCTTCTGGGAGAATTAAATGAAACAGTTGTGTTCAAGTATGCAATCATTTCTGTCTATAAACAGAAGGGAAGTGGCAAAATTATAAATCCACAGTAATTTCAGGTCATGCTGTCTGGTTCATTACCACTCATCAAAGCCATTATGACAACTTGTATGCTAAAAGCATCTAATATGGGGCTCTTCCAGTAGTAGCACAGTTTCAGGCCTCTTTTAGACACACCGAGTTACTGTACATCCATACATCGCATGGGGATGCATCAAATCCATATGAGAGCATTCAGACACAACATCCTGATAGAGAAGTATGTTAATTAGTTTTACAGCATCAGACCTTATGCACTGTCATGCTTCATGGGAAGATACTCGATCATGTTTGCGTCTCTCCATTGCAAAAATACGAACTTTGCGTGGGCTTTGGAAAAATGCATTCATACTTTGCAGAGCATTCATCTGGTAGTTTGCACTAACCCTAATTAGTGCTGCAAATAAGCCCCGCCTATGTACAAAGTATCTGATGTACGGATATGTGAGCAGTGAAGCAACAATAGACTCTGTATAATATAGATCTTGTACAGAAAATATGCTCATATCATCATTTTGATATACCATTTACATCCATATGACATCTACATGAGGGCATTCATACAAGCACGAACATGCTTTATCTATACCCATCCATACGAGAATTCCCTGGTCTGAAAGGGGGTCAGTTGCTCAACTACTAATATCACCATAAAATCAATTCAGCAGAGAGCAAAAATGAATTTATACATTTAAGTGGCACAGAAAGTGGTGGCTGATGTACTGATGGTCAAATTGAGTCACTGTGTGTGTGTGTGTGTGTGTGTGTGTGTGTGTGTGTGGTGTGTTAGTTATGGAACTTGCTTCCACATCCACCAACACTAACACTTCTATCTTTGATGCAAATATTGACCATGTGGAAACATGGTGATAACAGCAGTTTTTAACATCACTTGTTTTCTTCAATGACATCTACTTGCTCATTACACCTCTAATCAATTCAACTTTTAGCAGTTGATTTTCATGCCATTAGTGTTTCCTTGCTACTTAATTATATTCTTTTCTGTTTTTCTCCTTTTTTTATTTACTGGGAAGGGCACCTTCTGTGACAGAAAGTCAAAAGGCCCAAAGTGGAAACAGCCTTAACAAAGCTAATGGCGATACCCTCAAAACTGATTTAATGTCTGCACCCTCAATGGAGCATAATTTCTTGGTTTTGACAGACACGCTGTTTCAAGGCTGTGATAGTAACATGGCATGGAGTCCATATGTGCGTGTGCATGCGTTTCATATTTTCTTTTGGTTTGATGTGGTTTGACTGCTTGTTGTGCATTAGCTTTGAAGGCTCTGTTATGATGCTTCATCAAATAGACAAAAGCACACACACACAAACTCAAGCAAATATTTCTTAGTATTTTCACCAGTAAAGTGGACGGCTTAACTCTGATTTCTTTGGTTTAATTTATTTTTTTAAATACAATATTAATCTTTTGAAAACTAATTGATTAGTACTAATTCTTCATTAGATGAATTTTGATCTGTTTTAAGTGTCTTTTCCTCTCTCCTGTTCGTCTTTTTTTTTTTTTTTTTTGGGGGGGGGGAAGAAGAAAAGAGGCAAGTCTTTATGAAGCATGCATACAGTTTGTCTCTTGGAACACTCACCTGTTCTTTGGACAACCTTGCCTGTTCAGCCATCTGACTCTGAAGCGCTTCAATTTGCAGCAGCAGCACCTCTACGTCTTGGGTCTTGCCCGGATCAGACACATTCTCAGCATTCCTCTTCTTGCCTGTCCAGGTTTCAAACACACAAAGTCAGTATTTATAAAAGAACTTCCTTCCTCCTCCTCCTCCTCCTCCTCCCCCATCACAAGAAAGCTAGGTCAGAGAATCACTAGAAAAGAAAGCTCATGGAGAGTGTGCATCTTTAAGCGCGCTGATGAGCTTCATCAAAGTTTGTCCAAGTTTGAGAGCAGAAAGACAAATCATTGGTTAAATCTTCTACACACAGGAATTTAGAGCATCATATTGTGGCTGTCTAGGAGTCATTTCATCAAGCGTTTTTGTCAGATGTTTTTTCTGACAAGCTGCTTTAAGCTACTGATACCCTTGTATCTGACTGGCTGAGGGATATATTTAAGGAAAATATCTGACAAAACATTAGATGAAATCCCCCCCCCCCCCCCCCCTGGTTTTCAGAAGCCACTGCATTCCTTGTGGACGTGGCCTTTGCAAAGAATGTAATTATGATTTCATTTAAGAAGTCCACTGACAGCACATTAAATGCTTGCAAGGAAGCAACTATAGGGCAAACAGTGAGTCCCACACACAGGGAATCGGCAGTGGGGATGAAGCACCATTGCCTAAAGGGCACAACCACTGCTGCAGGGGGACTTGAACCAGGAACCTTCGGATTGACAAGTCCACCACAGCTCCTCTTACTCTGCTGGCTTCTCTTTGGATGTCTTGCTGCTGTTGCTGATGATGATGATGCTCTGATGTTGGCCGCTGAGCTCCCCTGGAGAGGTAGGGCCGACTTCAGACCAAGCCCATTTTCTGTGTAGTGTGAAGACAAGGATGTTTCGAACGGAGAGACCCAAAGCCAAAATCAATTCTGAAGGCACACGAGACATAAGCATTATCTGAAAACTGTCAACTACAACTTGTAAAAGTCCATCTTTGTGTTTATGTTTCTGTGTGTGCATGTGTGTGATTAATTCCATTTGATGTGGAAATTAGCCATGATAGTACCATTGGGCTGGTCTCACGTAAAAAGACTGACTTTAATTTCATATACTGGTAAGCCTTCTGCCTTTGATGACATCAAGTTCACTCAAAATCTCTATGTCACTGATCCTTCCAATTATCTTCTCCTTTACTAAGCCCCATCTGCTCAGGAGACTTACATCTAATGTAGACCCATGAGGAATAAAAATGTTACCTGACATGCAAAATTCAGTCTAAGCTTCCTTATCAATCTGGCAACTTCAAGCAGCATGTCACTGATTAGCAGCTACAATACCAATTTGTATGTGTTCCTGTCTTCAGCATGACATTTTACAGTACTAGCAAGTCTATTCTTCTTTTAGCCATTTATGTGCCCAGGCATTAGCTATGACTCTCCAAACTTGTCCCTTTTTTTTGCCTCAAAAAGAAGGTTATGGTGACAAAATACCAATAAGCAATATCAGGTACTGTATATGCCGTATATTTAGTGAGTCTAAATTTTTGCGAATCAGAACTTCCCGACAATTTCATAAGTGGTTGAATTCACGATTATCGAGTACAGTTAGTACTAAACAGAGAATTGTTTGTCTGCACGTCACATTCATGTGAGGATCAGGGTTAATATTTTTGCGTGTCTTAATATGCGCGAAAAGCACTTGACTCGCGAAATTAGTGAAAATAAAAACATCTCAAAGTATTTGGCATATACAGTAATCTCTATTCATCACTAGTTAGTTTCCAGACACTTGTTCCAATCATTAAAGAAAGCACTCCTGGAGATGTAAAGCGAAGGGTCTAAAGGACCATGCTCCGTACCATCAGAATGTGGGTGTCTCTTGCTGGCCGGATTCTGCTTGACCACTGCCCGTGCGGGAGGTTCCTTGTGGAAGTAAGTGACCTCGGGCTCACCTGGTCCATTCAGTGCGAGAAGGTGGTGGATCCTGTAGAGAATCAGAAAGAAGGTAAGGATGTATATTGTGTCTCATAGTTAAAAGCAGGAGATTGAGATAAGTGAAACATGCTTGTATCATACAGGCAGACAGGCATATTCAGCTAGGGATTCCAGCCTTGTTACCAGCACAGCCGGCATAGTAATCCAAGGGCTGAAAAGGCGTATTTTTGGTGGAAAAATAATAATAGACCCAATAGAAAACAATTTGGGAATAACAGTTTTTTAGGAAATCTGCACTATTTTTGGAAAAAAAAAAAAGGTGTAAAATACTGCAGCAAAGCTAAAGTTAGCATGTCTCTTCAACTTATTGAATTTAAATAGCATACATGATAATGACCAAGCACTATTTTTGGAAAAAAAAAAGGTGTAAAATACTGCAGCAAAGCTAAGGTTAGCATGTCTCTTCAACTTATTGAATTTAAATAGCATACATGATAATGACCAATACATTGCACTCCTGTTATAGTGAACACATTTTATAACAAAATTTCTGATACAATGAAGTCAAATTCAGGTCCAAAATTATTTAATCTATACATCTTTATGTACTTTATTTGTTCAGCAATAACAAAATTTTGATATAACAAAAAAAATTTCTTTCTTTCTTTCTTTCTTTCTTTCTTTCTTTCCTTCCTCCCTTCATTCTTTCCTTCTTCTTTTTTTCTTTCCTTTCTTCCTTCCTTCCTTCTTTTTTTTTTTTTCTTTCTTTCTTTTTGCTGATTTGGAGCACAGAAAGCAGTCAGCAGTCCACCCACCTCTTCCTGTCCTCCAGCTCCCTAAGCTTCAGTCGGTCATTCTCCGCGTAGAGTCGTAGGACCTGCTCCCGCTCCTGGAAGAGGTAGACCTGCATGTCGCTCAAGGCCTTCTGAAGCTCGGCAATCTCCTCTTCCCTCTGTCTTATTTCCCACTGCATCTTGTGCTACTGGGGCAAACACCGATGGTCATGGTCAGCATCAGGAGAATTTCTTGATAAATATTTGCACTTGGATGCATGACCCCATGCTTCCAGACATGTGAAGGTAAACAGGCTTTAATTTTGCCAGGCAAGCATTTTCATGCTCCATTTCTATGCAACATATGATGGGTTGATGCACAGGTATAATTTAGAAATTTGCAAAATTAGATGCACTAATGTATTTTGGAGACAGTTTATTCATTAGTAAGCCTACTAGGCTGAGCTTTGCGGGAACTCCATCATCCAAATGTTAAATTTTGTGCATCTAATTCTTGCTGATCTATGTAGGTTCCTGAAGTTGTGCATAACTGTACAGTGAGCTCCCACAAAAACAAACACATAAATCACAAAAATTTTGTTACAGCAAAGTAAAAATTCATGTCCCAAATTTAGTTTCTATAATATCTTTATATACTTCATTGTTTGGTTATTACACAATTTCAATACAGCAAAAGAAAACTGCCAGTCCCAAGAACTTCATTATAATGGTAGTCTTTAGTACAAGTGTTGTCACAAGAATATTTCAGCAGAGAATAACTACCAAGACGGGTATATCTTCCATTGTAAATGGAGAGCATGAGAAGAACACCCAAGTGCCTACCTGTTGCTCATATGTCGTCCTGTACTGATCCAGCTTCTGCAGCATGTCTTGGTGCTCGCTGTCAAATTCTGCAATCTTCTTCCGGTAGTACTCCAGCAGCTCTCTCGAGGGGCGGAGGTAGGCCAGTCTCTCACTCACAGGCGGGATGGATGGTCCCTCATCCCCTTGGTCATCGTGGCCCTCGACAAAAATGCTGGGTATTTCTGGATTCTCAAAGTGCACAAAGGTGCCCTCCTGCCGCGGCTTTTTGGCCGACGAGCGACGGGATGACGGACGGTAGCTTGACCCTGGTGTCTGAGCCATTTCTGTTTCAGAAAATTTGGTGCAAACATTCACAAAAACGGCATATGCCAGGTAGTGCCTGGTTCATAGCCATGCTGAGCAGAAAGTTGAATGATGTTTATAATTTGGAGAATTTTCTGTTTCTGTTTTTGTTTTGTTTTTTCGATTATTTTGTTTTGCAAAGAGCGAAGTGGTATCTTGAATACAATGCACAATTTTGTATAAATTACAAAGGTGATATTACCACCACCACCACCACAAACACGTTTTATGACCCATGCTTACCGATCAGACTTCAGAGTACACTGCAGGTACATTGTATTATGAACATCACCACCCTTTGACCGAAAGATCGGTCTGTATCTGGTCCGTCGGGGAATGTTCCGCGGAGACTGCGTCTGGCTTCACCACGGAGGACAGCGTTAATGGCAAAATATAAAAAGAGTCCTCCGGACAGACGGATCTTTCTGTCTACACCACCCTCTGAACTATAGTCTGAACACAATGACTAAGATGCTCCTCACTCAGACAGTCATCCATATCACATGAGACCTGTATGTTCCCCATTTTTCAGGGAAAGGGGTATGGTATAGGCCCAGGAACTCAATTCAGGAAAAGAAGCCTGAAAAATTGCTGAAATAGGGGTCTGTAGTATTTATCCCAAAATATTTTGAACAAATCTTACCCCAAACAATCTTAAAATAGGATCCTAAACAGAATTAGTTTCAAACTCCTGGAGAAAAAAAAATCTGAAATGGGGGTATAGCTACATGTGTAGTAGTGTGGCTTCTTAGTGTTTGTCAATATAGAACACATTGGTGAAAGTTTGAGTAAAATCAGACAATCTGTTCAAAAATTATGAATTTTTGAAGTTTTAGTGTCGATATCACTGGATATGGAGACTACTACAGCTGGTAATGTCAAATTACTCATATGTGTAGAATATAAAGAAAATACAATGAAATATCAACATACAGTATTTTCATTTTTCTTGCATAATAAAAGAACACATGGCGGGCCTCTTTGAAAAGGCAGTGCAGAAGGAGTAACATTACCCTTAGCATATACATGTCAGTTACAAGCTGAGGGAATGAGTACTTTTTTCATGAAATTAAATTTTGTGTTATTCTCTTTATATATCCCTTTTATATCATTCTACACACATGACATCAACTGTAGTAGTCTTGTCATCCAGCAGTGACTACATAGGAACTTTAAAAACTCATAATTTTTTTTAATGGAGTTTAAAAAACTTTCACTATGTTCTACTTAATGTATATTGCTGCTTAATCTCAATTCACATGTAAAGTATATGAAGGCAGACTTGTCCTTGAAAGGAGGGGGGGGGGGAGTATCTCTAAGAATCTGGAACTAGCATATCCCCCCCCCCCCCCTCCCCCTCCTCCTCCTCCTCCTCCTCCTCCTCCTCCTCCTCCTCCTCCTCCTCCTCCTCCTCTTCCTCCTCTTCCTCCTCCTCCTCCTCCTCCTCCTCCTCCTCCTCCTTCTTCTTCTTCTTCTTCTTCTGAGTATTAAAGGTAGGGGATACCTTTTACAGACCTCCCAAAATGCAGCAAAACATTAAATATGAACCTCAGGGGACTTGTTTAGGCCACTGCTGAGAAATTTGGAAGTCAACAGTTGTCTACAATTTGAATAATGCACAAAACTCAACTACTCAGTAGTTCTGTGTGTCAGCCACACTTAAGCCTTTTTGTTGCAGTCTTCTGTATTTTTTATCTATAAACACAAATCTAAAAGTATAAGAGCTGATGTAATAACATATAGAGTGTGTGGCAAGAATGTATATCGAAATGTTTGTAAGTTTTGATGAACTTTCTTCATAAAATATACATGATGGACACACATGCAGTGCATGGGTCTGCAAAGGTAGCCTACATTGTAGTAATGTACTGGAATTTACGGTGAGCCCCGAAAAAAATTCAATTCAAAATCTAACGGTCAATAAAAATGTATTAAATGTTACCTTCCACTTTCAATACTTTATGGGAGTTTCTAAAATGATACTCTCTTCAACATACCACTGTATTTATACAACTCTTCATTTAAGGCATGCATTTAAAGTACAGTCCACCATCTGGTGTATTTTTGCACTGTTTGGCGGATCTGGTGTGGTGTGTGTACAGTGCCATATAAAATAATACATGATAACCAAGTGCAGCTAAAAAACAGCATTACCCTTCTACAGAGAACTATAGGGAAAAATGGCATTTTGCAGAAGTCTTCTCTGGAGCTTTTCCTAGGCACTGCACACACATCGCTATGACCACCATCCCATGTGTATAGTTGACAGTTGGCGCAAAGTCAGTTCAGCAAGCTGTCTCTTCAGGGGATGTTCCGCCCGACAACAAATCTTGCTTCAGAAAAACCTTCATACAGTATACATCATTGACCTTGGGAGTTGTGATAGCACAGGGGGTTCACAAGCCCGACTTGTTGACTCTGACCCCGTTTACAGTGCGAGGCCGGGCTCGGCCGCAGCTCGGCCGCGGCCGAGACCGGCCTCAATTGCGCGGCCGAGCCTCGCAATTTTGTCCGTTTACACTGCTGGGCTCGGCCGCGCTTTTGATTCAAACCTTTCAATATTTTGTCGTAGTGGCGCTCTGCTTGTAAACAAATGCAATTTGGTATTGTCTGGTTTTCAGACCCTTTGCCAAATGAATTCCGTGGCGACGAAGTCGCCGTTCGGGCAAAGGCCTTTGCTGAAGGAAAGAATCCTTTGCAGGACAAAACCACCTTAAACTATACTAGTTTTCAACGTTGAGGGGGTTAATATCCTGAATAGCGAAAGATACAGGCAGAGGGTTTGGAAGCCAGACTAAAATTGGCCGCGCAATTGGCCGCGCATTTGGCCCAGTTTGCGTTTACACCAAGAAGAGGCAGGGCTCGGCCGCGGCTCGGCCGCGGCCGAGACCACCTCCAGAGCGAGGCCAAATGCGAGGCCAATTTTGGCCTCGCATTTGGCCTTTTGCGCGTTTACACTGAAGCGGGGCTGGGCTTCAGTGTAAGTCTTCTCTGGAGCTTTTCCTAGGCACTGCACACACATCGCTATGACCACCATCCCATGTGTATAGTTGACAGTTGGCGCAAAGTCAGTTCAGCAAGCTGTCTCTTCAGGGGATGTTCCGCCCGACAACAAATCTTGCTTCAGAAAAACCTTCATACAGTATACATCATTGACCTTGGGAGTTGTGATAGCACAGGGGGTTCACAAGCCCGACTTGTTGACTCTGACCCCGTTTACAGTGCGAGGCCGGGCTCGGCCGCGGCTCGGCCGCGGCCGAGACCGGCCTCAATTGCGCGGCCGAGCCTCGCAATTTTGTCCGTTTACACTGCTGGGCTCGGCCGCGCTTTTGATTCAAACCTTTCAATATTTTGTCGTAGTGGCGCTCTGCTTGTAAACAAATGCAATTTGGTATTGTCTGGTTTTCAGACCCTTTGCCAAATGAATTCCGTGGCGACGAAGTCGCCGTTCGGGCAAAGGCCTTTGCTGAAGGAAAGAATCCTTTGCAGGACAAAACCACCTTAAACTATACTAGTTTTCGACGTTGAGGGGGTTAATATCCTGAAAAGCGAAAGATACAGGCAGAGGGTTTGGAAGCCAGACTAAAATTGGCCGCGCAATTGGCCGCGCATTTGGCCCAGTTTGCGTTTACACCAAGAAGAGGCAGGGCTCGGCCGCGGCTCGGCCGCGGCCGAGACCACCTCCAGAGCGAGGCCAAATGCGAGGCCAATTTTGGCCTCGCATTTGGCCTTTTGCGCGTTTACACTGAAGCGGGGCTGGGCTTCAGTGTAAGTCTTCTCTGGAGCTTTTCCTAGGCACTGCACACACATCGCTATGACCACCATCCCATGTGTATAGTTGACAGTTGGCGCAAAGTCAGTTCAGCAAGCTGTCTCTTCAGGGGATGTTCCGCCCGACAACAAATCTTGCTTCAGAAAAACCTTCATACAGTATACATCATTGACCTTGGGAGTTGTGATAGCACAGGGGGTTCACAAGCCCGACTTGTTGACTCTGACCCCGTTTACAGTGCGAGGCCGGGCTCGGCCGCGGCTCGGCCGCGGCCGAGACCGGCCTCAATTGCGCGGCCGAGCCTCGCAATTTTGTCCGTTTACACTGCTGGGCTCGGCCGCGCTTTTGATTCAAACCTTTCAATATTTTGTCGTAGTGGCGCTCTGCTTGTAAACAAATGCAATTTGGTATTGTCTGGTTTTCAGACCCTTTGCCAAATGAATTCCGTGGCGACGAAGTCGCCGTTCGGGCAAAGGCCTTTGCTGAAGGAAAGAATCCTTTGCAGGACAAAACCACCTTAAACTATACTAGTTTTCGACGTTGAGGGGGTTAATATCCTGAAAAGCGAAAGATACAGGCAGAGGGTTTGGAAGCCAGACTAAAATTGGCCGCGCAATTGGCCGCGCATTTGGCCCAGTTTGCGTTTACACCAAGAAGAGGCAGGGCTCGGCCGCGGCTCGGCCGCGGCCGAGACCACCTCCAGAGCGAGGCCAAATGCGAGGCCAATTTTGGCCTCGCATTTGGCCTTTTGCGCGTTTACACTGAAGCGGGGCTGGGCTCGGCCGCGGCTCGGCCGCGGCCGAGCCTCGCACTGTAAACGGGGTCATAAACATCTCCTACTAACTAGGAAAAAAAAAAACAAGACTGAATGCCTGAAGTTTTCACTGCTCAGACTGACTGGTGATATCCCGTTTATTGCCCAATTTATATTTGCCTGATAAGAATATTTAAAGGTCCAGTTTACCTTTGGGAGCAGTGATTTCAAAAATTTTCAAGATATCATATTTGATGCATATGTGTAGGTCTGTTGTATCATAAAACATCCTACCATATGAAATATTTGCAATAAAACCTAAAATATAAGGAGATATCAGGGTTTTTCTCAATAAACCGTAACAGTATACGGTTTAGTCTGGAAAATTTTTTATTATAACTATTGTTCACATTTTGTGTATTCAACAACACTTAACATCGATTATACGGATTCAAATTTTGACAGTGGTTGTTTCTATCCCTAACTCACATTTTAGAACTATTTTATAGCACTAATGCTTTCATCTGCAAATGGTAAATTATGCCTTTAACACTGAAATTCATGTAAAAACTTGACCTACGTGATTGAGAAAATCCAGCACTATCTAATGCTGTTGTTCCCTTTTCAATTTGAAGTTTCAGTGCAAAAATATCGCAGTCGAACTTGAGTGCCCTCTTTTCAGCTCCCCGCGGTGCCGCTCCTTTTTTTAGATCGACCACTGTTTTTGTATTGACAATGCACACAAACTGAGTTGTATTGAACACCGTGTTGTACAAAGCTTTTTAGAAAATGCATTGACATTACATTACGATTTGGTTAAAATATTCATTCAAAATTTTGTCCTTGATTAAAACCATTAATGAACAGTGAATTTTCGTGTTTTCCAACACATCCTCATCAACGGTCAAAGCCAATAACAATACATTTTTATTTATGTGCTCTACGCACAGTGCAGTGCGTACTAAGCCGCGTTCTGTGCGCCAAAACTACGCGGTCAGTTTCAAAAAGGGTGGTCGATGTGTAGTAAAGCTACCATACTAAGTAGATAGATCAATGCAAATGACGTGTCAGTATAATAAATAACCAGTAAGGAAGGTCTAATATTGTGATAACTCCTGGCTCCTTTGACTAGAAGTATACTATACACAGCCCTGTAGCTGTCGCTGTACACAAGTGTTGCTGGTGCACGAAGACGCCGTTTGTGCGAAGCCGGGGTCTGGTCGGGCTAGTAGTAGTGTCGCTATAATATATTCACACAGCGTCTGGTCGTTGGGCGGGCTAACTGGTTACAGTCAAAAACTATGAGCGTCGAAAGACTTTTTTTTTTTCTGGGATTAAAGGGACTGTATGGTTGGACCTACTACTAATCGACCACCTAATGTTTATCTGCTTGATAAGAATATTTAACACTGAAATTCACGTAAAAAGACTTGACCTACGTGATTGAGAAAATCCAGCTCTATCAAATGCCGTTGTTCCGTTTTCGATTTGAAGTTTCAGTGCAAAAATATCGCCGACGAACTTGCGTGGCCTCGTTTCAGCTCCCCATGGTAAATCGCGTTATTAGGATCGACCGCTGTTTTTGCATTGACAATGCACGCAAACCGAGTTGTATTGAACACCGTGTTGTACGAAGCATTTTAGAAGCCTTTTAGAAACTTCCATAGACATTACATTGTGCTGTCATTACGATTCGGTGAAAATATTCATTCGAAATTTTGTCCTTGATTAAAACCATTAATGAACAATGAATTATTGCATTTTCCCACACCATCCTCATCTACATTCAAAGCCAATCCATTTTTATGTGCTTTGCGCGCAGAGAAGTGCGTACTAAGTGTTCAGTGCGCGAATTATACGCGGTCGGTTTCAATAAGGGTGGTCGATATGTAGACCTAGTAGGGCTACCATACAGGATTCATGTTTTGAACATTCCTAGATTCTAAGTGAGATTAATGAAAAGCCTCTTATGAAATATGAAAAAGCATGTAATTTTAAGGATTCAACGTTTATTTGATGAAAATTGGTTTCCAAATGGCCGAGATATCCCAAAAAGTGCTAGAATACTAGAGGTCTAGATCTAATTAAAGGCGACATGCCACAACTTTATATTAGGATCTCTTTGTTTCACCTTGTTTTTGGATATCTCAGCCATTTCAAAACCAATTTTAATCAAATAAACTTTTGATACCCCTTAGAACAGCATGCTCTTTGACATCTCATAGTGGTTTCTGAATATCTCGCAAAACGTTAAAAGCTAACGTTAAATCCTCACCTCGACCAGAACTGGACAGTGTGTGGCTGTGGCCGCGGGTGGGTAGGCCCTTACTACACACCCTTTAAATTCGTACTAATGTTAGCATTGGTTAGAGGGTCTAGTTAGTGTTACTTGTTGTAACAAGTTAGATCTATACTAGCAGAATATAGATGTAGCCTAGACTACATTCTTCGGCTATTTACAAACTAACTTCATTGGCATATCATTAATTAGAGTCTAGATTCTAACAGCTGTTAGAGTCTATGACTACTAACAGTTACGTAGTATGTTCACTGTGATGTTAGACGAGATGTTATTGTTACGCTGTTCAAATCTTGGCGCCATACAAACTATAACGTTAGTAGTGTAGCTCAGTTTGATGTCGTTGACGTTTCGTTGAGTTGCACAAAACAAAAAGTGGCTTTTCAGATACAACTGTCTAGCTCCCAGATACTCTCACTACCCAAACTTAATAACATACCGTTCACTGACTCATCTGGAATAAAAAGCTGCAGCTGTTGGCGAATGAGCTTTACGCTCGCTCAGGTTTACCACGTTTGTTATTTGTGATATTTCTAAAGTTGCCTCCGAGTCTTGTCTGTTTTTGTAATAATCGTACGCATTTCGCTAGCATCATAGCATGCATTAGCGCTCCACGAAATCTTTGCTTTAGATTTCCTCAAGCGCAGCTACGCTAAATTGCCGTTGAGGGCAGCACACAACCTTTTTCTTCTCTGCTTGATGCAAAGTGATTTTCCCCATCAGAAAGGAGAAAAATCTCTGGCTTGTTGATGAGTGTTCTTTGTGTACATTCAACGTGTGTGATATCATTGTGTTGTGGAGACCCTACACCTGCTGTACCAATCATTCATTGGTTAATTAACACAAACTAACTAATAATCTTATTGTAATAATCCTTTATGATGTATTACCTCTAGCTTTGTATTTAACATATATATACCACTGATACAATAAACTACGTATATAAAATAACTCAAAATTATGTTGTTACCGGTAAGTTTATGTTTGCCTAGAGTAGAATTGCCTCTGAAATGTTGTAATACAACCGTTTTAACCCCATGTCATGCACACACACTATTCGTACCCAATTATTGGTTGATATTAGAACTGGTGTGGTTATAATTGTAAGAGTGTCAACATCTCTCCAATCCCAACCTCCAGGATGGAATTGCCTAGAAGTTTGACTAAAATGTACTTCATACACCCAATACTCACAAACACATTCCGTTTATTCTGTCATTCTTTTTCATCCATGCATTGCATAAAGTGTATCCAGTTTTCTGAAAATTTGTTTCTCCGAAAAGGAACGCATGGTTCGTTATTCTGAAGGTTCGTCAATCCGAAAATGAAATGATTTTCGTTATTCTGAAGGTTTGTTGATCCGAAAGTGAAATAGGGTTTATAATCGTTATTCCAAAATTCATTTATCCGAAAAAGAATGGGTCTAGGGCAATTACCCCCGGGCAATTACCCCGGACCCTTTCCCTGGCCCTAGTTAATCCTGAACCTAATCCTAGCCCTAACCCAAACTCCTAACCCTAAACCTAACCCTAACCCTAAACTTTACTCTAACCTTAGTTATACCACTATACACCAGTATCTAGCCGCGGGGTAAATGCCCTCTGGGGGTGATTGCCCGGATACGAATGACGGAACCAAAGTTGTTATACTAATGATGAAGAGTGCATGTGAAAATAACGCATAATGCTTGTATAGCGATACTCTCATAGTCGATTCACTCGGTCGAGTGCGTCTCGTGGATGGAGAAAAAAAAATAATCTTGAGGCATAGAATATTCCTGAGGGTAAAGATAATCCTGTTAAAAATGCAGAAATAAAACCGAACTAAACCATAAACAAACACGGTACTTTTTGTTACTGTATTTTTTTTCTTTTCCGATTTCTTTTTTTTTTACTGTATTTTTTTTTCTTTTCCGATTTCTTTTTTTTTTAAATTGAGTCAATAAAAAAAAAAGAAATCGGAAAAAAAAATACAGTAACAAAAAGTACCGTGTTTGTTTTTGGTTTAGTTCGGTTTTATTTCTGCATTTTTACAGTCATTCATGTCAATATACAAAATAACATCATTGATAATTATTTTTCAACAAACTGACAACAGAATAAACAATGTAAATAGAACTTGTATTTTTTCTTTGAATTATGAACGATGACTAATCAATGTCAAAGAAAAGGAATATATATATGAAGGGGAAAAAAATGCAGCAGACCGCCCGACGTATAATCCTATATAATTATGCTTGAAATGATAGTGACATGGCAATGGGACAGTAAACTTTAATAAGCACCTCTCTAACCAGGTTTTTATGAAAAAGAATGGAAACATGTCAAACTGAATCACAAATTGCCTGAACACCAAAGAAATAATGGAGAGACAATGTTGTTATTTGTTATTAACGAGCACGTAAATGAACATGCGCTCCAACAACACGGCGGTATCATGCCATAGCTGCTGCTGTGGTTGGTGATGTTGTTGTCGTTCGTTATTCCGAAGATTCGCTACTCTGAAGCACTCAAATTCAGTATATTGTATACAGATGTTTTAGTGTCCGAACACGAATACAGTTCGTTAACCAGAAAATTAGAAAAAAGTGCGTAACTCACGAACCCTCAGAATAACGAACTGTATACCTCATAAATATGGTATACCATGCACAAGTAAGCATGTGCCTATCATAGGATGTTGCATCAATATATCAATATTATGTATGCATATATATATATATATATATATATATAATGAAAAAAGATGAAAATGGGATTCAATCAGGATTCAAACTCAAGACATCCGGATTGCTAGATAGCCCATATTCAACTGCAGTCTTTTTAATGGGGTGTACCACTAATTCATCGCTAGTTTTGCATCTGCTCTCTATAAGATGAATGAATGAAATGGGATTGGATTGCATGAGTTGTGACTCCCTGACACTTACTGGATCTTCTTTTTATGTCATATTCGAGGAACACGTTGTTTTGCTTCTTCTTCTTTTTTAAGGGGGAAGGGTGGCTGGGAGGAGGACGGCGTGATGAACATAATATTGTGCTCAGACTCACAGCAGGATTCGATCTCGCACCAAAAACAGATCCATTCTGAGCCACATCTCCTGTCCGGAGTACTCCCATCACTCGCGAGTTCCCAAGATTGTACCAAGGAGGGGTGGGGGGGGGGAGGAGGGAGGGGAGATCCTGCATAAGGCCATGGAATAATGATAGGCCAATAACTGTGCAAAGTATGAACCTATTATTGCTCTAAAAAGGCATTTTTAACCATTTGCAGATGAAACAAAAACCCAACTTTAGAGCTTCAAAATAGTTCTAAAATGTTAGTTATAGGAATAGAAACAATCAATGTAAAAATGTTAATC
Source organism: Diadema setosum (assembly GCA_033980235.1). Classification (NCBI taxonomy): domain Eukaryota; kingdom Metazoa; phylum Echinodermata; class Echinoidea; order Diadematoida; family Diadematidae; genus Diadema; species Diadema setosum. The sequence goes on from CM067060.1 coordinate 24,729,012, forward strand.
AGTATGATCGTTGAAAAATATTGTTAGATTTTCAAAATGTGAACAATAATTGTGATACTATTGTTTAAAGAACCGTCTACAGTTATGGTTTGTTGAAAAAAATGGTGATATCCCCTTATATTAATTAGGCTTTATCGCGACATTTTTATATGGTAGGATGTTTCGTGATACAACTGACCTACACATAGGACCTATGATGCATCAAAATAATGTGATAACTCGAACATTTTTTAAAATCACTGCTCTTAATGGTAAATAGTATATGAAAGCACAAAAATGTACCCCTCTAGATACAGAAATTAAGCATGGCTTGTTTTGGCTATGTAGAATGTGCTTTGTCTAGTATATAACCTTAAGTTTGAATGCTATATATGAGTTGCAAAAGTGGGATTTTTTTTTTTAAATCTCTTTCTCAGGAAGACAAAATAAGTGGGTGATAAGGACTACATCTTGATTTGTATGGCGAATGAACTCCCTCTTATTAAGAGATTTGAATCGCTGCTTTCTGCGGTCCGGCAACTCATCGGGAGGGGGGGGGGGGGCTCAAGAGTCAGCATCCCTGTGAAAAAAAAAATAACTGGCCAGTAGATTTAGTTCTCCCACCCCTACAATATTATATATAGTATTATTATATATATATAATCATATACAATTAACACGTTTTCAACTGTAGTACAGCAGATATAGCCTTTGAACCAGTCCTCACCTGACAGGCCTTACTAATACAGAGTTTAATGGCAAATTACGTATACCATAATTATTATGGGTCTGACAAAATATCATGATTAATTATCGTGTCATCGTGTATCATGTTTTTGTTTTGTTATGTTTGTGTTTTGTTGTTTTTGCAGTGTATGATGTAATCTAAGTTACAGTTCGTTATTCCGAAGGTTTGTTATTCCGAAGGCTCTTTAGTCCGAAGATTCGTTATTCCGAAGGTTCGTTGTTCCGAATTTCATTTTCGGATCAACGAATCTTCGGAATAACGAACCTTCGGAATAACGCCACGAATGTTCGGATTAACGAACCCTTTTTCATTTTCGGATTAACGAGCCTCTAGGTATAGGGAATTTGCGTGTTTCGGATTAACGAACCTTCGGAATAACGAACCTTCGGAATAGCGAACCTTCCGAATAACGAACAGCACCCGTAATCTAGAGTGCATGGAATAAATATTTTATACTAGTAGATATTCGGGATGCTTGTCCATGTTGCTGCGAGACAAAACATGAAGCTCTATTGATGATGTAATGGCTTCGATTCTTCCAGTGTTAAAAACACATAAATTCTTGCGGCAAGATTTCTCTGTCGTTGTTGTTGTTTGTTTGTTTTTTTTTTCATTTAAAATATAGGTCTTCTCTTCGCTATTTTACATCATAATGCCATTAGGCTGTTCTATTTGCCGAATTATTGAGAGGGTGCAAACAGCTACAGTATATCGACGTTTTAGTGACTCAAACTTGCAAAAAGAATTGTGATATTATATCAGTGGCGGATCCAGAGGGGGCGCAACCGACGCACGCCCCCCCCCCTTTATTTTTCGTTAAAAACAAAAGAAATAGAAAGAAAAACATGAAATGAAACCCGGAAGTGGCACCAGAAATAATTAGTCACGCCTCCTTTACAGAATTTCTGGATCCGCCCCTGGTTATAATGTTATAGAAGGATAACCTTCTCAAAGGATGTAACCGATAGTGACATATCAATAGTCAGATGATGTCGACATGGCTACCACCCGTTACAACTCCATCCTTTCCACGCTCCTCGATGTCCATACTCCTGCCAAGGTCCGCAAGGTGAGGAACCGCGGCCCCTTGGTATCCATACCCTCAGCGAGATTACTGCTCACAAGCGTAGCCAGCTTGAGCGGAGATAAAGATCAAACGGCTCTCTTCACATCGATAGAGAGTTGTTCTGAGCACAACATGATTTTGTGAACTACATCGTCGAACGAGCAAAGCGCTACTATACTTTGTTGGACTTATCATGCAACAATTTAACTGCGGACAAGACTATAAGAAACTCTTCTCTACGGTCAATCATCTTTTGAACAGGAAACATAACTCTCTATTTCCAAGACATTTACCGGTCACAAAGAACTGGCTCAATGATTCACTCAGTAGAGTTCTTCCACTCCAAGGTTCATTAGATTCAGGACAGCCTCACTCCTGACTTAACTGTACACCTGACCCGTCGTACATCGGCATCTTTCGAGACCATTCAACCGACCACTCCTGATGAAACACTATCACTTCTCTGTAGATTGTCAGCTAAGACTTGTCAACTCGACCCTGTCCACACTATTCTCATCAAGGATTGCTCCTTTTCGCCTTTGTAGTCTCTGAGATCATCAACTTGAATCATAATGCGTGCGTATTATACCTGTCCTTAAAATGGCGCACATTCTTCCTTTATTGAAAACTCCAATCTTGATAATGAATCGTTTACAGTTGAATAATTATTGTCCAGCTTCTTTAAGCTCCCGTTTTTTGTTTAAAGTTCTTGAGAGGGGGTGGCGTTCTCAAGATTGGTGATTATAGTCTCGATAACGACCTTTTTGACCCATTTTATCTACAATATCGATCCCATCACAGCGTATCCTTGTTAATGTATCCAACTTCATTCTTCAGTAGACGGATGGCGGAAAAGTAACTGCTATGATACTGCTATAGATTTATCTTCCACTTTCGATACCGTTAATATTTTGTTGAATACCCTCATGTCTCTCAGTTTTAAAGGTCAAACATTAAATGGTTCAAATCTTACCTGTCATGGATGTCACTCTCAAGCTGTCTCAGTAAATGGTTGTATTTCAGATTTTTTTTTTTTTACGTCTTACATGCGGAGTTCAGCAAGGCTCTGAGAGGGCCCACCTTGTTTGCGCTCTACCGAACAGGTTTGAAGAATACTTTTCAAAACACTCTGTCTCTTATCATATTTTACGCTGATGATGTTCAAATTCATACTTCTTTCAAACCAAATCATATATAGCAATGCAGCCATATCATATATAGCAATGCAGCCAGCGCTGTCTGTAATCTCGAAACATGTAAAAAAAAAAGTTTATAATTGGATCAACTCCCATTCACTGACATTAAATCTTTGTAAAGGTGAATTCATTTTGTACAATCCTAATACACAGCTCCAGTAAATTTCCATCTCTTTTATTACTCTTGCTGGACATGGGTTGTCTTGTCCATTTATATGCCGTAACATTGGTGTGTATTTTGACTCAAATATGACGTCTACACAAATCCAGCCTGTCTCAAAATCCGTTCGATATCAGTTACGAATAATTCAGGTTTCATCCATAAATATCTCAACCTTATCGACAAGGCGTTCTCACATCAGCCCGATAAAAATCCAAGCTCGAGATATTTTTCGCGATCGCAAATTAGCGCGCTATTTTATTTCCTATTCACATCAGCCCAAACATTATCAAATAGCGCGCTTTTCGCATTAATTATCCTGCTATTTCGGAAATTTCCCGAGTTGGACTCGAGAAATTCTCTCAATCAATTAGCGCGCCAATTTGTATTATCAAATAGCACGCTATCTCGTGATCGGGTTAATTTCCCAAGTCAGAAAATATCGCGCTATTTCGAAACATCGGGCTGATGTGAAAACGTCTATAGTGCCACTGAGAAAATTGTTCATGCTTTGATTAACATCCCGCCTGGATTTCGGCAATCTCTTGTTCGATGTGCCTCATAACTCATTAGCAAAACTGCAAAAATTATACAAAATACAGCTGCTCATGTTGTAACCGTTTCCAAAAACATATTCACATCACGCCAGTTCTGAAATCCCTCCATTGGTTGCCTATCGAAAAAAGCATTTTTTTTTTTAAAGATTGGTTGGCCTCCTTGTCGTCCCTAGGAGTTTCACACGGGGGGGGGGGGGGGGGACGAACCTTTGCTTCCGCCGATTCCTCAAGTTATGGAACTCACTCCCTCAATTTAAGAACAGTAATTCTGTTGAAGTACAAGTTAACAATAATCTCAAGAATTATTTGTTTGATTTGGTTTATAATCATTGATTATCATTATTTCTATGAATTAATACTTTACCTTTTTTTATGAATGTTCCACATAATATCGACTCCCTATGGAGTTAAGGGAACAGAGTGCAAAATTATTGATTTCTATCTCATTGTTGCTTGAAAAACATCCAATTTAAGGAAAGCAAGAAATGGTATATACATGTACAGCACTGAAAGATTCCCAAGAAAAGTTTCAGTATTTACAGATTATGTCTTTTCCGCAAAGCTGACTTGCGAGAAAAGTACTATATCGTGGTGTCTATATACGAAAAGAGTTTGGTGCGCAGACTGGAAATTCCATGTGAAAGTTACGAGACTGAAACTTCATCCATTGTTATTACACTTCAATTTGTCAAGGAAACACACCTGCGAAGCACTGCGTAAATGGGGGGGGGGGGTGCAGATGCTGCTTTCGATCGGACAAAGTTTGTGTTGATGGGAGCACGCTTTTTTTTCGACTCCCATGAATATCAAGTACACAATGTACAGTGTACATAGATGTACGTATGCTAAATAAAACGCATGCGCACTCTTCACCGCTGCCATATCGATACTGCATAAGAACGATACCACAACTATGCGTGCCTACCGATATCGCGATACTCAGAAACACTAGCAATCCACGTAATGTTTTCGCCATGATCACGCTGGAATGGTGCAGGAGACGGAGCAATATTGCTTCTAGCAACATTATATTTTGAAACAAGTCGTTAAACTTCGGATCCTATCGGAATTATTATCATGATCACTGAACAGGAATTTGTCGCGCCTCCAGAGGCTCCCGTTTTTGAGCCTTCGGAGGAGGAATTCACGGATCCACTGGCTTACATAGCCAAGATACGGCCAATCGCGGAGAAAACTGGCATTTGCAAAATCAGACCTCCTCCGGTAAGGAAGCCAAATTATCAGTTCAATATATAATTCTGAAAACAACATATTTGTGCCATTGTCCAACTGTTTTTGGACCGTGTATCGTGAAAATTCAATTTTCTACGGAATGTAAATTTTTCTAGGGATTAATAAGTCCGGTCGAGGAAAATTCTCCAGGTTTTCAGAGCAATCCTCGCCCTGGCCCTGTGAAGAATCGCTCCCTATGACTTGCGTGTTATGCTACGGCAGGTCAGGAGATACCGTACTACGTGCGACCCGTTTCTTGCTGTGCGAACTCCCTCTCCCCATTGTTTGATCTCCGCGACAGTGATGCAACGGCGACAATTTCTGAGGATATTCGTTCGAATATTCTGATATTTCATTCCAAGTAATGGTCATATGAAGTGAGTTTGTGTGCCAGGTTAGAGTCAAAATATGTGCTGACAGCTGCCCAGTGATAATTTTTACTGCCTTAGTGATTTTGTAGGGAAAATTTAATTGCCCATGAAGCAGTCTGGAAAATGATTTTCAAAGTTCAGTCACTTTCTGGTGTGGGTTGGGCAGTACATATCACTACATGAAGGAAAAAAAATTCTTGTGATCACCGTTTCACCCATTTTTTTTCAGCGAATTGATGCAGTGATAGCAATATGAATATGATAAATGATGAAAACATGAAGTACCACTCCTGTCATGATGTTAAATCTTGAAGAAAAACCCAACAGTGATAAAGTCTGAAGAGATTTAGACAACTTTGCAAAGACTCCTCTGCTCAGAGTAAAAGCAATATGGCTGCCCAGAAATTGAGTTGGGGACTGAAGCTGCTCAGCCTGCATGGCTTCAAATGAATTTCTTGAACTCATATGTCTCGGAAATATATGATTCATTTAGAATCATGAAGTAGAAACCATGTGCTGACGTGACCATGTTATTTACCAGTGTGTATTGTGGCAGATTTTGGAAATATGGTCAAGTAAATGAAGCCATGGCATTTTGATCTGAGTGAAATTGGTTGACTCAGTCATGACATCTAGAGGTCCATGTGTTCTCTCATTATCATTCACAAATTTCATTCAGACACTGTTCCTTTGCCTTCAAAAGTAAATTATTTAACCATGAAAGAGATATACATTGTATTTCTGGTCTCAAAACTCAAATATCCTCAGCAAGATGCACTATCATTTGTACCTCATGATTCTTTTCTATTTGTAATGTCTATAGTGTAGGGCTCTAGCCTAGAGCTAGTGTAGTGTCAAGTGATAAACTAGAGAGTTGAATTGTCCAACATGGCACCCACTGAAGCACAATCGTAGCATTCACTTCATAGTTATTGAAACATCAGTTTGATAAGTCAGTTTAAAGGCAACATTTCATGATGCTTGATGTATTAAAAGAAAACAGCTAGATGTTTAAGGGATAAAAACCCACAACCCACAAGTCTGATCAAGTCTAATGTACATGTATTGAAAAGCTGTAGAAACATTTGTCTTTTAACTACAGTAGGCTACAGGAGTTGAATACTGTAGCTGATGTATGCCAAGCTGCCATTGGGCCCTACTGCACTATTCAAGCTGTATTGTACTCTTCAAGTTTCTTGAATTTTCTTATGAATTTGATTCCTAAAGTTTAATTCTGGACAATTTTTCAAATGGGGGCATTCAACCTGATTATTACTGTATAAATTATAAAAATATTGCTATTGCCATTGCCAAACATGGAATGAAAGGCTTCAGGATATCATACTTCCTGACTTTACAACAAATATGATTTGGGAAAGCAATAGAATCTGGGCGAGGGTCTTGAAGGGGGCCCTTCCCCCTTTCAGAGCAGGGAAAATTTGAAATTTTAGAAGTACAATGTACATATTGTACATATAGAGGACTATTGTTGCATTTCAGGGTACCTGCTATTTTAATTATAATTATCAGTTATGAGACAGTTAGATAATTTAGACATTGCAGTGAAATTTGCAGCAGTGGGAAAGACCAGAAATTAACATGTCCTTAATGTAGAACGAAGGACAACATGAGTCACAAGTTGAATATTTGTCACATACATGGCCTACATGTATATACGCAGGGAATATTTTCCTAGGGGGCAAAAATTATTACTGTAAAAGTAGAAATTTTCGTGCATTTTGCGCAACCAGAAACTAGTGCGAAAATAAAAGCATGTGTGAATATTTTTGCTTGTCATGTGTTTCAGTGGTTGATGTCTTGATTATCTTAATGCGGAATTGAAATCATGCAAAACTCATCTTACCCGGTTGAGTGTGAAAAATTACACTACTTGTGCAAAAATATCCAGGTTTACAGTATTTTCAATATTCTTATTTTTTTAATATTTATTTTGAATTTTAGAGGGGAGAGTGTAGGAGGGGGAGTTTCCTCCTTCCACATGAGTTTGCAGTATATAGAACTGAATATCAGTGAACTGGTGCACAGTTTTGGGAAGAATGTTTTGAAATTTTGTGATAAAGTAAAAAGTATGAATATTCAGGGACATTGCAGGTGGCTTTTACACTTTGTAATTGTAGTTTAAGTCACCTATTTTCTGTACCATAAATTAGAATGGAGATGAGGGTGTGATTTTTTTTTTTTTTCAATTTTCTGGATTGATATGTAATAATGATCTGATGCACACTTTAGGGATGGGGGGCATTTGGAACATTTTCAATCAAAACATAATATACAAATAGTGAATGGTCACGAGTGCAATGGTACGAGATTTCGCATGAGGTGAAAGATAGAGACGCTCTATTCAACGAGGCGAAGCCGAGTTGAATAGTGCGCCTCATCTTTCACCGAGTGCGAAATCTCGTTCCATTGCACGAGTAAAGACCATACACAATTTGTTTTATACATGTACAACGTCCAAGTACTGTAGATCTTTGTTATTTGGTTGGAGGATTGTTGGTTAGGTTTAAGTAGGCCTAGAAGTCTATATATGTTTGACAAATATAGCCATACTTACATGTGGATCCACTGCGATTCTCTTTCTGGCTTGTGCAATCAGTGTAACGTTAGATACAGGTCACAGCTAGCACTCATACACGTACACTAGCACTACATAGGCCTACATATGCGCATGCATGTACCGCACACGTACACTGCGCTAGCTGCATGCGATCCTCAATATGCAACACACAGTACATGCAGTACTGTACAATTTCTCGAACCGTGGGATAGAACGAAAAAATTGAACCAAGTTGCACGCAAAAATAGAACCAAAATTGCACGGCGCGTTGAATGGAGTACTTATTGAATATCACGTCACCAACAATCCTCCAATCAAATTACAAGGATCTACTTGGACGTTGTATAAAAATGAATATTGTGTGCAAGAACAATTTGAATGGTTAATGTTTTTGGTATCTGTCACCTCTTTTTCTGCATGTATACATGGTGTGTCTTCACTTCGCAGTAATATAACTGAAGTCCATGGAGGTGGACCAAAGGGGGAGGGTGTATCACAATTCAGTTATCAATTTGAAAATCTACTTGCTCAAGCAGGCAAGTGGAAGAAAAAAAATGTTATGTAGCACCCTGTGGTAGACACCTTTGGTAGAATTTTAAAAACATTGATCTTCAATCAAAGAAAAAAAAAAGGAAATGAATATTTAAGGAATGTGAATAGCAAGTGTTATATCTGTCACCACCTTTACCCCTGCATCTGCTAGTTTACTGCATACCAAGTCTATGGAGATGAACAGGAGGAGGGATGTTAGGGGTTATCCCCTTTTTGTAGTAATGCGTTGAAGATGGGCTGATTTTGCTACAGCACGCATTTCCCATAGACACCTGCCCGAGTATACTCGGGACTCGTCTTCAACGGGGCTGATCAGGGAGCCTGTACATTTTCAGAATTAATGATCTGACCAGTGCCCACCTTTGATGGGATTTGAGGAAATGCTTAAAACAGTACAAGTACGGGTACTGTATAAGCTGTTATTTTCGGGAGGGTTTAATTTTCGTGAGTTTCGCGAATCTTAGTTGGACCGCGAATTTAACAACACGCAAAAATGTCACCATATGCTAAGGTACAGAGTTGAGTGCGCTTACATGTATGTAGGCCTCTGTGTCAATTCGCGAAAACAACATCTCGTGAAAATGTCCGTGACCTTCTCGTTCGCGAAGATATCTGGAGGCGAAAATAACAGCGTATAAAGTATAAGTTAAGTATGTACAGGCTTGGTGATTCAGGGCAGTTAACTCATCAAAAGCTTTCGCCCTGGCTGCCTAATTTGCATCAAGTACTGTATATTTAGCGAGTCTAAATTTTTGCAAATCGGGACTTCGCGACGATTTTGTGAGTGGTTAAATTCGTGATCGTGGACTATAGGGTCATACATGTGCGTCACATTCATATTGGGATCAGAGTCATTATTTTCGTGTGTCTTTAATTTCGCAAATAGCACTTGACTCGCGAAATATGCGAAAATAAAAACCTCATGAAATATTTGGCGTACACAGTAAACAACGTGTTTACACGTAACTGCTGGGGAAGTGTTGCAGGACAAGGCCAAAAAAAACTAGACCCGGAATTTGTCAAGACTGACAAATTAGGTGATCCGATCTTTTGAAAATCAATGATTTGAGTTCTGATTCCAATATAGGCATGACTATACAGGTTTCATCTGTGTTTAGGGATAATAGCTGTGTGATGTTTGGATACTGATTTTGAAAAGGGAGTCAGGTCTGCCATCTATGGTACCAAATTCCGTTCACACTATAACGAAGATACAGAATAAAGTATATTTGAGCATTGAGCCCACTTTGCACTGCCAAGATGGCATCTGAACAAAAAGTGATTACTTTGTGAAATGATCGATGTGACATGGTCTTTGCGTGTGCAAAATATGGGAGAGATAGGACATGTATCAATACAGGATGAAACATTTATGATCTTTGACCCTTATTTACATATCAAGACGGTGTCTGATCAAGTAGTTGTTATTTTATGAAATAATGTGCGTAACATGAACTAAACATGTGCAAAATATGGGGGTGAGAGGGGCTATTTTTCTTGAGTTATTGCAAAGAAAGTTGGAAAAAGAAAGATATATGAAAATACATCGAAGATAACCTTTAATTTCAACCATGTTTTTGGACGTGATCCCGACATCGTATGAAAAACAAAGGGGACACGTACGATAGCGCAAAGTCTCAGCTACAACATATTAAAATCTGGGAGAAATTCACCGAAGGGTAAGTGAGCTAGTGCTCTTTTTGAAAATCAGTGATTTGAGTCCTGATCCCAATAGGCATGACCGTAAAGGTGTCATCTGTGGTTATGGACATTGGCCGTGTGATGTTTGGATTCTCATTTAGAAAAAAGAGAGTCGGGATTGCCATCTTTGGTTCCATATTCCGTATACACTATAACGAAGATACACAATGAAGTATATTTGATCATTGACAACACTTTGCACAGCCAAGATGGCATCTGAGAAAAAAACTGGTTATTTTGTGAAATGATCTTGGTAACGTGGTCTTTGTGTGTGCGAAATATTGGAAAGATAGAACATGTATTCACCAAGATACAGGATGATACATTTATGACCTGTGACCCTAATTTACCTACCCAAGATGGTGTTCGATCAAATAGTTGTTACCTTATAAAATAATGTACGTCACATGAACTAAACATGTGCAAAATATGGGGTTCATAGGGAATGTCTTTCATGTGTTATTGCAAAGAAATTTGCAAAAAGAAAGAAATATGAAAATACATCGAAGCTAAGCTTTTATTAAGCGAAGTTTTGCGACGTGATTTCGACGTCGTATGAAAAACAAAAAAAAACAACGAAGGACACATTACCGATAGCGCATAGTTTCAGCTAACACATATTAAAATCTGGGAGAAATTCACCGTAGGATCAGTGAGATAGTGCTCGATAAAGACAGTCATGTTAATTTTCATTTCAAGAAAAACTGCACTCTTATAGAGATAACTCGTAAATGGCTCAGATTTGAAAAGGTTACCTTCAATCTATTTTTACGGGGTGAAGACTTCATCCAGCGAAATTGTTGAATGATTAAAACTAATAGAGTATTAAATAAGCTAGAGCATACTGAAATCTGGGTGAAAATTGGCCAAGGATAAGAGAGATACGCTCGAGTAAACTTGAAATTTGATGACGTCATTTTGAAAATTTACTTTTTTTATTTTATTAAGAAATTTGATATCTTTTCATCATTTTTCCAGCATCGCCAACCCATGAAATGACATGTACAACTCATCAGCTTTCAGAATATGTTACAAAAATGGGGGGTCACCGTCCATCCTGACGAGTAAAATCGGATTCAAAATTGGCGTTTTTTTGGCATTGTTGCACTGTATATCGCCATTGACGCGCGCGCGGATTTTCAACTTTGACGGGCCCGTATGACGTCATATTGAGTCGGATTGACTTGAAACTTGGTAGAAATATTCCTTGACATTTCAGGCATCCGATTTGTGTAAAAAAAGTGTAAATTTCTATTGCATATGAGCTGTACGTGCGTATATGCACGCGCGCGTACGCGTCCGTCCAATTTTTTCAATTTTTCAAAAAATGCTCCAAATGGTCTGAAACGTGTCCAAAAAAAATTTGAGCTCGATTTGAGCATACAAATATTTCAACGCGCGCGTACGCGCACGTTTCAAGAGAAAGTATGCATTTTGAGAATATGAGTAAAATGCCCATAACTTGAAATATATGTGACGTAAATTTCATTGAAAAACTCCATTCCATTAATGAGATATGATTGAGAATGTGTTTTCATATAATGACGTCATAGTGACGTCACGTTTGACCAATCACAATGATATTTTAGATTTGTCGTCTTTGGGACATGATACATATATGGTATGAGTTTGAAATTGATACTCTGAGAACTTTCTGAGTAAGTAGATGCACAAATTTTGTCCAGAAAGAAAGAAGAAGAAGAAGAACAAAGAATCCGTACAGATACAGAAGGTGATCCGAGAGGATACTCGGATCACCTAATGAAGCTAAGCTTTGATTACTTAAGCCGAGTTTTTCGACGTGCTTTTGACGTCGTATGAAAAAACGGAGAACTTATTACGATAGCGCAAAGTCTCAGCTACAACATATTAAAATCTGGGAGAAATTCATCGAAGGGTGAGTGAGCTCGTGCTGGATAAAGGCAATCATGTCAATTTTCACATCTAGAAAAATTCCCTCCCGTAGAGATAACACGTCATAATGACGATAAAGAAAGAAGTACATATGACCTTTGACCCCACTTTGCACAGACAAGATGTCATCTGAGCAAAAAGTGTTTATTTTGTGATATGATCCTTGTAACATGGTCTTTACGTGTGCAAAATATGGGAAAGATAGGACATGAATTCACCAAGATACAGGATGAAACATTTATGACCTTTGACCCTTATTTACATACCCAAGATGGCATCTGATCAAGTACTTGTTATTTTATGAAATAATGAACGTGACATGAACTAAGCATGTGCAAAATATGGTGTTGATAGGGTATGTTTTTCTTGAGTTGTTGCAAAGAAAGTTGCAGAAAGAAAGAAATATTTCAATACAACGAATATAAGCTTTAATTTCAACCAAGTTTATTGACGTAATCCCGACATCGTATAAAAAAACAAAAGGCACACTCACGATAGCCCAAAATCTCAGCTACAACATATTAAAATCTGGGAGAAATTCACCGAAGCATAAGTGAGCTAGTGCTTGAAAAAGACAGTCATGTCAATTTTCATTTCAAGAAAAACTGCACTCCCATAGAGATTACACGTAAACTGGTCAAATTCGACAAGGTTACATTCAATCCATTTTTACGAGGTCATGCTGTCATTCAATCAAAATTGTGTTATCATGTAACTAATAGAGTATTAAATAAGCTAGAGCATACTGAAATCTGGGTGAAAATTGGCCAAGGATAAGAGAGATACGCTCGAGTAAACTTGAAATTTGATGACGCCATTTTGAAAATTTACTTTTTTTATTTTATTAAGAAATTTGATATCTTTTCATCATTTTTCCAGCATCGCCAACCCATGAAATGACATGTACAACTCATCAGCTTTCAGAATATGTTACAAAAATGGGGGGTCACCGTCCATCCTGACGAGTAAAATCGGATTCAAAATTGGCGTTTTTTTGGCATTGTTGCACTGTATATCGCCATTGACGCGCGCGCGGATTTTCAACTTTGACGGGCCCGTATGACGTCATATTGAGTCGGATTGACTTGAAACTTGGTAGAAATATTCCTTGACATTTCAGGCATCCGATTTGTGTAAAAAAAGTGTAAATTTCTATTGTATATGAGCTGTACGTGCGTATATGCACGCGCGCGTACGCGTCCGTCCAATTTTTTCAATTTTTCAAAAAATGCTCCAAATGGTCTGAAACGTGTCCAAAAAAAATTTGAGCTCGATTTGAGCATACAAATATTTCAACGCGCGCGTACGCGCACGTTTCAAGAGAAAGTATGCATTTTGAGAATATGAGTAAAATGCCCATAACTTGAAATATATGTGACGTAAATTTCATTGAAAAACTCCATTCCATTAATGAGATATGATTGAGAATGTGTTTTCATATAATGACGTCATAGTGACGTCACGTTTGACCAATCACAATGATATTTTAGATTTGTCGTCTTTGGGACATGATACATATATGGTATGAGTTTGAAATTGATACTCTGAGAACTTTCTGAGTAAGTAGATGCACAAATTTTGTCCAGAAAGAAAGAAGAAGAAGAAGAACAAAGAATCCGTACAGATACAGAAGGTGATCCGAGAGGATACTCGGATCACCTAAAAAAAAGGTTGTATTGGCGTAACATGAGATTTTCAAATAGGGTCGGTCGGGCGGATTTTTTTTTTTTTTTTTTTTTTTGCTACCTGCATTTTACGTGTAAAACTCGTGCTCAGCTCAGTAAACAGTTACAACTGCTGCACCGAATGTGCTGTGTTCATCTATTCTACAAATCATTTATGAGGCCGATATTACTGGAATTATACCCCTTCACAGAATTTAAAGATTTTGAAATCCCTATCCTGAATGTTTTCACTTCATATTTTACCATTTTGACTTGATAAGATAGATGCAAATTGACCCATATGTACGATCTTTTCATCGCACACGGCGATCTCTATCACAGTCCCACATATACAGATTCGTGTAAGTTTTCCACACAAGAAACCTATGGCAAAACTGTGCACAATACATCGCAGTCTGAATGCTAAGTATACACTGAATAAATCTTGTTGGAGTACGCGTCCGTGTTGGAAACAGATGACGTACTGATCAAGCGAGGCTTATGCGAGGCGCTCGATCTCTCGATCCCTCGTACATCCGATATCCCCAGAGCCGTTTCCACTTCCGGGTTTGTGCGATCGCGATCGCAATCAACAAGATATTTGATATTGATAGCAAAAAAAAATAATAAAAAAACATGGGGTCGGCGGAATTTTTAGGGTCGGGCGGGTTACGCCAATACAACAATTTTTTTGGGGGGTCCCAATCGCAATATCTTGCCTCAGAAGCCATTAATGATAAAATATATACCCAGCGAATTGAAAGAGAAACTATTCTCGAACTTGCAGTGTTAGATATTTTAGGTTCTATTGAGGATTAACATGTGAAAATAACATCTAAACTTAGCATTAGAAAAGGAAAATTTGGTCTTTAAAAAACATCAGTTTCTCTTATTTTTCTTTATTGCCCAAAAGAATGAAACTTCAGCATATTATGACTTGTGATAGTACTGTATGTCCATACTGTGTTCTTAATAGTATGGGCGCTGTAAAACGAGGAATGTTCACATGCATTTTAATTTTACGAATTTTGGGAGAGCAAAGATTCACAAAATTAAAATGCATGTGAAGGCTCTTGTCTACACTATATGCATTGAATGCCAGAGGCACTTCGCGAAAATTTCAATCCGTGAAAAAGGTCGTTGGCTCTAATTCACGAAAGTTTTGTGCCGCTAAAATATCATGTTTTACAGTTCCTTTTTTGTAATGTTTGTCGCACGGTTGTGCTGAGAAAAAAAAATAAAGATCAAGCTGTCATTTGTGACCCATGCACTGGTAAAATCCATAGCGTAAGCATTTGGCCGTCTGATGTATCGGTTTCCGTGCTGCATGCAACAGTTGAAGCACATTGCAGGGTTCGTCCCACTGCCCTCTGGACCAAAAACAAAACCCTGTCGCCAAACCTGACACCATTGATTGGCTAAGCGTGTGCTGACCAGTAGAGGATGCATGCGCAGAAGGATAATCTACCCAAATTACATTTTTGAACAGTCCATATTACATGCAAACAATGTAAAAGACTTTGTAACAGGAATTTGTGGACGTACATGTACATGTACAACAAAGCACTAAAGTGTGTCATTATACTGTATTTGCACAGTTTCTGTGGATACAAAGGTTCTTTTTCCAAAATTTATAAAAGTCGCACTGCCCATTCATACACTTTATGAGCTGCGCAAAGGTTTGGAGTGTAGATTTTAGCATGCAAATGAAAAATGTCTGAATGATGTTACAAGTCATTTCTTTACATATAATTTGTAGATATAGGTTCTTTGGTCAATTCCTCACCTCACCAAATAATTTCATCTTTCACAGAATGAAATATTCTGTTCATTGCGTGAATTAAAAACATCTATTATTTGTTTTGTATAACACGTAGAAATAGGTCCTTGTCATTTGATGTTTTATGAATATAGAAACAAGAGATAATGTGTGAGATCTGAGCGCTAGACGCTAGAGCACCCTGTCTGTCAATATGCTTGATCACGCGCACACTGCAAATGCAAGCATTTGATGTACATACATAAGTTTGTATAGTGTGCCGGGCTCTCGGCATGCATGTAGTGGAGCAAATCGCGTGGATTCAAGATTGCATGGTAAATGGAGCTACAATTACATTCGGAATGATAACGTTGAGTGAAATGGGACAAATGATCAGTATCAAACAACCAGTCAAATGACAAAAATCTGTTTACAAACTTGTAGGTGAATGATTGGTACATATATAGTTTTGCTTGTAAACTTTTTAGTTGATGTCTATAGCACCACACATTTTGCCTTATTCATCATACATACATGCGTTTTTCCTTGTTTCCCCTCGATACCAACATGTCATTGTACCGATGTAATAATTACTATACAGCGTACATGTCTATTAGCAATCTTGAACTGGAGGTCTGAGTAGATAAAATTCTGAAAAATATATTTTCATGATTCATGAATTTCCATTGGCCAAGGTATGATAATGTCAATTTAGAATGTCATACAATGTACACTAACTTTAGACATGTACTGTAAACAGTCAACAGTTTACTAATGATCTTCATCTTTATCACATTCTAAAAAGTTAAAATGTTTTCAGATGGCTTCATTGTACTGTATTCAATCATATAATCATTCATTACTCCGGACAGATGGAGATCATCTACAAATTTGTACATGTAATGTACATTTGAACTCACTGTACATGTACACTGCAGCTCTGTGCAGTTTATACTGTCAATGTACCAGGTATGCTGCCAGCTAGCGGGGGATACACTCGTGCTTGCATGACAACTTAGGTGGTGGTGGTTGTTACAATGAGTAAATGTACACAAGTGTACATAATGTTTTTTCAGTTTTTTCCCCCCTTTTGAAGTTCTTTAAACAGTGTCTGTATACATGCGTGCACTTAAAAAAAAAATCAGTACAAAAACATTATATTATAGAATATCACATGTTAATGTACTGTAACTGACTGAGAATGGCCTGTGTTACAAAAACTACACACACTCATCTGTCACTGTGTATGGAGTAACTGTGTCCTTTGCATCTTTGTGAGCCCATAATACACTTGTACTGTAAGTACAGTCAAACCTGCCTTAGCGGCCACCTGCCGTATGCGGCCACTGGAAAATCCCTCCAAGAGAAAAGCCGTGTTATAGACCCTGTGTATAGCTTCCACCTGTCAAACGCGCGGCCAGCGGTCACCAATTTTGCCTCCCGTGGTAGACTGTATGTAGAACTTGTCTATAGCGGCCACAGACTTATACGGAGCTGCAGCCGAGCCAATAATTCAGCACATTTTTTCGCTTTGCAGCTGTGCCTGTCATTCATGGCTAGCGTTCAGTCATGGCCACTGCTAGTGCTACAGTACATTAACCCATCATTCAGTCATAGTAATGCACTTAATATTGAAAATTTTGCTTGACGTTGAAGTAGGCCTACACGCATGCTACTGTGCAGCAAATCAATCAATACCAGCATTGTTCAATTCATGAAACACACATGTTCACACATCACATATTACACCAATGTACATATGACAATACATACATTGTACATGTAGGCAATGCACACAAAAATGTTTGATAACCTGTCAATAGTGGCCACCTGTCTATAGCGGCCACTCCTTTCGTCTCCCTTGGGTGGCAGCTGTAGATGGGTTTGACTGCGTCAGCCTTGTCATAACGGAATGCTACATACAAGTACTTATGTGACAAGCCTATTTCTGCAAAGCTGGTGAATGTTCATAGTTTGGTATTCTGTGTCACTCTTATTAATACAAATGTAGCTCTACAATTTCTGCAATGTACTTTGAGCACAAAATCATTAATCAAAACTTTTTGCAATTTTGATGTAACCTCAAAAGAAACCAAAATATCAGAGTATTTTAAAGCTAGCATGTTTACTTTGGAGTATTTATGTTATGTAGATCTGCATTTGATTCCACCTTACTTTTTTTGCCTAATAGCCCATGCGACTGAAAGATTTCCATAAATAACAATACTGTTTGTTTGAGTTTGCTCTAATCAATGTTTAATGAACGTAAGTAGAGTTGCATTGAATGTCTGTGCTTTTATTTGTCTTTGTGTGTGTGTGTGTGTGTGTGTGTTGTGTGTGCTTTGATGTTGCTACTTCACTCATAGCTTGATACTCGAAAAGAGGCTTAAGGGTCTGATTCACCCAGGAAAAAAAAGAAGAGAAAAGCAATTAATGTTGTTTGAGTGTGTAAGACTTTACATACCTCACCCACATAAACATGGTGGATGTTTTAACCACTTTGCACACTTTTATTCTTTATTTCCATATGCAGGACTGGCAGCCACCCTTTGCAGTTGACGTTGAAAATTTCAGATTTACTCCCCGAGTGCAGAGACTGAATGAACTTGAGGTGAGTAAAACAAACAAAATAACAAAATATAATGCAGAAACAAAAACAAACAAACAAACAGACAAACCAATAAAAGAACAAGTAAAAGCAAACAAAACCAGAACAAACCCAAATTACACACATCTCATTAGATGTCACTGTACTGATTCTTGATGACTTCTCCATTTCCACGATTCTTCAGTTCCTCAACTCTCTGCACACGTTTACTGCAGTCTAGAAAGGTCTCATTCTCCGCATGTATACAATAACATGGTTGCATGATTGCCTTAATTGACTTCCAAAATTTCAGGGATGACCTGAAATGCTGCTATGTGATTTTTAGGTAGTTTATCTCTGTCATTGTTTGAATGCTGTGTTGCAGAATGGAGGTGGAGCAATTTCTTGCATTTTTGTCGAGGAGGAATGTATGAAGCTGTGTGAGTGCATCTCGTGATCACTTTTTCTGTTGTCCCACTTTTAAACGTCTTTGCTGGTTCAACACTTTCAACTACAGTTGAACTTCTCGTATCCGGACAAGTCGGGACCGGGGCTCATCTGGATAAGGGATTTGGCCGGATACGGGAGACTCAATGCTTTATACATGTACATATACATACACATGTACTGATGTAGCCCATTGTAGTACCACATGTAGTAATGTGTATACCACAACCTTTTCATTGTTACACTCAGTAACAGACCCCAAAATAGAGGTTCGTGTTTGCAAGAATGAAATCATTTTCTTTTATAAATTCTTGGGATGATTTACCTAAATAGTTATTAAGAAATGTATCAAGTATATGGAATTCATGTGTGTTTGTGTAGGAGTTCTCAAGGAGTTTGGAATCCCCCTTTCCTCCCGTAATTCTTAAAAAAAAGATAAAAAAATCACGAAGAGATTGCGTCCGGATAATAGAGTCCGGATAATAGAGAGATCCGGATAAAGGGAGGCCGGATAATAGAGGTTCAACTGTACGTAGGAGAAAGGAAGGACATGGCAAATTTCACTGAAAGAAGTTGTGGCATCAAATGACTGGGTAAATGCCCTTCATCAAAGTGCTTGAAATTGGGTCATATAACACCTGTGACCTTCAGCCATGTAAACATACATTGTAAAATCTTGTTTTCATTCAGACACACACGGTATTTCCATGATCTAGAATTAAACAGGCCTATTGCTACAAGAGCAGCCTTAAGGGCTTTTTACACTTGTAAAATTTTGCTTAGCCCCGGACCAACGGTGGGGCTAAGGGGGGGGGGGGGGGGGCCTTAGCCCCACCGTTGGTACGGGAATATCCTTAGCCCACTTTCTGTTTACACTCGTTTTTGCCAAAGTGGGCTAGCCCCACCGATAGTACGGTACTATCTGGCCCTGCAAAATAGCAGGGGTTAGCACCGCAATTGCGGTGCCAAGCAAGTGAGTGTAAACAGAACGAAAAAATAATCCTGGGCTAAGCGACGGAGACAAAGTCCGACCCTCACTGACCAATCAGAAACGAGGTAGTCAAGTGCTGCTGGTGCGTGCGTGTACGTGTACAGTACACAGCGTAATTATGAATATTCATGTGGTTTGGAAAGTCCGGGGCTAAGAAATACGAGTGTAAAAAAGTCAGTTTTCTCCTTAGCCCCGGACAAGAGATAGTACGGGACTAATTGGCAAGTGTAAAAAGCTGAAAAATTGGTACGGGACTAACGATAGTCGTGGGTCAGAGAAAGTCCGGGGTTAAGAAACACAAGTGTAAAAAGCCCTTTACAATATTGGGATGCATTAAGTCAGTTAAGATTAATATTCAGGGTCAAGATTATGCCTAAAAATGTAAGTTATGCAAGAAATAAAGACATTTCCTAAACTGCTAAGCATACTATGCATGCTACAAATGATGTATCTTATGTTTTACTATTGAGTTGAAACTGGAGCCTAAAGAATTATTGATAGCAGATGTAATGAGGTAATTCAACATTTGAGTGATATTTTGCTCTTTTTGATTTTATGAATGACACATGAATGTATATACTTTTAATTTATATTGTAAAATTATGAATAACCAAATGCATGAGACCTCAGTCTGTTTTTGCTGTTTATTTTTGCAGTTTTTAATGTCACAGTGATAACAATGATTGTCATTTAGGGGATTTGTCATTTTTGCAATGATTATCATATTACCATGGGTGTTATCAGCTATGGAAAATGGAAGAAAATGTCCAAGTGTGCTTGTTTGTGTTTCAGTGACCCCGTGTGCTTCAATATTTGTATTGCGCCACTTGTCACAGAACCAGTTTGTTTAGTCAGGTACATTAGCTTAAAAACAAACAAACAAACAAACAAACAAACAAACAAAATGAGTTGGCATATTGTCAAATAGATGATGTTTTCATAGCTTTTTGCTGAAATTGCAACAATTAAGGACACATTATAGCAAGCTGAAAACAGCACAGTATGAGATATTAGCAAGCCCAGTCATGACAGCCATCCTCTGCCAGCATCTCCCGGAAAGACTTCCACACAATTAATGGGTATGATTGCACGTGTGAAACGTGACAATAAACCAAACAAAGTACACTGTACGGCACTTCATATGCAGTTACAGTTGTACTACCTGCATGTACTTCATGTAGGGTACATTGCAGAATGAAACTGTTGTGTAGACTCGGTTACAAAAATGTACTTATGATTTAAGAGTTGAGAAGAGCTTCTCATAATTCATACATGTGCAGTATACAACTAATTGACAAATTACCCCACATCGACTTCAATTTATGTTGATGTAGGGCAATTTGTCAATCAGTTGCATAAAAAACAACCCAGCGGGAGAATATCATTAATTTGAATACATACAGTACTTTCATATCCTGCAATCAGTTGATACTTTGCTGTGCAGCACTGTGATGTACCGGTATTACAGTTTGACCTCGATTATCCGGCCTCCTTTTATCCGGAAATCTCTATTATCCGGACATGTTGACGCAGTGAAGGACTTTTTTTTTTCACCCAAAAATTGAGAAAAAACAGTGACTTTAAACTCAATTAAAATTTCTACAAAACTCACACGATTTACCTACAATATTCCAGACAGAACTACAAATTGTAACATAGACCCCGTTTACAGTGCGAGGCTCGGCCGCGGCCGAGCCCAGCCCCACTTCAGTGTAAACGCACAAAAGACCAAATGCGAGGCCAAAATTGGCCTCACATTTGGCCTCGCTCTGGAGGTGGTCTCGGCCGCGGCTCGGCCGCGGCCGAGCCTGGCCTCTTCTTGGTGTAAACGCAAACTGGGCCAAATGCGCGGCCAATTTTAGTCTGGCTTCCAGACCCTCTGCCCGTACTATTTCGCTATTCACGATATTACCCCCATCAACGTGGAAAACTAGTATAGTTTAAGGTGGTTTTGTCCTGCAAAGGATTTTTCCTTTGGCAAAGGCCTTTGCCCAAATAGCGACTTCGTCGTCACGGAATCCAGTTGGCAAAGGGTCTGAAAACCAGGCTATACCAAGTTGCGTTTGTTTACAAGCAGAGCGCCACTACGACAAAATATTGAAAGGTTTGAATTAAAAGCGCGGCCGAGCCCAGCAGTGTAAACGGACAAAATTGCGAGGCCCGGCCGCGCAATTGAGGCCGGGCTCGGCCGTGGCAAAGGGTCTGAAAACCAGGCTATACCAAATTGCGTTTGTTTACAAGCAGAGCGCCACTACGACAAAATATTGAAAGGTTTGAATTAAAAGCGCGGCCGAGCCCAGCAGTGTAAACGGACAAAATTGCGAGGCTCGGCCACGGCTGAGCCCCCGGCCCCGCACTGTAAAACGGGGTCATAAATTCACACCACATTATCATCATAAAAGTAAGCAGTCATGATCTACAAATTCACCATTAGAACATGGATGGAAAACTTGTCAGTAAATCATGGCGCAGTCGAGGCCATATCACGATCGGTCATTGAGAAAGCTAACAGAAAAATTAGGATCGCAGACACAACACACGACTACGTCGTCAGAGAGTCAGTTCAAAATGGCGAATTACAGACGACCAGGCTGAGATGGTGCATCCCGATTTTGAAACATCTTTTCATGGATCTAAGGTATTTCACTGATTTCATAAGATGTGCATGATAGGTTTCTCAATATCTAAGAGGTAAAACATGTATGATTTTCACATAAAGATATACTTTATTTTTGTGAAGAAGGGACTACAATTTTGCGCAGGCTAGCATAGATTACACCACCGTTGCGGGGTACGCTACCTGACTAGCTGCCAGTGCACTGGGACGGCAGCTTGGACGGCAGCTACAGTATATGTACATGTATATATGTATTAGACATTAACATTGTGTCTCCCATATCCGGCCAATTCGCTTATCCGGATGAGCGCCGTTCCCAACATGGCTGGATAATCGAGGTCGAACTGTACTAAATAACAAACATTAATTTTTAAAGGGGATTACTGTAAAGCAAGGTATTTTTGTGACATTAAATTTTCATGAATTGCCATTGTCATTCAATACATTAAAACAAAAACTCTTGCTTGCATTTTCATTTCGTGAATCTCGGCTCTTGCAAAATTTGCGAAATTGAAATGTAAATGAAGATGTTTGGTTTTACAGTACTGTAATAATTGCCTTTGAACTGTTGAAAATGTCACATTGTATTTGTAATAAATGCTCAAAAACTCCATGCAGTTCACAGGAAATATGTAGTTGAATAAAGGTGGTACAGGTGTACAGTACATGTCATAACATGTCCATGTGTCTTGGCAGAATATTTTTTGAAGGTATTATCTTCAAATTGTTGATTCACAATGAAAATTTTCAAACCAACCTTTCCATGTTCAGTTTTGAATTAACCATGCACTTTGATAAGGTTAAGTAATTTTGCCACCCGGCATAGATGTTGCCCTTCAAAAATATGTTTTGTGCATGAATTACTTGTATCATTTGATAAACATGTACCAGGTACATTGTAGCTTTCAAAAGTTTTCAAGTCAGTTTTAGAGCTTAAAGGGATTGCATAGTTTTGGTTGAGACCAACTTTCAAGTTTCTTACATTTTTTGGTGAGATAATGAGAAACCTCTTATGAAAAAGATCATAGTAATTCCATGAGGAATTCAATGTTTATTTGATGAAATGGCTGAGATATCCAAAAACAGAGCGATTCTAATAAAGTGTGGGACCCACCTTTTATTACGATCGCTTTGTTTTACTTTGTTTTTGGTTGTTTCACTCACTCCAAACCCAGATTTCATCAAATAAACTTTGAATTCCTCATAAAATAGTACATGTATGCTCTGTACTATTTTGTGTTAAGTGTTTTCTTGGTATCTCGCAAAAAGTTAAAAGCCCAATTGTCATCTCCACCAATACTTTACCATCCCTTTTAATGATAAACGTACAATACCAATGAGCCAATGAGTAGCCCACTTGTGCACACATGCATGCATGTGTGTTCATACAAGTGTTGATGCAAACAAAAGTGCCTACATTTATGTAAATCAGCTTGTGCAATGTACAAAAAACTCTGAACTTATGCAGGAATGTGGACCTATTGTGATATGTTTGTGTTTTGTGATATCAAGGAGAAATTGTCAGTACTTCATGACATACATGTATTGTATTTCCAGTAAAAAGTGTCAATGTTTTGATTTCTGTTTTTGTTCTTGTTTTCCCCCTGTCATTTTCATATTCACAGGCAAAGACTCGGATCAAGCTAAACTTTTTGGACAGCATTGCAAAGTTTTGGGAGCTACAGGTAATGTTTAATCTCAGTAGGGCTCTGCTATCCAGCTGTTCCTTTTTTTTTTTCAGTTTGATATCAGCTAGTTTAAAAGTTTTAGAATGATGTACATGTTCTCGTGGTGAAGACTTGCTTGTTCGAGGTCTGGTTGTTACCCAGCAGTGAATTTGGACTTGAAATGTTGAGCATTGTTTTGTAAAACGAAGATACATGTAAATGGTTTACTGATCATGTGTTTTTAGTATAACAGCTTGCAGAGGTATAGTATCAATAGACATTAATCAGGAAGCAAATAAAAGCCATACTTGAGAGCCTTGGTATGCCTCACATTCTAACAAAAATGTACCGGTAGTTCACAGTGCATCATGCACGTTATGATAACTATTGTAGCCACTTAGAGCCTACTTGTTTGTCATAACATTGTTCTGTTAAACTATGTGAATGATTTGTTTACAAGGAAAAACTCTTCCATCTTTGCCGTGGACATTACAAGGATATGTTCCCCCTTGTCATTTCAAGTATATAAACTAGAGAAGCACTCTGAGAGCACTGACCTCCGCCAAGCAGCTCATTTCCACCACTGATCTTGTTCTTCCATTGACATCAGTGATTTCCACCCATACGTATGCATGCTGAAAATTGCCCGATTTCCCATTATAGAAGCATTTTGTTATGTCATCAACTTCAAGCTGCACGGCATGCCTTGCCCTACCAGACAGAGCACACACTTTAGTACGCATATGAAAATCTGAAAAATGGGCAGCTTGAACTCCCAAGTTCATTGATATAAAATCCAAACAAATTTCCAGATCGCTATCAAAATTTAATCATGTGTGCATGGCTCTGATCATGGGTACCCTTCATCCTGCAATATTTTTAACATCCATAGAATTTTGCTGACCGCACCAAGGTGCTATTTTCTGATAAAGATTTAACAAAATAAAGGCAAGGAAGCTGTAAGACTAGTTTTGTATTATTTAGAATAAAATTTTTGTATTTACAGCCATTTTCAGATTAAAAAATGCAGTTTTTTGGCTTTTTAAACGTAACATTAAAAACAGCACAATTTCATGCCCATCATTAAAAGGAAGGATTGTGCTTTTGTTGGACATTTGATGAATGAATGTATAAAGTAGTATAGCACAAAAATTTTTATATTGAGAGCATGCCATGTGCTCTTCAAATAAAAATATATATGGATGTATTAATATTTAGGGTTTTGTTCATAACTTTTGGTGTCCACCAAACATATATATATAAATAAATCACACAATCGCAGTTGATATTGAAATGTTTAGCTGTTTTGTAATATATATATCTAGCATTCAAAGGAGATCAGAGGAACAGTCCAACAATTAAAAAGGTTTTTATTCCCCATTACTCTGATATTGAAGATATACTATCACTTGCAACATCACTTGAATTTTTAGTGTCCACAGTTATGAACATAATACAGCCCTATTCTGAAGTAATGGAAAATCATTTTCTAAACTTTTGTATCACCAGGGATTGCTTTCATAAAGATATTATAAAATATTACTTCACATAAGCATTTTACATCTTTTTTAAATTTTTCATCAATTATGAAGGTGGACATGGTTATGAACAAAAGAGTTATGAACGTAAGATTCTGTTTTTATTTAATATCAATGTCAAAGTTATGGAGCTATTTCTTAACAATTCTGAACTATTCTGTCTTTTTCAGTATAAAAATCAAACTACTAATGATTTTATGTGTTGTATACTACATATTGTTGTACTTCCTTTCATCTCTTCCTTATGTTCATAACCTGGACACCACGTCCAACAGTTATGAACATAACGACAACTTCTTAAAATTAAAACATTTATCTTAAAATTGATCTTGTAAAATTAATTTGATTTTAAGTCATTATTTCTTTAGTCTTAACTAGTTTCTTGTAAGTTTTGATGCATAAGAGTAATCTGTTTCTTTAAAATAACCATCAGTAGTGTCCTACAGTTATGAACATAATCTTTTTTTGACAACAGCAAATTCTTACAGTGAAAAAGAATAGGAATGATTACAACTTTAGTTATGTTATATTTTGGTCCACTCCATTGCCTTTGTTTATTGAAATGTTGTTCATGGGGATATGATATCAATTCAGGGATGTTTGCTAAATTTCTTCAGCACAGGTCACAAAATCTTATGTTCATAACTATTGTCCATAATGGATTTAATCACTATGCTTTTGTGCAGATGCAAATCCCTGAATTTTTGGTATATGATGATAGTCATAGCAATTATCAACTAATATATCACTGAAGTTTTTCTGAAACTGCTTCCATAAATGAGTCAAAATAAAAAAAAAAAAGGAAATGGACATGGAGTTATGAACAAAGACACTTGATGTTTCGATGTTTGATTACATGTGCACTGCCCGTGGAACAGGTCTTAAAATTGGTGTGTGAGTAATACAGGGTGTAAGGAAGATTGTAAGGAGAGAATCAGTTTCATTCCAAGAACTTCATTTTTGACCCCATATGTTACACTTTGGGTACCCATGATTGGAGCCATGCACATGTGTTCCTTGTGTCACTCTCAACCTTCTCAATCTTGCAAGTTTCATCCAAATCGGTTCACAATTTTTTGAGTTATTTTGTACACAGACAAACAAACAAACAAGCCAACGGTAATGAAAACATAACCTCCCTTGGCAGAGGTAATTAAGAGTGCAGGAATAGTAATCAGAAAAGTAGCATTATGTATATTTAGTTGTACAGTATGTCCCCAAAAAAATTACAATCAAATTTTCGCATTGATAACCCCAATATTATCAAACTGTCTAAGTGAAAATTCAGGGTCTTAAAATATAACATCTTAGCTGGGTCAATCCACGTCAAATCAACCAATTTTCAGACAATTTGTAACCCGACCCCCTTCAATTTTCTTTAAACTTGCACCAAATGTGCCCCCAAGTGTCTGACGGAAGATTCTGAAATATTTTGCCCCAAGGTCAAACGGTTGCTAAGATACGGCCTCCCTTAGCAACCAATGCGTAGCCGAACAATCGTGTTTAAATAAAATTTGCTATTTTTGATTGACTGCTGCAGCCAAGTTAGATGAGATACATTGCTCATTTTCTGTAAATTGGAAGAACTTTATGATCCTAACATGCACAATATAATATGGCGCGGATCTGACAATCCGTTATTGCGCAAGAGGTCACCGAAAATGGTAATAAGCGTCAGAGTTAATGTTTTGGGGTGCATGTTTGAAAGCTGATAAATTCAAAATTAGATTAGCTTAGAACCCAATATTATGCGTATTTAGGGACTCTTACTTGCTCTACACATCTACCGAAAATCGGCCAAAATGTACGCTTCGTTTTCTTGTAGGGCGCCCTCAAAGTTGGCTTTTTTCAAAAAGTTGCCAAGTTCAAGGTCACAAATCACCACTCGTCCCATCGAGGAGCAGCACCAATTTTTGTTTATTGACAGACATTTACCTATATTTTCATGGGTTACCAAAAAACTTTTGTAACCGGAATGTTTAATAGCTTTTTTATGCATACGAAAATGGTCGTAAACACCTAAAAATCAATGTAAATTGACATGTAGGGTTTTCAGCACATTTCAAATTGTGATAAATCAGAGATGAAGTGCCAAAACATAATGGTATCTTCTGTGATGATAGTCTGTAATTAGTACCAAAAGAATATACATCATAAATCATTTCGTCTTATTGGCAATGACCTTGAAAATGCAGGTGAAAACTACAAAAAACAGTAAATTGGTCAATTTTCCGTAACCGTAATGGTGTCAAACTGCATTTACATCAATTTTTAGTTGTGTGCCATTTCAGTACTCGTGGTGACTTTAAGCTGAAAACTGCTAATCATGTTCCATTTCTATTCTATTTTAAGCTACAAACAATATTTCAAGTCATCTCTAGATTTTTTGACCTTGACATTGTTCTGAATACAGCTGTAAATCCCTTAACATTAGCATATTCCCAACACACAAGATTTACACCATTTCAAACTTGATTTTCTCTCAGACAGAATGCCTGATCATATTTATATTTGCAGTACTGGTAGTCTGTAATGAGTATTTAGAGGATCTGGTATTGAATGATTTGTCTAACATGACAATGACCTTGAAAATACAGCAGAAAATCATAAAAATCAATAAGCGTTCAAATTTCCAATACACACTTTAATTATAGGGTGTTTACCGCGACTTTGAATTGTGTATAATTTTTATATTAATGATGAGTTACAGCTGATAATTGCAAATTATTTTCCCTTTTATTCTGTTTTGAGCTGCAAATAATATCAAAAGTCATATGACCTTGACATTATTCTAAAAAGACATTCTAAAATAGCTGCAAATGCCTCAAAATGAGCATATTCACAACATGCAATGGGCTTTACAACATACTTTTTATTTCAACATTGATTTTCTCACACACAGAATGCTTAGTATGTGAAATTCAGAACCAGAAATTCTAAGTCAATGACATTATAAGGATGGAAGTAGTCTTGAAATTTGTTCTTTTGACCATTGTAGGTTATGGCAAAAGGTTAATGGTGATAATAATGTGCATCCATTATCTATAGGCCTACAACCTGGATAAATTGGACACTAACTGTAAGTGTCAGTATTGAGCATCATAGATCCTCCAAGTACCCATTACAGACTACCAATACAGCAAATATCAACATGATTATGCATTTTGTCTGTGAGAAAATCAATTTTGAAATGTGCTGTAATGATCAATGGTGAATATGCTCATTTTAAGGCATTATGGCCATTTTTAGAATAGAATGTCAAGGTCAAATGATATGTATAATACTTGTAATATTATTTTCAGCTCAAAACAGAACAAAAGGGAAAATAATTTGCTAATATCAGCTATAACTCATCATTATTATAAAAATTATACACAATTCAAAGTCGCTGTAAGCACCCTATAATTAAAGTGTGTATTGGAAATTTGAACGCTTATTGATTTTTATGATTTTCTGCTGTATTTTCAAGGTCATTGTCATGTTAGACAAATCATTTAATACCAGATCCTCTAAATACTCATTACAGACTACCAGTACTGTAAATACAAACATGATCAGGCTTTCTGTCTGAGAGAAAAATCAAGTTTGAAATGGTGTAATTCTTGTGTGTTGGGAATATGCTAATGTTAAGGGATTTACAGCTGTGTTCAGAACAATGTCAAGGTCAAAAAATCTAGAGATGACTTGAAATATTGTTTGTAGCTTAAAATAGAATAGAAATGGAACATGATTAGCAGTTTTCAGCTTAAAGTCACCATGAGTACTGAAATGGCACACAACTATAAATTGATGTAAATGCACTTTGACACCATTATGGTTGCGGAAAATTGACCAATTTACTGTTTTTTGTAGTTTTCACCTGCATTTTCAAGGTCATTGCCAATAAGACAAAACGATTTATGATGTATATCCTTTTGGTACTAATTACAGACTATCATCACAGAAGATACCATTATGTTTTGGCACTTCATCTCTGATTTATCACAATTTGAAATGTGCTGAAAACCCTAAGTGTCAATTTACATTGATTTTTAGGTGTTTACGACCATTTTCGAATGCATAAAAGAGCTATTAAACATTCCGGTTACAAAAGTTTTTTGGTAACCCATGAAAATATAGGTAAATGTCTATCAATAAACAAAAATTGGTGCTGCTCCTCGATGGGACGAGTGGTGATTTGTGACCTTGAACTTGGCAACTTTTTGAAAAAAGCCAACTTTGAGGGCGCCCTACAAGAAAACGAAGCGTACATTTTGGCCGATTTTCGGTAGATGTGTAGAGCAAGTAAGAGTCCCTAAATACGCATAATATTTGGTTCTAAGCTAATCTAATTTTGAATTTATCAGCTTTCAAACATGCACCCCAAAACATTAACTCTGACGCTTATTACCATTTTCGGTGACCTCTTGCGCATAAACGGTTTGTCAGATTCGCGCCATATCATATTGAGCATGTTAGGATCATAAAGTTCTTCCAATTTACAGAATTTGAGCAATGTATCTCATCTATCTTGGCTGCAGCAGTCAATCAATAATAGCAAATTTTATTTAAACACAATTGTTCGGCCACGCATTGGTTGCTAAGGGAGGCCGTATCTTAGCAACCGTTTGACCTTGGGGCAAAAAATTTCAGAATCTTCCGTCAGACACTTGGGGGCACATTTGGTGCGAGTTTAAAGAAAATTGAAGGGGGTCGGGTTAACACCATTGGTTGATTTGACGTGGATTGACCCAGCTCTATTTTGCAGAAAACCCCATTCAATTTGGTTAAGTGGTCACAGAGAAATGTGAAAAGTTGTAAAGCATGTCATGAGTCTGATTCTTCCAAGTTTAGCACTTCGATGCTTTTGTGTGTGAATACAATAGACAGAACTTGGAGGGAAGAGATTCTTGACATCCTTTACAAAATTCCTCGTTTCTTGTTTACCACTGAAGCAAATCAAATGGGGTTTTTTTGAAAGATGTGGGCAATGAGTTATAGTTTCATATCCTGAATTTGTATTTGGATTGATTCACCATTTTTAAAGACATCTTTGCGGAGGATCCCGTTGTAATTTTTTTTGGGACATACGGTATTAATATAAAAACTTCATCTATAATGTTTATGTGGGTTCAAACTGAATATTCATGTTCAAATTCACAGATCTGAGCATACAAATGTACATATACACCTTACATTTATACATGTGTACTGTATTCTGAAAGAGTAGTATTTTTTCTGTGTAGTGCAAGAGTTCCACAAGTTTCCATAATGAGCAATCATATTCAGTAAATCAAATGCCACAATGCCTTCTTTACTTCTGCAGGGATGTAGACTGAAAATTCCAAATGTCTGTGGAAAATGCTTGGATCTCTACAACCTGAGCAAGGTGAGTGTTGGTTTGTACATTGTAAATATGATAGAATAATGTGTACTATCACCCAAATTCTGTGTGTAGCTCTGCTCTCTTTATTACCTTCTTATTTACAGTGCAGTAGTACATCATACATCATACAACATCAGGTGCAACATGATCTGGCATAATGAATTATTTTAATCATAATCAGCTAGGCATGATTGTGAGAGGAAGGAATATGGAAGTTTATTGCTTTTCCTTGAATGACTGTGATTACAGATTTATATCCAAGATATTACCTGCACTCTTGTGAGAATGGGAACCTTAGATCTGAATAACAACCTTTTAATGATTATTGTCTCTGCCTAGTTGTGCAGCATTTATTTGTGTTAAAGTGAGTGAAGAAAAATAAAGATCATGGCCTTTGTTGCTGATATTCAAATGAATAATGGTAAATTATGTATGCCGTGAGTGTGATTACATCCATTCCAAATGGCGAGTGATATTTGGCACTCAAGAAATTTAGAAATAAGTTTTCTATATATAGAGGCTCCTGCATGCAGTGTTTATTTTCTTGCTTGCAAAGACAAAAGACAAAGGCCAGACCCTAAGCATTTTAATGAGGCTGCTGCTACAGCCAGGAATCATATTGCCATTATTCAGCTCCTCTAGTGGGGAGAGAGAGAGGCGATGCGTCTCCCTCACGTGACATCACAGAGGGAGATGGGTTCACCAAGAGTTCAGCAGTCTCCTCTACAGATGGATGTGCTGCTGCTATCATGCTGATTGCAGGCCGTCGTGTCTGGGCAATGCTCTGCGAAGCCTGTGCATTGCGGCCGCTTGCGGGTGTGACTTGGATGAAATTAGCTTCTAGTGCTAGCTCGCAAATGCTGTGTGTGTTTGAAGAATGGTGAGGCTACCCTCAGAGGACATACATGGCATTGTTTATACAAATGTGCTTCTGTACATGACCACGAGATCGTTCACACCTTGGTTTGTGCAGATTAACAACTTTGCTTGCTAACTTTTTCTCTGTGGAGTCTATGTATTACAAGTTCTTTATCACTTGTTCATGCATGTTTTGAATTGTAATTCTAACACCACATGTAATAGAATAGGAAGGAAAGTATATCTGGTCTGCCGCATTACAATCTGTATGTGACAATATACCAACCATTTAATAATATGTACAATACTGGTATTTTGGTTTAAGAAATGCCATTTCTTGTATGTTCAACTGAGCACAAAGCTCTGAGCAAATTTTTGTTATGAAATAGTTGTTTCTTTTTTCCTTCTTTTAAAGCGCAGTTGTCTATTGTTCTCATGAAAAAGCTCTGTCTGTGATTGTGGGGGGGGGGGAATGACACGAAAATAATGATTGTACATTCATTAATGGTAAATGTCAGTGATATATTCTGTTGCATCAAAAGGGACTGAGATGAAATTAAATTAGATTTAACATTACCAGTATCACTTACATGTTAGTTGCAATGGGGGGGGGGGGGGGGGGAATGTTTGTGTGTGTGTCTGCATGTTTACAGACCCAACTAATTGATTTCATTGGTGTATTACGCATACACCATGCTTCTTATACTAAAATTTTGTTAAACTTGAGTGTACAGTATAAAATATATAAACTTCAAACATTTCATGTCTGTGGAAGAAATAAAGAAATCAATTTCCTTTTTATGATATAATGCAGGTTCACACAATATTACTCAAAAGCAAATCTCATGCAGTGCCATGAATAAGATACTATGCACGGTTAATTGATAACATGTTGAAGTGAAACACAAACTGATGAGTACTATGCAGTTGTCATTACAGGCATGTGATGGAAATGCCTGTTTTTAGAAAGCTGTAATCAATGTGGCAGATAACTAACTTGACATCCTGACTCTGATAATTCCAAAGCTGCTGAAACTTTCGGGGCGAATGTGGCTTTTTTTTTCTACCATTCATGCCACTCTCAATCTCATTGGGTTACATTTGTTTTGATATTGTCAAGAGCTCAGTATTGTACCTAAAGATCATTCTCTTTATTATCATTATAGCATATACATGTCTTAATTAAGGCAAGATATCAGAAATGAAAAATAATTATAACATTATGAAATTATTCACTGCACAAAGGAGTTTATGGTTATGCATATTCCACATAATTGCAAATGACTCATACAGTATATTCAGAAGTGTCTCTGACACTCATCCAAAGAATGCCTCTGGGTGTGTATCTTTCTCTTCTTTTTTTTTTTTTTTTTTTTTCTCTCTCTTGCACATGAGTCAAGGAAGATATGAGACCCACAGCAATTTTGCCAGCTTTGTAATGATGCATTCCCTGTTGTGCCCAAGCTTGGCTTTCATAATCTTTATGGTATATTTTTCATCGTAGAGTGTACTCCCAGCCAAAACAAAGATTAGAACTTCGCTTCTTTCATAATCTATGAAAACTAATATTGGTAATTTGCAAAGACATTTTTATGCAATTACATGTAGAATGTTTTTGTGTGAGTGCATGTATTGACTCAAGAAAACATCTTTAACAAGCA
This sequence comes from Diadema setosum, assembly GCA_033980235.1. Lineage (NCBI taxonomy): Eukaryota > Metazoa > Echinodermata > Echinoidea > Diadematoida > Diadematidae > Diadema > Diadema setosum. The sequence continues at coordinate 24,762,221 of CM067060.1, forward strand.
AATATATCAGACATACTCATGCTATCTTTCTACATATAGTGTACCTGTAGTTTAGACTTTTCCTGTTTCTTATATAAATGTAGGTTTTTGCTTTTTAGGTACAATCTTCAGTGAGCCATACAATGTTTGTTTTTGTCTTTTTTGATAATTTCACCATTTTACTGGATCAGGATTGTGGAGACTGCATGGACAAGCACTGAAAACAGAATTCAGCCTGCTTCATGTACATTTTATTCCTATTTGCCACCAAAACTAAATAACAGTTATGCACAGTGGTGCAAATTTATTTGGTGCTGCTATTCAGTTTGTGGGCTATCTTGCAAACAAGCAAGTTCTGATTACATACTACCAAAATTTGAATTAGAGGTACAGCAAGAACAGCATGTGATTTGGTTACGGTCATTTTGTTAATTGCAGAATCATCCTCGCTCTCTGACAAATTAGTGTCCATCTTACATTTTTGTATACATGACATTCAAATACCAATAAGTTGGTCCACACCTTGAAATTTTATAATGTAGCATGAATGAAAGCAAAAAAAAAAAAAAAAAAAGCCCCTCAATATTGTGCATGAATGTATGTGAGGGAAGAATGCAACATACAATGTACATGTACGCCTACAGTAGGAAGCACAAAGCCCTTGTGGCTGATATTTAACCCTATTCTAACTGGGCTATTTGAGACCAAGTTTTTACTGAGGGGGGGTCAATTTGACCCCCCCCCCTTCAGATCTCGGCCGCCGATCGTGCAATCGCCGCGAAATTTTGCCTGAAGATAGAGCTGGATGTAAACTACAAGATAACATGGTCATACAATAGAAAAATATTGCTTTTCTATTTTTAATAAATTAATTATGCAAATTTGTGCATGAAATCATATTTTCACCTATAACTCCATTAAAAAGACTGGAGGATTGCTAAATTTTTGTGTCAGAATTCCTCAAGACACATCAAACAATTTTCTTGAAAAAAATTAGCACAATCGAAATCAATTTCTTTTGTTTTTTATTGTTTTGTTAATTTCTTATGTATTTTATTGTTTTTTCGACCTTTTGTTTTCTATTTTTTTTTTGCCAAAATTTGTTGCAGGCACTTTTTCAGGCTTATCTAAACTAGAATTGATTAATTTCAATGGTTAAAAGTTGAAATAATCTAATTTATATCAATTTAACCCCAAAACACAATTTGCATTGGATTTGCACACGATATCATGAATTTGAGCTGTTTTTTGGTTGACATACATGTGCAAAACATTATGTAACTTCAAAACGGTGTACCCGGACATCGCAAATTTGGTCTCAAAATATGCGGGAGACTTCAAAGAAAAAAGTCGTGAAACGACGCGGCAAAATCTTTGCGCGTTGCAAAATCATGGCGCGAAACGTCGAGGGGGGGGGTCAATTTGACCCCCCCCAGTTAGAATAGGGTTAAGCTTTGGAGTTCTATTTGTAGGTACTGCTCTCTGGCACCATCTTTGCCTTATAGTTTGAAAGAGTGACAAGAGGGAAGCAACTGTGACCCAAGCAGAAGGTCTTTAGCTAGAAGAGATATTTAACTGTGTGAAGACACATTTGACCCACTGTTTTGTACCTGCAAGTCTCTTATATATATTTAGCATGTCACTTTTTGTTATGGCAATTATAATGTGGCATGTTTTGTATTTGGAGGGTGTAACACAAATGTGGTGCATCATCACATTAACTGTACAAAGTCAGAGATCATAAAAAGGAAGAAAAATGCCTGTAAAGCCATCTTTGGAAATTATAACCATTACAGTTTCCAACTTGTAAAAATATTTTCCTTGCAATGAAGTAGGCCAATTATATATTGAGTTTAAGCTTGGCATCTGGGGAATTTATGTCTGCCAAAAACCATAAAATTATTTTCCCGCCATTATATGGCTTTCGTGATGACCCAGATGCATCGCAAAAATGTAAGCTTGTCAGTGCAGCACGCTAAAATCCCTCATGGACCACCCTGCAACTACATACAATGTAAATCATAATCCTTCTTTATCAGCAACTCAAGCTGTTGAATTGTACATTTCTCTGTCACTTGAATTCCAGATCGTGCAAGATGAGGGAGGATTTGAGACTGTGTGCAGAGACCGGAAATGGAGCAGAGTAGCAAACAGGGTAAGCCCTACCAGCAGTTAGAAATACTTTCTCAGGGATGCGAGAGAATAATCAAATCATATTGTGTTTATATCCTGTCTGCATCATAAATTCTATACAGAGAAGATCTTGTCTATTACAGCTATTATAGGAAAGAGCTAACTAATCTTGGGATTTCATTTGTTTGTCATTTCAATTTTAAATCATCTATCACTATATCAAAGGAATGTACGTCTTATTGTGCAACAGGTTGAAGACGGAACCTTTAACATGATTGGCACTCTACTGAAATATTTACAACTCGAGGAGATCTTTTGTCAGTGACAAGTTATGTGCACTCATTTTAGTTGTGCATCAACAGAATATGTTATCATTAGTGTACAATGTATGTTTTCTAATCAGGGGGGTGTTTCATGATCATCAACGTTTGTCGGCACTGACAAATTGAATCACCATAGTAACAGTCAGTGACCAGAGCATCTCAGCCAATCAAAACCAAGGATTTTGCTGAAATTGGTCAGCGCCGACAGTGGTCGGCGCTGACAAGCGTTGATGAAACACCCCCCAGTTGTGTATATATGTATGTGTAAGTTTGTGTTTGTTTAGTGATTCTCAGAAGGGTGTATGCTATGCAGTAGGAGATTACTGCAACAGCAATACCACTGCAATCCGAAGCTGATTCTCAGGACAGTTTATAATTTGTGTCCACGGTGGTTTGAGGCAGAGAAAATCGTTCTGAGTGTTTCTTACATGCCTGTGCAGACTTGCGTTTCTTATTCTTTATATTTTAGTTTGGCTGTCTGCATATTAAAAGTGTAGAAGGTACACGTACATGTAAATCCACCTGCTGAGTCCCATTGTATGTAATCTTTAGTCATGCATTCAGTGTTCATAAGACCTTGTTAGTTGCACTTAAGCATGCACACTGTGCATAATAATTACCGATATATTTCAGGTGGAACTGATTGATCATCTTGTGGCTGTGGAGTGTAGTGCAGAGTCCAGCTCTCAGTCCCTTCTCGAACATTTCTGTTTTGTGCACAGTTACACTACCCCCCAGGCAAAGGTGTAGGAAGCCAGCTGCTGAAGCATTACGAGAGAATCCTCTGGCCGTTTGACGTCTTCCATTCCGGAGTGCCCTTTGATCAGCCTGTGGTATGTATGCTGATGGAGTGTAGACCCTACAGAGACAGAGACAGACAGAAATTGTATATAAATCTGCTGAAACAAAATCATTAGATCATTGGATGATTGAATAAAATGGGGCAAATGTTCTGATGTTGATGGCCCTGTGAAGGTGAGTGAGACTCCCAGTCTCATACTCCTTTGGTGACTGCAAAAGAGGTGTCATGGTTCAGGGAATGTGCAGCCACCCGTGTACGATTCATCAGCTTCCTTAAAATGCCAATTTTCATCAATTTAGCAGTCTTTGTTGAAGGGACTATTTTTTCCACATTTGACTTGAGACCTATGGAAGACATGCTATGCATACGCATTATCTGTCCAAGAAAATGGAGTTACTATTCAGCATAAAAGAATAGAGAAATCTTATTTTTTCCTCATACCAAATGAAGCATGAAGACTTCTTTGTAGGCAACATTGCAGTTACTGTAAAAGTGAATATCATTGTGTGATTACTTTTTCACGCTTGGCTGGGTAAGATTGATTTTATGTGTTTTTAATTCTGCAGAATCAAGACATCATCTACAGAAACACATGCCAAGCAAAAATAGTGGCATGCTCTTATTTTCGCACTAGTGTGTGGTTGTGGGAAGTGCACAAAAATTTCATTGCTGCAAATATTTCCACTATAACAATACATGACAAGTATGTGTGAAATGGCCAAAGAATGTTTCTGTAAGGAACATAATATCATTGAATGGCATCTTTCTAATATGAATGATTTTGTCCAAACTTTTGCCTACTTGATGTTTCTATATCTGTGCATCTTTAAAGGGGATGGCTAGTAACTGATCAGTGGGGATCAGTGGGAATGCTGGGGGATGATTGTTCCAATCCTTGTGGGATTCATTTAAGGGTACATTATATATCTATTGTTATGTGAAAATTATTTGCTTCAGAATGGTCTCATATTCAAGTAATGTGCAGTTTAATGTTTCCAGGTTAGCATGCTTGTACAGTGATGGGGCGATCGTTAAAGGGCCGTTAACGATCCCCACCCCCCCAATCAGTTACTAGCCATCCCATTTAAAGATTTTTTGTTTTTGTTTTCCCTTCAATAAAGGTAAATGTTCATTGTATAAAGATTTTTCTTTCTGCCAATAATGTGAGTGCAGATGACACAAGATGGTGATAAATGTCATGGTGCTTGGCATTTTAGGTATATTCAGGTCACAGAGGATGCAGACTATTCTTGTGTGCATGCTGAGTCTGTCATGTTTTAAAAAAAAAAAAAAAAAAGCCCACACACAATTTTTCAGTTTTTGCATCTCACTACTATGCACGTATGGAATACGGACTTGTTACTGGGAGTGAACAGTAAAGAAAGGGAAGCAGAGCCTCTTGTCCAACCTTGAATGGAGATTGTATGAAGCTGAGTAGCTTTATTTGATGCTATTTGATTTCTCTTGGGAAGGCCAATTGGCGAAAGGGAGAGTTGGCTTTGTTGTTGGCCTTGTTCACCTACCCATAGGCGTGACTGCTGCCGACCACATACAATTAGCTAACTGAATCTCATTGCGAAATCATGGACCGTCATCACTTTACAGTATATGTCATGTATGGTATCATCGCGGTCGAGGTCAAACAAATTCTAAAAACCCATATTGAATAAATTACCTCTGGCTCACTCCTCAATTTACTCCATGAAAAGAGCATTAAAGGGAAATTGGATATATGGGGAAAAACAATCAAACGACCATGACATTAATTAATGACATACTTTTTAGGAGTCACAACACATTGATTTGGATTTGGATTTGGATTTGAATATTGTGGAAGAAACAACTGAAGGTGACAGTGTTTTGTATCATGGTACTATTGTACAGACGATGATTAGTGTATGAATGGCTGATTTGTTTGTAATGTGCTTTTCAGCCATATAGCTGTGTTCAAATCTCTGTACATCATTGTGACTACTTAAAGGTGTGAACTACATCAAAACAGGCTCATGTATGACTGTGAAGTGTGCTCATATCCAAAGTAGCTCACTTTGTGTTCTGCAATGTATCTGCTGAGCCAAAGACCGTATTGTCTTTTCCCCTCCCCCTTTCAGCAACCCTTACCTGAAGGTGATGCAAAGGACAAGGACTACGTCCCCCATGGTATCCCATCCCGCCAGGCCATCAAACCCTCCTCCACCAGTGGATACAGCCGCCGGGTGAAGAGACAGGCCCCTGAGGTATGTGTGTGCAAAGCATATTGCTTTGGCAGGTTTGTTCTGGAAAGTAAGATGTTAGTTGTAGCTTCCAGTATGCCCTGCTATGTCAGATAGTTGTGATCTATACTCATTTTGATGACCACGGGAAGAGCCCAGTAGATCTTGGTAGTTGCCATTGTAATGGATATGAATATTCAGCACTATTGGCATCCCATGACCTCACAGTGGAGTATGATTAAGAAATTTTGACATCCTGTCTTGCCAGCAACCTCTTACAGAGGCACACTTATCCCAATCATTGATTTTCCACCCTGGTATGTATTTGTCAACTCAACATAGTTATAAGAACAAAATCCGGAAGATACATATTGATAGACTCTTTGGCCCGAATTCACGAAGGTGGTACAAATGAAACCATGGTTTAAACCATGGACAAAAACCATGGAGCGCCAAGTGTCGCACAGAATATTTTGTTATGAAATTGGTCTTTTCGTCGACAAAATGACCATTTCGTGGACGAAATGTTCATTTTGTTACAAAATAATCATTTCATCAACGAAATGACTGATTTCCTAACGAAATATTCCATGCGACACTTGGCACTCCATGGTTTTTGTCCATGGTTTAAACTATGGTTACATTTGTACCACCTTCGTGAATTCGCGCCTATGTGGTATACCAGTCATTACAGAATTTCATCAGAAGTAAAAACCTTCTACCCGTCCAAAAGGTTTGGATTGTCATATTTTGTGTTGTAGTACCTACACCACAGCCCTCTCTCTCTCCTGAACATATTGCCTACTGTACAAATGGGAACATAGTAGATTCCATATCTTGTTTTGGTAGTCGCTCCAGTACCAGGTAATTGCTTGGTGAGGAGCTACATGTCATTATTTACATGAGCTGACATATGTTGTGACAGGTGCTGGCACACAGCCTATGTGGCCAACAAACATTCTGGTGTGTGAATAGTCATTTCCTTCCAAAGCTGAATGTAGTTGACTTGTGCAGTATCAGTTGAATACCTTAAAAAAAAAAAAAAAAAAAAAAAAAAGGCTTTCAAGAGTCATAGGTAAATTTATGGATGTTTAAAAATATTTTTCTATCTGCATGGAAATATGCAAAAGAAAAAATGTTACCGAAAAGTCATTGAATAGTCATGAAGAATGATATTGCAGAAATTTTGCTCATTCAATAATTCCAATTTTGTTTTTCATGTAATTGTGTTCATGTTTGAATGCTAAAATCCTGAGTATCTATGGTATTGCTGCTAAGTCACTTAAAAAAAAAAAAAAAGAATTTTGGTGAAGTGGTTATGTTACACTATTAAAAAAAAAGATAGTGTACTCTTTCATACAAGTCTTTCTTCATTCATCTTTCACATTTAAGCCTTTCATTTGCCAGCCTTGTCAGTTTACTCACATTTACTTGGCATTGGCTATCTAAAATTTTCAAATTTAGTAGGCCTCCCTATTGATTCATGAAGCAACATTTGTAGGAAGAAATGACAATTGTGCCTCTCTAGAATGCTCTTTGGCATCCGTAAATCACATTACGAGTAGGTCACAGTGTCAACTTCAAGGAATGGATATTACATAATGATATTTATCCTACGAATAAGAATGCTAACCTATCAAGCAATGACGATCCTCTCTTCTGCTCTACACACCTCACAGGAGCCACTGACCGTGGACATCAGCAACAACCCTGAGCTCAAAAAGCTGCAGTTGTTCGGTCCTGGTCCGAAATTCCAGGGTCTCGGCCTCGTTGCCCAGCCTGGGGAAAAGAAAGGTAGTGATGAAATAATGCCCATCACGAAGAGCGCAGAAAGAAGTTAGTGTGATCCCTTGTTTTATTTTGGAGTTTCCTCTATATCTAGTTTCACACATATCATACTCGGCACTGGTTGCGGTAAACACTAACCCTCTCTTCTCTTAAAAAAAAAAAATAATAATAATAATAATAATAATTATACAGAAGAAATGCTTCTTCTAGGAAATTTCGGTTTTGTTTGGTTTCTTATGTACAATATATTTTATCCATCTTTGATGTTTTAACATGATATAAGGTTTTACATCATGAGGAATTCATTGTTTTCCATTTAACAAAAAGTGTTGGGCAAAGAGACAGTCATTGTGCATGAATGCAGTAAAACAATGGCAACATGTCAATATTGAATAATGATATGAATAAGACTTCACTGCCACTTGGAGCAAATTTTTAAGCAAAATGTATACATGACCTAATGGTATTGGTCAGTTAATTTGATCTTCAGCGGGCATCTTGTAACAGCCTTTCAAGGCAACTAACTGATGTACCCTGCTTTTTGGCATGACAATCTTTGATTTAACATGTGATGGAAAGGAATAGATGTTCCCACAACTCTACTGAGTTCACATTCCAACTTGGTATGTCTCATTTATACTCGTCTCTTCAAGCATGCTAGCTTTTTTGCTCCTTAAGAGCCAGAATTCAGTAGTATGGATATGATATTGTGCTCTATTTTCTCATTTCAGCATTATTAAAAACCCACTGTCAAGAGTAGCACCATCATTATATGAAGAAATGCTCAGAAATCTTCATCAAATATTTATTTAGTTATTGTAGTGGCTTTCTGTGTCAGTTTTTAATTTTTATCTCCATCACATTGGTTAATTGCTGTCAGTCGGTCATCTACAATTTTTAATACCTACTGCCACATACATTGTATGTGTAGACTGATTCTACAATGTAGATTTCCTCTTGTTTACGGAAGTATCTTAAACATGATTAATACATGTGTCATTTGATCTATCATGTTTAACCACTATAGGTTGTTATGTTCTGTTTTAGATTTAGGTTTTTTTAATGTGTTTCATCTTTGCCCTGTTATCAGTTTGTTGCTGTATTTTGTTTCATTGGCCCGACACACGAAGAGCACGTCCATGCCACGTTCACATGTTAAAATTTTGCACGTTTGCACTGAATGCATGGTAATCAGAATAGGCAATGATGTAGTCGCCTCACAACTCTACCATTGGTCTGTACACAAAGTTATTATTAAAATGATGTCCTTGTTTGATGATTTGGCAATTGCAACATCTTTCCCCCTAAAATTGAGAATATTGTGAAGATGTAAACAACACTACAATAATTTCATCACAATGTTCACCTCTTTCTTGTTGATCCCATGTTTTATAAAATGGAAAGAATTGTGTACAAGTCAATAGGAGACTTATGAGGTGATGACATCATCATCTCTGCCTGTATGAATTTTTTGAATGAAACCACTACGATTCTTTTCATCTGATTTTACTCTAATCATTCCAGTTTAGGTGTCCCTTTTGCATCTCTGAAAATTATATTCCTTTCATAAGCTGGTATATTGTAGAGATAGGTACCGGTAATTCAAACCTTTCTTCAGAATAATAAAACTGGGAACTTCTCTATGGTGGAAGATGAAACAATACTATAGATTTCCAGGGAATTTGAACTCTGAAAAAATGCCAACAGTTTAATACTCTGGGTATAAAAAGGGGGCGTGTTCTCAAATGACATGGAGTTCGTTTGTCATTTCTTTTCCAAAAACTCTGAGATATTGTAACATTTCATACATGATGTTTGGAGACATTATTCTTCAACCATGAGAAAAATTCGTGACATTTGCAAAAAGGATTTACGACCTTTAAAGCCAATTGAAACGTGATGCAGAATTGCACTTTAAGCCGTGTGTAATGATTTAGATGATACTTGGCTCAATTGTGCTGTTACTGTTGGAAACTTAACTGCTACCACTCCACTAAATCTTCATTGACACTAACTGCTTGTGTTGCTTGAATATAAGACTTTGACTGCCATAGAAATGGTGACTATTAGGAGTGGCAGCTATCCAAATTACTACTTCAACTAATTTGACTTTTGTTACTACCATTGGTGCAATCACAATTTATAAGTTTGCTTCTCGGAATGCTTGAAACACATCTCTGCTTCTGCTGCAATTATGCAATCATCATAACCTCTTTATTTACCTCTACTTATAGTGATTATTTCTACTACTTCCATGGCTAATGGGTCCTCTGACATCCATTTCATGTTATATAATTGCATGAAACCCGTCTGCATGTTTTTAGCTGGTCCACCGATTATGGCAATGCACATGATAGGTATTGTTCAGTTAATTTTACTGCTGATGACATCACAAAGAGCAAGAAAGATTTTTCAGGGGGAGGGGGACTTAGTAGGTGCAAAAAAGTGAAAAATCCATTGATTTAGATTACTTGATGGTTATTTCAATCTGACCATTCCTGGATTTATAACATGAAGACTTATTCAATTCAGTAGAAATCATAATGGACACAGAATCAGAATTGGATGTCAGGGGGCCTTTAATTACATGTACCTCTGCCACTTATATGGCTACTAATATTTGTGATAGCCATGATTGTTAACTTTTAGCTACCTTTAATGCCAGAGCTTGTAACAGCATGGCTTAGGCTGAAGTGTAAAGGTTGTCACTGTTACTTTCCCTCTGCTACTATGACATGTAAATGACAGGCTTTCAAGTGGCCCTACTTTTCCTACTTTTTCCTACTTTTTTACTGCTGTCCCTACTTTTCCTACTTTTTCACTCAAAATCCTTCTTTTTCCTACTTTTTCCTACTCTTTTGGTGAAAAACTCCGCAAAAAAAAAAAATGTGCAAGGCTACTTGAATAATTTATATTCAGACATGATGAGTAGACTCTAGTTGCAGATTCTTACTGGTGGGGAGAGCCTCTTCAGCATGAAAGAGGGATAACACACACCAATCACCACAAGACTGCTGCCAGCCTCAGCTTTTGCTCCTGTGCAGATGTGATTGATCTCACTGATATTGCAGCCTAGGACTTGGAGCAGTGCTCAACCAGCTCTCATCATCGCTCAAAATTACCAGGCTCTCCCAGGAGCAAAAGTGAGACTGAGGCAGCAGGGTTGTGAGTACAAATTAAGATTTACATGTAACATCAAGAGTTCTGGTGAGTATCGATGAAAACTACTCCAAAAAGCCTGCACATATCCTGACTTATTCCTACCTTTTTTTTTCTTTAATGCCCTACTTTTTTCCCTCTTATGTCCTACTTTTTCCCTCTTATGTCCTAATTTTTCCTATTTTTTTAGAGATTTTGTTCCTACTTTATTCCTACTTTTTTACATTATCCCGCTTGAAAGCCTGAAATGACTGCTTTCAGTATGGTCAAGTTATTTTTCATTTCCTTGTATCTGTCTCTTATGCACCGTGAAGAGAGTCATTCTCTTGTTTTACTTGTCTAGGTTTCACTTTTGTACTACATGTATGCTCCCTCTTGACATATTTTTGTGCTTCCAGATTAAACCAGCAAGTGTGTGCTCCCATAAAATGTTCAGTATCATACAAAGGAATATTATACCATGCATGAAGACAACTGTCCATATAAACTGCAAACATTAATATGTGCTTGTTTGTATTAATTCAAAACCTTAGGATTATATCTTTAACTGCAGTTTGTTCTGCTCTATAAATGTTAATCAGATCATAAAAGATATTATCTCTGATAAAAGATGGGTAAATTTGATATAAAGTCACAACAGTCTAGCAACAGATCATAACAGGAGGAAAATTCATATCTCAGTCTAAACAGGAATAATAGATCACAGAGAGACATGCTGGTAAAACTGACTTTTCATTCACTCATTGCCCCTGTTGTATTCTTCTTCAAAATGTCCAGATGGCACTGATGGATCATGGGCCAAGCTGGACCGTCAGAGCAGCACTTCAGACCCAGACTACAAGGAGCCCAAGGCTACCAAGAAGGCCACCAAGACGTCTCCCAGAAAGCTGGCTGAGCAGCAGGCTGCGGGGGGCTCGTCCATGACTATGAGAGCCAGGACTGGGGCACTGAGTGCCAACTTTGTGAGTTGATTATTTGTTTGTAATACACGTGACGGTAGTGATGTGTAGTTGTGCAAACTTCATCTTTTGCTAATGTTGAACATTGTGTTGCCATGGTAACAGCAATTTTTAATGAAAATCATAGAAATTGCCAGTTTATTTATCTAACTCACTCAGTTTTTGAGCACTTGACTTAGATATGGCACATGTGACTAACAATTTTTAATTGAGCAAAACACATCTTTATTCCATGTTGAGCAGTGTGTTGCCATGGTAACAATTTTTTTTTCAATAAAAAGCATACAAAGTTCGTGCTGGTCGAGCTAACTCCCTCAGTTTTAGGTAGGGTATTAATCACATTGAGGGATTGTTTTATTCTTAATCATGATGAAATTACATACTATGATGTTGAGAACTATGGGGAGATTAAGAAGCTTTGTTTATTTTGTAGTGCGGTTCTGCTACAGAGTTGAAGGAACAAGAGTTAAGCATCGATGTTGCATCATGAGTCACTACATTTTCATGGAACAGAATTTAGAAGAACTTGAACTGTACATATGCTAAATCCCTATGTTTACTCTATTACAGATTGAGATGTACATGTGTCACACATGTGGGCGGGGCGACGCAGAGGACTGCCTGCTCCTCTGCGATGGATGCGACGACAGTTTCCACACATTTTGTCTCATCCCGCCGCTTCCAGAAGTTCCCAAGGGAGACTGGAGATGCCCTTCATGTGTTGCCAAGGTAGGGAGCAGACCCAAAATTGAGATTAAGTTTGTAATGCTGACTTATGTGTCGAAGACAGTATCAAGATGATTGACAGGGATCCAGTGCCAGTTGTCGTATTCACATCATGTTCATGTTCTTTTTTATAACCTAAAAGTGTGATGGGAAACTAAAAGATAGAAGAATGTTAAAGGGTGTGTACAGTTCTGTTTGAGGTGAGGATTTAGCTTATAACGTTTTGCGAGAAATTCAGAAACCACTCTATGTGATGTCAAAGTGCGTGCAATTCTAAGGGTATCAAAAGTTTATTTGATGAAAATCGGTTTTGAAATGGCTGAGATATCCAAAAACAAGGTGAAACAAAGAGATCCTAATAAAAGGCATGGCCTGTCGCCTTTTATAATCATCACTTTTTTTGGATAACTCGGCCAATTGAAAACCAATTTTCATCAAATAAACGTTGAATCCTTCTTAAAATTACATGCTCTTTCATGTTTTATAAGAGGTTTCTCATTATCTCACTTAGGAATGTTCAAAACATGAATTCCCACCTCAACCAGTCCTGTACAGTCCCTTTAAAGTGAACATGTACATCAATACATTTTCAACATACAGGTTACTACACACTTATTGCACAGAAAAGTACAAATACAAAGAACTCCATTCATATTACTTCTAATACTAGAATGAAACTTTACATCTACTTGCCCTAGAATAATCACTGATACATGCAGAATTTAACTCTGTGAATGAAATGTTTGGATATCTACAGGAATGCAGCAAGCCGCAAGATCCCTTCGGATTTGAAACAGCTCGCAGAGAGTATACCCTCCAGTCCTTTGGTGAGAAGGCAGACCAGTTCAAGAAGGACTTCTTCTCCATGCCTGTCCATGTAAGTCTTTCTTTTCAGTCAGTCCCTCTGCTCTATACAAGACTAAATCCTTTTTCTTTCTTTTTTTTTTTCAGAGACTTGGCAAGGCTACATTGATATTTGCCAGACTTAACCCTAACTAGGCCGGGCTATTTAGGTAGTTGATAGAGCCGGGGGGGGGGGCCTCCCAGGCCCCCCCTCCAGATCTCGGCAGTCGACCGCGCGATCGCGACGAAAATTGGCACACACATTGCCTATGATGTAATCTAAAATACCATGAAGTTAATTTTTCAACAAATCATCATTTATGCTAAATTATGCTAATTTATGCATGATGATGCATAAAATCAGACTATTTGGTATAAATCACCAAAAAAAGCTCAAAACAGGCACATTTTTTGTGTAAATATTCTTTTTAGTGTCCTTAGCAAATGTAATAAAAAAAATTGTGATATCAGAAAAAATTCTTAAGTATTTTATTGTTTTTTTGAATTTCTTATGTATTTCTTTGTTTTTACGACTTTATGTTTTTCATTGTTTTTTCGATGAAATTCGTCCGCGACATCGCTCCAAACAAGAAAATATGTTATTCATTGATTTTAATCAATGAAACACCAAAATAATCATGCTTTTATGAAATTTGCCAGTAAGCACAGTTTGCATTGAAATTGTACACGAATTAACGTTTTTGAGCAATTTTTGGTCTGACATGCATGTACATATTTATGCATAACTTCGGAACCGCGCGCCTGGGCGTCGCAAATTTGGTGTCAAAAGATGCGGGAGACTTGAAAGAAAAAAGTCATGAAACGTCGCGGCGATAGCTTTTTGCGATTGCGATACATCGCGCGGAACGTCGAGGGGGGGCCTCGGAGGCCCCCCCCCGGCCTAGTTAGGGTTAACAAGTGAAAGCAGATGTGTTGCATTCTCCCACATTGTAAAAAATTTTCAACTGACTGTCAGATCTTATGTATTACATTTGGCGGTCATTCTTGCATCATGATGAGATAGATGATGTCGTAGGAAGGCTAGTGTCTGTTCATTTATCGGTGTAATACTGTATACGCCGAATATTTCGCGAGGTTTTTATTTTCGCGAATTTCTCGAGTCAGCTGCTATTCGTGAAATTACAAACACGCGAAAATATTGACTCTAATACCGATATGAATGTGACTCCAATATCGCGAATTTAACCAGTCGTGAAATTGTCGGGAAGTCCTGATTCGCGAAAATTTAGACTTGCGAAATATATGGCATATACATTTGTTGTTGTTTTTGTATTTGTTTGTTCAACATAGTTTTTCCTTTTTTTATGGCTTACAGATGGTACCACCTGAATCCATTGAGAAGGAGTTTTGGCGTCTTGTGCAGTCGGTGGAGGATGATGTTCTGGTGGAGTATGGAGCCGACATCCACACCCTGAACCAGGGCAGTGGATTCCCCACCAAGAAGAGCAAGTGTGTGGCCCCAGAAGATCAGGTAAAGGAAGATGCTGATTTGTTATATTATTATATTTATTTTTTATTTTTTTATTTTTTTACTATTCCTGCAGCTTCTGAATGATGACAAAGATCATGGGAAGTTTTTGCACAAGAAGGGAAAAGTAAACAGGGAGAGGGCATAGTAGGATATTTTATGTTATTTCATCAAATACTGTTAATTCCGTGAGATAGTGATCAGCATTTCAAGTGAAAAAAAAAAAAAAATGCCTTGGAATTAGTCTTTATGAGAAAAAGCATTAAAGCTCCTGTACAATTTTGAGAAACTATTATTACAGAGAGCACTGTGGTCACTTATTTAGAAATAATACAAAAAAAGAACCAAGTGATTCTCACAGAATTTTTTTTTGCTAAAATGCCACTGGCATTCAAAGCAGATAGTATAGATCAAGGCTTTCATATGCATTTTAATTTCATGAAACTTTGCTCTCGCAAAATTGGCAAAATTAAGATGCACGCCAACATTCGTGGTTGTACAGCAAAGAATACACTTTGACTTCATAGGCAGAGACAGACATGGCAGCCCCGCATCCTCCTCTCCCATCCCAGATCCCCCCCCCCAAAAAAAAAAGTAAGACAGAAAGAAAGAATGTAAAGAGTGCATTAAGTACACCACATCAAACCAAAAGATGAGGAATGGCCCCTATAGTCTATGTATTTGAAGGAGTGGACTTAAAAATACATATTACATGCCAATTCTTTTGCTGCCTTGACAAGAACCACAATGTGTCGAGGATGCCCATGGCCATTATTCCATCTTCTGGTTTTATGATGCCTTTCTAGGAATACATCACATCACCTTGGAACCTGAACAACCTGCCGATACAGAACGAGTCGGTGCTGTGCCACATCAACGCTGACATCTCTGGCATGAAGGTGCCCTGGATCTACGTGGGCATGTGCTTCTCCTCCTTCTGTTGGCACAACGAGGATCACTGGAGCTACTCCATCAACTACCTGCATTGGTAAGACCCCAGGGGACCAGACAACTACCCCCCCCCCCATGAGCTCTCTGATGCAGTTTATATTGATACCAATGAAGTGATGACACATAGTGGCTTACTGATCAACTACACCTGAAACATGCAGTGGTGACAATTTCATTGATAATTAGACTCACTTACTTTGTTTAAACATATTACTTTTTGTTGCCATGATTGTTTAAATTACAAGAAACAGCTACATTAAGGGTTATGAAAGAAATATTTTACGTCAATTACGAGACACTGCTGAAGGAAAGGAAGTTATAGGTTTTGCCATGCATTTTAACCATTTATGGATACTTGCATGAGAAAATTTGCTATATTAAGCTCAGTGAATGATTGGGGAAAAGCTAGAGAGAAGATTTCTGAAATCATTATCAAAAGAAACTTACCATATAGGGCATGAAAAGAATGATTTGCGATTACCTTTTGAGACAGAGCATGTCTCCGTTTACAACTTCCAAATGTTGTTTCTAATATCTGAGGTATCGATTTCTATAAAGTGTAATACAGCTGTACTAGATTCTTGGCTGGCAGGCAAAACTATTTTGATGTAAATCAGTATGTAGAGTTTTATACGAGTGAGTCTTTTGGATTGGTTCTTGCTCCAACCCAGGGGAGAGCCTAAGACATGGTATGGAGTGCCTGGGAGTCAGGCTGAGGCCTTTGAGGAGGTGATGAAGAACCAGGCGCCTGAGCTGTTTGAGGCACAACCAGATCTTCTCCACCAGCTCGTCACCATCATGTCGCCAACCATCCTCATGAACCATGGCGTGCCGGTGAGTGTAGGGGCTGTTTGCTCTAATTCAGTCTTGCTTAGCTGCTGAACCTCCATAATTCTACAGGAGACTCTCCGTAAACTTGGAAATGTCTCTCTCATGTCCTTATAAAGGGATATATACGGGAATGACCTTTGCCTTTTGAGACGTATGTAATACTCTTGTATCTCCATGATTGCTCACTGGAGCCTCCTTGATTTTAATATGTCAATGTTGACAGCTCTGGTCTTGGCATTAAGCCTTTTACTTTGTCATTTTTACTCTTAAAGGCTATTTTTTGCATGCCAAAGTCTGCTGCTGTGATCACCTGTTCTAAACACCACCTGTCATAAAGTCCACCTGTTTGAAAAACAAAACAAAAGCAAAACTCAAAACAACAATAACAAACACAAATTTATGATTTTTTTCCTGATCATATTCAGTTTAAGTTTAGCTGTGTATTAGTTCCACCTTTATGCCATCCAGTAACCTTTTTTTTCCCCCCATTCTGTTTCCCTACCAAGGTGCTAAAAAAAACCACCAAACAAACCAAGATGTTTTTGTATTGTAGTTTGCCCTGAGATGGGTTTCACATGAAGAGTAAGCACATAAAAAAGGGGGAAAAAAATCATATAATAGATATCAAGTGGTTAGTATCTTCTTTCGACATTACTATAGACATTGATAGGGTGTATCTAGGCAGTATGACATATTTTTCAGTTGGAATCAATCGAAGGTTCCCCAGACAGAAATTGTTGAATGTTTCTCTCATTGTTCTTACCCTGTTTCTGTTTGACCAGATTGTGAGGACCAACCAGTGTGCTGGGGAGTTTGTGGTGACATTCCCACGGGCCTACCATGCAGGCTTCAACCAGGGATACAACTTTGCAGAAGCTGTCAACTTTTGCCCTGCAGACTGGGTGAGCAACATTTGTATACACCAAATATGGCACACATGAGAATAAGAAGCAGTTCAAAGGGATTTTTTTTTTTACTGATTAAGACTAAACACTTGCTTTGCAATGCCATCAGTGTAACAGTATGAAGCATGTGCACACCTGCACATGTAGTGTGATGGAGAATGGTTAATAATGGTTAAAAACTTATGAATCTGATATGATACTGCCAGGAACCTCCTCATGATATGTTCTGTTTCATTATGTTTGAGATATGTATAGTCAGTCTCCCCCCACCCCCTGTTGTGAAATATTATATTAACTGTGCACATACACACCCAAAGCTAATCCTCTTTAGCTTATTTATGGGAATATGCACAGATAGAACATGATTTGTATTTTTTTTAATGTTAGGAGAGGCAGAGGCATTATTTCCTATGTATGTTACATATAGAAGTTTTCATCAGAGCAATTGTGGTTGCGCTGTAAACGTGCAACATCAATCAGCAGAGATGATATATCAGATTGCATTAGCTGAAAGAAGGCGGCTCTCAGGAGTGTATTACTTGCAAATTCATTCAGTGATAAAGGCCTCTTACTGATATCATTCGTATGATAATGTTTTATGTGAGATACAGGAAGGATTACGCAGGTTGCAAGTGTATGCTGACCTAGGATTGTATTTTAATTTTCACCTTCCTTACATCCATCAGCTGCCTATGGGGAGGCTGTGCATCGAGCACTACCGCCAGCTGCACCGTGTCTGTGTCTTCTCCCACGAGGAACTGGTGTGCAAGATGGCAGCCGACCCGGAGAGCCTGGACCTGAGCATGGCGGCGGCCGTCTACAAGGAGATGCTGTACATGGTGGAGGATGAGAAGGGCTGCCGGAAGGCCCTTCTGGAGAGGGTGAGCATCCTGAATGTCTTGAGCCCACCGCGCACCACACCATGCCATCTTACCAGTCTCACGACTCTATAGACACGACTAATAGCCCGACGTGGCACCGCACACTATGCAATCGAACCACATACAGAGCTGCCAACCGTTCCGAAAAATTCGTATTTGTTCCGAAAAATCGAAGGGAATACGAAAATACGAAAACGTCCTTAGAAAGTACGAATTCACAGTGGGAAAAAATAATGGGTAAAAAAATGGCAAACGCACGTCGCATGTGCCATGTTATCTATACTCAGCTGGGATATCGATGCATCGCGTACGCACCGTATGTGGAAAGCGCTGAATAGAAAAGTGTGCGCACACGCATATCGCTGCTTGCGTACTGTGTACACCGAACAGAACTTCGCGCGCGTGAATCCCTGCCGCCTACGGACCCTGGATGTTTACATGGATCGCCGTGGTATCCCCATGTGTGGCCGGCTGGGGAGCGTGAGTATACTGCAGTAGCTACACACTGTAGCCAGCTGCCACTACAGTCAGTATACCCTATTTTGTTTTGAGGCGGGGTAGAAAGCGTACCGTTGTGCAATGTCTGCTTCTTTTTCTCTTCTTCTTCATCCGCTTGTTCCTTGCCTCCCAAGTACGAAATGATTTTTAGAGTGTTGTGTGTGTTTTTTTTTTATAACGTTATTGCATCATTTTCTGCAAGGAAGAGGTGAGTTTCTGTTCGTGTATTGATGTGCACTGCAGTATGTGCAGGTGAAAAGCGTTCGAACTTTCTTTCCCCGAGTAGACTATCGTGGAAACTCGATGTATTTCTAGGCCTGTTAAAGGAGATCTCATATAACAGAATACTTATAACAAACTATTTTCCGGTCAAAATGAATTAATTTCTTTTGTTTTGTATCGTTTATTGACTTGATCCCAAGGATCTCGTCGCAATACCGAGTTTCCAATGTGTATTTATTTTCGCGTATCTTTCGGTGCTGCAAACTTTTGCTAGCCTAGGGCCCGAGCTACTACTGAACTTCGTTTTATTTCTGTCGTTTCTCACACCTTGTTTGGTACGATTTCTTCCATTTTATATCACTTTATCCGTTCCCTTTATACTTTGAAGTATTTAAACGTAATTCTCTTAAGTGTCTCGCACTGTTATTTTCGTAGCGGCGATTTCTCCGCTTCGCTGCAATACTTTTTCGAATCGAAGCGACGGAGTTTGATCCCAGCCGCTTCGATGTGCTGTTTGTTGTATTTTCTAAATGTTTGTGTTGTTGGGAGGTGTTGATACTTTGTATTTGTTATTTATTTTCCTAGGTATTTATCTCGAGAGATTATGCGTGTTTCTTAAATGCAATTGATAGGAAAAGGCTAAAATGATTGTTGAGTGATGTCTGATGGTGATGATATGCTGGTGACTGGTGTAAAAAGACGACTTCCTGTGAATGCTGAGCGTACCAAGTACGTGACGTTTGTTTTATTTCCCTTTCCCTCTTACTCTTACTCTTCTTTCCCCTCTCAAGAATGAAAAAAAAAAAGAAATTACATACACCTCACAACAAAAAGAACCACGTGCTATAGTAACCTTCGTAAAGTTATATCTAAATGTTCAATATCAGCAAAGAATAAGGGGAAAACACGAATGACAATAAATAAAAGCGAAGAGATTGTGTATGCAGTCTCTTCGGCTCGAAGAAACATGACACCCCACCCCTCTCCCTTGTGGAAATTTCCACAAAAGCAGGTGCCACACCCAGGTGCGTACCAGACGAAAGAATGCGCGCACTGGAATAAACAGCGTGTAAATATCCTGGAAATATCGATCGAAGAACCAGCTCATTAGTTGAATTAAAGGAATCATTGCAAAGATATCATGATTCTATTTTTATAGCCTTTCTTTTGGCGCATAGTAGGGAACATCGAACAGTCGATTATAGCGTACTTGATCGAATATCTAATGTTCCCTGAACAATAAAAAAAAAAAAAGGATTGATTATTCAGTCAATTAAAAATGCAATCACAGAAATACATGAAAGGTCTCGTATACCCAGAAAAATTCACTACGAGTAGGTCCAATGAGATGCAGTCATCACCTGGTTAGACAGCAAAATACAACGTGTAATGACAATTAATTTCAGTTCACGCTCATCAAAACTGCTTAATACTTTTTAAAAATTTGGCTATCAACATTCGTTCGTGGGTGTATTTTGTTTGTTTGTTTGTTTTGTGTGTTTTTCCCTCGTGAAAGACATAATGATTTCTTCGTATCGAACGTAAACTGCATGTTTACCGTAAACAAGCCATTCAGCTCAGCTCAGCTATGGCGCATTCGATCCATCGAACTTGCAGTAACCTCTTATAGGCAGGAGCACATGGCGCATTCCTTTAAACTTGAAAGTGAAGCCACGTGTTTGCACATCGGCGCTTCCACACACAGCGCGGCATTTTGCAATCATCGTTGTAGCAGACTTTCCGATTCCAGTCAGGGGAAAAGGAATTGGAATACTTCGGAAAATACTGATGTTTAAAATCCAATAAAAAGAAAAAAAGCCTGAAAACAACGCATGATTATGTTTTAATTGTAAACAGAAATTGGAAACACAGAACAGAGTTTTGCATCCGCTCACACAGAAGCTCTCTTGAGAAGATGAAAGCATTCCCCGTCCCCTGCTAGATAGTGGAAGCTTCCACAATCAGCCCAGCAAGTTTTTGGAGTTACATACAGGTGTACTTGCACTTGTACACATTCATTGGGAGAAAGCAATCAATCAACGCTGAACATTGCGTAGTTTGGCATCTTTATCGTGCTGGTGACCAGCTCGATGCTTCGGCATGTGTCATAACGTTATGTTTAGAGCCTGTAGGCCTCAAAAGTCGACGAGTTTGATTCAAAATAGCAAAGAGAGGGAGATTGAAAAAATACGAATTCTGGTGGAAAAATACGAATTTTGGAGCTGCTGAGTACTAATTTGTGGTTCCAAAGGTTGGCAGCTCTGCACATACTGTAAACGTCCATATTTTTGTGCTGAGCGGCTCAAAAACATATTAGCTGGTTCTTGAATTCGTGCTGCACAATTGTCAACCCATTCAAAATCTGCAGAGAAAATTGTGAAGATATTTTTAAGGGTTTTAGACTTTGGGCTAGCTAAAAGTAGCGCAAAATGTGCAAAAATCAATGCACCGCGAAAATTTGTAGGTTTACAGTAGCGAGGCATCAGACTGTATTGACTGGCGTCAGTACATACACTGTAGCATGATTGGCTGACAGTTCCGCCGCTGGTCGTGAAAATTTGACATGTCATATCTTCATGACTGGCCGTGACTGGAAACTGGCGAGGCTGGTGATGTCAAACTTCTGGCTGCTAGTTTGTACAATCGGTGAATTGTAGCAAAAGTTGTGTAGCTGCATTGGCCTTGACATCTTACATACAGATGTACTCATAAGTATTCATATCCCTTGCAAAACACTACCAATTGTTTATTCTTCTCTACAGTCATTGCCTGAATGTTTGGAATTCACTTGCATTCAGGGATACATAGTTGTTTAACAACAGTCCAGGGCACATTTGATTTAGGCTGCTGACATT
Source organism: Diadema setosum (assembly GCA_033980235.1). Classification (NCBI taxonomy): domain Eukaryota; kingdom Metazoa; phylum Echinodermata; class Echinoidea; order Diadematoida; family Diadematidae; genus Diadema; species Diadema setosum. The sequence goes on from CM067060.1 coordinate 24,783,778, forward strand.
TATTGCTCAATTCTTATCAGTGGTAGTTCATTGATAGCTTGTGTTAAATACAATGACCGTTTCAAATTTTCATCAACTGTAATCCTAATTATGACACCTGCCCAGGGCACTGTGGAGGCAGAGCGCGAGGCCTTTGAGCTGCTGCCAGATGACGAGCGTCAGTGCGAGAGCTGCAAGACCACCTGCTTCCTGTCTGCCATCACCTGCCCCTGTACCCCTAACAGGCTGGTCTGCATCAAGCACGTGGACAAGCTGTGCGAGTGCCAGCCTTCCAGGCACTGCCTCCGGTAAGCCCACTGAGATTCTCATGAAGAGGGGGAGGGGGATGGGAGAAGGTCACACCTTAAAATATTCATAGTTGATATTTATGCTCTTGAAAAGCTGTTTTGGATTGTGGTATACCCTGCATGCACAGTCCAAGAGCAAAAGACTATGAGTAGTTGCCGGAAGCACCACTGTAAAGCAACAGCAGACAAACAAACAAGACACATTTACATCATAGCAATATCAAGATGCCTCTAGAATCCAAATGGTATCTAATATATGGAAAGTTAATTTTATCTGTTTTGACCTAGAGAGATGTCAGTTCCAGAATTTTAGAAAATGATATGTTTATGGCTTTCTGAAAATGCAGTCCAGGTAAGTGGAAGAATGAAAAAAAAAAATGGAGGGATTGGTAAAGAGCAATGGCTCTATAAACACACTAATTACTTAACTGTGTGTAGATAGAGATTTTTTTTTTTTCTTTATTTGAAGGCTAATGTGAAAACCTACCCTGCATAACCTCTAAAGAATAGTGTACAGTTATGGGAATTATTGGAAATTTCTGAAATATGCTAATATCTGCTAATACCATGGTTATTACCTTCAGCAAGGAGGTTTTGTTTTTTATCAGCATTGATTTGTTTATCTATTTGCAAAATGATTGTGAACTAATTTGTATAAACCTTACAAGAAAAGTTGATAATGGCACAATGAACAGATGATTAAATTTTGGTAGTGATCCAGAAATGTTATGAATTTTTGAAGGACATGTTTTTCATCTTTTGGCAGATAGGGTCAATGAACTTGGAGTTCAAGCTGCGCGTATTTGAGGTTTGCATACGGGGGCGCGCAGCAGGAAGCTGATGATGAGGTATTAAACACAAGGCTTCTTTATCACTGGGAAATTGGCCAGTTTTCAGCATACTTTTATGGGTGGAAATGAGCTGTTTGGTAGAAGTCTGTGCTCTCCACTTGCTTTGTTACTTATGGTAGGTAATTTTGAAAAAAAAGAATGCTCATTCTGGCCAAAACGAGCAAATTGATCAGCATGTGTTCGCAGTCAAGTTCAACTCCTGTGTGCTTCATGTCAAGTTGCCAATAGTGAAACTGTATGTGCTAGGCTATATAGGCTCACATCAATGGGTTTGGGAAAAACTTCTTTGAGGCAACATTCAAAAGCCCCTCAGATGGATTGTACGTCATTTCCGTGGCAAGAGAAGGTTACTGCTAGTTATATTTCCAGGATGCACAGGATGGGACCAGGGAAGCTCAGTTTTACCGCAATGTGTATTTCCTTCCTGCATTCCAGTCATCTGCAAGAGTAATCACATGCTTTGGAGATCCTGGTAGAAACCCTGTCACTCTCATTAACCCAATGAGGACAAACTGATTTTTATCATGACACACATTTCCCCCAAACCCCTGTTTCATCAACTCTTGACTAGTCTTTGTTGGGTGAAGGACCAGGAAAAGAAACAAGGGGTCAATCGGGCAATGTATACAGGAACAATGATCATATATCTAGAAATCATGTGATGTGCATGACAAAAATCATAAGGGACCATATCTCATGTCCTCTGGTCCAAAGTCCTTGTAATGATAATGATATGGCTCCACCCACCCAGGGTAGCCTCTTCAGTGTGTTAGAGCACTTCCCCTGCCATCATTGCCATCATTACCCACAGCTTTGGCAATTTCCAATTGGTACTTCTTGGTCACATGGGATGTGGTGGGGAAACACCTTGCACCAATACATACATGTCAGGCAGGTTTCAAATTCACAACCACCTGCTCTATATCCACATATAGGCTTAACCTTAGTTCTCTAGATTGTAAATATCACATTCCTGATAATCAAAACAAATTACATGGTAATGTATTGGGTCACCTAGGCTATGTGAGTGACAGAACTATTTAATTGTTTGCTCTGTGAGAAGTGAGTGGCTTACAGACAATAGTGAAAATGCAAGTCTTGTGTGATTAAAGGGCAGAATTTGCTTCTTAAGAGCTGAAGTGTTTACCATGGTTATTGATCAGAGGATAAAAGATATTTCAGAGCAGTAGATACAATGTCAGAACAGTTAACCTCTTAATCAAACAAGGGGCCTAGGAATGGCAGTGTGTGTGGATACCATGCAGCATGATACTAAAAAGGAACCATCAACCCGTACAGCATGTTACAGTAATAATTGCTCACTTGGAGTGAGTATCTCCTGTATACAAGACCTTGGAATTTTCACATTTCTGTGAAGATTGCAGGTGTAATAAAAGTAGTATACTTCATGACTTTTGCTCAAATTATCCAGTGGTTTAGGAACAATAATGAAAGTATTCTATGAATGTCCTTTCATTTTCTGTGAATGCTCATATTCTATGCCATATTCCTTACTTCCAGTATTCCTTTGTAATGTGCCATATTTTATTCGAGTGCTCATTCCATGAATGCTGATATCAAAGAGTGCAGATTAAAGGGGGTTTACTCCCAACTATACACAGTATGTAGGTTCAGTGACTGCAGAAATATGAGAAGAACACCTCTGTTAAGTTGGAGGAATATCAGATGATCTGTTAGGAATTTTTGAATTTATAGTGCCATAAAAATGGGGGGAAAAATCTTTTTTATTTTCTTTGTGTCGTTTCCCTACTGTGACTTTACAGACTGTTGTAGCCTATGACAGCACATAGATTTAACCAAGATGTTAAAAAATGTATAACTTTCACACAGATATGTCCAAATTTCCTCAGATGTCACTGTGTTCTGATATTTATGCTTTTACCTCTCCTATATGTTGTGGGTAAATTCTCCTTTTAGTAAATTAATGTTAGTAAAGTACCCCCTCCAAAAAAAAAAAAAAAGGAAAGGAAAAAAGTAACATCATGTTAGTTATAGTAATCATGGTAAGTTCCCATTTCTATTTCCATAGCCATTTCCATGCAAGATCCTCCAAATAGTATACAAGCACAAATACACACAATACCCAGACAGAGTTTACTGTTTATGAAGGCACTACCATTAGGATATGGTGATAATGAGCTATCTTGACAGTGTTGACATATTTGCAAGTAATCTCAGTGAAACAGGTACAAGCTACGTACCATCAAACATTTTTTTTTTTTTTTTTTTGATGTGGTTATGTTAATATGTGTGTGTGTGTCTATATGCTTGTCATAAGTTCATTAATGTTGTAGTTGTTGTGGCACCTGTACATATCCATTCCCAGTGAAATGTTTCCTTTTTGGAAGGGCTGCAGTAAGACTTATTTTACTGGACTGAATGTCTCCTATTGTGGAATGTTGTGACCAGATTCACATTGGTGTTTGCTTGCATAGCTTTCTATATTTCCACTGTCTGAAATCTTGCAATGCTCCAAAGCGCATGGTAATGCAGGATTCCAGCTGAGCTCCTTCTGTAGCTCTGCAAGGCCAGATTCCCATGCAAGATGAAAATTGTAGTCACCTCGAACCATTGTCAAGCCTTCAGAGATTCAACCAGGATCTCTGCTTGTGGCCCAACACACTGATGCAGGTGGCACAATGTTGTGGTATAAAGATTGTAACTGTTTGTCACATGTAGCACCTGTAATCGAAGATCAAAGGCAAAAACGAACAGAAACCTGTATTCTTCAGACTTGTCCTTCATGCATTCAATTCTTTTGAAAGGTGATGGGTAGCATGTGATGTATTCATTTCTTTTTTGTTGTAATGTTGCAATGAGACTAGGCCACATCATCATAAAAGCTGTACCTCATTTGATGTTGCTTCATTTCAGGTATCGATACACATTGGATGAGCTGCCAGCCATGCTGCACAACTTAAAGATCAGAGCCGAATCTTTTGACAACTGGGCAAACAAGGTCAAGAATGCTCTGGAAGCTCCTCAGGATTCAAAGCTTGGTAAATTATTGTCTGTTGTGCCTTGCAAAGTATCTGATGTCTTGTGTACTTCACTGCATTTGGGTACTGATTACCTTCATCAAGCATTTCCACTGCTTGTTGTGTACCCTGCCAGTTTTCATGAATCTTGTACTGTATGCTCTACATTAAAGGGATCGTATAGTTTTGGTTGAGATCTAATTTTAGGTTTCTAACATTTTTTGGGGAGATATTGAGAAACCTCTTCTGAAATATGAAAGAACATGTAATTCCATGAGAAATTCAACGTTAATTTGATGAAAATTGGTTTTGAAATGACTGAGATATCCAAAAAAGAGCGATTCTAATAAAGTATGGGACCCACACTTTATGTTTGTACGATCGCTTTGTTTTACTTTGTTTTTGGATGTTTCAGTCATTCCAAACCCAGTATTCATCAAATAAACTTTGAATTCCTCTTAAAATGGTATGTTCTGTACTATATCATAAGTGTTTTCTTGGCATCTTGCAAAAAGTTAAAAGCCAAATTCTCATATCCACCAATACTGTACCATCCTTTTAATGTTATATAAATATATAATGCAGTGTGTTACAATGTGATGAATAGTTTCTCATAACTGTGTTGATATGAGTTGATAAAGCTGAATGATTTGGCGAGATACACTGAAGTCTTTATACGAAGGCCAAATTTGTTGAATTTCATCTACAACTTACATTTTACTGATTATCTTTATACTGGTGAACATGATGTTATTAGCTGACCGGAACATTGTCACTCAATATTTCATAGCCAGGGGCCATATTCTGAGAGCTAATTAAGTGTCTGATTAGCACTTAATTACCGAATTGGTATTCTGAGAGCATGATTAAGTAGGGGGTATATTAACTACCATAGCAACAAGCGTTTTGGCGGGAAGGACTTACGCGTTTGCGCGTATCAATGCGCGTGCACCTCTGAGAGGACTTAATCACAGAGTTAATTACGAATTGGTATTCTGAGGGTGTAATTAAGTATGAAAGTTAATGGAAAACTTAATGATACCAAAGAGTGTCATTAACTACTCCGTTATCACGCAATACATCGTGTTTTCTCTGCCACAACGATGCTTACCGTCTTCGGTAACCGAGGAGCGGTTGAATGTTGTTATCGTGGTATCCGTAGAATTCAGAGAAAAAAAGAAATATAGCCGATCTTCGAGGAATTTTGTCATTTTATGTGAGCAAAGAGGTTGAGATCTTCGCGTGCGTAGGTGAAGGGGGGGGGGGGGTTGTAATCAAATACCGGAGTGTGCGCACGGAGCTCTTGGGTTGTAATTACAGGGGGCGTGGAGGAGCGCGCATTGAGGGCATATTTGGGCGTGTAATCATCATTTTGGCTTCTAACAACGCGTCTGATTGGATGGAATAACAATTAGATGGGAGGGACCTAAGATAATTACAGGGGACTTAATCATACCTTAATTACGTCCTCAGAATACCGATTTTGCCCATGATTAAGGGGTAATTAACTTCACGACTTAATCACGAAGTTAATTACAGACTTAATTACGACCTCAGAATACCACCCCAGCTCATGGGAAATACAAGTCAAGTAATTAGTGTCACTTAACCAACATGATGCAATATATGCAAAGCCTCTTCACCATATCATTGTTGTCCTCTTGACCGATTTGTGTGTGCATCTTTCATTTGGAATGGACAGAAATGGGGTAAAACAACATGATCTGTGATAATGTATAACTCATTAGTGGAAAAGTGAGCAAAGAAAATGGGATTCCATCGGGAGTCGAACCCGAGACCTCCGGATTGCTAGACCGGTGCTCTACCGACTGAGCTATAGAAAGCCCTAGTACAGTGTTCGTCCCAGAAACCCTTAATTCTCAATGCTCGGGTGGTCAGAAGCTATAGCAGTGTGTTTGTGTGTGACACACACGCACACACTTGAACCTGGCATAAACCCGAAGGATAATTCAACTTGGGGATAAATGCGAGGGATCACCGAAGTGATGCAGCTTTTTGAGTTAATGTATAACTCCTTACCCTTCCAACAGACATGTCACAGCTGAAGGAAATGATAGAGGAGGCGGACGAGAAGCACTTTCCCGACAACGACCTTCTGCAGCAACTCATGAATGCGGTCGCCGAGGCAGAGCAGTGCGCCAGCGTGGCCATTCAGCTGGTCAACAAGAAGCACAAGACAAGGTATGGAGAGGTTTGCTGTTCTTCCCCTGGGGTAGGGCTGCACAGAATTGTGCAACTGTCTTTGGGAATAAAAAGGACTCTGTCACTTGCATTCACTTGTTACATTTGTCATGCTGTAATGGTTGACAAAATACTGTAAAATGAGGAATGTTTGCAAAATTCGAGAGAGTCAAGATTTGCGAAATTAAAATGCACGCAAAAGTTCTTGTCTACACTGTATGCATTGGATGACCGTGGTGATTTGCAAACATTTCATGTTTGCGAATATATCTTGCTTTGCAGTATGACTGTTGCGTTTCATTGTTGGCATGCATACATGTGAAAGGTCATTTGTTATGTTTACTTTGTTTCATAGCCTTGGGAAACCAGATATCAAACAACTCACGATAATGAGTACTCTTACAACTTCTCATGTCAAATTATCAACAAATGTGAGGTTGTTGAGTGGACAGAATGAATAGGTGACCCAATGTTATTCTGAGACGTTAGAAGTAATGTATGTTCAATGAAATTCTGTGAGTTATGCATTTGTAACAGACATGTTCATTGCAGAAACTTAATTTCTTTAGATGTTCATAGTCTGAAAGAGGAGCATTTTAAGTCAGAGATCACGCTACATATCATTAATTCATTAGCTCTTCTGCTTGTGAGTAGATTTGGACAGAATTATACTTTAAACACAAGCATGCATCCAGTACATCTGTAAATTGAATACAACAATTTTTTGTGTTTCTGAATTTTGGCGGCCTTAAGCTGATGTGCTGTATACGGTATATTGTGTATATACGATTCGCATGGTAATGCAGGATTCCAGCTGAGTTTTTCCCATGGCTCAGCTAGGCCAGATTCCCATGCAAGATGAAAATTGCAGTCACCTCGAACCATTGTCAAGCCTTCAGAGATTCAATCTGGATCTCTGCTTGTGGCCCAACACACTGATGTAGGTGGCACATTCAATAGCAGCAGTAATCTTGGGCTGATATTCATAATTTTGTGGATAAAACACTTCCATATGCATCTTTGAGAACCTTTATAACAGAGTTGAATATTGGAATATTTTTTTATTATGTTGAGAATCATGTTTCTTTCCTGTAGATGATGTAGCAGTCATCAATTTACAACTGCATTAACTTCTGGTGATAAATTCAAAATTATCATGGTTTTACATGGATTCCTATCATGGAGCAATTATTGAAGTCTCTATGCTCCAGTGGAGTATACAAAATATGGGGGACATATTGTTAAGTCGATATATCATGGTGATAAATTCAAAATTATCATGGTTTTACATGGATTCCTATCATGGAGCAATTATTGAAGTCTCTATGCTCCAGTGGAGTATACAAAATATGGGGGACATATTGTTAAGTCGATATATCATGGATTGCATCAGTTTGATCATTCAAGATGATTGCCAATTTTGTTCCGACAAACAAAACTGCTGAAGGTGGTTGTGTGTTACTTGCAAGTAGTTTAAGTGGTTCATGATTCTGATCTTTTATTCTAGAGCAAGTATTACAAGAGGGGAATGTGGCTAATGAACATTGATCCAATGCATTTCCTTTGATTTTCCTGTTCTTGACATTACTTCTAATCTTTATGTGCATTCAGGAGCAAAAGTGCCACTGATTCCAAGTTTGTCACCCAGCTGAACTACGAAGAGCTCCACCAGTTCCTAGAACAGGTTCAGAACTTGCCATGTGAGATCAGTGAAGCTCAACTGGTCCAGGTATGTCACATGCTCCTGTATCTAAACAAAGAATGTGTCGCTTCATCCTCAATGACCAAACAACAGGTTATTTGCTGCACATTACCGAAAAAAAGAAGTTGTAAATAGCACAAGACTTACATCTTGTGTATGAATGTATTAAATCTATTTATGATTTCATTGTAAATTCCAACAGACTTCATTTTTTAATAGATATTTGCATCCTCTGTTTTGATTACATATTTTATTCAGATTTGTAAAGAGAGCTAGTTGAAATAAAATATCTATCTTAGAAATTATTTCAGTTACTAGAGAGATCTGTTAAAACAAGCCCAAAGCTCTTCCTTAGGTACACTACGTTGATTGCACAATGTGTGATGGAAGAATGCATGATTACTTTCCACTTTGACCAGAAACTTGTCGATGAGGTGGAGCGGTTTCGAGAGGATGCCCAGGATGCCCTCTGTGATGCCACGCCCAACTCGGAGAAGCTGAGGAAGCTCCTAGAGGTTGGTGCAACCCTTGACGTCGAGCTCCCAGAGATACCAAAGCTCAAATTGGTGAGAATGCATTGCTGATGGTGTTTGCAGTTCAGGAGGTTAATTGTTAAAAACAGACTTCAGGGGAATTCTAAACCACCTAAAGTTGGTCTGAAAAGAAAGAGTAGATATTACAAGGACAATGGGCGAAATTGATCAAAATCAGGTGAAAATCACAGAAATTATAAAATTGTGAATTTTTGCTTATTTCACAAAATAGTTCTTAGTCGATATGAATGTGCCAATAGCAAGTTGATGATGTTGTTACCTCAGAAGTTGCCATGTATAGTTTGTTAATGAAACCTTGAATTGTTTTTGTTGTTCAACTGCCATATGCCCCAGAACTTCATTCTACTGATTGCTGGTCATTTCAGTGATAAAAGCAAAGAAACAAAACAAAATATATCAAAATCTGATTAATGTTTTTAAAAAAAGAAAAAAAAAAGAAGGCCTGCAACGAAGAGGATAAAACTGTTTGTTCAAAAGTTTTTAAATTTGTCCTATACAGTTAGAGGTATGGAAACAGTCAAAATCAAGATCTTTATTTCAGAACTCCCTCAAAGCAACAGAGAAATTTCTCTCTCAACCCACATGATAAACAAGCAGAACAAACCCCTTATTGAACAAGAGTCACTTATGCTTGGCTTTTTGTCTCGACATCAGGAGCTTCACCAGGCTCGGTGGCTGGATGATGTGCGGGCTACCCTGGCACTGCCAAACAGCGTCACCCTGGACACACTGCGAAAGCTGATCGACTCTGGGGTGAGTCTTGCGCCCCACCAGGCTATCGAGAAGGCCATGGCAGAGCTTCAGGAGCTGCTGACGGTCAGCGAGAGATGGGAGGAGAAGGCGAATGTGTGTCTGACTGCAAAGTGAGTAACCATCCTCCGTCCTTCTGTACATATTGTGTGTGTGTGTGTGTGTGTGATATACATGTACATTGATAGATTTAAAGAATATTTACACATTAACGGTTATGATAGCGTAAAGCCATGCTTCACAACGTCTTTCAACCCAAGGCCCACTTTGTCTCCTGTACAAATACAGTGTAATAAATTTGGCATGTCCTGATGTCAGAGTAATAGATTTCTATTGAGAACATCTTTGATAATTGAAGTGAATTGCATGCATTTCACTGTTATGCATGAATATTTACTTAGACTATGTTAATTCACATTGGTGATTTATTCTCGAAGTATGCCATTGAATGTAAAAGCTTTGACATTTGCTCTTTTGAACTCCTAAGGGCAAAGTTGGGGAGGGGGGAGGACAATGGATGGTGATATCCTATATCGTTTCATATGTTAATAAACAGTGACATGAGGTTATCATGTGGAGTTGTTTTGGTTCAGTACATAAGACAACAGACTGTCAATCCAAGGTCTGATGTTTGAGTTCCCTGGCTGTGCTTGTGGTGTCCCACGGCAAAGAATTTTATCTTCATTGCCTCATCCCTTTGAGGGGCTTATTAAACTGTCAGTCCTGTGAACGCTTGCTCACATTCATCACTTCCCTAGCAGCCATGTGAAGTACATACATAATACCGCATGGGTAAACTCCTCCTCTGTATTCTCTGCAGACCAAGGCACGCAATTTCCACCGTTGAAGCTGTTGTCAATGAGGCAAGAAACATTCCTGCTCATCTTCCAAATATGCTCCACCTGAAAGATGCTCTCCGTAAAGCCAAGGACTGGAGTAAGCAGATGGAGGAAATACAGGTGAACATCCAGGGTTTATCAAAATCATACAGACAGAAATAACATTGCTCCTTTCTGGCTAAAAACAATTGATGATACACAAGAACTTATGCATGTACAAGTTGTAATGTTCAAAGTTGGTTGTTCTTTTCGGTTTCGTAACAAACCTTTGACCATTTACAAGTGAACTGTATAGATTGAATGGAATTTGAACAATTCTTACAGAATCTATTGTCATCCAATGCAATGAATGCAAAATACCTCACTACACACAGAGGCAAAAGTCATGCAAGAATGTTGATTTGATTAGGTACATTGCTGCAGTGGATGACCAATAGCTCTTCTTTCTTGTGCTGTTATCAAACCAAACACAGAGTGGAGAGCATTTTCCCTACCTGGATGTGTTGGAGTGCATGGTGGTGCGTGGCCGCACCATCCCCATCCGCCTGGACCAGCTGGCCCAGGTGGAGTCCCAGGTGGCCGCCGCCCGGGCGTGGCGGGACCGCGCCGGCCGCACTTTCCTCAAGAAGAACTCTTCCTACACCCTACTGGAGGTGCTGTCACCCAGAACGGATGTGGGCCAGTACCTGTCGGGTAAGGCACGGCGCAAGAAGCAGAAGGACATGGAGCGGATGAAGGAGCAGGAAAAGGAGTATGCCACAGACGTGGACGTGGGGAGCAGCAGCAGCACGTGCAGGGATCCAGAAGCTCTGGTAAGAAATCAAGAAGACGGTGTGTATGACCCTACTTCTGAAGGTAGTTAGCTCGTTCATACAACCCCCCACTCAAATATGACTCTGTCATTCTGTAAACATTTAATGTACAGTGAAACTGAATGAGAGAAGTTACTTTACATTTTGATCCCCCCACCCTACCCTTATACATCTTCTACAAATGTGTATAGGATCATGGAATCCTAGAAGTGGACATATTAAGTAATTCAAAAAATACGTTCCACCTGTTTCATACTGCACATTATTCAGTGCAAAGTGTCATTAGGAGATCGATTCACATTGTCTATGAATAACCCTGCTGTATGTAAGTGTAGTGTGTTGACATTAGCTCCAGGGATCCTGTAGTCATAGCAAGCAAGAGCAATGATTTGATAAACAGTGAGTGGCATTTGTTTAATTTCTTGAAGAATGCAAACATTAGAAAGTGTATGATAATCTTCACCCAAACAACTAACCTTTACAACTGTGCATGGTAATGCAGGATTCCAGCTGAGTTTCACCTATAGCTCTGCTAGGCCAGATTCCCATGCAAGATGAAATTGCAGTCACCTCGAACCATTGTCAAGCCTTCAGAGATTCAGTCTGGATCTCTACTTGTGGCCCAACACACTGATGTAGGTGGCACAATGCAAATCTCTCCTGTATTATCCAGAGTAGCTCCTGACAGCCAGTGTTTTGTCAGCTCTGGTGAATGTTGAAGGAATGTAACAGCCATTGCATTCTATTTCAAGCTATGTGGGTATACATGAGTTAGAGGCAGTAGTGTGGATTACCAGTAATGTAGGTGTAAAGTAACCCCACCCCACCCCCCCATTTGTCCTGCTGTCTGTCTAGTTAAATAAATGCAATGCTGTCTAACAACATATTTTCTGTTTTTCCTCGTAGGTGGCATCATATAAAAATGCAGAGGCAGAGGAGCTGGATGCAGTTCACACATTACGTGATAAGAACCGCCGCAAGCAGCAGCTAGAGGAAGAGGGGATGGAGCAGGGCAAGTACTGCGTCTGTCGCAAGCCGGTCAGTGGCTTCATGCTGCAGTGTGAACTCTGCAAGGACTGGTTCCATACCACGTGCGTGCCACTCCCAAAAGCCTCCAGCAAGACCAAGTTTGCCAGCGGAGCGGGAGGCGGCAACGTGATTACGTCAACCGGGGTCAACAGCATCAAGGACATGAAGTTCCTGTGCCCGATGTGCTTGAGGTCACGCCGCCCACGACTGGAGACCATCTTGTCCCTGCTGGTGCTCCTGCAGAAACTCCCTGTGCGCCTGCCAGAGGGTGAGGCCCTCCAGAGGCTCACAGAGCACGCCATGAACTGGCAGGATCGGGCCAAGCAAGCGCTGGCAACAGACGAACTCTCAGACATCTTCACCAGACTCTCTTCCATGAGCCAAAAGATGCAGGAGCAGGCCGCCAGAGTCAAGACGGAGCGCATCATCCTGGCCGAGCTGGAGAAGGCGGCCAAGAAGCCGGAACTCCAGGAGCGGATGGAGAGCATGGCCACAATGGTCGCGGATGGGTCTGGCGGTGTACACCAGGACTCCATCCTGCATGGGATGCCACCGGTTGCCAGGCAAATGGAAAGAGTGAAAGTTGAGGATGTGGAAGAGGAGGAGGAGCATGTGGACATGGACATGGGTGTGGCAGTAGGGATGGACACATCCTCTGCAGAGGACATGATGATTGACAGCCCTATGGCAGCACCCAGTGCAATGGATACAGGCTTTGCTTCAGAACATGCATACAGTGCTGCATCGAAACCACAGCCCTCACAAGTAAGTTCCCACATAGAAATTGCATAATCACAAAGTCAAGAGAATTATAAATGATGATGATGAAACAGCATTTATATAGTGCCATATATCTGTAGAAACATTTAAAGGCACCCGGCTCCCACTGAGGCCCGAATTCAAGAAGGTGGTACAAATGAAACCGTGGTTTAAACCATGGACAATTTGTATTGAACGCCAAGTGTCGCATGGCCTACTGTATACGCCATATATTTCGCGAGTCTAAATTTTCGCGAATCAGGAATTCCCGATGATTTCACGAGTGGTTAAATTCGTGATCTAGGAGTCCTGGACTGAACGGGGAAATGTACATATATGCATACATCACATTCACATCGGGAGCAGAGTCAATATTTTCGCGTGTCTGTAATTTCGCGAATAGCACCTGACTCGCGAAATTCGCAAAAATGAAAACCTCGCGAAATATTCGGCGTATACAGTTTCGTTACGAAATCAGTCATTTCTTCAACGAAGACGAAATTATAATTTGTCGACGTAATGTTAACATTTTGTAACGAAATGAACATGTCGACAAAATCAACGAAATGACTGATTTCGTAACAAAGTAGGACATGCGACACTTGGCGCCCCATAAAAAACTACAGTCTTTGTCCATGGTTTAAAACATGGTTTCATTTGTCCCACCTTTGTGAATTCGGACCAAGGTGTCACACGTCATTCACAAAGTTGCTGGAATGAACAAACCCTTCAAGCATTACCTTGTGGTATACAGATGTGCATTTTCAAAATCTATTTATTTCATTAATTATGTGTCAGTATTTATCTTTCATGAATTAGGGTGTGTAAACTATTCCACTTTGAATTTACTTCATATAGCCACAAACTATTTGTTCCTTTCCACTCGTAAATTAATCCACATTCTTATTTCTCATTCCCCTCATCTAGCCTTCCAAGAAGCACTCGCGTAAGACGCCCCACGTGCCCCGCGTCATGGACCCGCCCTCGCCTGCACCGGTCCCAGTCCCTTCCACACCGGGCACACTGGAGCTGCCCCCACTGGCCCGGGCCCAGCTCGAGACCCTGATGGTGGAAGGAGACCTGCTGGAGGTCACTCTCGATGAGACCCAGCACATTTGGCGCATCCTGCAGGCATGCCAGCCCCTGCAGCAGGAACGGTTCATGGAACACATCCTGGAGGTATGTAAACCTTGTGACTATAACGTTTCTTTTCTGTCATTAGACATCACTACTCAGTATGAGGACATTGCTATACAGCCGCGGGGAGGTTCTGAGCTCAGCAATAAGAGTGCTACAGGGTTAATTAATGGCAGAGATGTTGTTTGTAAGATTGCTGACTGTTCTACAATTTGCAATGGTAGGATGGATTTTAACATGAATATTGATATTTCACTGAAAGCCATCTATAGGTGTTAAGTATACCAACAAAGATGATACAAAAGCCACAGTATTTCTCATAATGTTAATAATGGTGACATAGTGATAGTTTCCCCAGCATGGCAGTATGTTTACACAAGTTAACCCTGTGCAAGATATTGCGGTTATCATTTAACCCTGAATGTAATAGACCTAGTGTTATATATCTCTGATATCCTTTCTTAGCAAAAAATAAAAAATAATAAAAAATAATCAGTTCGAGCATGGTAATGCAGGATTCCAGCTGAGCTTTTCTAATGGCTCAGCTTGGCCAGATTCCCATGCAAGATGAAACTTTCCGTCACCTCGAACCATTGTCAAGCCTTCAGAGATTCAATCAGGATCTCTGCTTGTGGCCCAACACACTGATGCAGGTGGCACAGGCATCACTATTCCAAGTTAATGATAGCAAGAGAACATAATTCATCTTGGTGATATCTTTATACAATATCACTTACAAATGTAAGTATTTTTCAACTGTCTTTGCTACTTTCAGTTTTAAACTTTGTGGAGTTGGTATGAAGAAAAATTAAAGTTTCACAATTATGATTAAATTCAAAATCCAAAATGACACATTTGAACATTTATGTGGTACCTAAGTTCATCAGTCTTATGGAGAGTATCATTGATATGTTACTCAGGTTGACACTCCCAAATCAAGGAGAAATGCAATATAACGCCATACACGCGGTACTTGAAGGATGTGAGTCATATTTGCACCTCTTCACGATTTTTGCTCTGATGCAGCCTTTATGTCATGACTATTCATCTCTTTGCAGCAAATGCCTCCGGAGGGGTTGGAGAAGCTGAAGATCAAGTCGGAGACAAAGGAGAAGAAGAAGATGAAGCTGAAGCGGAAACGGGAAGACATGGACATCATGTCTGCGGACATCATCAAGCTGGAGAAAAAGAAGAAGAAGAAGGAGAAGAAGGAGAAGGAGTCTGCCGGTGGCTCCACGTCCACCACTCCGCAGAAGAAGAGCCTGGAGAAGGCTCTGGTCAAGAAGGAAGGCAAGGAGAACAAGCAGAAGCAGAAGAAGAAACTGAAGAAGCGGAAAGGTGAGACATTTTCAGTAAAACAATGTGGAACGTCCCTGGCTCTGAACTTGTACCTTCTTGTAGGGCTAAAGAGCACTGTAAAAGTGGATATTTTCATATGACTAATTTTTCGTGCTTGGCCAGGTAAGAAGAGTTTCGCGTGTTTTTAATTTCGCGAAATCAAGACACCAGCTACTGGAACATATGGCAGGCAAAAATATTTGCGTGCTTTTATTTTCGCGCTAGCTTCTGGTTGCGCGAAATCCGCAAAAATTTCAACACCGCGAAAATTTCCAATTTTACAGTATGGCATGCTATCCATTGTACATCAATATGGTGGTAATTCTGTCCAAGGAACATTCTTTTAATCCTATCCTTGAACCGGAGGGTACATAGTGTCAACCCATGATATGCTTCTTTCACAGATTGTAATAGATGCCTGAAAACTAATTGTCAGTGAGTAGAGATTACCTAACCCCCCTAATCCCAATTGTGTTGCCATAGCCATCATGTTGGACTGAGACAAATTGCTATGCCTGAGTGGGCTTGCTAATCTGTGATTAGGTGAAGTGTGGGTGGATTACTGAATGCTGATTGAAAAGTTTGGCACATGAAGCTTAGTGCTTTGGGACACTACTGAAGGTAGAAGTACATTTGCCAAAGCCTGCCTGATGATAATTTCGTCTGGTGAGAATGAGAAGGGTGTTAAGTTGCCACAAAACCCATATTGTTCGAGACAACTTAAGGCCCTTCTCATTCTCAACCAACGATTTATGGTGAGAAATACTAGTAGGATTTTGGGTATCATTTTCACTGACAAGAAAACAAAATATGTTAATTTTAATATGTTAATTATATGAATTATATTAATGTGTTTATTTTAATTCTTTAATTGTAATTTTCAAGATTATGTTGATGTCTAAATTTATATGTGCACTGATTTGGGGATTTGTTTATGTTTGTAACTTATTGAAAATGTATAAAATGCCCTGCCATTAACTATGAAGTGGCCAAGTTTAAAATTTTGGCGATTGACTTCTATCTCGGTACAGGAGAGAAGCTCCCCAGTGGTGGCATGAGCATGAGTGTTGGCTCCAAGAAGAAAGAAGAGGTCAAGGAAGAGGTGATTGTCAACGTCGACGGAGACGAAGAAGAAGATGATGAGATTTGCTCAGCGAAGCGGTGTTTGCGTCCACTCGGTGACGACATCAATTGGGTTCAGTGTGACGTGTGCGAGAAGTGGTATCATCTGCTGTGTATTGGTAAGTTGATCATGAGGTTAAAAACGCTGTTCAGTTTTGTGATGGGCGTAAGTTTAAGTATTCTGCAGTCACTATCAAGATATCTATGAACACTATGTCCATGTTAGGAAACCGTTTTGAAAGTGGTGTATTTTATGACTAATTTATGTCGGGGAAATTATCTAAGATAAAGCCAGGAGTCTCAGTTTCTCCCCCTCTGTGTTGTGAGAACATGAAATTAATTTTTTTTTATTGCAATATGCACATGACCATTTTTACACAGTATCAGAGACACTGGTGCCATATAGCACCATGCAGCTTTATTATTAAATGGGAACCATTTTCAAGCAATGCCTCACAGGATGCAGGTAGAGACCGATGCACTAGACTGGGTGAAAAGTACAACATTGATTTATGTTGGCCAGGGTAGTGGAGGTTGCAAAAGAAACAGGTGTACTGTCAGTCTGAGTGTTTGGTCCTTTGACCCCCTTCCTTCCCCCTGCATCTTGATCATTAACACGTCAACTTTCTCAGCCGTGGAAGATGTTCAGTGACAAAATATATGTGATGTAGGATCCTGAGCAAAGTCTTGACGTGAATGCATACTTTGAGGAAAGGTGATATTGATGACAAGACACACAAGCACACACACACAAGCCTACACACACACACGCACAACACACGCACACACATTCTTATAATAGTAAGCACAATCATAAGGACATGCAGCATCACAGAAAGGTTACCGATTTATGTCCATTGCCGGCTGCCGATTATAGGTTTCGTAAGTAAAATGGATTTCAGTACATACCGTTTTGCTCAAACCTGCTCTGTATGTTGCTTTTGTGAAGATTTGAATAGAGCTATCAGGTTCTGGAACATTGGGTTTCACTCAAGTAAGCAAATTGATTGGTCTGTTAACCACACACTTGATTAGACATCATTTCTCAACGACAAAACCGTACAATGTGGTAGATACCATGTCATCTCTTTGACTTTTGACGTGCTTCTGAACCTCTTTGCTTGAGAAAAAATTCATCATTGGTTTTACATTCAAAGATTCCCTTTTCCTTGTATCTGTTTTCTGCAATTAGGTATGAAAGAGCAGCCTGATGAAGATGAAGAGTTCATATGCAGAATCTGCACCAAGAAGCGTTCCATGCAGAAGGGAGGCGTCAAGCGAACCCAGGCCCAGACCTCTGGGAACAGTACTACAAGTTCATGTGCAACGCCAGTGAAGCAGCCTGACGTCAAGCCTGATGTCAAGCCTGCCACACTGACCAGCCCAGCTGCCGTGCAGCAGCAAGGTTCAACAAAAAGCATTGCAACATCTCAGGTGGTGGCCAAGGTGCAGTCTTCAGGCAGAACAAGTGGCCGGAACTCTCCCACAGCGGTCACAAGTGGCAAGAGTTCTCCTGCTACGCCCTCTACCAAAAGCATTGCTGGTGGGGCGTCTGGCAGGAATTCTCCAGCTGTTGTGGCCATTGGACAGAAATCCCCTGCCACAAGTTCCGTTGGAAGGAAGTCTCCACTCTCTTTCGGGACTGGAAGAAGTTCTCCCATTATGTCCTCTCATGCCACTATGACGAACGGCAAAAAGCTGACTTTGTTACCTTGTTCAGGCAGGAAATCGCCACTTACAATTGGAGGTAAACCACCAGATGGTAGGTCTGGAGGGACGACAGCAGTCGTGAAGGTGTGTCCACCTGACACCAAGGAGCAGGTTCTTGTGCTACCATCTGCCACAGATAGGATGGCTGTGGAAAGTAAACCCTCAGATTGTGTATCTCTTGGAGAGACACCATCAGTTGCGAGAGTGAGTCTGCCCGACACAAAGGAACAAGTTGTTCAGCCTTCCTCTGACTTAGAGAAGAAGCCCAGTGAAGAGCCTGTGGTCACTAAGTCTAGCATGGATGATGTTGATCCATCTGAACTCGGTGGCAGTGCAAGCTCTGTTGCAAAGGTGGAGGACAAGCCAGTGGTGGTGACACAGAAGACTGTAGCAGGAGACGAGACGACTCCAACCCCTCCTCAAAAGACAACCGAAGCTTCAGATTGTGAGATAGACAAAGTGAGTAAGGATGTAGAATCTGCACTGCCAGAAGCTGTGGTGTCTCCGTCTCCCACTCCTCTTACCAAGGACTCCGGCGCGGAGCAACAAACAACTTCCTCATCATCAGATATTGCTGATGACGCAACAAAACCTAGATTGGGAGAATCAGTCACAGCTAGCCAGCCAGATGTTGAGCAACCGAATCCTGCAATTGCTGCGTCATCCGTCATAGTAGAAGAAACTGCTGAGGAAACACAAGGCACAATTCCAGATCAAATGGACACTACACCAACCACAGGTGAGGGATGCCCTGCTCTAACAGCTGATGAGAGTGAAAGCACAAAAGCTGAGGAGATTGTTCCTCAGGGAGTACCTGATGCTTCAACAGCCATGGAGACAGAGACCAAAACCGTGCAAGAGGCAGCCCCCGCCCTTGAACCCACCGTCTCATCTGCTTCAGGAGTTTCTGCCTCGAGTGAAGAGATGGAAGTGCAGCCTGTTCCAGAATCGGTGGAGGCGTCTTCGCAGGAGTTAGTCACAGCACCTCGGGACAGCAGTCCTCCACCCACATCAGAGAACTCACAGCTCTCCAAGACCGATAGTGACAAACCCATTCTTGCAGAGTCACAGCCCGAAGAGACGGGACAGCCTGCATCCTTGCCAAACGCTGTTACTCCTGAAGACGGCCAATCCTCGTCTGTGCACCAAACAACGCTACCTACCCTTGTGAAAGAAGCAGAGACACCAGATCCCAAGCTTCCTCCAGATTCAGTGCAAATGACTCCGGAGCTCCCACCCGCAGCAAAGCCAGCAGAAGAAGAAACAACATCACCTGCTGTTTCTATACCTACACACAAAGTTACGTCTCAGCTGGAGGAGACCGAGGAACCCATGGAAACATCCGAGTCGCAAGGAGCAGATCAAATGCCTGAAGACACATCCAAGACTGCAGGAGTTGAGACAAGTGGAATTACAGGAAAAGATTCCCAGGAGACGCCCTCTGCAGAGATGGAGCATGATGATTCAACAGCAACATGAGGAATTCTATTCATTGTGATCAATTCCTTGAAGAGCAGTCTAGGCAAGGTTGTCTGTTATTCCATCGGTGTGTCAGTACTTTTTAATCCAAGCTTTGTGCATCCAGGACACTGCTAGTCTGTAGTATCAGACATACTGATGTGAGGGAACTAAAAGGAATTTATTTTTTCTTTTCTTTCAAGTCTCATTGAATACATGTCTTAATGCACAGACTGCTGAAGTTTCTGTGAGATTTGCAAAACATAAAGCAATGTGGCTGTGCATGCCATTCAGTGGATTGTGCTGAATAAACAGATGTACCTGTTTTATTCTCTGTATCACAGACATAACTAGGTGATGAAAGTGCTAATTGTTACCAAATGCCATCATAATTGTGATCTCCAAGATAATTTATTTCCAGTCACCTTCTTCTAAGAATGATAGCTACACATAGATGTGCAGCATCAAACTGGGATACATTTTCAGTCCAGTTCTCCGCTAATATTTCCTACAAGCATTGTGAAAGTGGGCTTTCGGTTGTTCCATGCTTGATTCTTGGTACAACAATATATCAAAGATGACTTGAGGTGTTCTGACAGAGCGTGAATCATACCAGATATGGACTAAGAAGTGGTAGACCAATATAGGCTTTGGGTCACAGAGATAATAGGGTAAAAGTCAGTGGTCATCATTTACGCGTGAGGTAGAATCTTCTGAAACATTTCGAGCAATGCATTTCAACATGCAACAAATGAAAAGCCGCAATGAGGCAATTGGCTTGACGGATTCAGTGATTGATGCAATGAAGGATAGTACCAAATTATGACCTGAAATTTTGCTATCGATCACAAGATAAGGTTCCATTAAAGTATGGGAAGGCAATTTAAAGTCTTCATGGGGTTGAAAGGGGACCAAATTCCAACATTTTACTCTTTCACCAATGCATGGGGAAGTATTCTTCTTTCAATCCATCAAAACTTGCACATGCACAGGGCTGAAGACTGACCTGATATTTGGCACATTATTTTACCATCACAGTAAATGCAGTAGACACAGTGGATGCATGTCTGGTGACTATATGAAGTCTTTGTACCATGTCTCTGGTCCTGCTGCTATCACAAGTTTCTTGAATCATGATGTCTGATGATAAACATTGTTGATACCACTTGACCTGATAGGACGTCTCCCCTCTGCTTCCATGAAGTGGCCATTTTCAATAATTGGAGATTTGTGTACAACGTACATGTGACGTAACATCCAGATGTACGCCATAGTATTTATACTCAAGATGATTATATCGTGTTTGCAGCTGTAAGCTCTTCATGATTCACTTCGAGAATATAGAGTACAGATGTGTAGAAATCATATCAAAGCATGCAGTGATGTCATTGTGGATGTCATTAATCATCCCATAGGTTTTCAGCAAGTATAGACACATTATTACACCCCTATCAACGATATCAAGTCACATAGAGGCCTGTATTCTCAAGCCCCGAATGATGTACAATAGGATGCTGTGCACTTGTTCTCTGTGTACACTATTAAATGCAATGCCAATAGACACTCATTCATGTTCGCCATTACTGGAATGTATGCAGAGTATAAGGTATGACTTCATGTGACAGGAATGTCCTAGTTTATGTGATGAAACTTGTCTCTGTCTTGTAGAGATATGTGAAAAGACAATCAGTGTTCTCTGTTGTCATTGTGAAGTGATTATGTCAGCATTGGAATTGTGTACAGTGTCATAATGCAACACCAACTCGTGCTCCTACTCGGAAGTTTCATGTTTGTTTTGCTTCTCTGAAGAGTTTGTCATTTTGTTATCTGTATTGACTGATGTGTTTCAGCAAATTTTTGTAGCAGCATGTCAATTTCAGTTGGTATACAGTGTTGTAGATGCACCTGGAGTAGAATGGCATATCGCTTCGATTTGACTCCACGTATGAAGATTTCATAAGATTGTATTCTTTTGTAGTCATGTGTATATACAGTCACCAATGGATTGACGAATGCTTGGTTTGGATTACAATGTTGCCTGCTTCTTCATTTCTATTGCTGTACCCAAGATGTCATGATTTTGAGGTTGAAGGAAGAATGCACGATTAGCAGTTCAGCAATTTTGGCAATCCAGAGTACTGTCAAACAATATGTAAATCTGTAAAGGCAAGCATTCGTGCAGAATATCTGGATATGCTACATGTATGATGCTTACAGCTCTCTTGTACCTTCAACTTCTGTTGACAATTAATGAGATCAACAGTGTGAGATAATATATGTCTACTCTATTCCATAACAACTAGTCAATGACTGATGATAAGAAATACTATGACTTGTCTTTTCAGGTAACAGATACCATCGGCCATTGTTGAATGCACCAATGGCAAAGATTTTCCTTCTAGCATGTATTATGCTTTAAGTTTGCTCTTGCTGTAGTATTTTGCAAACTCGTACTCAAGCCGTCATTTAAAACAAGATGAAATGGGGCATGGGATCAGTGGGAGAATGTTTATAGATTGCATGGCATAGTCTGGGAGCTAGGAACATGATGCACTCTGCACAAAGTAAGGAGATGTAAGATGTACAGTGAGCGAGACACATTTCATATTGTGTGTGTAGGTTTTTTTTTTTTGGTGTTCTGACTGGAATTGTCTTGATTTGCATTTGCACTCCTTCTAAAAGCATTTTTCTGCTTTCTCTCCAGCGATCCAATTTGGCACTCTTTGAACACACTTGACACACAGTGAAGCATTATTAAAAGAAGACATTAATGCATGACAACTTGCTTTCATTTGACTGCTGTATATGTTTTTTTTTTTCCTCTCTTTTATTTTAATAGAAATATTTCATTCACTCAAGGTAATGCCACCTGATATTGATTGTATCCTATTGTTTGATACTTGAGTATGTACATAGATTGTATAGTGAATATTGTCATACGGCAGCCTAACGACTTGTGATAGTTTTAGTCAAAGTAGTGGTAGTCCAGAACTGGTGATAGCATGGAGACGAACACATATCTCAGCACATTAGATTGTAGAAAGAATCATAGGGTTTCTACCTTCGGTGCTGCTTTGACATGTTTTTTATTTTGTTTTGTTTTTTTCTTCATGCCGCTTGTTAACCCTTGAATCACCTAGTTACACATGTACCTGTATTCAGATAGGACAGAAATCATGGGCATTGGGACAGAATCGACCCGGTTTCCAGCAGCAGATTAATACAATCTGTGCACATATGCATTTTAGCCATTCTTGTCTATATGCCAGAATCATAGAGAACTCTAAATTTATTCATGCCTGAAGTTTTCACTCTCCTCTATGAAAAGTTCAGTATGTGAGTTCATGCCTCATAGAAGGAATAAAGTTGTTTTGATTCATTTTTTCATTTTGTTTTTTTTTTTGGCGACAATTTGCATTGTTTTTTTCTTCTTTTTCTGTTGCTTCTTTGATTTCGTCTGTCCCCATCTTTGTATGTAGTATCAAGATATATATTAGGTTCTGCAATAAATTCAAACTTCAATGGGTACTTGTTCAACATCACATGCAGCAGTCACATTTGTTGTCTTTTTATGTGGCTGCATCTGTTTCCTGGACAGAGAAAGAGTGAGAGAGAACGAATTTATATACAGTATCCTGTAGATATCTTGTATGATAGAAGTGTGCATGTATACATGTATATGGAAAATGTTAGCCATCAAATTCACCTTGCTATGAAAAAGCGGTACATAATGGGGTTCCCCTTTGTGTGTGTGTGTGTGTGTGTATGTATGTATGTATGTGTTATATATATATATATGTATGTATGTATGTGTATATATATATATATATATATATATATATATATATATATATATATATATATATATATATATATATATATATATATATACATACACACACACACACACACTGGACAGCAAAAGAAAGTACCCACTTCTGTCAAAGGCCGCATATAAAAATTCACCACCTAGAAATAAACAATTTTGGTACACAGGTATGCTGCAATATCCATTTGTAATCACATACCCAATGCAAGTGATTGTCTTTATTACAAAGAAAAAAAAAAATGACATGCACAGCATCTTGGTCAATGAATCAAAAGTCCCACACAACAGCACTTTCCACCATGCAAAAATGGCCACTGAATGGATAACATTTTTAAACAACCAATATGTCAAATGAACATCTGTTTTGTCAAAATGATGTTAATGAGTGTATTCTGTATTTAGGGATGCTACCCTTCCTGATTTTGCTAATTCTCAGAATAAAATCAGTTAGCTCTTTAGACTGGACATTACTTTACTCTGGTCTAAGCAAGCTTCCATCAGAAAAATATGCCACGTCTTGTAAGGCTTGTAAGGCCCATTCTGTTACATTTTGTGACTTTTGATTCAGTGACCAAGATGCTGTGCATGCCATTTTTTTCTTTGTAATAAAGATAATCACTTGCTCTTGGGTATGTGATTACTAATGGTCATTGCAGCATACCTGTGTACAAACATTGTCTATTTCTAGATGGTGAATTTTTGTGTGCAGCCTTTGACAGAAGTGGGTACTTTCTTTTGCTGTCCAGTATATATAGGGTCTTCCCAGTCTGGGTGTGTAAACACATATATTGCCATATTGTTATTTCTTGCATTAACAGTTCATGATATTTCAGACATGTAAACACTGTACAGGACTTAGAAAAATAAACAACATCATTTTCAAGTGTAAAGTGTAATATACAAGCAGATAATATGAAACAAAAGTAAGTAACAGGATCTGCTTGGAATGATTGGTGTACATTATCTGTTCAAAAAGATACATGTATCTACAGATGGGCAAGTGTGTCAATATTGCATCGTGTAATCATGAAAGGTCCAGTTTACCTTTGGGAGCAGTGATTTCAAACATGTTCAAGATATCACATTTGATGCATATGTGTACGTCTGTTGTATCACAAAACATCCTACCATATAAGATTTTCACAATAAAGCCTAAAATATAAGGAGATAAATCATAACTGTAGACGGTTTAATCTGAGAGCATTCTTATTATATCTATTGTTCACATTTTGTGTATCTAACAATACTTAACATCAATTATGCAGATTCAAATTTTTGCAGTGGTTGTTTCTATCCCTAACTCACATTTTAGAACTATTTTAAAGCACTAATGCTGGGTTTTTGTTTCTTCTACAAATGGTAAATTATGCCTTGAAGCTATACTATAAAAGTGGATATTGTCACGTGACTAATTTTTCGCGCTTGTCTGGCTAAGAAGAGTTTCGCATGTTTTTTAATTCCGCGGAATCAAGACATCATCTACTGGAACATGTGGCAAGCAAAAATATTCATGTGCTTTTATTTTTGCGCTAGCTTCTGGTTGCGCGAAATGTGCAAAAATTTCAACACTGCAAAAATTTCCACTTCAAAAGTATGTCAGAGATTGTGATACTGATGT
Source organism: Diadema setosum (assembly GCA_033980235.1). NCBI lineage: Eukaryota > Metazoa > Echinodermata > Echinoidea > Diadematoida > Diadematidae > Diadema > Diadema setosum. The sequence goes on from CM067060.1 coordinate 24,808,774, forward strand.
GTCAACAACAGTGTACAATATTCATTCTTTCAGTATAATAAATATTGTACATTATATGGTGACACAATATTTGCTTCTGTGACAATTGCCCCTGTCTTATTTTCTCCAGTGACTTGGGGTTAGGGTTAGGGTTATGATGGGTTTTAGGCTTAGTTTAATGTGAGGATTAGGGTTAGGGTTATCGTAATGTCTGTGAGTAGAATTTATGTTTGGCCTATATAGTGTGCAGAATGCTCTGATATTCCATGGGAACAATTGTCACAGGAGTAAATATCATGGAACCATTCATTTGTATATTGCACTGAGAAGAACATGTAGGTGTCATGAACTAATCTGCCACTCACTGATTTCAAGCAATTCATAGGGTTTCTTCTAAAACACTGATCCTCGCCTCAAAGGGATCGGATAGTTTTGGTTGAGTCCTAACTCCAGGTTTCTGACATAATTATGTTGGTGAGATAATAAGAAACCTCTCATGAAATGGGAAAGCGCATGTAGGCTAATTCTAAGAGGAATTCAACATTTATTTGATGAGAATTGATTTTGATATGGCTGAGATATCCAAAACAGAGTGGTCCTGATTAAAGGTGGGACCCACCTTTTATTACTATCGCTTTGTTTTACTTTATTTTTGGATGCCTCAGCCATTCCAAGACTGATTTTCATCCAAAACTTTGAATTCTTCTCAGAGTGGTATGCTCTGTACTATTTCATGAGTGGTTTCTTGGTATCTCGCCAAAAAGTTAAAAGCCCAATTCTTGGCTGCACCAATACTACAACATCCCTTTAAAATCATCTCCCAGCTTTGAATTCCTACACACAGATACCGGAGAATGTACTCGAGTATGTGATTGTCATACAAAATGATGATAATAATAATCATAATAATAATAATAATAATAATAATAATAAAAATAATAATAATAATAATAATCATAATAATAATAATAATAATAATAACAATAACAATAATCCTGAATCATGAAGAACATGCACACCTTGCACAACGTCATCAAACATAAAATATTAACATGATTCCATTGGTACGAAATCAATATTCTGCATTGTGTCGAGTCTGTCGACTCTATATATGGTAGAATGCTAAAGCATATTGCATAATAAACAAATACGTGTAATATAAAATGTACTACATGTATATACACCAAGAGTACATATAGATTCCGAGGAGACGGAAATAGTACTATTTTCTGAGGGATGGAGCCAAGACGAGTAGTGCAATTTTTGTCACCCATGAGTCCATAATTTTACTATGTAGGCACGAAATAGTCCATAGTCATTTTAAAGGGACTGTACAGTTCTGGTTGAGGTGAGGATTTAACTTTTAACGTTTTGCGAGATATTCAGAAACCACCCTGTGAGATGTCAAAGAGCTTGCAATTCTAAGGGGTATCAAAAGTTTATTTGATGAAAATCAGTCTTGAAATGGCTGAGATATCCAAAAACAAGGAGATCCTAATAAAAGGTGTGGCCTGTCGCCTTTTATTATCATCACTTTTTTTTAATATATATCTCAGCCATTTGAAAACCAATTTTCGTCAAATTAATGTTGAATTCTTTTTAAAATTGCATGCTCTTTCATATTTCATAAGAGGTTTCTCATTATCTCACTTAGGAATGTTATAAACCTGAATCCCCACCTCAACCAGTACTGTACAGTCCCTTTAACGATCAGGATTTCATTAATGATATGATACCAACTATATATGACTGATTTATTCTGGTCATTAGTTTGGGGACTGTGCGTTTAGAAAGTTCGTCGCATGTTTATGTGTTTTGTTTTGTTTTGTTTGTTTGTTTCTCATAGCACTCCTTGGTCACCCTTGTAGTGTTATATGCTACAGTTAGTCTCTTATAATTTGGAACGTGATGAGATGCCGGGTTGAATCAAACGATGGGTAAAGCAGGTTTCCGCAGTCATCTTAGCATGTTTGTCATTCAATTTGCAGCATCGGGTCATTCGAAGTCGCGGGGAAAAAAAGGCCGCGAAATTAGTTATTCCAATTCGTTTTCGTCATGCTGTTCTACTAACGAGGAAGATAAAAACGTGGTTCTTTTGTCTACGAAAGTCTTTTTCATTACAACTTATTGAAGTTTGTATAGCCGGTTGGTATCACTATACGTTTTAGTCTTTATCCGTTTCTTTTACATCAACTTGTAATCCCAAGCAATTCGTGTAAAGTATTACCTGTGCGTTCCTCGGACAAAATAATAGGGCAAGGGCGCTTGTGTGGCGCCTTCGATCCGAGGGGCATCAAACCGATTGAACACTGGCAGATTCAGTTGACATTAAGTACTCTCATACGAACGAACTCTCCTTATCAATAGATTAATCTTAGCGTCCATTGCGGTCTTTCCCTCAATTAAGATAAAATATAATAAAAATATTACACTTTTCCCGACAAGACATACATTGTCCAAGGGAACAACACTATATCATAACATAAAGAATCACAGAAAAATAACATTTTGTTGTAATTATGAGTTTCTTCGAGAAGATTGAAAAGGCTGAAATGCTATTATGGAAAAGTAAAAGATTATAGGTAGAAAAGATAGGTATCATAGATTGCTTGAAGCATAAACAATAAAAAAAAATATGATCATGACAACAATAATCATGAGATAAAAACAAAACAGCTATTTTGATTACTCAAAGTGTTGAATAGATTGCTCCGAAACTGATTTGAACGCTGAAATAGCCCATTGCGCTACCACATCAGTGTCTCTCCCTTAACATCAGGTCGATGAATGAATGACCACTTTATTTATTATTATTTTTTTTTTTTATGAATGTGGATGACGCAATTTTAGATTTGACTGACACGAAACAAATTGACACAAAGTCAATCTGAATGACAAAATGGCTGTGTCTAACGAAGTCCCTCTATCATAATAAATAATGAATGAACGCGAAATCAATTTGCCCGGCGAACTTCTGACATGGACCGCACAAATCCGCTATAATAGTACCGTACGAGAAACGAATGTTTTGACATGCGTGATCAAAGCGCCCCTCTTTGAGATCTGTTAATGTCGACTGCCTCAATAGATTCTTTATCCAATATGCGAGGAATAATGTCAAGAATGTACTCAGATTTATTGATCTGTTTCCCATGTTTCCCGGAAGTGTTTGCTGATGGTCTATTTCTTGTACCTATTTTGCTGTTTGTTTGTTTGTCCGGGTTTTTTTTTTTTTTTTTTTTTTTTATTCTTCAGGCGGATTTGATCATGAATTCTTTGTTTGAATGATATTCCTCAAAGACCTATAGTTCCGTGCTATTCTGTTTATCATTTTCTATACGGAATATATCTCAATCAAGTTTCGCTACAAGTCTCAACACTGTTTACTTTTGTGACCCGTTGGGGCCACCAAAATCATCAAATTTCATAGTTTGGTAGCTCGATAAAGAAATGTGGTGCCCCCCCCCCCCCCACACACACACAAAAGAAGAAGAGCAACAACAACAAGAAATGTAACAAATATGATAAAAATTATAGACTGATTAGACTGATACAATAAAACATGATAATTATGTGAAAATTGGCAGGTACGACAAAGGACGCCAAATATGTGTACATACTGTGATCAAAATCACCACGTCTAACATATTAAATATTGAATTGAGGCACGAACATCATTTTCAGTCACACATTCGTGAAATGATAATCAGTATTCTTTAACATATTGGTAGGCTACTTCTATAGGATGAATAAACTTTGTAGGAAATAATAATGTTCTGGTAGCCCGATCAGGCCTCCAAAACGTATAGTTTTCCTTTAAAAGTGTTATCCCGACTTCTATTTCTGGTGGGCATGGGCCGCCTGCAATGGCCACCGCTCATATCGGGTCTTGTCTTAGTACTTTGATTCCAGTCTGCATGTCTCCGTTGTCAATTGCTATGTCAGGCAAGTCTCGTTTAAGTTTTCTGATTTGTTAAGAACAGCCATTGTGATTTAAAAAAAAAATGCTGAATTTTTGAATTAAAATAATCAATAAAATCGTTACACTATCCTTTTAAATCTTAAAGCTGCATTTGATCTTTGCCAATTCTCGTAGTGCAACACTCAAAACATTAGCAAACCTTTTTTTTTTTTTTTTTTTTTTTGGGGGGGGGGGAGTGCACTGAGTAAAGAAGTACAGAGCTGTATGTATAGAGTTCACACACATCAGGAACTAATCGGTAAATGTCGTTTAGCTACTTTGGTGTCTGGCAGACCTCGGACATACAATGTATATGTCTTTCCGTTGACCTGCGTTGTCAGTATAAATTGTTAAACGACATGTAAAGAGGCATTTGCTGCTCAAGAAAAGTACGAACATATTAGGCCAATAGGAATACACAATATTATTCATGTATACATTTAAATGTTATGAGCAATTCAATGGGAATTCTTTGGGCTATATGACGTCACTTACTCTTATGTTGGGATACGCCCGATGATAAATAGTAACCGATATTACTCTGTAAGTGTACACATGCGAAATCTTGAAATTCCACAAACTTCTTTTCCATAGCTTGACTATAGTGAACAGCCTGCTAATATTATTTGATTCTACACAATTTGTAAAAGTAAGTTTGGAAATATAGAGAGTGGAGTTCCAATGTAAATCAAATTGTCCACGAAAGATTCCGAAACTTTTATGTTAACAATCGAGCTTTTCGGAAGCATGTTTTTTTTTTTTTTTTTTAAGGTCAACTCTTGGAATTTCAAAATTATCATAATTACTGATGTTGGTAATTTTTTTCAGCACCTCAGCGATGCACATATAGTGCTATTGAAGAGACCATGATGCAGTTAACTGATGAATCTAGATTTGTGGATTTATTTCCCCTGAGAAACTTATAATGAGATATTCCGTTCACCTGTTAGTCATTAAACGTGTCTCAATACTCTAAATTCAATTGGCATGATTATGTTTTAGTTGCAGAGTTTGATCTCTGTTAATTTGAAATTACAGCTACTAAAAACAGAAAGCGAAACAAGACATAATGTAGACAAATGAGAAAATGTTAGATACTTTTAGCTATAACCTCGAGAACGTTCCTTATTATGTAAGAAACAAGGTATCACTGGAAAGATTTTAATGTGCTTTACCTGATGGTGGATTTTATACTGTAAAATGTTTAGCTCTTTATCCATTTTCATGATCAACTTCTTCAGTTCTTGTCGAAATGAACAATATAGTGATGAATATCACAGTGCGATTTTAACCTAGTTTTAAAATGATAACAAATACTGTATATGACTGGGGAAAATCCCAATAATTAATATATATATATATATATATATATATATATATATATATATATATATATATATATATATATATATATACATATACATATACGTATATACATATATATATGCGTTATCTCTGTTACTGACAACCATCAGGGAAAAAAAATGACCGATGATTGATACACAGCAAAAAATGCGTGCATGTCAACCGGATTGGGGAAATGGGATATGGACGGGTGTATTGCATAGCTTATGATCACATCTTCAGGGAAGAATATCCATGAATTTTAGTTTAGTATAGTGCTTATGGGGAGGCATATCCCATCACTTTTTTTTTTGTCGAAAACTGTTTAAGGGTTACAGCAACAATTGATTTATGGAAACGATTTCTAGTGGTAGAGAAAGTCCAATCATTCAGGCGAAATGAATATGCTTTATCCCATTGAGGATATCAGTATTGGTCAAGAAACACCCATCAAGTCGAATACGAAGTGCGTGGTTGTGAATTAAAAATTCAACTTAAAAATGAAAGACAAACATCGGGATGTTATACCCTGGTCAAATTTGAACATTTCAATCATAAGTTTTTATGTTTGATATTTGATTTTTTTTTCTTGTATAAAGAAAACCCCACGAAACAAAACAAACAGTACATGTCCATCTGTCACTGTGTAAGTGTGTCGCAATGAGTATGTCTGTGCGAAAATCCGCCGTGATGAAAAGCATTTTTTTTTTAGATTCCCCTTAGCGATTTTCATAAAAAGATAAATCAAGCATTATTGCGTATTTACCATACGTGTAATTTTCATTTTCAAGCCGACCCTTTTATATGATATACGTCAGACTAGGAGAGAAAATGTCCTGAAAATAAGATATCGAACAAACAAACGAACGAACGAATAAACGAACAAACAAACAACAACACTGCTTATTGTAAAACAGTCAGTGTCCACCTAACGGTCATGACCTGTGTCGGACACAGGACATAAGTCACTGACTTTCAAGAGGAGCCATTCAAACCACGGACTGCTGCCACTCACAAGATCCCCAGTTGGCTGGATGATGAGGTCGTGCCCCTTTAGACAAGACAAATTAGCCTCATTGCATATAATTCGGAAGGAACTTACAGCCGTTGGTCCCATGAAAACTTGCTTATAAACATCTATTTACTTTCTTAGTGGCTAATATTCCAGATGAAAATAATATACTGAATATAAATTTGACACTCAAACATAATTGCATGTAAACTTCCTTTCGGTTTCTTCGTTTCTAAATAAAGAATAGAACTAGACGTTTGTTTCTCGTTACACAGTAATTATAAGCTAGCAATCAAGTACATTAATGAGTGAATTAATAGTACACCATTAAAAACAAAGAATAAAATCACCAAACGAATGTATCAAGATATAATGACAGATTGCCTATATCTCACCCTGACGTCGTATACATGCTGACGTTTTTTTTTTTTTTTATGGGCACAAAGATATTTCATTCACATATAAACATTCAGGTACAAATAAATGACAATGTCACTCTACATGATACATAGTACAGATAATGCGATTTGACAAACAGCTACAAACAGTCTAAATGATATGAATACGACTAACTATTCCAACTAACATTGAATTCATCTATTTTCTGTGCTCAGTCCTCAAGAAATGACAAAATGAGAAAAACAATCTACTGATTTCTTATTGTTTTTGGCCAAAAAAAAAAAAGGAGAATTTTATCGTCGACATCTCAATTTCTACGGACTTAGCAACTGTAATATTCACTGAACCGTTTCATTAATTTGATATGGCACAAAGCGTAGTGCTCAGAAGAATATTATATTTTCTTCAGGTTTACATCACATACCGGTACTTAAATAAGTCCGACGGGGCCTGGTGTGACCAGACAAATGTATTTTAGTCACACGTATAAGGAGGTGGAGAATAACAAGAAGCAGGAAAGAGAAAAAAAAAAACATTTAAGAGAGAGAGAGAGAGAGAGAGAGAGAGAGAGAGAGGGAGGGAGAGAGAGGGAGAGAGTGAAAAAGAAGAGAGTTACATTTAAAGGAGGAAAAGGGGGAGAAGGAGGAGGAGGAGGAGAAGAAGGAAAACAAAAGAAAGTCCAACAGAGAAAGATCGCCGACGATTATTAACCTTACCTTCAAGTCACAGTTACACAAAGCACAGCGAATGGAAATTACATATTATGTGTACAATATTTTCACATCAAAGACGTTAGTTGGAGAATCGATTAGATGATCTAAAGTATTCCCGACTCTACAATCAATAATTGCTTCTCGAAAAAAAAAAAGGAAAAAGAAATAGAGACGCCCGATAATTGCATCTAAACATAATTTGGAAAAACTGGAATCTTCAAATTAAATTAGTGTTATGTACAGCTGAGAAATAAGGGAGAGAGTTGATAGAATGAAAAAACAAAAAACAAAACAGAAATAAGGGAACCCAATTTGCTGCCAACAAATCTGAACAAAACCAGTTTCCGAAACCTATGAGACATAATTATTGTCCAAACAGTAAAAATGCGATGAAGTGGAAGATCCTTTGAAGTAGGGGGCCTAATAATAATTCCTTTGTCAAACCGATGTCGCCCCAAACCCAATTGAAGGTGCATCACATTGCATTGAACAAGGAGATAGATGATATATATACCATGTCGCCTGTGAAATGAGGACTAAATCTTACAGGGATGGCAACTTTATTCGAATCATTGTATGTATATTTACACATAACCATAGAATACATGGTTCATCATTTATAAGGACAAACAAGCATTTATTTCTTCATGAAACTGATGAAAGAAAGTTTGTGAAAGCAGAAAACTCGCAGAAGAAGTGGAAGACCAAGTGACGTCATCCGTAGTGGACTATGGGATACATGGCAAGTGAACACACACACAGGACTGCAATGGCGAGCCTAGAGAGAAGTAGTCCTTCGATGTTTAGGGGCCAGTCCTGGTCCGTTTGGGCCGACAAAGTCGTAAAGCAACGAGATGGAGGTAAAGTACACTTTCTCTGCTCTAGATCTAGCCCTTTCTTGGTATTTTTAGTGCTTGTTAAGTGAAATAAACATGCTCGGAAACGTCGTGTTGATCGTGTGTTTTCCCGCTAATCCCCATTCGCAGATGCAGAGAGCGATGAGAAAAGGGACAGGACAGACGAAGAAATGGAGCCAGAATTGGTCCATGAGAAAGAGGAACCCCAAGTCATGAGGCTGAAGATGGAGGGTATCCTTTTTTGAAAAGCAAAAAATACGTTTAATCATGTGTTTTAAAACAATCCGTGCCAAGTTGGCAATTTCATCATGGTTATTTGCCGTCAGTTGGTATCATCCGACATCACTGCGTATTTCTACATGTGGGGCTAACGGTAAAACCTCCGTCGAGTATTTGCACGCAAAGGCACGGAGGAGCATCACACACATAGGTGAACCGTCCACAGCACACAGCAGGCGTAGCGGCGAGGCAGCCTGCCGCTGCCAGTGTACTAACAATGATGCCACAACAGTGTGGTGGTACATTAGGCTGCAGCTGCTAATTGCCATTGCAGTTGACTAGTATTCACCAGCATGCGATGCATGTGTACTTGTCAGTCATTCTGTGGGCTGTGATGTTTGGATGATTGAAGTACCTTATGACTGATGCATTTGATTTGCTGTTGAAGAAGTTATAAATCTGGCTAGAGATAGAATCTAGCATTTGCCATAGCATGGCTGGTAGTGTCGGTGTTAGTGTTACCACCCATATTTATTTACTGCTGCTAGGACCCTACTAGTGCTAGACCCAGCAACATAAAATGGCTTTGACCTTTGCTGTTTCATGTGTTATTTGATGTCGGATTTGGATGATGAGGTCTCACATTGTTCAAATCAGCATCGGTGATGCGTTCTCAATTTATATTTGGATTACAGTCACTAATATCATCACTCAATCAGCTGATGAATTATGGCAATATTAATGCTTCTGTGTGAGCACCAATCAATTGATGATTCATGTGTTATTGTATAGTCTCTGCAAGATGTAAATGTAGCACTTTCAGTACTCCTTGTATACCGTATCTAGAAATTATGCTTGAACATCTGCACTAAAAATACAGCAAATGCAACAAGTTAGCCTCAGGTTGATAACTGTTGTTGATGGTTTCTTTTGTCATCACGTAATGTTTGTTGTTAAACTTTGTTTGAGTTTATGCTAGCTACACTACATCTGCTACACTTGTCATGGCAAAAGACTTCCTTGGTGATGATGACAGCACAACATATGTGGAGGATGGTTTATGTTTAGCTGTGAATTGACTGTTATAGATGATATCTGGCAATTTCTTTTGTTTAGATTCTGTTTCAAGAGTTCATTTCAGCGTGATTCAGTAAAGGCAAAATCTCATGGAAATCCATGGACGCAGATCAACAGAAACTGCAGGTGAATTAAGAGGGTTGATTTTCACACTAGGAAGACTAATTACCATTTACATGAATGTTGGCATGTCTTTTGTTACGTACCAGGTAGTGTCCAGTGGATGCTGTGAGAAGATCTATCCTTGTGACATGACAGTCATATCTTTTCAGTAAAGCATCTTACAGAAACTGTTTTTTTCTTCATGTTTTTTATTGATGAAAAGTAATTGATGTAGTAATTGTATTAAAATGATTCTTTGTGACTCTGCTCTAGAGCAGATCAACAGTTCACATCCTCGTGCAAGCCTGCAAGACAGATTTTGTTCCATCTATCAGGACAACAAACACAAACATGGCGTACAGTGCAGGCAACAAGCAAGTACCGGTAGTGTAACAAAGGCAACTACTGTCTAACTTGCTAGCAGCAGGTACGGCTCATTGACATTGGTATGATTTGAATTGTCATACAATTAGATGCCTTTTTTTTTTTAACATCTGTCGATGAGTTTCCTGTAAATAATCATCTTGTGATTAGTAGAGGGGAGGGGAGGGGATGGGAGGGATATCCATAGTGTGTGGTACAACACACACATAGTTAATATATTCTGCAATGTTTATCTGTTTGTTTAAAGGACAGCTCTCAAGCCTACACTTCATGGATGGAGATTTCATGGAATTGCAGATTCAGTGTTCTTTTGAATGTTTCCCCCACCCCCTACCTGTCTCCATTGTGGATTACAACAATTACAACCATTACTGATATTTCAAGCATCAACGCTCCATGTTGTAAGACTTCGTGAAGCAGGACAGATGCTATCAAGTGTAGATGATCATAGTATTGATGCAGAAACTTCATTTCATTGTCTGATTGTTCGCCTATTTTCACATTTACTTGCTATTCACAATATTTTACATTTCTTTACTTTTTCACAATATTTCTATTGATTTATTTCTTCCTGTGAAAGTACCCTCGTATATGAAACCCCTTGTGTTTATTTCAGGTAAGCGATTAGAAAATAGACAGTGATTCAATTTTCACATATATATTGACCCCAAACTGTATAGGTCAGTCTACATTGACGGATTCACTACCTGGTGTGACAGCAGTTGTACACTGCTATGGCTGTGATAATGGCAAGCATTTTGTTTGCTCTTTTTTTTTGGGGGGGGGGCAGGAGGGGAGGGCTTAGAGGAACCCACTGCTGAGCAGCCTGGGATGGGGAGTCTGATGTTGGATGATGAAGATTTCTAAATAACATCTGGAACATTTAAGGCATTCAGAACTTAAAGTGTGATTCTCTCATACTTTTCAGACCAGAACAGTACAGGATAAACTATAGAGGAAGAGTGATATCATGTCTATATCTAGATAGCAATATTATGCTTATTTTTGTAACCACATCATGTCTTTCCTTCCTTCTGTCCTATCTTTTTTTTTTTTCTCCCTACAGCTCTGCCTTTTTTTTTTTCAGAAACCTATCAGAAACTGGTTCAGCTCATCCAGTACATAAAGGGAGAAAAATGCTGTGATGCACACTACATTCAGCTAAACAGAGGTTGTCTTGTCGTCAGTGTCGAAGGAGGCAAGTAAACATCCCCCTGGTTGACTGTCGGTGACTTGCTGAATTCAGTAGATGAGGGAATGCAGTATTCAGCACTCTCCTTTAAAACTCGGTGCACATTTTAGTGAAACAGCTGAATGTGTGTCGTTTATAAAAATGATGGTGTCTTTATGCAGGATAGCCTCACCAGCGTTGCCACTGCACTTCCTGAGGGTTCTGCTACTACCACTACCTCAGCATTGCCAGGTATCCATATTGTGCTCCTGGGCCGAGTGGGACAACTGGACAAAGTGCTTTCTCCAGGAGTCAATGAACTGGGATGAACTCAAACCAGGACCTTTTTTTTTTCCTCCACAGTCCAAAGTGCTTTTCACTCACCACAGGGCTTCCACTCAGTGTTGTTTAAGCCTGCCACAGGGATGGCAATTGGCTAGTTTTCCCCCAGATAGAAGCGTGAGCTGGCTTAACATGTATTACTATTTGCACAAGTGAGCAGATGTGGCAAATCTGTGGAGAAAGTTTGTCTAGTCAGATTTTGCCATCACTGTGTTTCTAAATTGTCCACTTCTTCTCACCATTCCACAGATGAACTTCCTTCAGTAGCAGGAAAGAAATTAATATGAAATTTTATACCGTAGGTAGAAGTGATGAATTTTTTTCCCCCTCAGGAATACTGGGAATATCCTTTCACAATTGGATGATTTGGGTCTACTCAAATATTTTCATTTATCTTTTCTTTTGTTTTTCCCCAATCTTATCTGGAGCAAAAATGGGATGTCTGTGTTGTATCCACACATGATGAAAGAGGTTTATCTGTTGAGTGCTGTCATTGATAAAAACTACCCAAGCATATACCAACTAATGGTAATATAAGCACACTAAATAGTAAGTATACCTAGCCATGCAGTTGTGAAACGAAAATGTACAGTTCAGCCAGCAATCAAGTTCCCCCTAGATCGCGATCAGTGATCGATTACGCGATATGTCGCAATCAATTGATTGTATGCAATTCGGCATACAATCAATTGATTGCGTATGCGATCACTGATCGCCCGTGATCGCGATCTAGGGGGAACTTGATCGCTGGCTGAACTGTATGTGGATTGTGACCCAAGCACCCATTATATTATAGCTAGTTGTCACAAGAGAAAGTCAATATTCTATGTAGACATAACCTTATAGAAGGGCAGCAGACTAGTGAAAAACTGGTTGATGGTAGGCAAAGATTGTGGAAACATGAACATCTTAATTGTGGGATGTCATTGTATATGATGTGCAATGTATTCTGTTGCTTTCCAAAGTGGCTGCCTTTTTTTTTTTAATGTGCATTCAATGTCTCTTTTGTTCCATGCATGATTTTTTTCCCCCCTTCAAATTGACTTATGAAGTTTCTTGGAGAGTTTACCCAAAGAATACTGATGTGTTCTCTCTTTCAAGGTTTGTAATACTATGATGTCTTGGCTACATTGTGGCAGAGTCGTGAAGAAGCAGCTATCTTTTTAGGTCCAGATGTTTTGGTGTTCCCAATTTTTTGGCGCCATCTTCAACTGAGGATATGGTGAATCAATATGACATGCTTTCTGTATTGCGAGTGCTGTGCTAGTATTTCTCTGCGCCAAAGTTGATCCTGGCACAGCTTGTCTATGCATTCTCTGTACTGGTAGCACAATAGCTAGATGAATGAGGATGTTCTGAAACATCTTTGCCTGTTCTTGCATCATGTTTTAGACAGGAAGGGGAATTTTGCAATATTATGCAGAAGCAATCAACACATCTTTACTGCACTGTGAGATCTCTCTAGGACTGAAGAATAGAAACAGCGGCTGGAAAACAGGAGGTGGTGGGAAAGGTCTGAGGAGAGGGAAGTTTTTGAGTCTTTGTCGCCATCGCCTGACAGAGGTAACTTGCTCTTTGTGTGAGGAGGAAGCCAAGTGAGGTATGTGAGATTTACTGTTGTGTGTAAGAATTACCTGGATGTTGTTATTGGAGGGTTGAGGTAAATGGAGGTCTGTAGATCAAACTGAGACGTGCAATAATCAAAGCTAGAGTTTCTGTACACTCTTGCAGTATATACAAATAATGCACAGGTGAGAGTGCGTAAGCGGAGATGCAGCGCACTGGAGGGTATTTGCGATGGTGAAACATTCACAAGGCGCAGCCGAGTGCATGTAGCAATACATTGTGAATTCTGGAGAGTAAGCTGCATCTCCACAAAAATGTCACAAACTTAAACCTGTACATTATTTGATTTATAAAATCAGTCCAAAATTAACAATATTTTTCAAATACCTTTATGGGTTAATATCAGTCAGTGTCATGTAGAACTTGCTCAAAAGCTAATATGTCCGAAGATGTTCGTTCCAAACAGTTATGCACTCGGCAAACACCGTACAGAGTACGTATACATACATGCAAAAGGGGCGGGCAGGCAGGCAGGCAGCACAAGCTAGAAGTTGTTCACAGAAATATGTGACTATTAGCGCCTATAGTAGCACATAACGCACTTGTAACACCTGGTTGAGTGCACACTGCTAAAGTATACATTGTGATGTCAGAGACCGTGCAGTTATGCTTTCTCTGAAATGTCCCATAGGATAACATGCCATACTGTTATGCTTTTTCGTTGCACACTTTTTGCAGGGCCATGCATGTTAGAAAATTCAGAGTGCATGTGTGACTCACTTGAGCGCGTCTGATTGGCTACATTCTTGAACCCATTTTATAACTAAGGTTAATAGTGTACAAAATAACGAGGAACTAGCCAATGACTTGCCATGTTCGGCATATGGTATCAACAAGGCGCATTAGACAGTACAAATCAAGAAGTCTAGGGGATGGAACACACTTTATGGCTCCCAGTTTGAGAATCAAAATTTTGATCAAAATGGGACAAGAATTCAAGTGGTGTGCCAGTGCACAACACAGGGGGAAAAACTGCTTTAATTGCAAGTTACGCCTCAAGACATCACCAGAAAAAAAAGAACAAAAGAAAATAAAGGGAAAAAAAGAGATAAAAACATGTTAGATACTTATATCTGAACAGGTTAATCCATTATTTTGCACTTTGCAGATAAGATGGTTAATATGGCAATGATCTAGGTGTGATGAGGCTCACATTGACATAGAGGAAAGACTTAAAGGAAGTCAATCAGATTTGTAAAACATATATTTATCTGATTTCAAATACCCCTGCAATACAAGCAGAGAAAAACATGTCGCCTAGGAGACTTACCTGTAAAAAGAGGAGTGTTCGCAAATTTTGCGAACGCGCCAAGATTCGTGAATTTCGCGAGCACCACGATTCGTGAAATTAAGACAGACTCTGTAAAGTTCTTGTCTACACTATAAGCATTGAATGCCATTGGAAATTTGCGAAAAAGGCTGTCGGCTCCAATTCGTGAAAATTTAATGTCGCGAATGTATCATGTTTTACAGTGTACTGAATAAAAGCAGGAGGAGTAGGGGGGAATTATTGCTAATACTTGTGAAATAAAATCCAAGTTGATTTAAATCATTTGAATATCGATTGAATAATGCCCTATTATTGCTTAAATGTGGCAGTTATGACACAATTTTTTTTTTTTTTGAGGGGGGGGGGGGAAGATTGTTATCTCAGTTTGCTCAAATTATACCATTTGTTGCTTTTGGTTGTACTGCTTTCATTTGCAACACTTTCCCTTCTATTCATTTTCCTCATCTGCTTTACCTTTATAAAATTGTTGTATACAAGAATTATAATGATATTGTTGAAGATTATTATTATCAGTATTCTCATCATCACCATTATCATCGTCTTTAATAGAATATGTAGATTATACAAGGGAATATACTTTGGTGGTCAGGCCTATCTACAAACTTGTGTATGTAGCGACAGTGGTGGAAGGCTCAACCACATAGCGAGGTCCCCCATGTGGGTTAGAAAGAGTGCCCTCTATTGTTCAACATTTGTTACATTCATCTTCCTTTTGTTGTGCAGTCCTGTCTCCAGTGCTATTTGTCTCCATACATTGTATATTGGTACAGGTGTATAACTTGATAGCTCAGGATTTTTGTTGGTGGTGTCATGCATTGACACTTTCTATGGAGTTTTGTTGATATACATAAGTATGTAATTTCCATTTTTAAATCTGTTTTAAGCAGATTATCAAAGGTGCCTGTTGTACAGTGCGCACACACGCACAGCAGAACACATGAATCATACTGCATAATCCATCAAACTGAGGAGTTGATCATGAATGAAAGCGTGACAGCACATGTGTCACCAGGGCAACCTGTAATTATTGGAAGCCTTGTCATGTTTACTCACAGGCTGTGTCACTAATTAAGCTTCTTGTCCTTTGTAGCATGCATTAGAGGAAAGTCATCAGCATGATTACTTTGCAGTGTTCATTTTCTGCCTTAAGTTGCCATGGTTACAAGATCATTTGCAGACCATTGTGAAATATATTATTCCTACTTGCCCCAATTTGGCAGCTGACAAGGGCTTCATACTATTAAGACTCTTGGGCGAGTGCCCATTCACATTATACTTGCCTGACAGTGAATTTTAGTTTTCCAGTTGAATTGGGCATGTGATTTAGATTACTTGGTAAGTGATTTCTGGATGACATAATAGTGATGTATAGTGTGGTGTTTTTGAAAAAGAAAATGGAGATTGTGGTCTTAAAGAAATATGCAAAGTATTTTTTGATTATATTGTGAGATCATTCCAAATATATTTCAACTTTTTCATATATTTATTCCTTATGTTTTCTTTGTTTTGTGTTGTATATTTGTATTTTTTTTATATTTTTACTTGGTTTTATGTTGTTTCTTTAAATATATTCTTGTAGTTATTGATGCACTACCAAATGGTGATTAGGATAGGGAATGGTATCTCCACAAGTGATTAGATTTTTCTATGAATTACAAAAATGGACTTTGTAAAGATATTCATGGGGCATGTTCATACATTATTAAAGACTTGTTAAAATATGCATGGACAGTTCCAGTTGTCTATTTCTCCTCTGTGTATTGCTCAAGTTAGCCTGCTGTGTGATTGAATACAATTTTTTTCTTTCAGGTAGTTTTGACTTACCTAAAAAGTGAATATAAAAATGATAATGTTATGATAATTAAAAGGGTCTTACCTACACATTATCCATAACAGTAGTGATTTGTCAATGGACAAATGCAGAGGGTAATTGGTGTTTTATTACAGAAGCAGCAATTTTCATTTGTGAAATATTTCCTTGACCGTCAAGCGACTCTCAGATTCCAGGCTATTTGGGCTGTGTCCAGCGAGGGACGAGTTCTACCTGGTCGTGTGTGAACAGTGCGGGCAGGTGGTTAAACCGCAGGCGCTGCAGAGGCATATAGGTGAGTACACCAAACCCATGGGCCATCAACAGGGAAACTTTTTGGCAACAAAGATGGTGCATTTGTCACGGCTTAGAGACCCAGTAGTGTTGGGATACCACGGAGTGGCAAGGCTGACCTGGTTTAGACGTATTTGTGAATTCCCATAATAATTTGTGTACAGTTTTATCACTGATCTTTCTGTAAGTACACACACAGCCAAAGAATCTCGACTAGAGCCGACTGTTATCGATGATCTTATGCTTCAGTGGGCATATGATGCATCACGCGTTACCCCGGGGTACCGTAGTACCCCGGGTTACCGCATTGTGTAGCGCCACCTCACGTCCACTCGAGGACAGCCAGAGAAAAGTGCATGCACTGTGTGTGCATGTACATAGTCATTCCCATGCCACTGCATGTTATACTATGCATGCATGGCATGCTGTGCTATCACTAGCGTGTGCTTCAGTGCAGTGCAGTGCAGTGGCTAGCGCGTGCTAGCCCAGCACCAAAATAATGTCCTTTTTTTGGCACCCAGGATACAACCTTTTAAAAAAAAAAAATAATTCAACAAAATGGCTGATTTTTATTTGGTACCCCGGGATACCATTTATGTCATCATATTCGCTGACCAATGCTGTTTGTTGTTCTTGAATGTACCCCGTTGGGCAGCGAATGAATTGAGCCACCATTAATCCCCATGCTACTGGGTCTATAATCAGGATGACTTGGGAGCAAGACCATTGTCCACATTTATGAGAGGCCGGAAGTTGAGTCATCTGTATACTACACAATGTTTGGTGAATGGGCCTATAAGTGTACATGTACATCACGCTATAATTGTGCACACTTTTGCATCTCCAACAGCTACACCAATCTAAAGTGGTTAAGATAATACACCTTTGGAATATTAATAGCCTTTAGTGTCCCATTATGGCATATTCCTTTTGATCCGAGTCCCAATTAAAGGTAGGGGCTGTACAGTGATGGGAGGGAGAGTTAGCACTAAAGATGGGCAGTGGTAGTGACAGGCCTTCAATTCACTTCAAGTAATGTAACAGAGAACTGATCATGTGCCAACTCCAACTTGGTAAGATACTTGGTAAGGTGCAGTGAAAAAAAATTATCCATATATACACTAGTTAAAAGGAACCTAAAAAGATAAGAATAACACTAGTGATAGTTATTACATACTACTGTGTACATGGTATATTTTAATATGTTTTTAATTTTGAAGTTTACTGATATTTGCACAGCTGACAACTTAAAAGATTTTACTTACCATTATATTATACACAAATGTGTCAAATATCATCTTCAAGGTGGGAAATCACTGCCTTTGTCCCCCAAATGGATAAAAATAATTTTTCATTCCGTCACTGTGGTTGTTAATCACATATTCGGCCATTCATGACATTATCCCATGAGGCCCAATGCGAAATATATGGGTAATGTGTCCCGCAGGAGATATGAATGAGTGCATTTCACAGTCAGCATGGAACAAAATAATTTTGCTTACTTACAATTCATACAAATATCATTAATCTGTAACAAGATTTAGGATAGATAACTATTAAAATCATTCATTTGTAATGAGTAATATTGTGAGCGGGGGAAAACAAATGTTGAGGAACCTTGTGATTAATATGAAATACTGGGAATACAAAACATATACCGATAGGTGCCCGATCTTACTGCCCTGTTCACCGTGCTCAGTGACAGTGAGGAGCTTGACCTATTAGCATTGTTATTGTTATTATTATTATTGTTGTGATGATGATGGTTGTGGTGATGATGATGATGATCAAGTATTAGTCTTGGTATGAATATTTCATTTTGTTTTTATTTTCTGTCATTTCAGTATTATCGTTCATTGTGTCATTGTTATCACTGTTTGATTTCACGATTATCGCTAAATTGTATTATTTTCAATGGGGCCACAGTATTGCTCTGATTGTTTGAATCATGCATTTTCATTTGGCATGCCATCTGTATGACATCATTCCCGCAAATTGAAAAAGTGATCTGAATTTCAATACTGGAGCGGAGAAACCGATGAGACTGATGCCGATCCTCATATGAATCTGGTGGATGGATACTGATGTAAATTCAGTTTGTATCCAGTACTGTTCACATTCACCTAGGTTGTGAATTTTTAGCTGCAGTCACGTACAGGAGTTACTGGATTTTGCATCTCATTGCAAAAAAAATCAGTCATATTTGCCACTGCTCACACACAGCAAAAAACAAAACAAAATAAAATAAAACAAAACAAAATAGAACAAAAAACATAAACACACACACACACACATCACATGGCTGCAAATGAGCCGCTTTTAGTGTCCAGACTGCGCTGACCAAGCTTGATGAATTTTAGCATTGCGAAGCGTATCGCCAGAGTTAAGACATTTTTACCTTTTGTCTCCACACTGTTAATGGTTTTTGCATCGCATTGCGAAAATCTATTTTAAAAACTGTTATTTTCCGATGTGTGTAGGTGGGACTAGTTTCTAGGTCTGGAAAGATTTAATACAATGGAGATGCGTCAACAAGTATGTTGGGGCCTCCATATGAAGGCTGTCAAAACTATCCAGGATAGTCTTTTTACCTAGTGTTTGTCTTTACATTTACGATCTGTTTACCCGAGGGGATGTAGATTAGGTGATTAGAATTTGTATTTAACAATGCGTTCAAGGTCAAAGACAATTGATAAAATTTGATGATTCTTGGCAGATGCTGGTTGACTATTTGTGTCAAGATTTATGTAGAAGCTGCCAAGAATCTAATGGAGGTGAAGGGGAATGATGCTTCTTAAAGACGGTCTCTTCAGTGAAGTGGTGGAACATTCTGTCAGTACAGATTTTGTGGTGAAGAATATTATGGGGAAAAAAAGGGTCTTTGGAATTTAACTAGAAAGCTTAAATACAAGTGTATTTCGTTCAATGTTTCCTCTTCTGTGGCTTTAAGCATTAGTAGATATAGCAATAGTGTGACTTGGCATGACATTACTCCTAATTGGCATTTTAAATACAAGAAGTGAACATGTTCAGACCCATTTTTAGAATGGAAGTAAGCAAGGATGCTCCATAGGGAGTGTGCACGTTGTACATGGCTGCAGACACATAACACATCCAATGCCTGCAGGGGAGTAATTATAACCTATCGTCACGACAGCATGATTCCTGATTGTGATATTTGGAAAATTGTCTGTCTCAACCCTTTCCGCCATTATTTCCTAGACCCCACCACAGAAATGCTCAAAGAGACAGCATTTTGATAAATATGGTTTTGCCATTTAGGTTTGCCACTTGGGGGCAATCGAGCTTGTAGGAGATACATGGCATGTAAACATTATTGCTCAATTCAAAACGCCACAGTAACTTGCTATCTTGTAAACTAAAAAGTTTTGAATTTGAATTTAGATTTGAAGAACATTGCTAGGCTTTTAAACATTGACAGGAGGTATTGAAGACATTAAACTTTATGTTGTGAAAGACGTTTATCGCAGTTCCCGTTTTTTCGGTCAAATCACCTGTATTTCGCAGTTTCTCAGCTTTGATATTTGCAAAGTTATCAAGATAACATGGTGACAGGTCACTGAAGTTATTTTAAGCTTAACAGGAAGATGTATATATCACTAGTTATAATTACTATTACAATGATTATCATAGTCATAATAGTTATGTTCATCATCATTGTCACTTTTACTGCTGTTAGCATCATTGGTACTTGTATCATCAGACTGTCTATCTGTTATTAATATTCTACCTCTGCTGCTACCACTTCTGCTCAATTTTCTTGAGATTCTTTTTTGTCTACAAAGTTTGTGATTCACGATGTTCAGAGGGCATTTGTAGACATTATTTATTTGGGTAATATGCCTGGTTTTGGACCATCGGCGCGTGCAAGCGCATCACAAATGCCACCCCTCTGCAGGGTTCCCTCCATTTAGCACCCTCTCCATCAAATGTCAAGACAGTAAGTGTGCCATGAAACGGAGCAGATTGCTGTAAACAGATTGGCGCAATAACTCCTCAAAAGGTCACAGGCTGGCAGCGTTTTGTGACATCACATAGCTTTATACTTCGAATGTGATTGGGAGGGACAAAGGAAAAAAAAAATCCAACTTGAAATTGAATTGTCTCTTTGCATCTGGCAGGTGATCATTTGCACTTTTGATGCAAAATCTATCCCCAGAGTGGACATTTCATCATGCGTTATGAAGAAATGATGTCGCTTGTCTGCACCTAGATTTTTTAACATTGAGTGTTCGTGAAAACAGCCCCCCCAATAAACTTTGTGGTATTCCTGAAACAAACATGATCGTATTTAAACTGACCTGTACATATATACAGGGGGACTTTGTTACAATAAGGACCTAAAGCCCATTCCGATCACAGGTTTTATTTTTCAATATATCAGGGTACAGAAAGAAAGAAATATCTTGAATCTGGACCTCCAAAATCTTCTTGTTGTAAGAGGGTTGTGTTAAATTCGATGTCTTTATAATGAGACTCCATGGCAATAAAACAACAAAATGTGATATGATGACGATGTGATATGATGACGATGTGATATTTTAATGTGCAATATTCAAAGATGAGAAAGAGGACCCCTTGTCAAATGCAAATTGTGACATTTCCAGACAGGCTGTTCTCACATTTTTAAGTGAGCAAGGGCCTGCAAAATGCATTCATAAATCTTAGAGAGTAGAATATCCAACATTAACCCATAATAGTAACTGAACAGCCTGAAACCGTTCGCCAGATTACTCCCTAAAATTCCCGAAATCGCCAGTCTGCTCTTTTATAGCTTTATACTATTTTTATTCTTTTTATATAGAATATATAAGTACATAATTTGAAGGAGATCAAAGGTCAACTAATGTATGTCAATTCTGTGACATACAAGTCTCTCGGTAAAATCTTTATAGGCTTTCAAATAAACAAAACTTATGATAGACAAAAATAAACATGCATTTATCTATTTTGCATAATTTAGAAAGTTGTCGAAATGAGATTAGTATTGCTGTATCTGTCAGGGAACAATAGGCCATTATGTACAGAATCTTCAGTTGCTAAAGGGTAAGAGCTTGATGAATCAGAACTCTAGAACTTTTTTTTTTTTTTTTTAATCAAATGCCTATAAAACTACACAGGATATCAACATCTACTTTTATGCACAAACTGACCAAGAAAGAGAGCCGTGATTCCTTTCAATGTCCATGAAATGTTTGATTGTCTCTGCCTGTAAAAGATGCATAAAAATGTGATGATGATTGCAAAACAATCTTGAGGAGAATCATTAAGAATAGGCCACTGGCCCCTAGCTACCAAGTATATTAGTTTGAAAGGGAAATGCCAGACCAGGTAAAAAGATTAGTCTGAAAAGAAGGAATAACATTTTGCAAGCACAACAGTGAAAATTTAATCAAAATCGGATTAAATGTAAGAAAGTTAAAATAGAATTTTAAAGATTTGCTAATTTGTGCAAAACCTTTCTCAAAGAGTTGATGTGAATATGCCATTGTATGATCTGATGATGTCATCATCTCACAAATTTAATTTAATATTGTGTGAAAAAAAATTATGAAAATTTAATTCTTATGCTATAAAAGTATAAAACATAATGCTGTTCCCAGGTGAATAATTGCAAAATAATGATCATAATGATCAATCAGATATAAATGTGTCAGGATTTGAGACTGGGGCATAATTTGTGCTTGATGAAAAATGAATAAATAAAAGGAATTTTCAAGAATTTATGTGCAAACTATGTGGCAGATTTTGAGATAAGAAATCATCAACTCACTATAGTTTGCATATAATATATTTATTTTGGCTGCCTTCTCAAGAATTGCTTTGTGAAAATTAGTGTTATTAACAATTTCATAACTTCCCTAATCTTTATATCCAGTTTTAATCACATTTTCACTCTTACGCTTGCAAAATTGTACTTTCTTTTCAGACTAACTTTTAACTGGCCCAGATTTCCCCTTTAAGCATACATGACCATCGTGTGTATTACAAAGATTGTTTCTGACAACCTCAAAGCTTGCTTGAGGCTTACCTGACATAGCTACAACTAATGCATGCAAACTGTAAGACCAGTATTGAAACACATAGAGTGTGTACAGATCAGTGAATGGAATCACTTGTCACTAGGTCCAAGGAACAGAAATATCCACTGGTTTTGAATGCTCCAGGCAACTGGCCTGTTGTTTCGTACTCTTGTGTTATAAAGTAACAGACATGCCATCTGATACCGAAGAATGAAAATTGTTGGGAGTGCTTTAATAGCCAGTTCCATCAATAATCAGTGAAAGACAGGTGGTATTTTCTTCATATGCCCTTTGAACATATTTGATGTCTTTATCTGAGAATTAAAGGAATGTAGCATTGTTAAATATTTGTATGATTTTCCTTAGTCTGCAAGTACCTTCAGCTTATTGAAGGAGGCAGACTTCAGAAGAAGAACAAGAAGAAGAAGAACAAGAAGAAGAAGGGGGGGGGGTGGTGTTTGTTTGACTCTACAATGTCTGAGCTGATTGATACATTTATAAGGGGAATAATCAAAACATGATATGGGATATATGCGTAGCATATTGAATACACTACATTAAGTGTGCATGTCATTACAAATTGATTGTGACAGCTTGCTCAACGAACAACTTTTATCCAGATGCGAATAAATCGGTAGTGTATCATACACATATCTAGCTGGCATTAGACTTTGACTGTTCACACGTTTTACCCCAAAGTGGGCATGGGAGGAATATATGAAAATGGGGGAGATGGGGAGAGGATGCTATAACTGACCCTTACAGAAAGTAGCTTGATTAGCATCAGTGTCTCATTCTGTATCATCCCATGCATGTCCTGTGTGGGGGATTATTCTGCTGCAGGATTTATATTGCCCTGTTCTTCCTCTCGAGGGGGAGTGATAATTCTCTGTCTGTCATGCCCTCGTATATCATTTTTTTTTTCCCTTCTGTCCTGGAGAGACAGGCCATTCTCCCGCTGCATTTAGAAGCAGCTAGCGCCCGCTGCATTTAGAAGCAGCTAGCGCCCCCTGAACACTGGGCAGAGAGAGTGTGTCATCTGAAATCTGAAACAAAAGCAAATCCCAGTTTCATTGATACTCAAGACACAGATATAAATCTACATGTAGATGCCCAGGAAAAAAAGAAGAAGAAAAAACCAAGAAGGAAAAAAACAACTAATTGACAAATTGCCCTACATCTACACAACTTTGAATAAGAAGAAACAAAGGGCAATATTTCTGCGTAGAATTGTCCAAGTGGTGCTTGTTCGTCATCCACTGTGACTGGATATATCTTGTGTTATAGTAGTAATAGTATACTAATTTGCTGCAATGGTAGCTTGTGACATGTTTCAAAGGAAGTTGGATGGAAAGTCTACATATACCTCAAAGAGAGAGAGAGAGGGAGATATCAAATTGGAGCTAAAGATGGATGAGTCAAAACTTTGAATGATATGAGGCAAAATTCAAGACGATACATTTTATGATACCTGTGTCAGAATGCCAGTGGCTTGTGATGGCATTGGACAGACCCTTGAGATTCTCTCTATAAAAAGATGACAGAAAGACTGGTATTACTACTCAATTATTGCAGGAAATCTCATTTATTTGGGTGCACTTGCACACACCAACAAATACACACCCACAAATGTGTGTGTGTTTTTTTTTTTTATTCATACTGAGTCAACTTGTTCTTGTTTTTTGAAGGATGTGATATGATGCATTATTCATAATGTGTCGTCTAGAAAGTAAGGAAAGCAAAATCACTTTTAATACTTCAAGAGAATGTTAAAATTCTGATATGCCTCATGCAAAACAGTGTATAAACACTATTATAATATTGAAACATCAGCCATGTTATCAAGGCAACTGCCATAATATATTTGTATGATTGTCACCTTATTTGACCTACTTAATTCATTCTTCTTTTTTGTCTGATTGAAAATATTTATCTTTTGTCTTTCCAGTTTCAGTTGATCTGTTGTGCAGTTACTGAATTTACTGGAGACAAATTTTGCTGCATTCATCAGTTTCAAAGTCTTTTTTGTTCAGTCAAGATGAGGATGATCATGATGATGATGATCAGCAAAAATGATAATGAATGAAAACATTCTCTTCTTCCCCCCCCCCCCCCCCCAAAAAAAAGAAAAGAAGAAAGAAAGTGAAACAAAAAGAGTAAAATTGAATTTGAAGTTCCTTGTTGGATCTTTAACGACCTTTGCCATGATATACTTCCTGCAGCTCGGAGGATAAATGTGCACACTTGTATGATCATTTGATGGGTGGGCATATCCTGGCAATGTCTTTCAGTGCAGTGCAGAAATTTGGAAAGATGAAAGGCTTATGAATGCAACGGTCCCTCTTTTATTCTAGGTCAGAGCAATATAGCATAATGGGGAAACTTTGCCCAGCAAGGCAAGTTCTCCTCACTTCACCATTTAGAGCTGGGATTAAGGCATCAATATGGGTTTGTAGCCCTTTTTCAATGTGTGTGAATTTCCTTTCCAATAGAAGTCCAGAGATTTGCTGTTTTTTGTTTTTTGTTTTGTTTTTGTTTTTAGATTAAATTAAGAATGAGTAACTTCATCTGCGGAAGTGAATGCGTCCGTGTCTTTTTTGCAATTTAAAAAAAAAAATGCTTGTGCTCTTGCCAACTCTTGTTTAGTGAGAATGTGGAATGCATGTAGCGTCGTCAGCCATCATTGCCAGTGAATGCTGGTTTATGATGTCTGGCCACCTATGGAGTATGATCACACTTGGCAGGCGTACAGGCTTTTAATAAAAATCAAAGCTTTAATAAGAATTACAGCCAAGTTTCATAAGGCCCCATTATCAATGTAGGGAAACTATTAAAGGCATAATTTACCATTTGCAGATGAAACAAAAACCCAACACTAGTGTTTTAAAATAGTTCTAAAATGTGAGTTAGGGATAGAAACAACCACTGTACAAATTTGAATCCATATAATCGATGTTAAGTACTGTTAAATACACAAAATGTGAACAATAGTTATAATAAGAATGCTTCCAGACTAAACCGTATACAGTTATGGTTTATTGAGAAAAATGCTGATATCTCCTCATATTTTAGGCTTTATTGCAAAAATTTTATATGGTAGGATGTTTTGTGATACAACAGACCTACACATATGCATCAAATGTGATATCTTGAACATTTTTGAAATCACTGCTCCCAAAGGTAAACTGGACTTTTAAAAGTGGGGATGGGAGATTCTTTGCCTACCGGTACTTGTCACAGTCAGAAGAAGAATAACCTGTAGACATCAAATAGGATGTATGATGATCAGATTTTTACAATGAAACTCGATACCAAACAATAAACTTCTCTAATGACTAGACCCAAATACATGTTTTCATGTGACTAGTTTTTATAACCATGGTTATTTGATTTGTTTGATATGGAGTAGAATAATGTGAACTTTGCTTTTTTTTCTCTGTCTGAGCAATTCAGGTTATAAATAGAATTTTTTTATGATTTATCAATCAAAACATCATTTGGGCAGTCTCAATATAGCATTGTTGTATAACCAAGTCTGTACAAGGCTGTCCATTTCATTTCTGGTTGAAAATATCAATTTTTTTTTACTATATAATGGTAGAAGCATTTCACAGTATGGTGATAAAATTTTTGTTGTGAGATAAAATGTGTGACTGGAGGAAAGTAAATTAAAATGTTTTTTTTTTTCAACTGATGACGATTAGATACTAGATCCCTGCAGTTTACAGGTATGCATCTGATGCATAGAATAACCTATTATGGTATAAATATCAGTGGTCCTAATTAAACAAGAAATGATTTAGAAATATTGGTGCAGGGACTCAAAGAAGGAAATGATTTCTAACTATTCTCTGCATCACTTTATTGGATCTGCTGTATAACAACAAATAAACACAGTTGTAACACAGTATGTCTCACTGTTCAATTCAGGGTTTGCTGATTACTGTTTAATTCTTTATTAATCATGATATTAAGCTGAGTGAATATATTGTTCCTAAAAGTCAACAGGTGTAATTGTCGTTTGCATACATCCCAACACTACCACAACCACTAACAACAGTAAAAAAACAACCTACCTTCTTGGATTGACACAGAGATTTTCACTGTTGTAATTGCTCGAGACAACCCTGTCATAGTATTATATTATACTACCTGACTTCAATTGTATAGATGATACATGTTACATGTGATGCTCAATATGAACTCTAATGTTGCCCAATGAGTTTAGGGTAACATGTTGACCAGACACAAGGATTGATTAGTGTCAAAAAGCAAATAAAATTTGTGAGTGTCTTGTGTTTGCGACTGCTGCAAACGTTGCAGTTTGAGCTGGCAGCACTGGCCTATGATGCATTCATAACCATTACAGGTTCAATCAAAATGACATGTGTTTTGCTGCGAGACCGATATCAAGATTTGTGTGCTCCAAGTGATACACGCTTAGTCACCCAGTGCAGTGTGATGAGGGAGGCCGGACTTATAGCCGGAGCGCTGACTGTGTGCGCCCGTCATTCATGAGTCATGAAAAGCGCATGCCACGGCCGCCTCTTGGGCCTTGATATCTTCTTGCCATTTGAGATGTGATGATACAGTTTTGAAGGGTTTATCAAGCTAATCAACCTTAACCTGTTTCTGGTAGCCAGGCTTGGCTATTTACATTGCTATCTGTCAAACAATACATACAACGTATAAGTGACACTTAAAATTATCCCTGTCATAGTCTGCTGTAGATTATCACAGGATCTGGGATAAATACATGATGTGTTTATCTGATGTCTGCCTGGTCTGGTCAGGGAAAATCGAGACTGGATGGGGTCATTGTCCGTCAGAACAGAATAAAAACAACATCATTCTTTAGATAAAACTGACCCATTTACTACATTTAGATGTAGCTGTTACCTTATCACCCACTCCCTATGTTACGTGGTTGTGATATATTTTTCACAAGTGGAGGAATGCCGACTGGTGTTTCTGCATTCATCACAGTCATTCAACAAAGTCTGATATTGATTTATACACATGCATATCAGTTATCATGCTTGTTTATTCAGTGGGTCTTATTATTTAGATTCAAGTGACAATCATTTTTGTGAAGCCAAGTCTAAACTCACAGATGATTACAATGAAGCATGAATGATGCATGTACAATACGTAGACTGGTGTTCCAGACGATGCATTGGGTTTATCAAAAATAATTTCAGGAACTACAAGTAGTAATTGGTGTTTGAAAAGCTGATTATCATCAATTTCTTTTGTCTTGCTTTGTTGTATAGGCCAGTTCAAATCTGATGGGGTAGATATACAGTATATAAGTTATTCCTGAAACTCAACAAGTATTATCTTATGCAACAACAATGTCAAGAAAAAAAAAAAACAGTACATGGGACATATGGTCAGCCATGATTTGGGGGAACTGACTGATTAGAAGACAATCTGCAATGTAGTTGTTTGGGTGTTTTTTTTTTGCGCAATTATTATTTTATTTAAAGTGAAACTCATTCTGTTTCGTATTGACCGTGGCGTTATGAGTGGAATAAATGAGACAAACGGAACATTGACACTTCCACTACATGATAAAATGAAAATATGTAAACTTTGATTGTCACATTTGTTTGATGTTAATATCAAGAAGGCAACTTAAACAGGGACATGATAGAGTGATGCTTCCCTTTAAGCTTAATACCATAAGTAGCATTTCTGTATGTAATTCAAAATTAAGAGCATTGGCTGTCACAATGCATAATGCTTCCAGAAGATTTTAAGACTCCAGTTCACAGACCATTACTGTATCATTATCTTGTTCATTTGAACAAGTGAATATTTCAGGAAAGTCAGATAGGTGATGCTATCTTTTTTAATGATGTTGCACTACGGTTCCTGATACCATACACATGCAAGCAAATGGAAAATTAATGATATAGGATTAAACAAGAAATGAAACCAAAACAACTTAAGCACAGTAGCAGAAATGCTCAGGCATAAAAAATCCAGGAAGGCTGCCATGTACTGCAGAGGCAATAAAAAAAAGAGAGTTTCTATTGAATTGCAGTCAATATATTGCATGGATTTCTTAGAATATGACTCGGCGTGAAGTCACTCCGTGCTTCCAACGCATTTTGAGCACATCCTGGCTTGCAATGCTGAGTTTGTGAAGTCTATGCATTATACACGTGTGTATATAAAAATCTATCCTCGCTATTCACCTGAAATTATTGTGTGATTGTGTACCCAAGTCTTTTGTAGCTTGTTGCATTGAAATATCGGGGTTTTCTTTCACGACACAGACCAGGGATACTTCTGAAGCAGATATTCCTCTTTGAATGGAGCTAAAACATTTTCTGAATGCTGTGTTGTGTTGTGTTTGAAGATTTAATTAAAAAAAAAAATGCTCATTTCTTGGGCAGATTTTTATGCCAGGAAACGATACAAAGAAATGGCTTTGAAAGGAAGTGTGCTTGAATGGACATTTTCAATTTAGTGATCGGAGATAATTATGAAGAAAGTGGGTAGACTGCTTTAAAGTTGTTGTTTATAGTGATGGCATCTAAAAACAGCCATGCCTATATCTGTGATTTGAAATACATCCTGTGACTCTCGTGATATCTAGATGCATCACTGGATGAAGTAGAATTCTGTGTGGAAATGCAAACCAGATTCTTCTATAATGTGGTAAGGGCTTTTTACACTTGTAAATTTTTGCTTAGCCCCGGACCAACGGTGGGGCTAAGGGGGGCCTTAGCCCCACCGTTGGTACGGGACTATCCTTAGCCCACTTTCTGTTTACACTCGTTTTTGCCAAAGTGGGCTAGCCCCACCGATAGTACGGTACTATCTGGCCCTGCAAAATAGCAGGGGTTAGCACCACAATTGCGGTGCTAGCACCGCAATTGCATTGCCAAGCAAGTGAGTGTAAACAGAACGAAAAAATAATCCTGGGCTAAGCGACGGAGACGAAGTCCGACCCTCACTGACCAATCAGAAACGAAGTAATCAAGTGCTGCCGGTGCGTGCGTGTACGTGTACAGTACACAGCGTAATTATGAATATTCATGTGGTTTGGAAAGTCCGGGGCTAAGAAATATGAGTGTAAAAAGGTCAGTTTTCTCCTTAGCCCCGGACAAGAGATAGGACGGGACTAATTGGCGAGTGTAAAAAGCTGAAAAAATTGGTACGGGACTAACGATAGTCCTGGGTCAGAGAAAGTCCGGGGTTAAGAAACACAAGTGTAAAAAGCCCTGTAGAGTGTGTCATGGTTGATGCTATATAATAAATTTTGCTGCCATAATTGTGAGTACATAAACATTGGCTGTGTTTATCTAACTTGAGAGAGAGAATCACGTTTCTAAACACGTTTGGAATGGTGTTTGCATACGTGGTTTGAAATGCGATTATCCGGGTGCCGCATTTATCTAACCATCATACAATCGCGATTCAAGTGGTGTCACTGCGCAGCTGCTTTGCGCCGTTTGACCCGGGAAGCAAAGGTCAACTGCATACCACCAAACAAGCCTCATCAGTCACACACAAATAATAGGCAGAGAACACAACCAGAAACATCTGGAATTTGACCTTGAGATATACATGCGTTTCAAAACGGCATTGCGTTTATCTACTCACTGAACGGTGATCGTGGTCTCAAACGTGTTTCAAAACGCCCTTTGAAAGGAGTTTCAAAACGGCATTTCTAAACACGTTTGAAAACATGGTTGCATTTATCTAACCCCTGGAAATGCCTCAAATGCGTTTAGGATCGTGATTCTGCATCAGAATTCTTTTAGATAAACGCAGCCATTGAGTGACATAGAGCTTGTGATGCTCTGCACGTGACCCCCCCCCCCCAAAAAAAAAAAAAAATGGCAATGGAATTAAAAAATCAGACATACACCAGAGAAACTGATTGATGTGTAGAAAGACATTGTGTGGCAAAGAAGCTGGAATACATGTGATGTAAAATTCTCAGATACATTCTGTTCTTTTATTCTTGGTCAAGGATAATAGCCTCTTTTGCTACATACATGAACATACAGGCACAAAAAAAGAAACGTACACAAACAAACATACATACATACCTACATATATATTGTGTGCACGGGAGAATGAGGCACATGCGCACATGCGTGGCGTGTGTTATACTTTGTGCCTTGCCAGTGTTCGCGTCGTTCTCGCGGCACTCTTTCCTTGAGTTGCATGCATTCAATTAAGTCATTCTCCTGGGCACACGATGATATGTATGATACAGACTTTGCATGTGTACAGCCTCTTATGGTGCTTTGCTCACCAACAACATGAAATGATAATTAAATATCTTAATCTGATCGAGATGTAAAATTAGGGGAATGTCATTTCATCCTTTCGATGAACCAAGCTGTAATGCCCTTTTATGTATTTTAAGTACAGCTCCACTACCTGCACTAGGTTAAATAGGACTGTGGAGGTTTTACTAAAATTAGATGCAAACTTTGGATGTAACAATAATGGAATTGAAAAGATTCATGTGTTTTCTTGAAATAGTGATATCAGTTTCAACAGCATATGCAAAGTTAAGATGAGGAGATGACATTTTCAGCTCACAGTTTTGTTTGTGGTTTGTTCGTTTTTTTTTTTTTGCGTGTGTGTATGTGTTTTTATAGTCCCCCCCCCCCCTTTAGCGTAATAGCACTTCATCAGTATGCAGTAATAGGATTGCACCTTACTGGAAACAAAGAAAAATAACAGAAAAGAAATGGGAAATAGAGAGTAACGATAAGAGAGAGAGAGAGAGAACGAAAGAGGTAGATGAGACTGAGGAAAGCTTGGGGCTTGGAATGCAACACTCACTTCCACCCACCTACAAAAATGCAATTAGGGATTTGACGCAAAAATGACAGTTGCCCTCTACAGGGCTGAACAGTAGTCATCCATGTCTGTGGCCTACATAATGTGACGGCACGTTGTACGTCGTTAATCTCGTTCGCTCGCCATGGCATGAATTTAACCTCCCTGCCCTGTGTTCTGTGGTCGGGGCGAGGAGGAAGAGCAGCGAGCGACCGCGCACGAGAGAGAATATGCGGGGAGTGCGGTATATTTAGATGCATGATTCACGAGTAGATGGCTCTGATTGCTCATCAAAGCACTAATAATTCAACCTGTCTACACGATGTGTAAGGTAAAATTGAGGTAAGGGGCTGACACGCCAGCCTCTCTTAGGGTCTCAGGCAGGTCATCTGTGTGTATGTGTGTGTGTGTGTGTGTGTGAGTGTGTGTGTACTCGGGCAAAGAAGCTCACTATTCTCTTTGACAAGCCAACATGTACCACATAA